>OX638093.1:17530077-18730077 GCA_951804965.1 Horisme vitalbata
CCTTTTTACGAGAACAATATTTTTGTTGGTAATTGTTTTTCTAAGACATCTCTATTATATGATTTTAAATTATTTACTACCGAATTCCGTGATGAAGGTGAGCGAGAGTGATGGCACAGTAGAGTGACTTATGCCTGGACGGGGCTCATAACTACAGTCCCAGCAGCGCATAAGTCCAGCAACCGCAGTGGCCAGCTTACATCATTCAGTGTTGTATTTAACGTGGATATTTCACGTTGAATTACTAATAACACGGCATCTGTCCGACATTTTAGACTGTGAATTACGAGGGAATGTTTTGAATGCGTTCTGGGAGTTTTGGTTTTAGATTGTGAGGTATAATGTTTGGGTAATAATTTAAGCTTATTTCTGGAATCAAATGCTGATAATTTTATTACTTATTATATAGGCGGTAGTAGTTGTAACCAGAAAAACTAAAATAGGTTTATAAAGTTCTAAAATAGCATGATAATAATAGTCTATTTTTTTTACTAAAAACCGGCCTAGCACGAGTTGGACTCGCGTATTGAGAATTCCGCACAAACTTGTAGGTATGATATTTTTTTGTCATGTTCATTACTGTATTCGGATGTTTCCCCCAATTTGTGCCTTTGTTTTTTGGGCTATAGATTTTGATTCCCTTGCAAGTGTCAAAAAATCTGGTATAAACGGCTATATATTTTGATTCCTTTGGCTTAGAAGTTTTTGAAAATTTTCACTGCTCCAAGGGATTGCAGAACTAGAAGTTAAATTTTTAACAGCTCAAAAGAATTGCTGATCTGTATTTTATATTAATTAAAACTAGATTTTCCACGCGTTACTTACACATTTACAGAGTCTTGATAAACAAACAGACAGACAGACGGACATCACAGTAATTCTACTAGGCTTATTTTTCCTCTTAAATTACGGATCCACTACACACTATGAAGGTATGGTAATAGTACCTTAACAGTTTCTTTAACAGTTTCTTTAAAAGTACCTTTATGATTGTGCTAATAAAGAGATCGCATGTGCTCACATTACATGCTAAAACCGATTCCGCGAAGCGCTATCGTATAATAACCGCCGGTGATTTCATTAAACCACCCTAAATAGTTATAAAGAACTTTGTTATTTGGCTGTCAGTCAGCTTTTAAAAGCCCGACAACAAAGTTAAAACGAAGTAATTAAAAAAGAAAACACAAAATACTTACAAAGTCGGAAGCTCGGCTCTCTTCACTTAAATTACTCGCGATTACACCGACAAAACGTTTTAATGAAACACGTTAAATCGCGCCAAGTGGGCCCGCCACGCCACCGCCTCGCCATAGTTCGGCAACTCCAACTTCAGCACTTACTGCGGGTAGGTGGTACCTAGTTTTTCCTCAAATATCTTAGCCGTAAAGAGAGTTGAAACTACTTCTGCAAGTCCATTAAAGAGTATAAACTCGCTGAGCGGTGATTACAAATGCCGATTTAGGCTCTCGTTATGCCGCTGATTAAGCTTATTTTAATTGAAATCATTTGAGATCCTCTGCAATCCTTCTTTCTTGCGGTAGTATTTCTTAATCGGATAAAATGCGGAGTAATCATGATTTATTGCTTTTACTAATAAATTATATACTTATTTGAATGTAATGGCACGGAAACTAACAAAAAGTTCAACATGTTTCAATTCACAAAAACATGGACGTCAATAATTAACGCACATCCTACTCTGTAAGGCCTTGATATTTTTAGTTACTTAGTGACTTTTTATGTTTCTTGCATGTACGGAAGGACCAATAAAGGATTTCCTGATTTTTTATGCAGTAATAAGGATGTGTATGCAGTAGCCCTACGCGGTTGAAATCTCGACGATTACTAGCAGAGCTATTTAGTTATAAATAGTTCATTATATTTCAATCGATCAAAAAGTTAAAAAAAAGACTTAAAATACTCAGTGATTCCAATCGAGGACTTTAAAGAATGCCTCTAGGTAGCAACCTCAAAACCTTTTAGTCTAGCACACCGCAACCTGTTCCAGGAAAATGTGATATCCAATTACGGGTAAAATTTACCCTCATGCAATATAATATTAAATGTAGAGTCAGTGCAACTTATGAAGTAACTATTGTATAATCTTGAGCTCGTATAAATATGTAAGCGGAGGAAGCTGTGACTTCTGCGTTCCGCCCGCGCTGCTACGGAAACCACGTCAATTAACTTGGCCGCTATGACATATTAGCCTTTGTTCCTTGCTCCGTACCACCGGTATTTACTTGCAAGAAACCCAATGCGTATGAGGGAGTCTTGGCAATGCGTTTCCGGGATGTCTTGTTGGTAATGCGGTTTTCGAATCATATTCCGTAGATTAGTTTGTTATATAAAATTATTTTTGGCGATTATTTACTATTAGCTAAATAACCTTATATATTAAAATTTGAAAAATACTGGGGTACATAAACGGGAAATACTTAAGAAAAAACTATTCTGTCTATAGACAGAGATCAGTACAGTAATATTTATGTAGCAAAGTTAATAAAACTGTGGTATTTTTTTTCATAATTTATATATATTTATAAGTAAATTAGCTTCCACCCGTGGCTCCGCTCGTGTGGAACCGGAATATAAGGGGACAAAACTAGGAAACAAACTATGTTTATTCCAAATTTCATCCAAATCCGATCAGCGGTTACGGAGTTATAAGTATTTTTGGCGATTATTTACTATTAGCTAAATAACCTTTTATATAAAAATTTGAAAAATACTGGGGTACATAAACGGGAAATACTTATGAAAAAACTATTTTGGATAATATGACTATAGACAGAGATCAGTACAGTAATATTTATGTAGCAAAGTTAATAAAACTGTGGTATTTTTTTCATAATTTATATAAATTTATAAGTAAATTAGCTTCCACCCGTGGCTCCGCTCGTGTGAAACCGGAATAAAAGGGGACAAAACTAGGCAACAAACTATGTTTATTCCAAATTTCATCCAAATCCGATCAGCGGTTACGGAGTTGAATTGTAACAAACGTACTAACACACAAACTTTCACATTTATAATATTAAAGTTTAGTAAGTTAGTTTCAAGCATACCAACAAGAAAATTATTAACTATATTATAATAAAAATATCAATATCATACATATCAAACAGTTCTGAGATATCTCGAGTCGACGTTCGTTGAAGACTTATTAAACTTTATTTTGTATAAAGTTTAATTTGAATTTCAACGAAATACCAACTTATTGTACTTGGCCAAAAAATGTTAAGAAAGGAGTTTTTTTATCGGTAAAAAGGTTAAGGAAGTTGGTAAAATAGATTAATATTTTCGAGTGACAAAATTAATATCTGCCGGAGTCATCTGCCAGATGCCGGACACTTAAGCAGCCCCGAATCAACTTGAAATTAAATAGATTCTATGAGAATATAAAAAGTTTTGTGACTGTCAATGTCAAACAAAGAAGATGAAAAAAGTTTTTTCTCTCAATTCCATTTTCTTTCACCATTCCTCTTTTGCAGTCTCTAAAACTTTCCAAAATAAGAGGTTTTCGAAAGAGTCTCAATTATCGATAAAGGCGATATTAAAAATTCGTTTGTTTTGTTCTTAGCCTGCGTCTGCGAGTCGGAGTCCCCTTTTTCCATTGTTTGCGGAAGGGAAAGCAAGAACGGCGACAAACGATAATCAGAAATTTGAATTTCGCCCCCGCAAGTAGACACTGACAAAATCATCATAATTCGTACGTCGTTTATCATCACAATTAATTAGGCAAACAAAAAATTATCTTCATTCTCCACAAAGTTGTTTCTGTCAGTAAGCAGGTTCGTGCAAGTAATAGTGAACTTTTCTAATTTTATTTTTCCCTTTTTATTTTTTGGCTTTATTTTTGTCGCGACTGGAAGACGGTACCCGCCAGTCGTTATCGCAAAATCTATGTGTGGTGCGTCAAAATTTACATACCTACATAGTTGCCGTTTTGGTAGCTCAGTGATGAAGGAACATGGTCTAAATTTATTCGTGAGCATTACAGTGTAACGTGTAGGTACGAGGCGTAGCTCCCTTAATGTATTCATGTAATTCGCATAGCCGGCATCCCCTTTGACCGGCCACGCAACGCCGCACTGCCAGCCCGGATAGAGTAGTATAACGTGATGTTTTAAAATCATCCATCACGTTTAATGTCCATATAAAAAGAAGGAGGTAGCGTGCCGACTCCATCCGCGGATTTTTGTGATTTTTTGGACGCCACAATTTCAAAATTTATACCAACATTTCCGTTAGCAACTCGGTCCGCGGTATATCTATCTTCAAAGTTATAACTTATATTGTTGATGCAAAGTTTATGTTTAATCCTGTTAGAAACAAAGGGGATCCACTTGTTGCGAGGCACTCTATTCTCAAGTTTATAGGATGTTAGCATCTAGCTAAATAGCGAGCTCATCGACTTTCTCATTTTCACCTCACGAAATTCTCCTGCGTCCATTTAGCTCGGCTAAAATTATCAATTGTGTACACTCTAGTATTCAGCAGTGCAAATACAAAGGCAAGAGGTTTCCAACTTGTCTGAGCTGGGTTAAATAAAACCTCAAGTATCAGCTACTTGAATGTAAAAACGTTGGATGCGGCTGAGCCGGGGTGAGCTTGACGCCAATTTACATTAAATGCGGCTTGCGCCCTCCAATGATAACTTACACTCCGGCACCACAAAACTAGTGTGTAGTTGAGAGCTTTATATTTTAAGCTTAGTTGAAATGCAAATTGCGCAAAAACCTCCAGCGAAAGCGGAATATAGAAAGTTAACATGATTTAGTTTTTTGGTGATTTTTGATTGTTAAAGTACTTGAATTACAAATCGTAGTCTAATTTAATTGTACTTGAGTTATTTATCAATTAATTGTAGTGATTCAGTAACGCAAAGTATATAATACTCGTATTCTTTCAAAATGGCATTCATCAAATCTAACAGAATGATTCCAATCCCTTTATTTATGTGCATTAAGCTTCAGCTGTATTAAATAAAAGCAAAATGGAAAGGAAAACGGAAATGAACTAAACAGCCCGTTATGCAATTCAATCAAAGTAGTATCTTGTGAAAAGCCGTCCTTAGGCATGGGATCACAGCGCGCATACTAAATTATCAGCCCTTAGTTATTTATGCATCATGAGCCAACATCTTAATAGCAGGCGAGACTTATGTCCAGCCTAAAATAATATTTTGAGTAAATGTTTGGAAATAAACAAATAGCGTCTGGGTCTACTTTATACTGACTATGTGTCGTAACTTTGCGGTGTAGCCCGTTTTGTGGTCGTCCGCCGTCAGAATGAGTTTATTATAAAGGTTTAATTTTCAATTTAAGTAGAACCGCGCTGTGATGGAGTGTTTTGTAGCTTACCTTTGGGTGTGTTCTTCTGGGAAAGGCCACTTTGGGGTCAATCTGTAACAAACATTTCATAAATTAGTACAACTAGATCAAAATATGAGCTTATTTATAATGAAAATTTTTACGTAAAATGAGCAATTTCCAATATTTTTAGGTTTATATATTCATAAAATAAGAATGCGTTTCCCTAAAACAATATAAGCCCGCAAACTAACACAATTACAGTCCTCCTCGTTAGCCGTCGGGTGCTTTTACAAAAAGGCAGACGGATGGTCTCGCTTCGCGGAAAATAAAAAAAAGAATCACTCAGACGCCTCGACCTCAACTAATCATGGACCGCACGTCCATGGAAGTGGGCACGATAAATTCGCATCGCCCGTGCGGCTGCAATGTCCAGTCCTAAAATCCCGGCTGCAAAAAACCATCGGACTGAAAATCCTGCGCAGCGGTCCTGTCACTCGATTTCGCCTCTCGTCTTTTTCATGTAACCGAGCTCCACTATTTCATACGTGGCACTGTTTAAGCCCTCAGATTTTCTCCCGGCAGCGAGCGGTCGCTCCCACTTTTTGCTCCTATCTGCGACGCGCCGGTGACCGCTATAAACGCAAAATATAAACCCAAAGAAGCTACCTTTGACATTTTAGAGGTAAAATGTTTCATTTCAACTCGCAATGACCGTTTTGTCGAACAGTTTTGTATGTCGTGGTGTTTTATTATGAGGTTCAATTTATAATGTGAATTTAAAGTTGGTTTTGTTGATAAAGAAAATCCGAATATTGTGGAAATAATCTGTAATAGCATTGATGTTATGTCAATACGATAAAATACTTCATAAGCTGGCTTTTTACTATGGGACGTAATGTATACTACATCTTGAGCTATACATTACACGTGATCATTTGACACTTCTACATACGAACGTCACCATTTAAAGGCAAAATGTATGACAGGGGAAAATGTATGATGAGCGATAAAATATTATATCTCAAAATGTCAAAAACCGGCTATAAAATAGCATACACACACACACACACCAGCCTATATCAGTCCACTGCTGGACATAGGCCTCCCCTAATAAAGGGGGATATGCCCATAATCCCCACGCTGGGCATGCGGTTTGGGGATCGCAGGGCACAGCTTCTCGCACCACCGACGCTGCTGCCCGTCGGTGGCCAGGGGATTTAGCAGTGCCTATGTAGGCTGTGCTATGCCGCAATCAGCCGGTCGCCAGAGCCCCGTTTGTTAGTTAGCAGGGTGCACCACGTGCAGGTGAAGTTGGCTTAGGTTCCGACGATGTGGGTTGAACCCCGTACACCCCATAAATAGCATAAAATATATAATTATATGATATAAAATACCTGATGAAATATGGACAAAAATTATATCAAAGCCAATGCTTTTCATGCTGACATTTAAAAAAATCCAGTTAAGGAACAATAGATTCACAAACCTGTAGGAATCTGCGACCACGTTATTACATAGCAAAAGTATGAGAGAATAATTTAAAAGATTTTGCCCAAGAGGACTGCATTATTACAATATCAAGGAAACGGCTTTACAGCGTAATTCATACATTCTTAATTATTTAATTATCTTCAGAGTGGTACGAAACATGGTGGCTGCAGAAAATCCAGTAAATATGATTAATTTGGATTTCCAGCAGGAGGGTTATGCGTAAATAATAAAATCATAATTACGTTAATGAGTACTTGTTGGGTGAATAACAAGTTCACACAGCTATGTACGACGGTCGAAGTTTTGATAAATGATGAGTATGTTCTACTTTGTTCCAAGACAGGTAAACAGTTAATATGAAATGATAGCTATTAGAGTCAATGAAGCAATTCCGGTCAATTAATTGTTTAGTTTTGAAAAATACAACTATTTTGAGAATCCCCTCCTTTTTTGAAGTCGGTTAAAAATAGTATTTCATTTTTAATAGTCTAGAAGCCTGACTTTGATAATATTGCATTTGAAGTTCATGTAGAAAAACCAAGAGAAAAAAATATAAGTTTATCATAACACTGTTAAAAGCTAATTTGCCTGATAAATATCGAAATTAATCCCAAAAATCAGCTACACTGGTGGGGATCGAACTTGCAACCAATTCTTTAACAGAAACGCACTTATCAACTACGGCATCATGCCCGTTCCTTTCACACCAGCCTATATCAGTCCACTAACTGGAGGCACCCTTACACCCAACTCCTTGTGCAAACTCTACTGTGCTCGACTCTATGACCTAGATTTAGATGATTTGTACATCGTTAAATGGTAACTTTTATTGACTTTTTGGTTCCTGGGCCATGGTTAAGATGGATTGTGCTTGCCCCGCACTTATACCATCCTCTCAGCCTAGTGACAATACCAAGCCTATAGACAATACGCGTGAAGCTTTGCCGCGGGATTCCTCATGATGTTTTCATTGACTTCAGTTTCAAATACTTATGTTTTATACATTTGTAACAAATATTTATAAAAAAACCCGTCTGCATACACAGCAAGTTTTTAGTACGGAACTCAATGCAGAATTGAATCTTGAGAGTTGTCAAAAAAATTATTTCTTTAATTGTGTCATTTTGAAAATACTTCATCGTATCAGAGATAAGATCGTCCCCAGCAAGCAATATTTACTTTGTACTCAATACCTTATTTACTTCATGATAATATCTAATGTAAATGAAATGATAATTTTAACTTTATAACTAAATTATTAGTTAATAATAATAATAAACACGGGATTATTTTAAAATTAAATCGCGTGTTAGTTAACTAGTGTGTTTTATAAACAAAATCAATTATAGTACATAAACAAATTAATTATATTATTATTTATCTACATAATTGTGACAAAAATACCCATTACTAATAATTATGAAAAATTGTTGATACATAAATCCAGTGTGAGATGACAGCGGAATTTTGTAGTTTTTGAAGATTTTTCTGAAGATGACTACGTACCTACCTACCTACTCTATCAAATGAAACAGAGTTTTTTCTAATTACTTAAGTAAATACTTTTTGGTATGGTCTTAAGGATAAACAATCTGCTTTTGGAAGCTCTGCAGCCTCCAAGAAGGTTAGTTCAAATTTCGAATCAGTAAATTATTGTAAGTAGGTACGTGTCGTGTGGTTCCTATGGTACCGAGGTCGATGGAACTCTACTTAAATCTTCATGCCACTTTTAAGGGAAACTGAAAATGGCTTCTCACAGAATCTAGATGATTCAACCTTGAAATTATCTTGGTTTTGTTACTATAGGTTTTAAATTTCGTATGTAGTAGGTACGTATGAATTATTTACCCACTAATGAAGCGCTGGCAGGCAACAACGAACCGCAGGGCAGAAATAAGTGAGGACAGTTCGAAGCATTCAAGCATGAATTTCGCCGGTATCGTCGATATTAGGAACTACGAGTACTTATACCACCGTGTAATGTGTCTGAACTCAGAGAAAGTGCAAACATTTGTCCCGCAGTGGGAATCATTTCAGCACTTCTTCATTATCAGCTAGGTTTTAGTCCATCGTGCCAAAGAGCTCGTCAATGACTAAGGCTAGCCAGTAGCATTCTTAGAAGCTACAATTAGGTAAGTAGGTAGGTCGCAGGTGGACGTTATCTAATGATTGTAACAACAACTACATATCGTAGTAAACAAAAATTTTTGATCCATTGTAGAACAGAAGAATTCTGAATTATTTCTGAAAAGTTAGGAGGAGGTTAGGTCGAACTTCAAATAAGTCAATACCTACTTTTTGGTATGATCTTTATTGTAAAACTTATTCAGCCTTCAGAAACTCAGAGATAAAATTAAAAATCAATAAGTATTTCTATAAAAAATCAGTTCAGCGTAAAATCACTTCTTTCAGTCGCCATATCATATTTTTTTGACAATTCATATGACTTACATGCCATTTAAATGATTCAGTCAAATCTTTTTAATAACTTTTTAGTTCATCGTAAATTGAAATGGCTTCTTACAGTCTCTATTTTATATTTTTTGTCACCTTCGTAATCTAGACGAATCCAACGGCACCTCTTTTGTCAAAATCCGTCCAGCCGTTTGGGCTACAGTGACCGACAAATAATATTACAAACATACATACACCCTAAAAACATAACCCGCCTAAAGAGGACTTCAGTCGGGTAAAAAGTGATTTCGGTCATCGCAATTAATGAATTTCGATGATTGCGACTCTAGAAATTATTTTTGGTTTCTAAAGTGGGCTCTTATATGGCTGGCTAGACCCAGCTTCGATTTAAAAACACTATCACAAGTTTGACAGTAGAGTTAATCCGCAGAGTTATAGGTTTATTGTAGGAATGCTTAGGTCTCTCTTCAAGTGCTAGGAGTCTTGCCTCGAGAACTTTGATATGGTGTATTTCTACCACGTAATTCGTAAAGAGTGCAAAATGACCACAAAAGTGTACATAGCAAGCAAAAAAATCATAAAATCGCAGATGTTAGCGCTAAAGCGATTAAGCGGGTCGATGATAAATTTTAACGAGTTATTTTAATGGAGGCGATCCCAGTCAGCGGCTAGCCGGCAGCCTGCTCGATAGAAAAATAAAACCAAACTTGAAAAGACTGTTTAATGCGTAACTTTTTTGATTTTATATCCGAGCGTTTAACGATAATCTCTTTCATTTTACATTTTTTGTTTAGTACGCATTTTATTTTAACTGCATTCTGAACTTAGTTGGTATTTGAAGATTGGTACTATCGGTAAGCTAGTTACTTAACATTTACTTAACATTAAAACAATCCCTTAATAGAAAAAGTGTAAGTTGAACTCGCGCACCGAGGGATCTGTACAAACTACAACTACCTACAGTGTGATATTTTTTAAATATAAATATATAATTGAAATACAAAACACAATCGCTCGAATGCAGAACCTCCTGCTCACACATTACGCTCCGTATCATGCCCTAGGCCAGCAGACAACGTGTTCACAAAAAAATCTAAAATAAAGAAAATGTAGGTAATGTGATGTTTTGATGTGGAACCATTTGCGTGATTACAACCGACGCATTGGCGCACCCTAGCCTCCCCAACTTCCCTTACGATAAAGATTGACATCGCAAGTTTCTATATACGAATTATCCTAACTCCATATTCATAACCCAGAGAAACTTCTACTCTATTCTATACGCTGTAGGAACCAAATTGATGTGTTGTTGCGATGAATTTTGGCGTGTTCATGGCAAGAAAAGATAGTCAAAGAAGCGCATTAGTAGGGTATCACTACGGTAAAGAGCATGTTTAGGTTTATGTACTGCTATCGATGTAGTCGATTATGTTAAATTTTTTATTGAGCTAACGGATTGCGACGATGTTCGCGATTTTATATGCAAACTACGTTGTTTCAGTTTTGATTGCTAGTGTTGCATTATTTTGTTCACATTCATATCTTGATTTGATATCATATCGATTGGAACGAAAGGTTTGATAAAAAAACATTATTAAATTTTGATCTTCAATCTTTGTTTTCGGAGAAAAATCTTAAGAACTTGCACTTTGGAACTGGAATTTTGAAACACTAATTTGAATTGTGAACTTGAATTGTGTGATAATTCACACGGCATCATCTAGCCCAAAACCAAGCAGAGTTTTTATTAAAGGAACTATATGACTGGTATACTACAATAAGTACTTTTTTTTGTAAATACTTACACACTACTGCCGCTCGCGGCTTCGCTCGCGCGGTACCGGGATAAAAAGCCTATGTGTTAATCCAGGTCACAAACTATGTATATTCTAAGTTTCATTCAAATCCGTTCAGTAGTTTTTCTACTGAACGGATACCCAAGACATACATTTGCAAATCATAAAAACAATTTATCTCCTAGTGAGAATCAAAGTCGCAAACTTATACGTCTCAGGCGCGCCTTCAGCCACTACACCGCAGTGGTCAATAAACGTTCACGACTTTTATGTGAATGTTTTTTGTATGTTACCTGACGATGGAACAAGCACATGGGCCACCTTTTATAATATAACATAATGAGTGAAATAAATCAATTCAAGTACCAAATATAGCTTTTATTCAGCTTGAAGTACGAAACTTGTCAGTAAATCCTGATAATTAAGAACCGTCACACGTCTACCTCGAGCCAAGGACAAGAAAGTTTAATGACGTGCACTCAGTGCAAGCGGTAACTGAATTTATTTAGGTGCAGACACGTAAGTGTCGCCCCGGGCGTTAAGTGGGGACCGCATCATTTGCTGTTCAGTCAGCAACGCGCACTCTAACTCCTCCTAATTGGAACGAATTTGGCTGCAGGTGCAACACTCGACTTGGCTCAAGATTAGGGCGAGCTATTGCGACTATATTGTGCCCCGTTTGTACTGAAATATTCGTTCAACGCGCGACTTGCGGCTCGCACCGACTGCCGCCGTCATCCGCGCTCCACAACTTGAATTAAATTAAGAACAATATTTACACTCGCAGCCGAGATAAATGATATTGCACACTTAAGCCCGAGTTAATGTTTAGTGACGAGTTATGTACCCACATTCTAAGCGTAAGCCGGCGAGCGCGATAGCTAAAGAGAGGAGCGAACCGAACACCTCAGCGGGATTCTTAACGAGCCTCTCCACGTAGACGAATAACCCACCGTTGTTATATTAATTGATACAGCTTACTCATTGTACGGAAAATGCAAACGAGTTGTCGCGATCAAAAAACACTTGACATGGATTGTTTATAAAATAGGGTTGCTTTAACGTTCGGCGAGACAAGCGGTAATGAAACCGGGGTGAGGCTCGACAAACGTCATTACTGGGGCACGCATAAATATGCAAGGCAGGTAACGCACATTTTCATGCGACGTCGCAAGAATTTTATCGCTCGTTTAATTCTGTGAGAGAAAAAATGGGATTCTTTTCGGTGTAACACGAGAAGGGCGGCCGCGTGGGAACCGACACTTTGGTCTCCATCGGGTGGCTCGCACCTAAGTGCAGCCGAAAAACTTTTATTCCGATATTGTTTTCTGTTAAACGCTGTAGGAAAATGTAAAGACGTAATCTTATCCATCACAGCAGCGTTATTCGTTAGGCGCTAATGTGGGTGTTCTGTGAGAGGCATGGCTATTAACGTGTGTTTTATTCATCGCCCCTTTTCCTCCGCTGTGTTACACGTCCGCTACAATTGCCTGGGACCTTAACGGCATAGTTCTCTTTTCTTAATGCTCTTGTTAATTTCACTTTCATTTGTTTGAGTGTTGCCATCGTTTAGCACGTTTCAGAAGAAAGAACTTTGTAATTTTTTTACCGACCACAAAAGGAAGGTCTTTTTTTTATGTTACTTGAAGATGGAACAAGCACATGGTCCACCTGATGTTGAGTGGTAACCATTACCTATCACAAAGCATTGTAACATAAATAGGTTTTTATTATTTAATTTATTTTGTATAACGCTTCATTGTAAAGTAATCAAACGTATATTTTACATAATATTTTCTACTATACACTGTATTATTTAAAATGTATTTATAAAAAATGTGCTTATTTTTTATTATTATTACTAACTTCTCTCCGCGACTTCGTTCGCGTGGTACACAGATAAAAGGTAGCCCATTTGTTATCCAGATTATAAACTGGTCATTCCGGAGTACGGAGTACGGATTTAAGTGGGAAAAAATATATTCAAACACAGTCACACAAACACACACTTTTGCATTTTTATACTATTCGTGTGATTAATTATTCAACTCTATGTGCAAGAAAGAGACCAAAAAATATATATTGCACTATCTTTTACAATAACGCGTCTCCACTCCTGACGGCGATCGCTCTTGTATTTTTTGCATCGGAACTGAAAATCAATACATTTGTGTGGAATTGTGAATTTAATGCAATCCATCCCAACCCTATCGACTTATTCTTCCTCGTATGAGCTAGCAGCCAACTCTGGTGTTGGAGTTTTTAGTCCATCCGAAGGCCCCTGGCATGGCTTAACGACTGAAAAAGCTGAGACCAACCTCTTAGCGTGCCTTCCGAAGCACGGAAGCGCTCAGATCTAAATGCCACTAAACGGTCACTCATCTATACTTATAAAATCCTTTGTCCTGAAAGACTGACTGACGGATCAACGCACAGCCTACACCGCTGATTGTAGAGACCTGAAACTTGGAAGGTGTGTTTTATGTATGACGTAAGCAAATGATTTTTAGAAATTCTACCTCTAAAGGGGTAAAAAACGGGGGCTATGTTTGTATGTGACAACGTGACTCCTTGATCTAATCTACTTCAAAAGAGAATGCCGTCTGATGTATGGCGCTCGGTACCAAGACTAAGGTGAGTGCGTCAAAAAAATATCCAATAAGTTTTTAGTCGATTCTACTGTCAAAATAATTAAAAATGAGGGTTATTGCCATAGTAACACTTTACATCAATGTCTATTGCCATAGCAACGTGTATATCATTGGTTGTTGTAGTCTAATGGCGGCGTGCAACGGAAACCAAATCAACAAAATATTTTTTTACTTGATTATTAATCGAGTCGCTGTGTAAAACTAAAGAAAATGTTAATGTCATTTATAAAATATATAAATTTTATGGGATACGTTCGGTTTTAACGCAATTGGTACGGGTTCTCGGCATTCTCCTTTTGCATAAACATTCTTAAACAAAATTGATGGAAAACGTGTTTCGTATTTTATTGAAACTCCTCGCCAACGGGGTTAGAAAGTTATTTTGGGTGTGATTTGCATCGAAGTTGATATCAATACTCATTACATAATACTTTTGATTAAAATTACATTTATTTTGATATTTTGCAATTATTTTTTAGAAAACGCAATATAACTCATAAACGCAAACGCTCACTTAAACGCTCCCCCACACAGACGCGTCATTACCGGCGATAATACCGCATGCGCTATTGCGATAATGCGTCACATTTCCTTGCAAACAACTGCGTTATTGCAGCAGTGTGTAATAGTCGGGTCAAGTTAGCCCAAACAATAGCTATCATAAATTCTCATAGAGCTGAAAATTGGTACGAATCTTCGGAAAACCATTATATATGAACGGTGACGTTTTGGAGAAATATTGTAGAAAACCTTTTATTTTAATCATAAACCTTACCGTTTGGTTAAAAAACGCTAAAAACCCATATTAGCGAACACTATGGGTTGATTTATTTTTTACTGTGTGGGATCGATGGGGACATTTATTTATAATGGTGTTCCGAATATTCGTACCAATTTTCAGCTCTTTCTGAGTCTTTGTACTTTAACATGTCTAATTTGACCGGACTATAACTTCGTAGCCGTCCTATAATACATAATGTACTAAAAACAGATATCGCAATAACACATGCGGTATTATAATAATAACGCACCTGTGTGGGAGAGCCTTCAAATCTTGGTGCAATGCAATAGAATAGAATATTTTAATCGGATTAGAATTCGACATTTAAATTTTATTTGTTCTTGGATATTCGAATGAAAACGGTACGTTACGCGAGGATGGCAAAGTTTTTTTTTACTTATTGACTTGAAATTATTCAAATTATAATGAAAATAAATAAATGCTTAAAGTGCTGAACCAATTTTAATGAATTTTGGCCATAGACGGATGTGTGACCTTAGAGAAGGATTTTTGGTAACGAAATAAAACTTAATGAGGGTGAGATAGGAGATGAAAGCTTGCATGGGTAACCAATCATATCTCAAGCAGGCATATAAAAATTCATCATACCTATACATAATTAACCGGCTGTTGACTTAGCGATGGGTCGCCAACGGAAATAGGAGCCATTCCCGTTCTCGGGAACGAAAAAGGGAGTGAGAGCGGGAACAGGAACGGGAATGCAACGGGTATGGGTAGGTAATATAGTAATATCAAAGTAGTATTTATTCCGTTCATATTTAGATTTCCGTGTCAAATAACCATGTTTAGGAAACATTTTACGTAAAACAAAGCAAACACGCAAACAAAGTTGAGAGCGGGTTAGCTGATCTAAATGTATAAAATGATAACCTGACTGACATCGTAATAATATAACCGCAAAGCCTAAACCGCTGGACCTAGAGACATGAAATTTTGGATTTTTAGAAATTACACCCTATAAATTAAAATATGGTATTAAAATTTGAATGAAAGTTCATCAGCTTCGAAGTTAGTATCTTAAATTATGTGTTTAGGCTGAAGATTCAAAATTAATTCTTACGTATCTCAGCGTTTTTCATAATTCCATCCCCGAAGGGATGAAAAGGGGGATGAATATATTTATCAAAATCCACATAAACGTGAGCGAAGCCGCGAGAGGAAGCTAGTCCATATACAAGTACTCATCACGTGCCACGAGCGCTTCACATAAGTCGGTAATAAGTAAATTGCTTGTTTTCGAAAGGTCAGAGAATTGAAGGTCTGATGGTCTGGCCGGCACAAAAGCTGGTTCATAATGCAATGAATCTGAGACAGATATAACGCACTGTCCATAGTCCGAGGGCGCTCGGCTAAAACGTTGATAGCACCGTCTCACAGGCCACTGGATATGTTTACGAGTGGACAACAAAAGCAGGCTAAGCTTTATGTTAAGAGCTTGTACTGTTTTCTGAAATTTGCCACTGAACTTAATTTACAACGCTGTATGAATAAGCGTTTAGTTTTGCACACTGGCTCATTGTAGTTAGTATAAATTGTAGGTTATTTTTTAGGTAGGTTCACTTTTACTGTTTTGAGGTTAGTGAGCTAAAGTGCTAGTGGTAGTAGTAGTAGGATAGTCAGCTTTGTAAAATAAACATAATAACAAGAATTTTTTGTAGTCTGTTCTATTAATTGAGTGCTGAAAAGACAACTATGCAGGAGGAGCAAGTCTAGGTCCGCAGTTACCGTTCTGTGTTCAAAAAGATCTGTTAAATATTCTTAGCAATTTCTGTAATGATAAACGTCTTGATTCATCATACGACAATACATTTTAGGTCCTTTATAATTTTTAAACAGACGATTTGGACAAATTTGGAGGAATTTATAGCCAAATTATAATGTGTACATTAGAATTAACATCAACATTACCACACTATATTAGTCCACTTCTTGACATAGGCCTCGCCTAAAAAGAAGGAGGATAAGCCCACAATACTTACACGAGGACATCTTTATCAAATTAATAATATGAATGCGAGTTTGTCGGTATGTATGTGTGCTTGTGTATGTTTATTACTCCTTCACGCTGAAACGGCTAAATTAATTGAGCTAAAATTTTGCACATATTATGTAGTTCTTGACCAGGACTAACATGTAGGATACTTTTTATACAGGTACCACGCTGGCGAAGCCGCGGGTTGAAGCGATCATAATTTTACTGACTCCATCATAATACTAACGATTGAATAATGAGCAATATTATGATGAATTCAAAGTTTAGATTCAACACGACCAGACCAGTGGATATTAATATAAAATATTCAGGTCTGCAATCCCTTGGACCTATGAAATCAAACTTCTAAGTAAACGTAATCAAAATATAGCTATACAATATTTAATAAATGGTACCTTCCGTTGACTCAGAATCATGAAATTTGGAAAGAAGCACTATAGCACAAGTCAAGGAATAAAATACGAAAATTTTTAGGTATTAAGGAACATCACAAAAAAATAAATGATTTCATTCCTACAAGTTCAGTAACCTCGGTGCACTTGGCCGGCTTTTTTACTTATAAGCAGAAATATTATCTAGGATCTGCAGTTGATTCAAAATATACGTGTACCTACATCATATCCAGTAACCCCGTCATAACAATATCGACTGATCAATGACCCATCCAGCGAACAATTCACGTCTGCAACACAGACAGACATCCGGCGCAGATATTTGCAGTCAAAACAGACTTAGGGCATAGTAGAAATCAGAAATAGTACAACACCAAACACCAACGTCAAAGAATGATCTCCATCATTATTATGACTCTGGTTCTGAGTAATCAACTGTTTTAAAATCACAAATTTAAGAAAATAAACAATAATTGTAACAGAATGTACTTTAATGCTTAATGTCTTAAATATTTCTTAGTGGCTCAAGTTATCATTTTAGAGTCATGATGTTCGACTATTAAGGTACTTTACCGTGGCTTATTAACAACATTAACACAGCACCTGAAATCCTTCCCGCAGCAGTAGGTTCTAGGACATCTAGACTTGAGTAGATTAAGTTCTATCGTGTATATAAACAATGCGGACCCAGAAGCGATAGTTTTTATGATCTGAAACGGTTACTTAAGAGTGACCATAATATGTGATAGGTTCCCCATGACTCTAACTGACCCTAATATTCCCATATTCCACATAGTGTTTTTGGCGTATATTGTTTACATTTTTTCCATACTTCAACCTCAAAAAACTTTTCTCAGATACTATGGGTTTCCGCACTCCCTCCCTTTATGGGGAGGGTCCTCCCCCCTAGTTTTTATATGTAACTATTAGTAAAAAGAACGTGAAATAATTCGTTTTATTCAGTTCTCTTATTATTGGATCAGGGATTCCTTTATGATAAGATCGCTTAGGTACCCATTTTTTCATCAATCTAACTATTGAAATACTATTAATAAATTACTCAAAAATGTCATATGCAACTTCACTTTATAAAAACAGCAAAAACATCATTTACTTTTTTAATAATTTTGATTTCTGACCATACCAATTCCAGAAGTTGTATTACTGTTGTTCATATAGAGTGAAGTTAGGGCGCATTCTGCGCATGTCACTCTGCTTCTGTATTATTTATTAACTCCAACGAGCTTCCGATGTTACTTTATTCCATTGTAGAACTGTATCCACCGCGGTTCCTGATGTCCGAATGCTAGGAACTTCGCAACTGTCACTACACAGAGAAACTTTTCGTGCATAGAATGAATGGCTGTCAGCCAAACGTAAACATGCAAGCAAAATACTTGGGTTATTTAGTTTTTGGATTGGATTTAGCTGCTGGGTAAGCAGGTTGACATGGTAATCAACATTTCAGGACTTCTACGCAAATACTAGTTGCAATACACCGACATACGTAGTAAGCAAGAATCTAACGTTACTTACCCTACTTTACTCTCAAAAAATAAACAATGCTTAAGCTAATGCCATCTCTCAGTGACAGCGTGAGTAACTTTAAGTAATGGTTAAATTTAAATAGCGTTAATAAGTATAGGAGTTAGAAGTTAAATTCGAATTAACATCACTAGTTTATGATTGTTCCCTGAAAGTACAAGTATTTGGATACAGCTGAGATACAAGAGTATATATGAAAAGAAGCCATTTTCATAACACAAACTTTATTGAAAATATAAACCACCCAAGCACCATCAGATTTCGTTCAACCACAAAGTAAGGATAAAATACACACCACGGCGCACCTAAGAATATCACTCACTAGCCAATATCGTACCCTGCAGTTCAATCTCTATGAGCGGAAAGCATCAAATATAACCTTTATTACCATAGAGTACGGACACAAATGACG
The DNA here is from genome assembly GCA_951804965.1 of Horisme vitalbata. Lineage (NCBI taxonomy): Eukaryota > Metazoa > Arthropoda > Insecta > Lepidoptera > Geometridae > Horisme > Horisme vitalbata. The sequence goes on from OX638093.1 coordinate 17,548,893, forward strand.
GCGTACGCGCGGTAGAGTTTAGGTAGCGTCGGCAAAGTCGGCAATGTTATTTTGCGACCCGGGTGCAAGTAAAGGACTCTATATTAAGCATTCCTGTCCCCCCAATCTCTTCAGGTGGGCGGGACATGAACTCTACTTCAACTTATTATTTCGGGGCCGCATGCGATGCGTGTTTTTCTCCTACACGTACATTTACATAACCATACGCCTTAATCCTTTTATTAAATTCTGCGGAATTTTTTGTGTAAAAAAGTAGACAGTTTCAGGGTTGGCTTAGCTTGTTTATCAGTGGCAAAAGTGTCCGTTTCCATCACTAATGTACTCATTATAACGTTAATTATTGCCACAATCGGGCCTGGGCGTGACATTAAAAGCGACATCAAAAATGTATGTACACTATTTAAAGATAGCCATTTCGCGGTCGCGTGCAACCGATTTAGTAAAGCGACTGGCCCTGTGCCCATTAAAACAGATTACGGACGAAAAAATCAACGAGCTCTTGGCGTTATGAGTTAATTTTGTAAGAATAACGTGCGCCTACCAGTATTTCTCTTTATTTGGTGTTCCAGACTGTTTGTTTTAGCGGTATTCCAGCGCTAAACACCTTGCTGGCTGAATAACGAAGGTGTTTTCTTTCAAAAAATAAATATAAGATCAAGTACGTAGTTACTATAGTAAGGAACGTTTTTTAAATATTAACCACTCACAAAAAATATCAATAAAATTATTACTGTTACTGAACAAACCCCTGGTAGAGCAAATGCCTCCCCCCATTTTTTCCACCCATAAAATAATCCAACTAAAATTTTATCATCGAAATTCCTGCATCACGATTTTACACGTTTTCTACTATAAACAATATATAACGTTCAATATTAGAATTTCGGATTTACTACCTACTAAAGGTGTGCATTATATGACTCGGTATACTCGTATTCGTCAAAACACTTCGTATTTTTATTGCAAGAGGATATAAGGTTATCAATCGCTTTTCCATAAATGCACTGAAAAATTTCCTATATGATGCTGTCAATGCATTTTCCATCAAAAGGATTTTCCTGAACTATATTATCTTGGAACGCGTGCGCCATATTTTAAAAGGTGTCGATAAAGGAAAAAAGGAAATTTCACGTTCCAAGCGCGGCTGGTCTAAACGTGTTTACAAGTTATGCAATAATTCAAATAACGTACTACGGCAAATTTATGCCGCTGCACGGTAACATACTTCAATGGCTGCATTGGATAGCATTTTATTTTCATGGACGGTGACTAGTATACCGGTTGTCAAGTTTTATTTCCTTAAAATTTATTTACTCATCGATATTGTAATAAAACATAAATAAATAAATAATGCTGGACACGAATGCAGTTAGAAAATACAATTTGGGTTCAGTTATTGAATCCAAAACTCAATAATAATAAATACAAGAAATCTCATGGCATCACATTCATACTAGGCAGAGCCCATATTTTAGTTAGGGTTTAAAAACTGATAATGATAAAAATACATAGATACGTATAAAACGCCCAAACATAAAAAAACAAATGTTTGTTCTAGGCAGAGATCAAACACATGACATGACCCACAGAGAAGAAAAAAAGTCACAAACAACCTAGCTTTAAAGCCTGCTATAATGTTTATTAACTAAAATTATATATATATTATAGAGAAAAGCTCTTTAAACAATGGCAGTAAATGACTAATAAGACAAACAGCAGTGTTATTTAGCTGGAGTCATCCAAGTGCCACTTTTACACCCTATATTAACAATCATATTTTCGAATTCAACTAGGGAGCTGTGAACGTGTTAGGTGGCAATATGAATTTATGATCATGGCGAATTAAATGCGTTTAAAATCGAACGTGATTCGTTGGAACATGCATCGGATATTTAAACAAGCTTTTCCACTTGACGGGAAAGAGTTCATGAATATACGCATGAAACGTCAGGGATACTCATACTCACTAGCTACAATATTGGACAATATATAATTTAAAATTAATATAATTCGAACCGACAACGCTCTCCGGCTAGATGACGAACCAGAGTGACGATCCGCGAAAGGCTGCTGGGAGAGGCTGAGTGCGTCGGGCTAAGGACAGAGTGCAGTGGCGCTAATTGGAGGAGGCCTATGTCCAGCATTGAACTTAAATGATGAACGATGATTATGATGATAATTCGAATTTGTTTAAATTTAAATTATAATTTGCCCCGAAGTGGGAACAGTTTATAAAAAAAAACTAATTGAAATTTTGTATCATACATAGCCACATACAATGAAATTGACTAGCGCTTCACTAAATTTAAGACCGATACTTAGTATTATTATCTGTGCCTATTCTATTCTATGTATACTGTATTTTTTAAAGATGTAAGTATTAAAAAGTCCTACATACAGAATATCTTGCAAGATTAAACGATAACTATCAAGAACTTCACCAAGAAAGTTCCTAAGTACCAGTCAAAGTTACGGCATAGTATTTTTATTTAAATAGACTGTATAATTCTGTAAGTTTCACTGTCTCGTTAGGGCTCACTAGATGAAATTTAAGAGTCGTCTCAGTCCAGTCTCCACGCAGATCCGGCTCGACAAAAGGGAGCCCTGGAGACCTGCGTATAGCGGGCAAAATAATTTTTAATTGGCCTCCAAATAAAAGCCCATATAACTTACAACAAAAAAGCTTTTTTATCACGCAATTCGTTCCGGACTCTGGCTTTAACTATTTCTCTAAAAGCATTTTAGTAAATGCTACTTTTATTTAATTAACACGCATTTCACACAGTTGATATCGTATCGTAAGGAGATAAGACAAACAGTTGGCGGAATGAAGGAGAAAAAATGGATCTCTTCCATAGTCGTAACGGCTTGATAGGCCGTAACGGGCAGTTAAAATGAAAAGTGTGTTCCATTTTAAACTTTATTCATTAAACAAAGTTGTTAGTGTAACAGACATTTTACTTTCATATTTTGGAGGAAGCTTTAAACAATTAGAGCAGTTGATGAGTTTGTACCGTCCACTTTTACAATATAAGATGTAAAGCATAAACCTTGCAATTTAGTATTAAAATAAAAAAATATTTTACCATATAATTTTTCCGCAATGTTTGAAAACGAATATTTTCAATCTGTGCGTCCTACCCGTCATGACATACCTAGCCGAAACGTGGACACTCACAGTACAGCTATTCCACTAGTTTAAAGTCGCTCAGCGAGCTATAGAAGAAGCCATGCTCGGAGTTTCTCTGAAGGATAGAAAATTCGCAACGAGTCAATCCGACATCGAACTAATATTTTCTATATAGCTCAGAGAAGCGCAAGCTGAAGTGGCAGTGGGCTGGTCATATCTGACGAAGAACTGGGGTAAACGAGTTCTTGAGTGGAGACGTAGTGTAGGACGCCCTCCGCGTCCGGCCAGGCAGAGTGATGATTTGCGAAAGACTGCTGGTAGAAGCTGAATGCGTTGAGCTCAGAACAGAGCGCAATAGCGCTCATTAGGGGAGGCATATGTCCAGCAGTGGACTGCCAGCTCTGGATCAGCACATGCTAATGATGATGATTATTTTTTTCAAATTCGACCTGTTAGTTAAAGTAGGGTTCCAACATGTATCTTCGGAACCCAAGACAACTTCACCTACTAGTGGTGCACCCTGTTGTATAACAACGACACAGTAAAATTTCCTTGCCACGGTGCGAGAAGCTGCTTTGCCCTGCGATCCCCAACCCGTATGCCCAACGTTGGGATTATGGGCATATCCCTTTATTTGAACGAAGTTAGGATGGTGTGGTGGAGGTTAATTTTTTTGTAAGAATTTGATTGTTTGGGGTAAGATTAAAATACTTTGATAAGTATTCTAAAGGTTTACTGTAAGAAAACTCTTTCAGGCTTAAGCTCGCCTTTGTACATATCATATAAGTAAAATTATTCTTGTATTATGTGTTCGTGTACAATAAAGAATTAAAGAAAGAAAGAAAGTTTTTTGTACTATTGTATGCACAGATTTGTGATTTTTAAGAGTCGCAATTGAAGTAGCGATGTAAAAATCATTAATAATATCTTTTAATATTATGTTTTAGCGTTGAGCTGAGGACAGGACGCATTGGCGCTCATTAGGGGAGGCCTATGTCCAGTACTGGACTGATATAGGATGATGATTATGATGATGATGATGGTTAAAACTTTACAAAGTGAATCGTATTTTTTAAACAGCAACCAATATGAAACCGCATAAAGCATCGACATTTCCGGCGGAAGTGAAAATTTTAATTTCCCGAAAAATTCCGCCGCTATATTTTAAAAGTCGACGTGATTTATTAATGCGGGATCGTAAATGCCATTTATGCCATTTAGTAGAGATGAGAGATACTTTGTGTTCATGTTTATGTCACACACAGAATTAAGTGTTGGGTTGTTTTGTTTGTCATAGGTATCAAATAAAGTACTTAAGGAGCATCGAGATAGTATACTCTAAAGACACAAACGTGGAAATACTCCGCACGTAAACTCTGTGCATACCACACTGTCTATTGTGGCGACATTGTACTTTTTTCAAGGAACGAAGTTTTAAATTAGATTAAAAACTCATGTTGATGTTTAAGTGTCAAGATGCTCGGACGATTTTTGACAGTGTTTATTTGACTCTATAAAGTAATACTCAATGTTGAGCAGAGATTATTTGAAACTAGATTCTACCCGCGTCTTCGTTCGCTTGGTACCTGACAAAAATCTAAAACAGTAGGTAGGGAATATTTACAGAAGTGTATAGGGTAGTCACTGTCTACAGGTTATCCAAGATTTTCAGCCATGACGTCACTTCGACCTGTGGCGCAATTGCATAGTGCGCTGCTGGTTTTAGCAGAGGTACGGGTTCAACGCCTGACTGATATTAAAGTTTTTGATAGCTTCTTCAAATTTGTTTAATAGCCTATTTAGTAGTATATTATTCCTGGTCTAGAACTAAATATGTATGCGCGAAATTGTAGCTCGATCCTTTCAGTAGGCGTGGAAGAGGAAATTGCATTTCACATTACATTTCGACACTTTTGTTAGAACGTGGATCGTATTTACAAATACAAATAGGTCGATCGAGATAACTGGAGACGGGAAACCTTTACCCAAAATTTCGAAACCTTTGATAGAACGTCGGTACAAATAGGCCAAGACCTAAATGACTGGAGAGATCGTGGGGAAACCTTTGTCGAGCAGTGGGATATATGAAGCTGATTGTAATCGAAATTAAAATAGTAAAAAGGCTCATAAACGAAGTTGCATTTATTCAAAATACGCTTATAGTTTCAAGATCACTCTTTCAATCCATCCAACTAGCTATGAGGAAACATTTGAAATCGATGAGCCTTGAAGAGAAGTTGGATGAACTAAGTTCCAATGTTTCCTGTTAATAAAATATAAATGGAGAAAGTTTTTATCTTCCAACTATTTGAAAGATGAAGTATCCTTATAAAATCTAGATGCTTTTAATAAAATATGTTTCGTTCAGAGTCCTTAGAGCTATCTTATCTCAGAATCTTTATAGTTATAATTGTATTTTAGTTAAGCGATTATGGTCGCATTTGAAAAATATTTTTTTAGTTATTGAAACAACTGTGTCCTTACATTTTCTTTATTTATCTTTTTAGTTTTTTTTTTAATAGTATACAGCATTTGATATGGCGCAATGGTGGACTGAACCATAAGTAGGCATTATCATTTTATGATACAAACATGGTGTAGTATATCTTGACTTTACAGGCTATTCCAAAGACAATGAAAATAATAAATGACAACATCATAGAGTGATGCCATACGAGCGTGCTGCGTCTCTTAGTAGTAATGCAATGATTTCGACGCATTGAGTGCCACATGGCAACGTCGTTGCGTTGAGCAACACACGAACGTCAGTACTACGACGGCGCAGCGTCTTGGTGTAGGGTGCGTGTCATGTCAGTCTTTGAACGAAAATTGACTTAAAAGTTTAAAGAATACTGCGCTGTACTACTGCCACTCCGACACGTCGCAACGGATCTCACCTCCCCACTTCGTCTTTGTACGTTGTAAAAAAAAGAAATACGATTGTCTTACATCGAACAACATCTTGTTGTGATTTATTATTGTAAAATAACGCAGCGTCACCGCACAGTCGACGCAGCGCACCGGTAACACACAGTGTGGCCACACTTATAGAGGCAGAAAATGAGCTTTGATTCGATACAAAGCGAGCTCCACATGTGCACGTTTAGTGGTCGACTCGTAAACATCTCAATAAATATTGATGACGCAGAAAGCTATTATGTTCAGGCGTACTCCCAAAAATGTGCACAATATTTACGATGGAAAGACATGCTATTTTTTCCCGCTCGAGATAATTTGCAATGTGCTACTATACTATACTAAAAATTGCGTTACTTACACATTTTTTAAATAAGACCTGATGTTAAGTGGTAAACATTACCTATAGCATAGTATTGCATCGTAGGTCATGTATGTTTGGAACATGTCCTACGATACCACGCCCTGCATCCATCAACTCAAGATGATAAGTCCCATGTGACTGTTATTTCATCGGCACCACCCTTCAAACAGAAACACAGCAATGCTGCTTCAGGGCAAAAATAGTCATTGTAGTTCCCCTGACGAGCTCTTCAGAAAGACCTCTTAATTACTACTCATAATTGCTGTTCAGTCTAAACTGCTAAGTACTAAAATCATGTTGTTTTCAATAAAAAAAACCTTTCACACTCAATAAAAAGCGTTTCTAATGATAAGATATCAAATATATTTGAAACGGCAATACCTACTCAACAACGGTTTTAATAGAAAAAAAAAACATATTTCAATTTTAATTCATTATAATAAAAAAAATATCCTCATTCTACTCAGCTAAAATTCTAAAGAATTTTCCTTTCAACCAGGGTATATTATCAGAAGGGTTCAAAAATAACTCGATTATCCAAAGCTTTATAAAAATCTTCTTTGACAGTTTAATTTATTCGCTGATGGTATTCTATTCAGAGCTCAACTCATTTTACTAATTTTTTTTATGATTTTAATTTATAAACGTCACGTCGTCACACGAAACACACAGACTTAAGATCAAATTGTTTTTTTTTTATATATAATACCTAGTCTATAGAACCGAAGATGACGAGATAAACTGGCAAAACTTATAAATTAGGTGGAAACAGCTCAGGATCTTGATGTCTGGAGAGAATGGGGGAATGTTTTGTGCAGTAGTGGAAAATAAATGGTTAGTATAAATTATAATGAAAATAGTCTATTATTTATAATCTTCCATCTTACTCTCAAGGTTTAACGGTTCACGTTTTTCCCTATTTGCCACCTTATTGTTATAAAAATACATTCATCACCATCAAAGTTAAATAATCCATTCTTCTATTTAAATGAAGAATACTCTTCTATTTCGATTTGCGAGCCTTGAGCTAATCTTTTGCCATCGACTACAATTTAATCAAACTAAACAACGACGAAAGAGGTGGCACAGTGAACTACATTTACAGTATTCTATCTTTCTATCGAAACGCTTCCGCAACGCTGATACGATGCTGTTTTAAGCCTCTATCATGTGCTTGTTATTTTACTAGCAAACACATCTCTTAAACATAATAGATTTATATTTATTTCGTTATTTAATAGGAACGCTAACAGCTTTGTGATCATTGGTCCTTTGCTGCAGGTATAGATATTTTGGTAGTCCTTTTCTGGATGCGCTCTTCATAAAAAAACCTAATGTATGGCTGCGTAAACGTCTCTAATTGGCATACGTAATAAGCATAATTTATTTTTTATTTAATTATGCTAACTTTTATAATAATAATCTAGATATCTTTAGTCCACATCAGAGTATTTTTATAACCTACCGTTGCCCTCTGTCGATATTTCCTTCTTTAGAGTTATAATTCAAATCCTGAAACAATAACATCAAGTTTTAACTATACCTCACCACGTATCAAATAGTTCTTATTTTTTTTTTATTAATTTGAGGTAAAGGCAAAATATGTTCTATAATTTTTACCCAAGTTCAGTAAATCTTCGTCTAAAATACGCTGTTTATGATTCAACGCACATTAGTGTAAACCCATGTTGTATTTCGTATTTAACTTTACTATGCTGGTAATTTATCTAGATTATTTTGCGGCGAGCGTTGTAATCGACTTTTTCTTCGTTCTTATCGAATCGCGAAATGGAACTCGTAATGTGTCCCGATTCCCAAGGAACATTAATAACTTTGATAATTATAAGCTTATTAGCTTCAAGCGCAAATTTAATTAATAGTGACACATTGGCTTTTAAAATCTATGCAAAATTGAAAAAAAGTAAACCTTAGTAATATTAAAATACGAAAGATTGTAAAAATTTGAAAATGTAATATACTGCTTGCATACTTTTTTTTGTAAAAACTTACTTCATACATAAAAAATACCCAGACCCGAGACAAATATCTGCAGAACATGGAAACATTTGTCCCGGAGCGGGAACTAAACCCACAACCTTTTGCGTCTCAAGCGGGCCTTCCCCGCTCTTATCATGGGCGGTCTTATCACTTTCAAGCGATAAGACCACCCATTGTACCTTTTATTTATGTTAAGTTTCTGTCTGTTGTTGCTTAAATTAAGGTGTACAATAAAGAATTTTCATTCATTCATTCATTCAGTCCCCCACTGCGCCACGAGGGCGAGGTCGTCAAAGTAGCTTTCTAGACTTGGAATAATTAAAAGTTTCTTTTTTCCGGGTATCAGTAAAGGAAAACCAGTTAAAAACATTTAAAACATTAATCGGAATTGAGCCTAGGACCTTAGCGCAAAATTCTGTATACCTTCTACTGGGTCTCCACGCGATTAATTGATAAAATAATTGAGCCCCAGCATAATACAATTCTTAAGGTTTCTGGTCGTAAAGGTGCATTTTCGAGTTGCAAAGAACCTCAAGTGCCGGGAAATAACTTAAACAAATGAGAACTCCTTCAAGTTCTCGGGTAATTAAATTATCGCTTAAACTGTAACGCTTGAAGTTGAACGAGAAATAATTAAATATTAACAATTGTAACTTTACCGCATATTATAGATACAGGCCCCTGCTTCGCACAGCCCCCCCCAGATTCAAACATGCTGGTGACTTAAAAATTGATCCTTTTAAACGTATGGTTAGTGTAAACAGGCTGTTAACTTGTTCATTGATTTGGATAGTGAAAAGAACTTTTCAATAAAGTTGCTTTATTTTTAAATAAATTCATATAAAATTAATAACTATACTGTTAAAATACGTATGAAATTAGAAAATATAAAATCAACCCATAGACTAGAATGTTAATTCTTATCCCGAATGTGCCGCACTACCAGCCGTGATTTGTAATTTAACCGCGTACATAAAGTGTGGAAATTAAAATTGTACGTATAATTTTAACTTTTGTTAAATATTGCGTCTGAATATTAAAGGTAGCTGTGATTTAACACCTTGCCCGACTGTATGGCCTGGGGTGGTGTGGAATTTCACGTTGTTAATAACGTTATAGCGAGCGAATTCTGACCGACATAGGGAAATATTTGCACATTAATACTTAGATTACTTGCTATTATTACGTAATCCTTACATAACGGCAAGTTTTACAATTGTCAGGCTACCTAGTAAATTACTTTTTAAAATATAATGAAATAGTATTTAATTAATTTAATTTTTCGTTGTAATGATAATCATACATCCTACTAATATTATAAATGTGAAAGTTTGTGAGTATAGATGTATAGATGGATGAATGTTAGTTACTCTTTCACGCAAAAACTAGTAAACGGATTTGAATGAAACTTGGAATATACATAGTTTGTGACCTGGATTAACACAAAGTCTACTTTTCATCCCGAAAACACGTGTGTTATCGGGATGAAAAGTAGACTTTGACTTTTTAATCATACACTTGTATGATTAGCTTGAGTGTATTATATACCCTCGAGAGCAATGAATCCGGTCACTCAAAGAATCCAAAAAATCTCGGAAAGTAAGAATGCTAGGTTAATGCAATAAATTGTATTTAATAGACAATTTAATACTCCTTAAATGAAAGTATTAAAACTTCTTAGTTATTGTAAAGTTATATCATAAAAAAATCAAATTTGAAAAGGGAACACTGTCGAAGATGGAACTACGAAATTACAGGATTTGTTTTTGCTTTTGTTTGTAATCTGTCATTTATGTTGGTACATAAACCAGGTTGATAGTGCTCAATATTCATTATTCAAGCTGAAATCATGTCGCTTACACTTGAAGAATGCACCAGAATACTTACATTGGTGGAAACCGGCCGGAGTCAGCGCGATACAGCCAGGACTGTCGGTGTGTCGCTGTCAACAGTACAAAGAGTTCTCCGACGTTACGAAGAAACTGGTTCTAACCTACGCAGACCAGGAACGGGCAGAACTAGGTGTACCACAGCACGAGAAGACCGATACTTGGTGAACACCATGCTTCGAAATCGCTTTCTCACAGGAACTGAACTCACAAATCAGTTTCGACGCCTCGGAGGAACTAACCCAAGTGCATGGACAGTAAGACGTCGGCTTGCTGAATCTAACTTAAAACCCCTTAGACCTGCAAACGGCCCTAAACTGGAGCGTGGCCATCGTATTTCAAGACTAAGATATGCCCAGAACCACGTAAATTGGAGTATTGAAGATTGGTCGAAAGTTATGTTCTCCGACGAATCAAAATTTATGCTCTACAAGCACGATGTACACAGAGTGTATAGAAGACCAGGGGAAAGATTCAAGCAAGCATGCATCGAAGAAAAAGTAGCCTACGGTGGTGGGTCTGTACTTGTGTGGGCCGGAATTTCCTCTGAAAGTCGCACAGAGCTGGTGATCATAGAAAACGGCTCTTTAACTAGCGTAAGATATGTCGAAGAAATCCTCAACGAACACGTTGGTCCATTTATGGTCAATTTGGGTGAGGATGCTATATTTATGCATGACAATGCCCGACCTCATACAGGTAGGATTGTGAATGACTACCTTCAAGAGATGAACATTACTTGTATGGAGTGGCCAGCGCGCAGCCCGGATATCAACCCGATCGAGCATGCTTGGGACGAGCTAGGGAGATGCGTAAAACAACGAAACCCTCCCCCAATCACGCTTCCTGAGCTCAAAATTGCTCTCACAGAGGAATGGGAGAATATTCCCCAAAATCGTATAAGGAACTTGGTGTACAGCATGCCAAACCGCGTAAACGCAGTAATGGAAGCACGAGGAGGTAATACGAAGTATTGAAATTCAAGAAAATCGTCATAAAGTTCAAAAATTTCATGTTTCCTATTTTTGTTTTAAGGAGAGATCAGCAGTTTTTTTCTTTATGTAATTTTGTGTAAATAAAATGTATGGTGACTCATATTTTTTTAACTTTCATTTAAGGAGTATTAAATTGTCTATTAAATACAATTTATTGCATTAACTTAGCATTCTTACTTTCCGAGATTTTTTGGATTCTTTGAGTGACCCGGATTCATTGCTCTCGAGTGTACATCTTTGCTTATGACTGTATATCTATCACAGAATGAATAATTCTTAGAAAATTTATGTTAAGGAAATGCGTAAGAGCTGAGACTGATGAAACGATTCATCATTGCTATTCGTAATTTATGTAGTCAAAATCCTGGAATTAAATAAGTACCTATGTGAAATCTCTGGGATTCTTTAATGATAACTTAACGTTGAGGACAGGGCGTAATGGCACTCATTTGGGGAGGCCTATGCCCAGCAGTGGATAGCCATATGCTGATGTTAATGATGATGATCTTAACGTTCCATCCGAAGCTTTGTCCAGGCTTTTTTAGTAGATGTAGAGCACTTTGTGAAGTGCTCGTCAGGGAAATTACTATTACCATGCTTATTTCTGCCGTGGAGCAAATTTATCAAAAATTATAATAAATAATGCTGGACAGTATCATTAGCCCCAAACTAGCAGAGCTTAGTAAATGTAATGGGGTGTACTAGGTTCCATACCCCATCTTCGGAACCAAAGCCAACCTCACCTGCAAGTCGTGCACCCAGCTAACTAACAAACGGGACTCTGGTAGCCGGCTGATTGTGGCAAAGCGCAGCCCAAGACCGGTACAGCTAAATCCTCTGGCCAGTGTTGGCAGCATTGGCGGTGCGAGAAGCTGTGCCCTGCGATCCCAAATCTGCATGCCCAGCGTGGGGATTATGGGCTTATCTCCCTTTATTAAAGGAGTCCTATGTCCACCAGTGGACTGGTATAGGCTGGTGTGGTGTGGTAGTCAAGTTTGCACTATGGGAACCACATGACTGATATACCTACTGCTTTTACATTCACATTATACATAGAAAACACCGAGACGAGACAAACATATTTTCAGAATATACAACTTTTTTATCGCGACTGGAATCAAACCCGCGACATTCTGAATCTCAAGCGGGCATTTGCCCACTGTACCATAGAAGGTCGATTGTTAAAAGGTGTGTGTGACGGTGAAATTACAGAGGACTATAATTTAAATTATTATGTAGGCTAAAAAAGAAAAGATGGACAGACTGTGTGAAATATGACAGGAGTAAGAAAAAGAGTGAGAGTTGAGATGTCAACTGACAGAAGGAATAAAAAAGGAGGCAAGTGCCGACCCGTGGGATAAGGGCAGGGAGACGATGATAATGCTTATCACCTTCAATCCTCAAGTTGATGGACGCAGAGATTTGCATTGTGTAGGGCACGTTCGAATCATGCGTGACTAATCCAATACATTGTTTTTTATAATGGTTACCACATAACATCAGGTGGGGCATGACCTGGTAGTAGTAAGTAATAGAAAGAAACATTTTCAGAAGGAAAACATCGTGAGGAAACCTTTATGCCCTAGAACTAACATTAAAAAGGCATGTCCTAGGTTAGTGCTCCAATTAAAGCGGTGATGGACTTGTGACCTGTCATGTGGAATGCAAACAATGCAAAAAGTGCGCACGAACCGAATGTTATGTTGAGACTTGACTCTGACAGGCTCTGACTTGACTCTGGGGGTGTACAGGGTTTCAACCCTTATCTTCGAAACCCAAGCCAACCCCACCTGCACGTGGTGCACCCTGCTAAACAACAAACGGGGCTCTGGCGGCCGGCTGATTGCGGCATAGCACAGCCCGCATCGGCACAGCTAAATCCCCTGGCCACTGACGGGCAGCAGCATCGGTGGTGCGAGAAGCTGTGCCCTGCGATCCCCAACCCGCATACCCAGCGTGGGGATTATGGGTTTATCCCCCTTTATTAGGGGAGACCTATGTCCAGCAGTGGACTGATATAGGCTGATGTGGTGTGGTGTGGTGACTCTGACTACTCTTGTTATATGATATAGATTTGCGTACTGAGAATTTTCAGACGATATCTAAAGTGAGAAAAAATCAAAAGATGTGGAGATGTTTCTTGAATTTTTGTTTATGTTTTTAGAACTAAAACCATGGATGGGCTAAAATCTCCTTAAATGACCACTAGATCTTAAAAAGAGAAAATACTGGTGCTGGGTCATCGGTCTCCCATTCATGATCTTCAACTGCTTCAGTTGATTTTTTTCAAACAAATTATGACTAAAAACTCACCTTTTTGCCATCTAGTTCATGTGTGCCTTGAGCTAATACTTTGTCTACGCTAGCAGGGTCCGCGAATGTGATGAAACCAAATCCCCTGAAACAAAGAAAATATAACTTAGCTTATTGATTTAGAACATATTGTTGCCTGTCTTATCTTCATAATCAATAGCCTAGGCATTGCAGGTTTTCAATACAAGACTGTTTGAAATAAGGGATTTTCGCTAAAATAACTTTATAGCATAACAAATTATTCTTGGTCTAGCCAATCAAGGCATAACACACTGGAATTAAAATTAAAAACAGTATTTGGTAAGAGAATTAAAAAAATGATTTTTTTATTGGTCTGTTCAAAATAAGGGGATGAATGATTTTGAAACAGATTTTTAAGAAGTTTTCTCTCGTGGTCAAACAAGTATTATTTTGATTTACTTCTACTACTTTGAAATAATTCAGAATCTAATGGAGACAAATTAAAGACAGAATCACGATTGACCAGACTTTTCTCAAATATTTACTTTCCAATGTCTCATCGCTCATTCTTATATTTTTTTCTTTTTTATTCATAAGTATGAATACTTTAACAATATTTTTTTATACAATATGCTGGATAATCATACAAGCCAGACTAATTAACAAAAGAATTTGTTTTAGTTTGATAGTTACGGATATATAGAAAAATTGCATATTTTTATTGAACTTGGTGCCGCTTCAACATCATGCCGTGGTTCTTGCGTATACATGACATTACATGTCGATAACTCAATGACGTTTAAGTATCGCCTTCAATGAAACTCGTGAAAATGATATAGCAATTCTAAATTTATTTCGTCTTGTTACAAATTTTGCACCTGTACAAAGTAAAAATGTCCTTATCTACGGTAAAAAATTGCAAGTGCCTAGAAGGTACAGAGCGGGCCGATGTGAGCTGTCTCACTGATTGCGCGACAAACTTGCCGACTATAACGATGCTAAGGTATATTTGCTTTGAAATAATTTATTTTAGAATTCGTATGTTTTAAAATTTTTGCTTTGTTGGTTTTAAGCGTGGAATTACTACTAGACTAACGTAGAAGGAAATGCGCGATTTGAACATAACACTGTGCCTAATTTATATGTTTTATTGAGAAAAATCAGGCACATATTTTTGTTCAAAGTGCGCACTCCCCTGTAAAAACACATTGGTTTTTAGTAACTAGTACTAGTTATTTATATTAAGACTTTTGTTTGAAAAAAGAACCCGTGATTTCATATATAGGACAATTGGAAAAATAGCCCTAAGTATAGAAATAAATTATATCCTTTGTCTTAAGTGGCTAAGTTTGCACAGCTTATAAAATATTAAACAGAAACTTCAGGGTGTTGATAAAGGCGGATCCATAGTAATTGAAACGATAATGAACAATAATGATGGGTCTAAAGGGATATTATCCACTTAATAATATCATTATTTTATAAAGGTTCTATGTATAGCTTGTCTGTTGAAGAGTTGGTTCAATAATTTTATAAGGTCATCAATTTTGTTTGAGAATAGACATTTAGGTATT
The DNA here is from genome assembly GCA_951804965.1 of Horisme vitalbata. Classification (NCBI taxonomy): domain Eukaryota; kingdom Metazoa; phylum Arthropoda; class Insecta; order Lepidoptera; family Geometridae; genus Horisme; species Horisme vitalbata. Next base: position 17,564,033 of record OX638093.1, read on the forward strand.
TATTTTAGTTCCGAGTTATTAAAATAATTACAAAATGTGGCCTTATATAAAAAAAAAGAAAAACCATTTTAGACAATAACCATCTCATACCATTGGCTAGTGACAAACAGTGACAGTGCCTTTTAAAGCATTGGTTAACTTTGTATATTGTTTTAAATATTGTTTTAAGTAGGGCAGTAAAAGTGTAACAATTACATTAATATTATAAGTGCGAAAGTTTGTGTGTGTATTTGTTTGTACCCAGTGAACTCCGTAAGGCCAAACGGATTTGGATGAAACTTGGGATATACATAGTTTCTAATCTGGATTAACACATCAGCTACTTTTTATACGGGTACCTGGTAAATACTTGATAAACATTGAACAGACACATACGTAACTTTAGTACCCCTCTTCGATTCCTGTGTCATGTGTATACGAAACTACCACGAGTACCACAAAATGGTACCACAACATTAAAAACTAAATAGCTATTGGCCGTGACACTTTTTTCTGGATGTAAGGTATGGTCAATGCTCATATCTGTACCCCTGAAAACGATGACCCTGAAATTTCATAATCTTCATACTATATCGCTTCGATAGATTTGACCGAAGGATCAGGTACGCTACCCTGACCAACCGGAGATTTCTTTAACGTTGTAGATAGGGCTTTACTGACGAGAAACCCTGGGATGTTTGATCACCTTTGCGGAGGTACAGAAGGTGGCCGGAGTTTAGGGTAATGGTGTACTCTCTACGGACGTCACACAACCCCAGAACATACCACTTAATGTTCTCCAGCTCCACTTATAACTGTGCTAGATGATCCTCGAGCCCCAGCGTTTTTCCATTGAACGATGCCAGGGTTAGGTGTTTTAGGTAGCCTACGGTAGCACTTAACACGTGCTTATAGATGATATTTTTCCGAAAAACTCTTTTCTGTTATGACACAATTCCAAAAAAAACTCCTCTCATCAGGAACATAATAAGTTAATGTTGAGAAAAAAACGAACGAACCCCACAGCCAGTGGATTATGCAAAGATTATTCATATTGAAGTTAATATTTCAAACAAGTAAATTGAATAATAACACAGCGATTTTCAGTAAGCCAACGCTGGCCACCACGGCACGGGCGATAAATAATAAAAAGCCTTCTCCACTTTAGGACTTGCAAAAATCACAATTTATAGAGCATTTTAATTTCACTTAGCCGATCCATATTTAACATGTGGCGGAGCGCCCAACCGTGCTCCCAACTCGAATTAATACTAAATTGAAATTGTAAAAATGGAAATACAATTTTCTCGTAGTACTCGGACGGCGCGCTACCTACAGGTGCTGCCAGAAACGTGAAATAACAACACCTACCCTAATATTTCAAGCGAGACTTCCTTTGAAAATTGGTCAAATTTATTTAACCTTTCTCTCTCATGTCGCCGGTAAAAATATTCATTACGATTCATTTACATTTTTCTGAGGTAAAGCGAAGGAAACGCACGTGGCTTTCTGCAAAAGTACTAAGCAAATACATTATTACATTTTACTTGAAATTAAAACAGTCGAGTTCTTTTGACACTGAATTCCGGCATTTTTATCTACAAAGCTTTATGTAAATGCTGAATTAATTTTATTTGTTTTATGCGGTCATTTTGATGAGAGCATAACTCGGGTAATTGTTCCATGTTAAGTATGTTCCTCGTTTTTAGTGCTTTGACTTTGCTTGAGTGAGTTATTATGAAAGAACAACATAAAGTAAATATTTTTGCAAGTAATAAATTTTACAGGACGAAGACTATTTGGAAATGTATTGTACGTATTAATCCTAATCAAATTCTTAAAACGTACAAACCTAATAACCTGTACAATAAAGTAAAATGGTAGGATGAAACAATCCACAATAAACAGAGGAAAATTACAGAGGAAACCATTCTAGCAGCGTTCGGTATCGTATTAAATCAACCCAGGTCTTTATAAGATTCATGGGTTAATACACTCGATTCTCATACTCGTATGTGAAAACGTATAGAGTAGGCGCTCGTGTATGGAAATTGAAAATAACGAGGGCCTCCGTTCACACCGCGCGTCAAGCCGACTACACAGGCCAGCCAGCTTTGATCGACCCTCCACGCACCTTTCGATACCCCCTATCTCTTCCGATTTCCACATCAATATGAGAGGCGCGGAAGCTCTCATAACATTGGTAGCACTGCGCCAGCTACGAGTTGAGAGGCCCTTTACCGAATGGAGTTACGTCCTACTTATCTTTAAGGGGACGCGCCTTATTTTCTTCCTCTACAATGGAGAATATCTCAATACTCTATTAAGAATTTTACTAATAAGCTTATCAAAGCACTTTCTATTGATGCTTGTTTTCCTTTGTAGTTTTTTCTTTGCATATTAAATATCTTCGCTTTAGCAAACGCAAAATATTCATTTACAAACAAAAGTAACCGAGCCTATCAGTTATTAGATCTTATAATTCTACTCATAACAACAGTTTACCTAGTAATCGGTACTTTAGCATTATTTATAAGAAAATACAATCGCCACAAGCTTTTAGACCATGATATGAATCGCGCGTAATAGTTATTCGAAAATCCCTTTGTTTTCCGCGCCGCTAAAACCGAACCCGTTAATCCACTCGCATTGTTTGGACTCTTAGAAAATAAATATAGGACAGTACCCTAAGCCGCAACGTCAGGAACAAATAGCGGTAACTCCCGTATTCATGACCTCATGGCTGCAGGCTCCCAGCCGATAGCAATTACTGGCGAAATTAATATCACGCCCCAAATGTTACTCGCATTTATACGTATCGAGTGCAATATTGTCTCCTTTATTAGTTGCCGGGGCAAATGCTGCCTTCGATTGGCGTTTCTTATAATTAATAGGTCCTGGGGCGATTCTGGGATAAATCTCTTGTACGGAATGATTGCAAATGGCGATTGAAAATGATTTTGTCTAAGTGATATTTAAATGCTAGTGATGATACCAAATTAAGAATGTAAACCTGCTAGCAGTTATGAGAAAATAGGAAAATGCAACATGAAATAGCGTATCACTTTAAAATGATCGTTGATAACCTTTTATTTAGTAAAATTCCGTCTGGCGTTTACCCTCTAATCTGCCCATTTTTTGTGGTTGCTGTTAGTACCTACGTGTTTTGTATCTAAAATTATATATTTTAAGATCGTCATGTATTTATCAAGTCCTTCAAACTATTGAAGTAATAGTGTATGAATAAGAAAACATTTACTTATCATGCACATGCATGGTCACCCATAATCAAGGGAACACTAGTCTATAAGAATAAATATCATCTACCATTATGTTGTTTATTTGAGTATATAATGTTGGTGACTCAATAAATAAATAAATATGTATTAATATTAAAAGGTGCGACGAACTGCAAACGACTGCTGGTAGAAGCTGGATGCATCGAGCTCAGGACAGGCCTATCAGGGAAGGCCTATGTCCAGCAGTGGACTACTATAGGATGATAATGATGATGATTATGATGATTTAAAAGTAAAAGTTTGATAAAAAAAATGTGGAATGCGAAAACTAAACTTTAAAACTACTTTCTGACCGGTTGAGTTGAGCTAAAATTTTGCACGTATTATGCGCCAGGCATAACATATACTTTTCCATATTATATATATCTGGGAAGGTATGACCTGAACAAAGCCGCAGGTGAAAGCCAATATACATAATAGTTGACGGGACCAAATTCTGTCCGTAATCCCGCTCTTTTCGATTGGCAATTCTTATATAGTCGAAAAATGATAAAATTGTCATTACAAAAAGTGTTGTGTAAAATTTATCTACAAAATCAACCTCTTTATTAAAATCAAAGTAGTATCTCATAATTTGATTAGTAACATTACTCATAATTTTCGTATATTATTTGTGACTTCTTTTGGAACCTTAAGACAAATTCAGATTACTTTAACTTACATACTACGTATAATCTTTGAGGAAAATATAAAATAGTTCTGTACAGGTATGAACCTTTAAACCTATAGAGAACTAAAGTGTAAAGGATAAAATTCGAGAGTATTAATATTTTTTCCAAAAACCGTTGCTCTTGCCAAACGTACCAATAAACTAGTCCGAGGCGGATTCAAACGGCATCAGAACTAAGCCTGTAACTGCATCAGCGTATCCACTGACAGGTGGAACTAGCTAACTAGCATTTCAGTATCAAAATCTCGCCATCCATAAATTAGGGGTGCGTGGTTACAGCACTGCCGGCTGAGCCGTTTAAGTTCCATCGTGCATAACCGAAGAGGGGACAGGAAACAAAGCTCTATGCACTAATGTGGCTTTGTGGTGGTTTGTGCGTGAAATCGTGACCAAACACTGCAATCAGTATTGCGATTATCATACATCTACTATCTACATTTCTAGTAGTGGAACGCCGGATCATTCTAATCATCCCCATTGATGTGGATCATGTTGTTTTCCTTTATTCACTATTTCTGCACACAAGAAAACAAGGCGCAATCTCGTTCAATATAGGAAGCCTATCTCTAGCAGTGGATTGCTAATTGATTGAAGGCCGCCCATTGTACCATTTTTTTAAATGTCGTTGTATTTTTTTGTGTTTCATGCAATAAAGTGTTCATTCATTCATTCATTCATTGCTATGAGCTGATGTTGATAATGATATTTTTTGCATAGATTTGAATTATAGCTTGCAAAAGTAATGTTTATTTTTCAGAAGGGGGAAAACCAGTAAATTAAAAAAGTAAATTAAAGTAAATTAGTAAATTAAACAAGTAAAATTCACGGATTTCAACTTGCTACGTCCTTGCGTTCCAGGCTTATCTCTTTTGCTTCTTTCACTCGCATCACATCTTCCATACATGATCGTCGGCTTAGAGTACTCTTGACCTGGCCTTTTTCCAGCATAACGTTTCCGATTTGATAGGAGAAGGCACGTCAAGGTCTTTCTCTTTCAACTGTCCTATTTACATTCGTCTCGTAATACTATTTGCGTCTATACTCTTAAATCCATTCTTTCTACCAAACCACTTCAGGATACTATCTCGATCCTTGTCACTATAATCTTCATTCACTCCACGCAGCTCGCTAATAGTGTGATTCTCCTGGCCGATATTACCTACGACGACTGTGTATCTGAACAGGCGTTGTATCTTTCTTTTTTATCAGTGCAAGATTGTATTTTTAACTTTTCTATGTACTTACCTATTTTAACCTACCCATTTTTTGTTATTTTGTACCAAATAAACGTTTATTCTATTCTATTCTTTTCTTTTATATATGTTCTTAATATTTTAGTATGTGAGGTGCGGGTTTCGTTGTTATGCCCTCTGATGCGCTCTATAATGTGGCTTGAGTACCCGATTTTGTAGATCTCATTTAGAGCACGTCAATACTCCACTAAGTTATATGCCCCTTTATAGTAGCTTATTTTTTGACTATGATAGGTATGCATACCTAGAACGTAGAATCCCTAGTTATAGAAAAAAACAATGGATGTCAACTATTGGTTTGTCTGTCTAGGCGTAGGCCTCACCTGTATGACCTGGCGCGGACATGGCGCGGGCGCTTTCCTATTCCATTCAAGTTTAATACAAAATGCACGGAAATAAAGCACAATTTAGCTCGACGACTTCGCGTCATAACCACGTCCGATCAACGACATACCGTGTGTCCTAAATTATACTTTATTTCCATGCATTTTGTATGAAATTTGATTGGAATAAGAAACCGCCAGTGCCATGTCTGCGCCCGACGCTAGTCACATTCATCGGGCACGGACATGACACGGACATGGCACAGGTGGTTTCCTATTCCATTCAAATTTCATACAAAATGCATGGAAATAAAGCACAATTTAGGGCACATAGTATGTCGTTGCTCGGACGTATGACGCGCCTTTTCGGCGCCCGCGCCCGATCGCCGCCAGATGAGCGTCAGATGGCCGCCAGTTCGTAGTATGTACTTGCTTGCGACATACGTCTGTTAGTGATGTAAAAATGCGTGACGAATGACGATATCGATTTTAATATTGAATTTTGTGAACTGATTGTAAAATATGCAACGCTTTATGATCATTGTCGTTCCAATTATTGTAACTGAAATGTTCAAGATAAATTGTGGCTGGAAATCGGAAAGAGATTAAACCGGTACTAAGATTTTTTTATTTAATACCCATGGTAATACTAGCTGATCCTTGTGCAAATTCGTTTGCGCGTATTTTATTCATCTGTATCAGGGCCCGATTTGGTAACCCGATGAAGAGGTTTTCGGCAGGGTTTTTTCAAAAGCTTAGTAATTTAGTAATTTCAAAAGCTTAGTTAACCCTCTCCGTATGGGTTACACTATTATTTGATGGGTCTAAACCATTCAAAACCCTTTTGATTAGGTTACCTGATCATGAGGGTTATCAATAGTATTGGGTTTTGGTATATTCCAAAACCCATTCCTTAGGGTCACCCTTTTTATCATTGTAACACGGGTTATACGTGGGTTATAGGAGATAAAGGAGAAAAAAAATTCGGTCAAAAGATGAAAATTAATTGCGGTAATTGTGTTCTAAGCATTAAGGGCGGAAATACAGACTACTAATTGTTTATTTTACGCAATAATTATTATATTATAATAAAATTGGAATAAATTTTCAATAACAGCTGTCAAACCTAAATTGACCATATCTCGAGAACTACTTATCTTAGACTTGCCTATACTAGCTCAAATGATAGCTATTGACAAGACCTTAATTTTCGATGACAGCTGTCAAACTTAAATCGACCATATCTCGAGAACTACTTATCTTAGACTTGCCTTTACTAGCTCAAATGATAGCTATTGACGAGACCTTAATTTTCGATGACAGCTGTCAAACTTAAATCGACCATATCTCGAGAACTACTCATCCTAGACTTGCTTTTACTAGTTCAAATGATTGCTATTGACATGAACTTAATTTTCGATGACAGCTGTCAAACTTAAATCGACCATATCTCGGGAACTACTTATCTTAGACTTGCTTTTACTAGCTCAAATGATTGCTATTGACATGAACTTAATTTTCGATGACAGCTGTCAAACTTAAATCGACCATATCTCGAGAACTACTCATCTTAGACTTGCTTTTACTAGCTCAAATGATTGCTATTGACATGAACTTAATTTTCGATGACAGCTGTCAAACTTAAATCGACCATATCTCGGGAACTACTTATCTTAGACTTGCCTTTACTAGCTCAAATGATTGCTATTGACATGAACTTAATTTTCGATGACAGCTGTCAAATTTAAATCGACCATATCTCGAGAACTACTTATCTTAGACTTGCCTTTACTAGCTCAAATGATAGCTATTGACATGAACTTAATTTTCGATGACAGCTGTCAAACTTAAATCAACCATATCTCGAGAACTACTCATCTTAGACTTGCTTTTACTAGCTCAAATGATTGCTATTGACATGAACTTAATTTTCGATGACAGCTGTCAAACTTAAATCGACCATATCTCGGGAATTACTTATCTTAGACTTGCTTTTACTAGCTCAAATGATTGTTATTGACATGAACTTAATTTTCGATGACAGCTGTCAAACTTAAATCGACCATATCTCGAGAAGTGCTCATCTTAGACTTGCTTTTACTAGCTCAAATGATTGCTATTGACATGAACTTAATTTTCGATGACAGCTGTCAAACTTAAATCGACCATATCTCGGGAACTACTTATCTTAGACTTGCCTTTACTAGCTCAAATGATTGCTATTGACATGAACTTAATTTTCGATGACAGCTGTCAAATTTAAATCGACCATATCTCGAGAACTACTTATCTTAGACTTGCCTTTACTAGCTCAAATGATAGCTATTGACAAGACCTTAATTTTCGATGACAGCTGTCAAACTTAAAACAACCATATCTCGAGAGCTACTCATCCTAGGCTTGCCGTTACTAGCTCACATGATAGCTATTGTTAAGATCTTAATTTTCGATGACAGTTTTTAGTTTGACAGCTGTCATCGAAAATTAAGATTTTATTAGTAGCTATCATTTGAGCTAACGGCAAGTCTAGGATGAGTACTTCTCGAGATATGGCAAATTCAATTTTGACATATGTCATTGAAAATAAAGATCTTGTCGATAGCTATCTTTTGAGCAATTAACAGCTATTCTAGGATGTAGTTCCAGAGATATAACCATTTACAGATGAATTTGTAGAATGAGTTTCGAGTGGAGCTTTGAGTTGAGTTTTAGAGTGACAGTGACAGTGACAATCCGAAATTATTATTAATTAATAAATATTAGTAATGATAACCATTGTGTAACATTCAAAAAAACCTATCAAGAGGTAACTCCATTCATTCGTTTAACCTCATAAGAGGGTAACCCTATCGACTGAAAACCAAAAGGAACGGGTTACACTTTCGCTTGTGTTAGGAGGAAAATATCCAAACGAAAGGGTAATCCCGTCAACTGTATAACCCAATGAAGGGGTTTCACTTTCGAAGCAACTAACTCGAAATCGGGGTTGTACGGGCCCTGATCTGTATATTAATTAATTGTATGCACGAGAGCAAGAGCATCTTCGTTTTCTGAGGATGACATGCTGACACATCGATACCGGACAACAGACTGCACTACACTTGTGCCTCTGTCGCGTCATTTCTGCGTCATGTCCGAGCCATGTCCGCGCCATGCCCGCGCCATGTCCTCGCCACGTCCGTGCCACGTCCGCGCCATGTCCGCGCCATGTCCTTGCCCGATATGTGTGACCTGGGCCTTATAGCCATCATATTATGTACTCAAATTCTTTGATGTAAGTTCTTAGTTTCTGCCTAATTTGACATAACCAAGTGTACTATATTTTCCTATGGCGAAATAAATGAGTATTAGTATAGCAGATGCCCACTGGAGCCTTTAAATCATCTCGCTTTTTGATAAGATTCAGTGGACGTGACGTTCTTAAAATTTGTTCGCCATGAACACACTAGTCCGCATTCTAAAAGCATTTTAAAATGTATGCTTTAACTTGTGTTGCTTATTCAAGTCTGGTCGTATTGGTAAATAAAGTTGATTCCGGTAACTATTAGCTTCATGACGTATTGTCGTTGCTACAATTTGTAATGTAAACAATAATCAAATCTGTTTGATTCACTCTATTATGTTGCAAATTGCTGGATGAGCAAATATGTCAGGTTTTTGGTATTTGACCTGCCTGTCATAATAGAACAATTAGAATTGCTACTCCATATTATATCGTTCGATGGCCGAACATTACCTTTGTCATAGCTTTGAATCTGTGCATTGGAAGATGAGACCTACAAGTGACCGGAAGTAGTACCGTGAGAGGAGCCCCATCACTGAGTGTTACTGTAGACTAAATGATGATGATGATGATGATGATAGTGATCCAGTGGACAAGTAGTAGAGTGGATAGGTAGTAGAGTTCTTTTGATAGGTAGTAGAGTTCTTTGTGAAGGGCTCGTCCGGGGAGGTACTGCCACCATGCCTATTTCTGCCGTGAAGCAGCTGAGCTGTGTTTCGGTTTGAAGGTTATCGTTGCCGGTGAAATTACAGGCACCAGAGGCTTATCATCTTCATGCCTCAAGTTGATGGACGTAGGGCGTTGCATCGTAGAGCACGTTCCGGAAAAACGTGATGTACGATGCAATGCTTTGTGATAGGCAATGGTTTCCACTTAACATCAGGTGGGCCATGTGCATGTTCCATCTTCAAGTAGTATATAAAAAAAACAAGGTCCCTTAGACACAAAAGGGTACGATTTCCGCTGCGAGACAAAATTTTTGCATGATCTGCAGAATTTCAAGTCTCTAGGTAGGTTTGAGCTATGCACTGTTTTACTCAGTCAGTCAGTTTACAATTTTATATATTTAGATACCAAAAATCTCTAGATCTACTACATGACACACGCTCTCCATAACCAATCACGTAGTTCCTCAGCAAAATTAAGTAATCCAATAATTAATCTAAATGGACCACACAGGCGAATGGTTCAAAACAATCAGCCGAGCCGCAAAATACGCGCATTAAATGAAGTGAATGCCTGCCTCGGGGGATCCCTGATAAATTAAATTGATTAGAATCCCACCCGATGTTGGATGGCGATGTAGACGAGCACAAAAATAAAGCCAAGTGAAAAATAACACTTCCGAGCCCGCTTTTTGCGATTTGGGCGGATAATCAGCCGAGTTTTTATTAACCATGATATCATCAGCCAAAAGATGTTGCTAAGTATGTACTTTTGTGTTGTGAGTGGGGGCACGAGTATCTTACCAGCATTATGTAGGTTTTTAAACAAAACGGGAATGCTAATTATTTGCCAAAAGTAGGCCTGTACTTGTACTTGCTATGAGTTAGTGGCTAATTCTAATGTTGGAGCTTTTAGGCCGCCCAAAGGCGTCCGACATGGCGACAGGGCTTGTACTGAATGTGATATTTAGACTTGCCTCTGTCGACCCCTGTATCATCATCGTATATGAGTGTCCAGCAATATTAATTATGGTATTCATTTATCATAATCCATAATGGATAAATTTGTGTTTACTTATTGATATAAAGGTTTTTTGTTATATATAAAGGTTGTCACCATAGTTTTTTTAAATCCAGTCCATCCAAAGGTTATTTGGAAGATATCGCTCTATGCAATAAGACCACCTAATGAACTTTCATTACTGTTATCGTGCAATTTGTTCTATGTGTACATATTAGTTGATCTGAGTACAATAAAGAGTATTCCATCTATCTATCATCATCATAAACCTTGAACAGTTCACAGCTGGACAAAAGTATCATCTAATGATAGTCATTGCGCCCTATTTTTAGCCCGACAGATCCAGTTTCTACCAGCATCCTATATAATATACTTCAATATATTTTCGTACCGAGCAATATCTGAATATGATGATATCCATTGGAATAAAAAATCGTGATGCCTTGTTTGTTTTTATTAAGTTCATGTTTCCTATTGTTTTTATCGTAAGTTTCCTACCTAATTATGTAATAAGTATTTTTACTTCGTTTACGTACATGTTTTACCGCTTATCAGGCACATAAAATTTCTAACATTTTTAGCTTTAGTTTTCTCTTTAAGTGAATTTGTAATTCTTTTGAGAAAATAAATATCTTAAACCGTAAACCGTTTTTTCGAACATAAAACAGGTACAACAATGAATAGTTTGCAGCTTCATAAACCTTCAGTGCAGCTTCAATATTTGACTTATTAATACGACCTAGAAATTCAGAAAGTTAACTCAAAATCTGAAACCGTTTCCTACCGAGGAGCGAGATAAAATTCATTACCAACAAATCCAAAGTACCAGAAATTCTAGCCAAAAGTTTTAACATAATTATTCCACCTTGATTAAATGTAATATCGTATGATGGCATACATTCAAGAAAACGTCGCTTAAATTTTCTTTAAAGGCGCTTCCCGAAGTGGCGTTCGGGAAGGTTTAACCGGCGATTAAAATTTAAGCTTGAATTTAGACGGCCTAATCTCGTTGCGTCGCTCCACTGCATTTTGCGACCTGACACGAATTAAAGACAATAGGTTCTGAGTAATTTTGTATAATGTTATATCCATCGTGTGGGGGGAAGCTTGAACCTGAGGGGGCTTTGACGTTGCTCTGTCGCTCGTCTTATCGGCTTCAACACACGCCCTGTTTATTTATCAGAGCTAGTCTATGTACTAGGCTATACTGTCGCGAGTTAGTTACAAGTTCGACTGCGATGTTTGAACTGCGTATGTGTGATAGCAGCGACAGCTGCCATCATACTAAACTTAGTATGAGTATTGGATGTTTGCCTACAGTTAAGTGACATTGTATGTAATTACCTTTGGTGCTAATTAGTAAGCAGAAATGTGATGAACATTATTCGCTTTGATCTAAAAAGACGGACGTATTCTAATCGGATTAACTAAGCGACAACTTCTTAGTAATATTTTTGATGAAGATCTAAGAAGGGGCATTAAATTTAATACTTTTTGTGCTAAAAACATATCGTGCTTAGAGTCCTGGTTCTCAAAGACGTCCTGCGCCATGCAAGCATGCAATAAAAGTGTGGTCTTTAACTTAAAAAATAATAATTAATAAACGACTTAAATTTAATAACAAGCATAGAAACACTAGCCTATTCAGTCGCCAGCTGGACATAGACCTCTCCTATAAGAGGGATATGCCCATGCTGAGCGGTTGCGAATCGCAGAGCACAGCTTCTCACACCACCAACGCTATTGCTAGTCGGTGGCCCGGAGACTTAGCAGTGTCTGTGTTAGACTGTGCTATGCAGCAATCAGAGAGCCGCCCGTTAGTTATACAGCAAGGTGCACCACGGGCAAGTGACGTTAGCCTGGGCTCAAAAGATAGACATAGGTTAGGACCTTTTACATCCCAATAATCGTATATAATAAACTACACCACAAAACAGCACCTAAATGAATTACCAAACACCATTTCCCTATTATTTTAAACAATCTAATATCCCAAATCGAATTGGCATGTAGTCATAATTATTGCAGGAGCAATAATTCACGGTTATTTGTTTACGGTCCGCCATTGTTTGCGGAACGAGTACAAGGATGCCGCGATAGAGGCCTATGTTTACTTAGTTAATAATTACATAAGCCAGCGGTATTGATTATGTATCCGTTATTTGCTAATGTTGCATCGTTAGGTATGCATAAGTTGGTACTTGATCCCGTGTCCAGTATGTTGATTTTATGCTCAGATGTGTATATATGGCAATTATAGTATGCTTTGGGACAAAAATAAACTTACACTGATTGCAAAAAAGGCATGCTTTCGCTGAGTAAAAAAAAGCCTCTATTTTTTTCTGATTCATTTAGTTAAAAGCTCTATTATCTATAATTTTATCTATAAAATCTGGTTCGACTTACAAACGACCCAAGTACTTGCCTTCCTAATTACAATAGATATATTTTTTTTTATTTGTTTGTTAATTTCTGGAACTGGGTACTGGTATTCTGATCTGAAATTCCTTTCGCCACTAAGAAGTTACATCATAGAGCCATGTGGTCATGGTCATGTTTAAATTTATTACTTAGCCGAAAGATAAATATACAAATTTCCTAGCGGCTATTATACAATAATGTTGGAACAAAACAAGAGTACCGAGCCATATAATATAACACCTACAGTTGAATGCAAGCTTGTTTCATTATTCAAAAGGCATTTCAGCTTAATATAATAGAAATTTCTAAGCGGAGGGCAGCCCTCGTAACGTTTCGTTCACATAGCCAGATTTGCAGTCTGGCCAGACTTATTCATAACACCATAATAACTGTATTTTAATAAACTGAAATTGAATAGCAGCGAGGTACTTCCGACGGACTCTACTGCACTAAGCGCTATCTAAAGCGCAACCTCCGGTTAGCATTGGCAGAGCTGCCGACATTATTCCATTTCGCCAAAATACATTAGGCAATAGCAGCAATAGTAGCAATAGTTAGCCATTAGACGGTATTATTTGACCAGCAGAGGTGGCGTGCCGTAGAGCCGTTATGCCGCTGCGAAATTTACACCGGCAGATACATGCCGTGTTAGCAGACGGTCCGATATTAAAACGTCTGCAGCTTTTGTGGAGGAAACTAACTGGAACCGTTTAGATCGAGAACCTCGACGTCGGTGGCGAAGATAAAACTTTATGAGTTATACATAAAACGATTTTCAAATCATATTTATGAGTCATCCGAACATCTGCAGGGCAGTTCGCGAGGAAATTGAAACCGTCGAGAGCATAGCATTTTCACGAACAATTTAAGTTGGTATTGTGTTCGGGACGTGGCGGACGATGCGCTTTTTGCAGTGGTCAGCGGATCCGGCCAAGTTTATTGTTGTTCTCTGTGTGTGCCACCCCTTCGCTGTCTTTTGTGGTAATGTTTGCGCTGTTATACTTAGTGGTACACTTTCACGGCTCTTTAGGAACACTCATTTCAGCGGTTTAGGCTCTCTTTTTTTGAATTTGTAAAATTGGCGATTGTTCCTGGTTTTTATATTTTTCCTATCCTAATATAATTATCTTATCTTTAAGGTCTACTGCTTATAAATTTCTATGAGCCACTTATATCAATATTGTAATAATTTGAAGAAAATATAAAAATATATTTTCAGAAGACAAAAAGAAAAAGGAAATTTCAAGTTCACAAAATGTTCGTGCATGTTCGTTCATTACATCGGATATAATCTTTAGTAGCTACCGATGTAGCTTTGAAGAAATGGCCCATCCCTTCCACACTGTGGCAAAGTCAGCGAAACTCGAGTGTAATTTAATTTGCATAGGGGTTGAAGTAAAGGCGACAGCGGAAGTGACTGCTTGTATTGTAAACAAAGAGCGAGAATAAAATAAATAACTTCAATAAAGATTGGTGATAGTCTTTAATAAAAACAAATATTCTGGCTTCTATAATTAAAAAAAACAGGTTTAAAATTCCCTAAACCAAACAAATCTTTATGCAGAGTCTAGTCTAGGTATTATAAAGTTAGTTCAAAGCCACCCTTGCAGCGTCGCGCTCCGTCATGCTCTGCGAGTCAAAGTTTTCTGTTGCAACCTAAAACGTTTCATAAAATGCATTAATCATACTATTCCAAGTCACCCTGATATGAAAGTCTCGATCATATCCCTACAATTTAAAGTTTATAATGGCTTGAACTTATTCTTGCGTGAATTTGAGTGTATTGCATGAGATATTTTACTTTACTTCCGCTTCAACCACATGTCTGCGTTTTCTTTGAGGGTCCAATGTCTGTACTATATATATATAAGATTAGGGAATTAAAAGATTTTAATCTAAAATAACGCTTGTGATATGCGTAAATCCAAGTAAATTCGTAAACTTTACAAGGTTTTTCATGCAAAAAGAAGCTAAGCTACTGGATAAAGAGTAAATAGTATGAATTATTGTAGTAGATAGTAGTAACAAACAATAGAAGGAGCTGTACAAAAATAATTTTAAATATATAACTTTTGCGTCCACGCATTTATTTGGAAACAAATGATAATGTCAACTCAACGAGATATTCACATAATTAAAATGAACGTTGAAAGCAAAATAACTAGGTCCTCAGATTCACAGCAAGAGCACCCACAATCATACTAATATTAACCGTAAGGGGCAATTGCTGAAAATGAAACGCTCCTTTAATTTTCTTGAAATCACCCCAGCTCGATCTCGGTTTTAATTCGACAAGGAGGAGCCAGCAATCAAAAGAACTAACGGCAGCTTCAACGAGGCATTTCCATACGCGAGGGGGGCTTCAACGACACGGTATTAGTTCGCAACTGATTACATTCCTCGCCGCCTCTCACAAACGACTCGCAATGAAGTAGCGACGAATAAACTTCATTACGCCGACTTAAGCATGGGAAATTATAAGGAGGAATTATCTTCGAATGGCGGCGGTGGCACGTACGCGAACACTTCGGGATTATAGCCCGAGGCGGTCGTAGGACACGTCGCCGGCCCGGCTCATTGTCGAGTACGTTGTACAAGTACTCTTAGATATTTAATGCCATTGCCAACCTGGAATATTCACTGCATTCGATTTAGGGAGATAAAATGCAGGTTTTCCGCTTTGTGAAATTGGGTTCGGACGCCACGAGCTGACGAAGTACGAGATCCCTAGAGAAAAGTAAATAGTGGCCCGGTGGAAGCCTTGCCAGAGGAGATTTAGATCGGTCTTTGTCTCGTGCTAAACGCTATTCTTTTGAGAGATTTTCCATCTTTGTGGAAGCTTGAAGTGGATTGTATTGGATGTTGAAATTGGACTGCAGTGCATTTTTCGAACCAGTGCCTAATATTTTTATCTACAGCGTTTACCTATATTCATATTTTCAATACATTGTTACATTTTGTAGCACTCGTCATTTATAAAGTTATTCATAAAATATTCCCTTTATAAATATTAATGCAAAAATTTTTTTTGGTATAATTTGACTTTATAAACCAGTATAGCTAGTCTGTGTATTCGCCAACTTAACTTACCCAAAACTGATGAAACTTTCTTTTAATCAATCCCTCTTAATCAAGCTAATCTATTATCTGAATGTGCTCCATAATCGTAAGTAAGTTGAACTTCCAGAACTAGGCTCACGAAATGGTTGTTTGTTGACACTCAGTAATCATGTTTGCCGCTACAAAATAAGTTTTAATTAATGGATTGGCACTTGGAGAGACGCATGGCGGCCTGGGACACCATTCTATTACGGACGCGAAAACTGGACACTGCCGACCTTTGCGAAAATCCCAGTACCCTTAATAAATATGTTTCACAACTTTTTACAGAAACCAAAAAGGTTTTATTGAAAAATTACGTGTAAAACGACACAAACCCCTACAGCTTCACGTTTTTTGGATCGTTTCACGCTCTATTGGGCAAGGGTGTAAATAAAACTATTCGTAACACTGGTTTTATTACAGGTATAATTCTATATGTTTTTATGTAAAATCGATAGAAACGAGAGGCAGGAAAGCGTAAGAAAAACAATTTGCCAACATAACTAATAACAGGAAGTCACCTCGTTACTCACAAGTGAATGGTAGGTCGGCAATCTCGCGAACGCGCCCTCCACTTCTCGACTTAATGAATGAGAATAATTTTGCCAAAATACTTCGGAGAGACGGGACACACACCCGGGGAATTTTTCAATTTGCAACTGACATAATGTAATAAGAGTTACACCGTGAGATGCCAGAGTAACGTAATTAATAACCTGTGAAATATTACCTGTTACAATAAATTTAGAGGATAAAAGTTGAGTGATAAATTTAAATAACAACGCGGCTGTACGAGGAGTACTCAGGAATGCCCGAAATACTTATGAATAGTTGGTCCGGGGTGATAAGTGGGCGTGCCTACGAGTGTTACTTGAATCGCAAGTTTGTTCGGGGCCTAATGAACGCGTGAACGCGGAATAACTTCGCAAAAGCTTGAATAATGTATGCTTTAGCGAGATGTTTTTCTTGAAGGAATCTCATTAACCCACTTTCCAATTGTGTGAATGTAAACTTTGAAGTTTTCATTCTCTAGTCAAATCTTAGAGATTCATAGAACTTTCAAATTAAATTCCTGAAGAGAACACAATTTAAACCGACTTTGTAAGCGGCTAATATAAATAATACCCCACAGCGGCTACCCTATTTGACTATACAATAAAGGTTATTTATTCAATCCAGTCTAAACATAATCGCATACAGATGACTGGCTAAAATCGAATTCCCTTTATTACAACCATAAAATTTACCGATATTATCTCAAGCGGGCCAACCGGGCCATAAAAGTAATCCTTCTATTTTAATGGTCCTCCAACCTGCGGGATGCAACAATGTGTTGTAACCCCCCCCTCTAAAAATACTCCCCGATAAAAACTTCTTTTTTATATTTTCATTTGGCCATATGATGTCTACTTTGGTTAGAACCCTACGCATATACCGTACATAACCCGCGATTCTTTTGAGGTATTTTAAAACGATTTCTCTAGCCTACCCTAAGATTATCTAGCTATCTGTAAATTATCTATTCTAACACAATTCTGATCGGAAACACTTTCTGAACTTACTTTCTACGATTCCTACACATAACCTAATAACTTATTTGGAGTTACATTCTCTACTCTTGAATCTAGTGGTTTACAGCCTATAGTTATTAAATAGTATATTAGATATGCTAAAACGTAATACATTATATTGATATGAATCTTTCATTCTGACTCTCTGAAATCAGTAAAGGATTAATGGATCTAATTCTCTTTCATACTGGCTTTAGTGATCGACGTAAAACTTGTGAATATAATTATCTTTCATACTGGCTCTTTTGATCGGCATGTGATCATGAATAGTTTTGTCTCTCACATTCTGACTCTAAATTGGCATAGGGACGCGCTCCGCCCCGCGCGTCCTGTGGGTTTCGTCTCCATACTTGGGTACCCCCCACCAAGATTTCATTTTGGGGGTTGAGAACATGCCTCATTACTGTCTGTAATTGTATGGTCAGTCTTTTGACAAACAAAGGAGTAAGAGGGAGTGATTTTTCAGCTAAGGTGCATCAAATCACTGATATTGATAATACCTATTATTTAGGTAAAATGAAGCAGTTATTTGTCTGCTAATACAATACGAAATGTCCAAGGAATTAGATTCCTAAAATGTTAGCTTATTAGCTATACACTATATGAAATCAATGATATATTTCACCATGATTACTGATAGTATCAAAGACTTACATTTGCCTGTCTTTGTAGCGTGAACCTTATTGGTTGTACCTCATCTATTGCGAGGATTTATTGTGTAGATAAGAACTGCATCTGCTTGTCTTAGTAGCTTCAATAGCTTGATAAAATATATCAATACCCTTATTAGGCAATCACCTCATCTTGTGCGAGGATTTTAATATGAAAACAAAGGATTCCATTCCTGGACAATTTTATATTGAATCATAGAACCTAACTGCTCATTCTCTCCAGTTAATAGGTAGATAGATAATTATATATAATATACCTTTACAGGCTAGATAGATTTTAAAACAATACGGCTTGGCCTGCTGGACTTAGCTAGGACGCTGCCACCATAATAATCTAGATTTTACCAATAGGCTAAATAAATTCCTGCATGCCTACTTTGCTAGGCCTATTCAGGCAGGTTTGACTTTATAACGTAATATATATTATAGAATCTACAAAAGGACGGCTTGGCCCGCCGAATTTAACGTGAAGAAAATACAGGACCTAGATTTAACAAATATACTAAATAAATTCCTGCCTACCTACTTTTCCTAGCCTACCATTGAACCTGAACCTACGTAGGCCCTAAAATAGCTAAGTGTGGGATTCTTTCAAAACTAGAAGTACAACCTTCTCATTTACATGTAAACGTGCGTGTCTCTCATCGGGGTGTAATGATGTTAGCCAGGTATCTCGGCTAACTGCTAGACCTAACGTCCCTACAAATATGTACGTGTACCTACCACCCTAGCCCTAAACATATAAGTGTGATAGATAAATATATAGATAAGTACGGGAAGTCTGTTACCAAGCGACCTAAGGCAACAGATGGAATGTGGGTAGGAAGTAAGGATGAGGGAAAGATTTTCTCACTGCCGGTCAAGCAGGCTCACAAGACCGATCAGGGTGCTGACGGCTAAAGGTGTCTTGGCCGCAGTGAGAGGATGATGGAACCCCACAAAGCTAAGGGCAAGGAACGTAGCCCTTGGGTATAACACCGCAAGGTTTCCGGACTACGTTTGAAGTGATCATTCAAACAAGCCTTCTACCCTTCTCATTTACTTGCTCAATACGCATGGTCAGCAGGCTCACCAACCAATTGAAGGACGTGAAGGAGTCTTAGCCACGTATTGAGAAGCAAAGAAAGAGCAGATCATCTCTGAACTCGCTATACTCTCGTCTATTATCTGTCTTGAATTACGCATGGTCAGCAGGCTCACTAGACCAATTTAAGGGCGTGAAGGTGTCTTAGCCACGTAATAGATAATAGTCGAAAGTTCACTTTAAATTACGCTTGGTCAGCAGGCTCACTAGACCAATTTAAGGGCATGAAGGTGTCTTAGCCACGTAATATCACTTGATAATTTACACTGAATTTACTTTACGAATTATAATCGTATAAAAATGGCGATAAGGCTTGGATGAACGATAACTTCTTGGGAACCGTGGACCGTCCGTCCGTAATTTCGCCTCGACTTATTCTTGTTCCTCCCCGTACCGATAATTGTGGAATGATCCCGAATGTACCTAAATTCCCCTTTTTAAAACCTTTTTCGTTCCGCCTCATCGCATTCGAAACGCAATAACAAGTTCCGGAAGTTACGCTCAATCTAAATCTACCTCAGTCAATATTTTGATAGAAAAGTGATACATTATATAAAGTATTTCTATCAAAAGTTTATCCTTTTAATCAGTTATGAATAGTAATAATTATCTTACAGGATTTCCATTAATTTAGCGATAATAAATACCTTTCGTATTACGTTGCTTGAACTGATGGATTATTCTAAAACAGGCCATTCTGAACAATATATCTATTGCGTTAAGAGTTCATTTCATTATCTAAATTTGAGTGAACCTCCATATAGTCCCGCTTGGCAGCTCTGCTAACTCAATGATCAGACCCATCCAGTCCAATATGGTCTTTATGTTTATAAAGTTAAGGTTTAAATTATGCTTTAAAGTGTGTTTTTTTTACCTAAAACTTTCCACTCATTATTGTTTACGCTGCATTTTTCACAAAATGCAATAACAAAATCCGGATGTTAGCTCATTTATAATCTACCCTCATTTATATTAAATGTAGCATTTCTGTAGTTAAATTATTACAATAAAATAGTTATTGTTATGCTAACTTTATGATTATATTCATTCGTGAAATTCAAGATGTTTTATAAAGCTTTATGAATTCAATTAATCTAGCAATAATTAAATAACTTTTCTTCAGTTTGTTGATTGACCCACCCAACTATTTAGAACTAGTAATTATGGTTCTTATACTTGATACGTTAGAGTTCATATTATATTTTCAATAAATGGTTGAATCTCCTATAATTCGTTGTTTGACGTCGCTAGTGTTTTTAAATAAAGTAAGCGGTGATGCCATCTTTTTTATTTATTATGCAATATTATGTCTAAGCTTCTATAATGCATTGATTGATGTCGCTAGTGTTTTCACTCGCGTATTTTTAAATAACGCAAGCAGTGATGCCATCTATTTAATTTATTAAGCAATATTATGTCTAAGCTTCTTTAATGCATTAGTTCTTGTCGCTAGTGTTTTTGCCCGCGTATTTTCAAATAAAACAAGAGGTTTATTTATTTACCATCGAGTTAAGAGTTAATTTTACGTTCAAAGAGACTGGTCTACCAAAAGGTTTATTTAGATACTATATTTTCCTATATTTGTGAGTGACGGAACACACCATAGGGTTCTGTTCCGTTACAGCCAACCCCCAATTTTTACGCAGGTGAGTAAATATTTAACCGAAGGAAAAATTTTAACCCATTAAATTCACAAATATATAATATTATTTCATTGATAAGTCATTTAACTAAGTACAAATTTCTAATTTGCTAACATTTGAATCCAAATATTTGAATTGGCGTCTGTATGTAAATATGTTGTGTGTTCTTAGAATATGTTAATGTGTTTAAACTGAAATATAAACAAGCATGAATGAGCATTAAATTTTTATTATAGAATAATATTCAAAGTCTCTTGTTGAATTCAGATTCTTCGAAAAAGGAACTTGGTTGTGAAGCAAATCAATCCTAATGATTTGATGTAAGAGCATCCCATGAACCTCTTTTCCTCAGTAATACGAACACTTACACCACCTTCTCTCAAACCCGAATTCATCAAGAGCATTTAAGCTCTTTAACTAAATTAAAACTTGTTTAATATCACAGAGCATGTATAGTGTGCGTAAATTTCTTTCGTGCGTGTAGAGTAGGACTTTTTATGAGATCAGCTATATTAGAATATACTGATGAATGTCTTCCGACTTAACCTAACACCAAACTTCCCCATAAAAGGTCCTTGTATGTATTCTTAAATGTTATTTGCATTCAAAGTCAACAAACCGTTTCTAGTCATGTTATTGATTAATCATCTAGGCCCTCCATATTTTTTTTTTCTGTAAACACTACACTTGCATTGCATTAACTTTCATTGCCATTCACGCCACCTTAAACAACTAATCAACGCATTGAAACCAGAAACTACGAAAAAATTGTACTGTTTCTCTAACAGCCAAAACCTTGTTGAATGTAACGAAACAACCCCCCAGTTGGGTAATCCCACTCACGTTTCACCGCATTTTATTTTTAAATTTAATTAATTTTGGTTTAATGTTTGTATTTGACAAACGTCAAACCCAAATCAATCAAATTCAAACTGAAAACTAGCAATTTATTTGATTTTTGCAGTTCACTAAATTTTTAATCTTAAAATATTTCCTTTCCCTTTTTTTTTTAATGTATACTATATTTTATTTAAATTATTTTATTTACTTACTTGATATGATTTAACTTATCCACTATCTATAAATTAAGCTCAGGTAGTCATCTAATCTGATTTTCTATCAGTTTGACAGACTGAATGAGTTTTATAACGACGTTTCTATGTATATTCGTCAGTTTTTTTTTTTAAAGTATACTCACTTATTTTAATACGTCTAGATATTAACTAACATCAATTTGTTAATAACTCTTTTACTAATATAATACTAACTTAATAACTATTAGATATCCGCTAATTTAGTCTTAAATTAGATATAAATAATTTTCTAGATTGTTTTGTTACTTTTTGAAAATAAGTTATGATATAACTTTCAATTACTTCAGTTCCTTCAGTTTTTCCAAAACAAAAGAACTGAAGAAATTGCTAACAACGAATACTTCCTAATCTCTACTTTAATTATTTTCTATGTAAATAGTACCATACAATGTAAGTAGATCCTATTAGATATGGTGTAAATGAGCTATACCTACCTTCTTTATTTTGACCTACGAGTATGTGCTGAACCCAAACTAATAACCAAATAGAGACGTTCAAGTTAATTTTAGATTCATATAATGTAATCTTATCCCATGTCAATATTTAATCCCCATAATCCGCTTAATCTACGAATTTGAAATAAATTATTCTAAATGATTTGAATTGTTTTTCATTTATTTCAATCTATTTTCATTTATCTTATTTATTTCGCTTGATGACAGTTTATTTCGAATTATTTGTATTTGTTTTATTAGGTATATTGGAATATTAAAAGAATATATAATTATTTTGTAAAAAGGCTTCAATTATTTCCGATATAATTGACAATTCCTACTATACTTACATATCTATATGTACCTCTGATTACTTATTTCATTTATATTTTCAATAAAATTAATGAAAATGAACTTAATATAAAGTATTACGACAAAACTTTAAATATCAACCCCCCCATTTTTTTAACTAAACCGTATTTTTGATTTGTTTCTGTTTGTAAATACCAAGCCCCCATGAATTAAACTAAACCGCAACCATGATTTGTTTCTGTTTTTAAATTCCAACCCCCCATTAATTAAACTAAACCGTAACAATGTTTTGTTTCTGTTTTTATACTTAAAAAGTAAACTATTCTAACTAAACTGCTATTATAAATTAATGAAACCAAAATATTTAACAAAAGACAAATGATGGCTCTAAACTATAAAACCGCAAACCAGGTTTTATTCCGTTCTATCTATATGAATTTTATCCCAACTGTAAAATATCTATCTGCCTACTAGTAGATATAAGTGAAAACTAAATTGCATTTTTAAATTAACGAAATCATAATATTTAATAAAAACGACCCAAATTCTAAACATTCTATCTATATAAATCATACCTATGCAAACGGTGAAATAAGTATCCACCTAAAAGTAGATGTAAGTTATAAGGTTCCTATTAAAAAAAACAATGTTGAGGAAAGCGGTGTACCGGTAAAAACTTTCATTAGTAGTATCAGTAGTTATGAGAGTTAATGGTTAAATTTAGACTACCTTAAAACAAGCCACTACCTACCCTAGAATGAACGCTTGGAAATTTTAATAAAAGTATTGTACGAACCTACCTTCCTATCACGTTATGCAAGTAAATTAAGTGTAACTTATCTCAATTATCTACCTGCCTCAGTATTTTATCTTACCTAGTTATGTTGTGTTACATTAACATAATATTTATCGTACATAACTTACAAACCAAACCTATCACCAATGAGTAAGTAAGAAGCTCAAGCTAGCCGAAAATCGAAATGAAGGAGAGGGCGTGATTCTACGACTACCTACTACTTCAAGTAGATACTATACTTATTTCAGTATCTAGTTGTCTCCCAAACTCGAGAAGTCCTAATGCATGAATACTACCTACTTACTAAATTTTACGAAAACAACTGTTTCTATTTTTATTTTATGTGAAATCTTACGAATACAGAAATTAAGGCTATGAATTTTAATATGTAAACACGTCTATCTCTTTCTTAAACTAAAAATAAAGTGCTGAACAAATTTAGGTGAAACTCCGCACTTGGCCAGTTCCAATTTAGGAATCCACCCAAGCGAATCCGCAGACGTTTACCAGTAATAATCTAAACTAACTCACTTCCTATCGCAACATAAAATAAACTAAGTGCTGAACTAATTTAGGTGAAACTCTGCATTTGGGCAGTTCCAATTTAGGGATCCACACGAGAACTACTAAGTTGCATTTACCTAACTCTTTCCCAAGAGTCAGAAATCAACAACCTACAGAGAGAAAGAGAGAGAGAGAGAACCTACATCCCTACGCGTCATCAAACGGCCCCCCCCTCCAAACTGTGTCTGAACGAAAAGTTGCTGAACTACTTATGACTCCGAAAACTTTCTACAAATTTTATTTTCACCGAAATATAAAACTAAGTAATCTACGAAACAACATTTTCTAGACTTATTTTTACAGAACTAAACGACGCCACTAGCGTTTTTGCAAACTTTTTTTTTCAAATAAACTACGCCTCGATCGTTTTTACAGACTATAATTTTTTTAACTCAAGCTACGCCACGAGCACTTGTTTTGTTTATTTTATTTTCGTGTAATGAGCTACCCCACGATAGGTTTCCGATTTTATTTTTACGCCACGAGCACCTTTATCCAACTACTAGACGATCACGGCCTATGTGCACTAACACTGTCGGACGTAAAATGGCAATCTAGCCTAACCCACGTTCTTGCTAAATTTCAGTCTATTATATGTTAAATTATCACCTGTACTATTAGTTATTCTGCGTATAAACTTAAGAATATACGTATCTATTTATTACTTTATCTCATTATCCTATTATTATCAATCAAGTTTTGGAATAAGAATCTGAACCCTACGAATAATCTGCGACTAAAAGTAACACCATCAGTTCGAAGAAGTTCACTGCTTGAATTTTAAATAAATATACCGACATTGAGCTACCTACTTTAAACTATTTTTTTGCTACTTATTTTATACTACCTACTTACTTAATCGTTTTAAAACCTCTCCTCTATACGCGGCAAAAAATTGTGCGAAATAATTCCGCACTTTACACTACTTATAACTATACCTAAGCAAATCTTCAAACCTACATAATTTCTCAAATATGTACATACTTCTTACATTTTATGTATAATAATACTAAATTATGTTAAATCAATAATCTATACTGCTAAAATAAACCGCATTACTTGTATTAATACCAAATCCTGTTCACGGCACGCTAAATTGTAACCCCCCCCCCCCCCCCCCTAAAAATACTCCCCCATAAAAACTTTCTTTTATATTTTCATTTGGCCATATGATGTCTACTTTGGTTAGAACCCTACGCATATACCGTACATAACCCGCGATTCTTTTGAGGTATTTTAAAACGATTTCTCTAGCCTACCCTAAGATTATCTAGCTATCTGTAAATTATCTATTCTAACACAATTCTGATCGGAAACACTTTCTGAACTTACTTTCTACGATTCCTACACATAACCTAATAACTTATTTGGAGTTACATTCTCTACTCTTGAATCTAGTGGTTTACAGCCTATAGTTATTAAATAGTATATTAGATATGCTAAAACGTAATACATTATATTGATATGAATCTTTCATTCTGACTCTCTGAAATCTGTAAAGGATTAATGGATCTAATTCTCTTTCATACTGGCTTTAGTGATCGACGTAAAACTTGTGAATATAATTATCTTTCATACTGGCTCTTTTGATCGGCATGTGATCATGAATAGTTTTGTCTCTCACATTCTGACTCTAAATTGGCATAGGGACGCGCTCCGCCCCGCGCGTCCTGTGGGTTTCGTCTCCATACTTGGGTACCCCCCACCAAGATTTCATTTTGGGGGTTGAGAACATGCCTCATTACTGTCTGTAATTGTATGGTCAGTCTTTTGACAAACAAAGGAGTAAGAGGGAGTGATTTTTCAGCTAAGGTGCATCAAATCACTTATATTGATAATACCTATTATTTAGGTAAAATGAAGCAGTTATTTGTCTGCTAATACAATACGAAATGTCCAAGGAATTAGATTCCTAAAATGTTAGCTTATTAGCTATACACTATATGAAATCAATGATATATTTCACCATGATTACTGATAGTATCAAAGACTTACATTTGCCTGTCTTTGTAGCGTGAACCTTATTGGTTGTACCTCATCTATTGCGAGGATTTATTGTGTAGATAAGAACTGCATCTGCTTGTCTTAGTAGCTTCAATAGCTTGATAAAATATATCAATACCCTTATTAGGCAATCACCTCATCTTGTGCGAGGATTTTAATATGAAAACAAAGGATTCCATTCCTGGACAATTTTATATTGAATCATAGAACCTAACTGCTCATTCTCTCCAGTTAATAGGTAGATAGATAATTATATATAATATACCTTTACAGGCTAGATAGATTTTAAAACAATATAATATTGAATCTAAAAATAGAACGGCTTGGCCTGCTGGACTTAGCTAGGACGCTGCCACCATAATAATCTAGATTTTACCAATAGGCTAAATAAATTCCTGCCTGCCTACTTTGCTAGGCCTATTCAGGCAGGTTTGACTTTATAACGTAATATATATTATAGAATCTACAAAAGGACGGCTTGGCCCGCCGAATTTAACGTGAAGAAAATACAGGACCTAGATTTAACAAATATACTAAATAAATTCCTGCCTACCTACTTTTCCTAGCCTACCATTGAACCTGAACCTACGTAGGCCCTAAAATAGCTAAGTGTGGGATTCTTTCAAAACTAGAAGTACAACCTTCTCATTTACATGTAAACGTGCGTGTCTCTCATCGGGGTGTAATGATGAGATACCTGGCTAACTGCTAGACCTAACGTCCCTACAAATATGTACGTGTACCTACCACCCTAGCCCTAAACATATAAGTGTGATAGATAAATATATAGATAAGTACGGGAAGTCTGTTACCAAGCGACCTAAGGCAACAGATGGAATGTGGGTAGGAAGTAAGGATGAGGGAAAGATTTTCTCACTGCCGGTCAAGCAGGCTCACAAGACCGATCAGGGTGCTGACGGCTAAAGGTGTCTTGGCCGCAGTGAGAGGATGATGGAACCCCACAAAGCTAAGGGCAAGGAACGTAGCCCTTGGGTATAACACCGCAAGGTTTCCGGACTACGTTTGAAGTGATCATTCAAACAAGCCTTCTACCCTTCTCATTTACTTGCTCAATACGCATGGTCAGCAGGCTCACCAACCAATTGAAGGACGTGAAGGAGTCTTAGCCACGTATTGAGAAGCAAAGAAAGAGCAGATCATCTCTGAACTCGCTATACTCTCGTCTATTATCTGTCTTGAATTACGCATGGTCAGCAGGCTCACTAGACCAATTTAAGGGCGTGAAGGTGTCTTAGCCACGTAATAGATAATAGTCGAAAGTTCACTTTAAATTACGCTTGGTCAGCAGGCTCACTAGACCAATTTAAGGGCATGAAGGTGTCTTAGCCACGTAATATCACTTGATAATTTACACTGAATTTACTTTACGAATTATAATCGTATAAAAATGGCGATAAGGCTTGGATGAACGATAACTTCTTGGGAACCGTGGACCGTCCGTCCGTAATTTCGCCTCGACTTATTCTTGTTCCTCCCCGTACCGATAATTGTGGAATGATCCCGAATGTACCTAAATTCCCCTTTTTAAAACCTTTTTCGTTCCGCCTCATCGCATTCGAAACGCAATAACAAGTTCCGGAAGTTACGCTCAATCTAAATCTACCTCAGTCAATATTTTGATAGAAAAGTGATACATTATATAAAGTATTTCTATCAAAAGTTTATCCTTTTAATCAGTTATGAATAGTAATAATTATCTTACAGGATTTCCATTAATTTAGCGATAATAAATACCTTTCGTATTACGTTGCTTGAACTGATGGATTATTCTAAAACAGGCCATTCTGAACAATATATCTATTGCGTTAAGAGTTCATTTCATTATCTAAATTTGAGTGAACCTCCATATAGTCCCGCTTGGCAGCTCTGCTAACTCAATGATCAGACCCATCCAGTCCAATATGGTCTTTATGTTTATAAAGTTAAGGTTTAAATTATGCTTTAAAGTGTGTTTTTTTTACCTAAAACTTTCCACTCATTATTGTTTACGCTGCATTTTTCACAAAATGCAATAACAAAATCCGGATGTTAGCTCATTTATAATCTACCCTCATTTATATTAAATGTAGCATTTCTGTAGTTAAATTATTACAATAAAATAGTTATTGTTATGCTAACTTTATGATTATATTCATTCGTGAAATTCAAGATGTTTTATAAAGCTTTATGAATTCAATTAATCTAGCAATAATTAATAGTAGATTGTTTTACAAGGGACTAAACCATCCCATTATATACGAGGTTGTTATACTCCCGAGCTTAGCGAGGGAGGATGACAAGACCGAGTTATAATGGGTGGTTTTGGCCCGAGTAAAACACTCTACTTTTCACTTCGATTGCGAGAAAATAAAACAATTCCAAATTAGTCAATTTTCAGAAATTTTATTAAAAATTAAATGTGCAGTTAGAGCAATTTTGAATGTTTAGTGATATGTTTTTCCCGGGCAATTTTATTTCGGTTCTCTGTGATTGGGATGTGATAATATTTTGAGTTGATTGTTGTGGAGTAAAAGTTGGAGAGACTCGAATCATGCTTGAGTTTCCTGCATTATTAAGATCTGAGTGCGGCTTCAGCTGAGTTGACATATTCATCCAATCCCGCGATGTAGATGCTTGGGGTTCTGTAATGTTTGGTAGAATATTGATTCCTTCCATAATCCGCTGCGTGACGTGATACTTGTTTTGTATAGAGTCCTCTATATAACCTTCAGCCACTTGATCGGACCTCCATCCACCGTGGCGTTTTAATGTCGTTATATTCGCACCAGAGTCCGCCAACAGAGTCGCGGATGTTCTGCGGAAACAATGGCCCGTGTAGAGTTCCGGATTTGGTAAATTTAGATAAGTGGCAATATCTTTAGGCATGTTACCAAATTTATTTTTGCCTATGACTTGCCTTGTGCATTTACCATTTTGATAATTTATAAAAAATCTTCTCGTTGAAACATTAGTGGGACGTAACTCCTGATAGGCTTTAACTATATTAAGGTATTCTCCACTGATGACAAATTTACGCTCTTTGTTTGTTTTCGTGTTCGGCAGACTCACAGCTTGTAGGTTTGTATCCGTTTCTACGTCTTCTAGCGTTATATTGGCAAGCTCTATTCCTCTGCATGCACCGCTGATTCCATAAATTAAAGCAACCTGTTGAACAAAAAAATAAGTGTGTTAATAATCGTAATAATCTAGGTACATAATTTAGGTATGTAGGTAGGTATCTATTTATTTAGTTTGAGTAGAGTACATAAGTAGGTTACCTTTGTTGCCAAGTATTGTTTATTTGGAGCGTTATTTAAAAATGTTTCGATTTCTTGTGTCGTCAAGACTTTAGATTTTTTTGCCTTGTATCCAGTGGACAATTTCTTCAGTAAAGCCGTTAAATTTACATATTTTTTAATATCGACGTCGTGTCTCGTTTTTAAGGTCATTCTTAACATTGAATATGTGCTCCAAAGAGTCGACGATTTGAATTTTTTCGATAATTCATCAAAATAAGTGAGAAAAACCTCTTCTGTAAAAGAATCCACACGTTTCTCATCTCTCCATTTCATAAAATTTTCGTAACTCTTTAAATATATTTCACGTGATTTTGTCGGCAACAGATTCATAATTATTTCTTTGCCCTTTTCTTCCATTTGCATATTAGCATCTTCACTATCACTTGATGACATTTTTCACGTTCACAATTTGAAAGTTAAAGTCAGGAAGTTAAACGTAAAAGTTTGTGATTTGGAATGAAGAAAATTCTAGAGATTTAGCGCCAATACCATCTTTTTTTTTAAATCTCTATACCTTCAATAACCCTCAACGAAACAGTTCGCATTCTACCGTGAAGGGAAGAATCAACCTTCATAAAACATCACCAAGACGGTTCTATTTTCAAAAAAAAAGATTGACGGAGCACCAAGAAGTCGAGTTTTTATATAAGAGAACGAATGCTTTGTACGGGCTGATGATTTTAGACAAAAATTAAAAAGAAAAAATACTTTTTAGCCCTAGGTATTAAACTCGAGTTTTAGGCCCGCTAAGCTACACTATTATGATACACTTTTTGAGCAAGAGAAGTGAAAATAACTTTTCTTCAGTTTGTTGATTGACCCACCCAACTATTTAGAACTAGTAATTATGGTTCTTATACTTGATACGTTAGAGTTCATATTATATTTTCAATAAATGGTTGAATCTCCTATAATTCGTTGTTTGACGTCGCTAGTGTTTTTAAATAAAGTAAGCGGTGATGCCATCTTTTTTATTTATTATGCAATATTATGTCTAAGCTTCTATAATGCATTGATTGATGTCGCTAGTGTTTTCACTCGCGTATTTTTAAATAACGCAAGCAGTGATGCCATCTATTTAATTTATTAAGCAATATTATGTCTAAGCTTCTTTAATGCATTAGTTCTTGTCGCTAGTGTTTTTGCCCGCGTATTTTCAAATAAAACAAGAGGTTTATTTATTTACCATCGAGTTAAGAGTTAATTTTACGTTCAAAGAGACTGGTCTACCAAAAGGTTTATTTAGATACTATATTTTCCTATATTTGTGAGTGACGGAACACACCATAGGGTTCTGTTCCGTTACAGTGTTCAATTTTCCCTTTCCCTAGATCACAGATTCAGATTCTTATTTGCATCGAACTGATCAGTTTTTGAACCGCAATCCACACAATATCCCATAATATTTTACGCTTGGCAAACACCAGCGGTAAGTTATTGTAACAAGATGTAATACGTAAAGCTGAGTTGTTTTTCTGCACAACTAGAACCAATATAGCATTTTAAATATTCACATAAAATCCTTCGCCCGGCGTTGTTTAATCGGCACGTTAAATTCGAGAAAAGTCGAGAACACATCAAATATTAACACAGCCCGAGCGGTGTTTCGACAAATGGGATAATATCGCGTTCATGCATCTAAATCTAAATAAGCTTACTCGAGTAAAACTCTACATATTGAGTGAAATCTGTAACTAATTCGCACATTATACAAAAGCTGGTGACCCGAAATCGTTTCTTTCGCTTGAATACCCTCGAATCACCATTAATCAAGTAGAACTTGAAGTTTTACGCCACCTCCCGAATCTAATTTCGCAAACAAAGAAAACGAAAAGCTGTCTACCTTTATCAATCAAAACTGAAAATTCTATTCCGTTAGTTCGCAGTCGTGCAACGGAGACAATTGGAAAAATGTATCACGAATAAAAAGTATCGGAATGTAATATCGAGGGGACACTCGGAATATTCTTGGCAAGTAAAAATAAAGGGTCAGGAAAATACAGTGACAGGTTGTGACAGTGGTCATCCGAGGCGGGCGTAAGTTTCGAATAAATAAACCCGGGAGCAAATAACGACGTCAACATCCACGTGTGCCGAGACCTGTCACTGAAAAGAGCAGGTGCTCTTATTTGACACATTTGTGACACAAGTCGGACTATTGATAATTTTGAAAAGTCGACTCGGAATCATTCGAGAACATCGGGATATTGTGAAGGGTCCCGGGAGTGGACATCACGGCGTCTTAACGACAGCTAGGAATTTATGGCATTCTTTGATTGTTACCTATTGCTAATTTTATTGCATGCCGGAAGTTTTGTATGTAAGATTTATAATGCCCTATGTTGACATAGCCAGGTTTATGTCTTTTCAATATTGCCATAAAAAAGTAATAGAACCTACAGGTACGTTCGATATAACGTTTGCTGACAACATCGATTGCGAAGGAAAACGACAAAAGTTCGAAAATCTAAGCTTGAGACGCACTGTGACAAGGATTTTTATGACAAATAAAGTATAAATGGAGTATGGAATGACAAGGTTAATAATTTAACACGTTGACTGCGGGCTTCGGACATGACACGAACGCGCCATGCTCCGTACGAGTACGAAACTCTTCGTATACGAGTCCGACCCGCACTTTACCGGTCTTTGTTGTAAACATAATTTTGCGTTCAAGTAGGTAATTTAAGCTTCCTATTGCGTAAAATTGTTTCAGCTTTCAAATATTACTCTTTATAATTAGGAAGGTATTGATGGAAACTCGATTTTCAAATATTTTTTTATGTAAAATTTGTGTTAGTGTGTCATTATGTTTATTCCCACTCAGCCTAACAACTGAAGAAATGAAAATTGGAATTTAGATAGTTTGTAAACTAAGCTTCTTTTTATTCTGGTACCACGCAAGTGAAGCCGCGGGTGGAAGTAACTAGTCAATGAATTCTTTAATTATTTATTATAATTACGAAAAAGTTTACTTTAAAGGTTACAAAGGCGTATGAATGATTCACATAACTCTTATTCACAGTACGGGCTGTACATTACAGTGCGCACAGTGAAGTTAACATTAAGCGTGACAGGTGGTAGTCCAATCTTCGTTTACGATTGTGGATTCCGACGAAAGTATTTTTACGATTTTTATTTTCATTGAAAACTTTAATGATTAAACCGGGTTGTTAACCAAGTTCTGAAAAGTCGTTAGTGGAGCCTCCTCGGAATAAGTTTCTCTTTTGCGAAAAAAGGTTTGAATCAGTTATAAAAGAAATCGTAACTAATTAGTTACGATTTCTGACTCGTTTTGATTAGGTTACGCAGATTTCAGTGACCCATTTTATGATGAATAATTAAAGCTAAGTAGTTTTTAATGATTTTTAAAAAGGGCTCCGACTCGATTTTTTATTAAATCCTCGTCTAATCAATGGTAACAGAAAAGATCGAGCTGTCTAACTGCAAAACAAAAACCTATATTCACGACCATTCCTTTCAAGAAATCGAAGAAGCGAACCGTAAAAAGATTGACAAACTAAAAGAAGCTCCACAGAGTATTTTACTTCCGTATTTCCATCGCATTTGACTAAACAAACATATCAAGCCAAGAACCACTATTCTACGACTTCATTGACTCTTCGCTCTGAAAAAAGCAATTTCGACTCGGTCTTTTGTCGGTGGTTGGCATATTAAGGAAGCAATATTATGCAGATTGTACTTACTGTGGATATTTAAGCTGTTTCGTTGATTTATGGTGTTTTAATTGGAAACACAAGTCTCATATTATCCACTTTTTAAATATACATTTCTTACGTATACGCAAAACTTGTATGAATTCTTCTCACAGGAAAATATGTATATTTTCTTTCCTGGATTCTTACATAAATAAGGAATGCTGGACACTATCACACTGCATCATGGAGCCCCGATTTCAGCAGAGCTTATAATATGTAAATCACATGGCTGAAATACTACTTAAATATATTTTTGTTAACATACAAAACACCCAGATCGGAGACAAATATCTGCAGTGATTTGCAAACATTTATCTCGTGGCGAGAATCGAACCCCCTACCTTCTGCGTCTCAGGCGGACCTTCGCCCTCTACGCCAGAGAGGCAGTCAAACTGGCTTTCGTACTTATAACTTGTATGAATTCTTCTAGCTAAATTAAGATTTTTATACAAGAAAATATTTCTTTTTTCCCTTGATTAATTCTTCACTCATCTTTATAAAACCCCAAGCCCTGAATGTGTTCCGTTTTGTTTCATAGATCTACAGAGGAATGTTAAAGAAGCAATATTATGCAAACCAAGTGTGCTTCCCGCAAATATAAAAAGCTCTCTGGCACTTTGCATCTCAAGGCTTGCATCTGACTGATACGGGGTGCCCCAAGAGAAAAAATGTAAACGCAATTTGAATTTCTATGCGTTTTAGAGGTACCTGCGTGAATTCGTTGCCGGGAAACAAATTCTACTGATGTTTAGTTTTACACGTTGCTCGTGTGAGAATTTTGTAAGGAAAATTTTGTACTACGAAACATTTGAATGAAGATTATGATATTTGTTTTTTTTTTTTTAATGTTAGCCTTCACTTAGATTTTGTTTAGTCTTGTAAAGTTAAATAAGTAATATATTAAATATCCACGTTCAGTAGAAAAATTGTGTTATCTTGAAATCTACGTATACCTTGTAGTTTTGTTATTTAACTGTTTTGATTAATCTGTATCTACTAGCATACGCCTGTCAGAAATGCCCGCCGAAAAGTTTTGTAGGAGCTGGTGCACTAATATAACAATAGAATTCTGGCAGAGTGGATCCATACGATGTCTGGTCGATAGGAACAGCCGACGTCGGTCGTCAACGTCGCTTTGTCTTGTTCACTGACGCTGGCAAACCGAACCACGAGTATTTACATAACAATGCACCAAATTTGATGCGTACCTACAAAACCCTCCTACGTATTCCGGAGATAAGGAAAATATTAAGCAGCATCATGATTTTCATGCAAAATATGCTAAGCATAAGTCTATTTATAAAAAGAGGCTATTTTCTGGGTCAACGAGTTAATTTACAATTCAAATCGTACGAGAGAAGTTTGAAAACGATCCATTGTTCAATTGACAAAGTGCAAGAGCTTTCAATAGATTATACAGACGTCGATCTCGATCAAAATCAAACCCTGGAATAACATTTCAATGCAAGTTGGGCGCTCGGATTCATAGCTTGATCGTATTATGTCAGTTAGCTCCCACGTACGAAGATGGATCCACTAACATAATAGTCCTATTGTCCGTTGAAGATGTTATCATGGAAGCAATTTGAGTCGTCTTACCTGAAGTAAATTAGATTATCAAAACTTAGCCTTTCATAAGTCATGCTGTGTTTATCTACCTATATTAAAATAGAGCTTTCTCGGCTAGTAATGTTTACGTACTTAAAAAACAATGTCCCAAATGATCACCTAATTTATTAAAACGTATGAAGCTAGTCTAAATAACTTGATTTGCGACCTAACCTCTATGCTTTGGCATTTAACTCAACTGTAAAAGCACCGAATAAATTGTAGGTCAGAAGGGACAGATAAAGCGAGAAGTTTCCACAGCTTTTTCTTTTTACTTGTTTGCTTGAATATTGACTAGTTGACCTTATTTTGTTTTAAAAATTTCAATCGTTTGAATTTTATAATCATTTAAAACTGCAATGACTCGATTTTATAATAAGCTTGGTTTTCTTACTTTTGACATTTACTAGCTTCTGTCTGTAGCTTCGCTCGCTTGGTACCCGGATAAAATATGGCCATAATGTAT
Organism: Horisme vitalbata; assembly: GCA_951804965.1. Classification (NCBI taxonomy): domain Eukaryota; kingdom Metazoa; phylum Arthropoda; class Insecta; order Lepidoptera; family Geometridae; genus Horisme; species Horisme vitalbata. The sequence goes on from OX638093.1 coordinate 17,599,314, forward strand.
TTTCTGGTCTAAAATTACATAAAAAATACATTTTCCATCTTCACAAACTTCCGCCTTTATAATATTAGTACGATTTTTAACTGCAAATCTTAAAAAAGTTTGCATTTAATTATTTACATGAATTAACTTTATTATAGGAATACAGTAAAAGGAACGGACGGAAGTTAGTCTTTTACAAAATAAAGCCAAACTTATATTTTCCAAGAGCCGTGAACTTCTAGTTTACAGCAACGCAACTAAGACATACAACATCATCCTCGAAATGAGTATCGGAAATTTACATCAGCTCGTAATACTGCTCGGGCTCAGCCTTTATTGTAAACGTCGTAATTTGAATTTCGTCTTTGATATTCAAATGAGCCTCTACTTGAGACACTGCCTTAGTTATTTGAGTTTTTGTAAAGCAATCAAGTTTGTTTATAGGAGTCCGTGTAATTGTAAATCTCTGTCTGTGGTCTTAATTAATGCATGAAATCACTTCAGGCCTTTGACGAGCGCCCTTCTGTAAAACTGAATGAAATAAACAATCGAAAGCTCGGTCCCCTTTTGTTATACTGTTACTTGTAATAATAACCCGGTCGTGGGTAGTTTTTGGAGCTAATTCAACTGTGTTTGTGGTACTGATTGCATACACAACAGGTATGTTTTTGAGGCTATTTTAATATGCATTTTCTTATGAAAAGATAAATTCAAATTGCACAACTACATTGATTTTATTTAAAATATTACTCTTCTAGCTTCCGCTCCGCGGCTTTACTCGCGTGGTATGCGATTAAAAAAGTAGCGTATTTGTTCCAGGCCACATTTTATGTATGTATGTTCCAAACTGCATTCAAACCCATTCAGCCGTTCTGGCATGAAAGAACATACATCCATACATCCTCACAAACGTTCACGTTTGTAGTATTAGTAGAAAGCAGGTTAGCAAGTAGGATAGGACAGGGGATTTCGCTGTATCAGTGGCCTGCACTATGCCGCAATCAACCGGCTGCCAGAGTCTCGTTTGGTAGTTAGCAGGGTGCACCACGTGCAGGTGAGGTTGGCTTGGATTCCGAAGATGGTGTTGGAACCCCTTACACCCCTATATTTAAATAAATCCGTTATAGGTTTTTCTATACCCTCATATTGTGTCATTATTTTTCATTTTGGCAAACTAAAGAACTAAGTATTCAAAGGTGACCAAAAAATACTATGGCCTTTAACATTTACATTTAGTTTAGTTAAAATAGTTCATCGGCCTACCTGCTTCCTAACAAAAATATTCCACTGCTTGCGTGTAATAAAACTAAACAATATACCATTCATAACCGATACAGGTAAAACGAATTTCACCAAAGCATGTAAGACATAATTTAGACATGGTTGCCGTATTTGGACAAAATATATTGAAACTATCAGTATGCTGATGACTTCGTGCGCCTAGATTTTTTCATTATTAACATTCGATGCAAAAAGGGAGATGTCTCTATGTGTATGATAATATTGGAAGAACCTTTACCCATGACTTGATGCTCTAGCATCACCTGAAATCTGCAAGATAACCAAATGCAAGATTCACAAACTTAGAGCAGTAGAGGTATCGTGTTTGGTATTATTGGCCTCGATGAGGTTTTTCTTAGATGGTGATCAGGATGGCGTAGGAAACTGAAATTAAGCATTTAAGAGGGTTTTAAAATTTTGAATTTATATTTGTTACCTATATTTTGTTTACTTTATTATGTATTTTATTTTACAAAAGTGAAAATCCAAAACAATGCTGTGGCAACAGTGTACTTGTTAATAAGACCGTCCACTTTCATTAATTTTGTTTATTTTGTTCTGTATGTTTAAATTTGTACCTGCATTGATTGTCAGTCAGTTACAGAATAATGTTATATGTATACAAAAATAGATTTCCATGCGAGGAAGGTTCGCGTGCGTATCTCTTTCCGTGTTATAAACTTTCCAGTGTTGCTTGTATCGAGATCCAATCGATATAACCTATATGGGAAGTCACGAAATCGGTTTTGGGAAAACGAATAAAACGTAACCTTTTATCAGGAAAACTAAATGATTATGAAACTAGCCGACCGGCATACAATTTGGCAGGCGTAACACTTTATTTACAGTTTGTTTTGTTTTTAATTTCTTGGTAGAACGTTGTTTATGCTTCGGCACAATTTTACCTCATTGAGTGATTTTTTATTTTTTAGGTAAAAGGTATTCTTTGGAGGACAGGGGTACCTCCAACTTTGAAATCCAAGCTACCTCATCTACCCGTGGTTGATCCTTTTTTTACGTGGGGAAATCCCATTCCATTATAGGGCAACAGAATGATTATGCCGGACTCCTTCCGGCTAAACCACCGCAATGTTCCAAACCGGGTGCTCTTGAGGTTCTGGCGGCCGGCTGATTGCGGCAAAGCACAGCTTCACACCACCACAGCTAAATTCCCTGACCACCGACGGGCAGCAGCGTCGGCGGTGCGAGAAGTTATGCCCTGCGAAGTTGTACCCAACGCATGCTTAGCTTAGAGATTATGGGCATATCCCCTTTATTAGAGGAGGCATATGTCCAGCAGTGGGCTCATATAGGCTGGTATGGGGTTGTGTGATGTGTAAGGAGGTTTTGTAGTATGTATTGAATATGTGTAATATTAAAGATCTGTTTGATATTATACCTCAAGTTTGCTCTTTTCAAACTCAAAGTAATGACTGCACGTTAAGATGTTGGTCCCGGCTTTTCAGTCGTTAAGCCAAGTTGGAGGTCTTCGGGCAGCCTAAAAACTCCGACACCACAGTTGGTCACTAGCTCATACGAAGAAGAAGGAGTTGTATTACACTATTGGAATAATCCAATAGGTTATCCTATTTATTTATTGTGAATAAGACTTGCAGAGTAGTTAGTTAGAATTATTATGATGAGTTTTAGAATATTAATTTAATTCATATCACATAAAATTTACAGAGAAATTTCAGAATAATTCAAAATCTATTCAATGTGGATAAGACTTGCAGAGTAGTTAGTTGCAGGATTAGTTTGTATCAACTCAATTCAATTCATATATTTCATGAATATTACAATGCCATTATAGAATAATCCACTGTCTGATTCAATGTAAACAAGCAATATAATTTCCGATTCGTCTCATCAGTTCATCTTAGACAAGGTATTGAAGCTGATACACTCGATTGATCTATCATCAATGGCTGGTTTCAACAGACGTCGATAGCTACCTACGTTAGGTTATACCAATCAATGCAAGCTCTATGAAGCCTCTGTCACAGAGTAATAATTCTACAGGGACTAAAAATAGAAAGAAAAAAAATAGAATTATATACTCATATTTTACACTATCCATCTTCTTCTTCTTTCTATATATAAAAGAGAAGGCCTTTTTCTGGAATCAACGCACAGCCTAAACCACTGAAGATACAAAGTTGAAATTTGGAATGAAGCTTCCTTTTATGGCAAAACCACCGAATAAGAAGGGATTTTTGGATATTCAACCCTTAGGGGGTTAACGGGGATGGCAAAGTTTGTATGGGGGACGAAAAAAATCTTCGCATTTGTGAAGACTCTCTAATAAAAATAAATAAACGCGTATATCAGGATTTTTCGAAATTCTACTCTTAAAGGGTCAACGGGGCTGGCAAAGTTTGTACGGGGGACAAAAAAATCTTCACCAATGAACTTGAAATTTTGTACAGAGGCTCTATAATGAAAATAAAGACACAAATGTTTTAGCATTTTTTGCAAATCAACCCCTAAGGGCGGTAAACGGGGGTAGCAAAGTTTGTGTGAGGGACAAAAAAATCTTCGCCAATTAACTTGAAATTTTGCACTTAGACTCTAATTAAAATAAACAAATGCCTGTTTCAGCATTTTTTACAAATCAACATCGAAGGAGATTAACTATTATTGATTAGGGGGGGGAAGGGGGTGACAAAGTTTGTATAGGGGAAAATACGGGTTTCAGTTTTTGGATGTGGGATCGTGATTTGTCGATGAAATTTACCGTATTTCACCGGCCCAAAGTCTCCGCCACCGTTAACCAGACATATTGTATAAAGAAGATTATTATATCCCTAAAAAAACGGATGTAACAGGTGTCAAAAGTTAAGGAAAAAAAATTGAGGACCTTAACGCGACTGATTGAGCTGAATTTTTGCACATAATATTTGTAGTTTTAGACCAAGAATAACATAATAGGCTACTTTTTATCCGACTACCACGCGTGCGCAGCCGCGGGCGAAAGCTAGACATAGATAATTATAGCAATAAAAATGTTGACGCGAATCAAAAACTTAAAATCTTTTATTTTATTTGGTAATGAATTATTCATTTTTCAGAAAGTGGTATTATAAGTGTGAATTATGTTGTATAAGTATCGGCTAAGCCGTTCTGTGTTCTTCGTGTATTCTCTCTCGCTACCTATACACTATGTAGGTTCTAGGTTACGTTCAGAGAGGGAACTCGATTAAACTGTCGTAGAAAGCGGACGATGTTCGATACGATGTCACGACGACAAATGTAAACAATCGACGGCAAAATTATGCTATGATAGCAATTCGCAGTTAACACCTTGAGTTCTATAGGAACTTTGATAAAATTGATCGTCATTTATTTTTATTTATTTCTTATTGAAAAATAATTATGATATTTTCTAAAAACCTGTCTTAAGACAAACTTTTTTGTCTAGTATAAAATACTATACCTTAATATTCTCATAATTTTTATTCACATAAATATACATAGAAAAAAAATTGTGTGGCATTTCATCTCGAATAAATTGACTTCACATATAAACCTTGGTTATAAAACAAAATTCTAGAATAAGAAAGTTTGCAAAGCAAAAAATGTTGTTAGCAGCGTGTCGACAAGGCGTCGCGTTAACACGTTCGCGCATTCTTTTCCACTCATTACCATAACAAGTAGTTAATCAAATGTACGAAATTAATAGCACAGTTTAGAGTCAACGTTCTGCCCGGCAATCACATGGCCATTACAAATTGCCAGCAATTACCGCGACACTCCCCACCCCCATGTTCGTGGCGCCATTTTCTCGCGAACGTATGGTTTTTCATATTTGTATTTTTGGTGCTTGGATTTTTTTGCCCATACTGAACTTATCGTTCGGTAAATAATTAGTTTCTCATAATGACTTATGAGCCAAAATTATTTAACGAAAATTATGATAGATAAGTTTTTAAGGATTCAATTTTATTTTATTGCTAAGTTCATAACTCAAATGAAACGGAAATAATATCGCAAGTTTTATCCATAAAAACATACATATATATATATTGCACACCCATATAAAGCATGCATGACGCGTATAGTATATTATTATTATTAGTATTCAGGCGCATGATTTTAAAAATAAAGCTCTCATTTTTGGTGCAAGTCGGTTTCGTTGATGTAGAGCTACTTACTACTGTAAGTCCTGTTACGTTCAATAATGGTAAATACGTCTGTGCGTATTCACGCTGGTTTTGAATAAGCTCTATCCACACCTGTATATGGTCATAGCTTAGTTAAAAGCAGACTTGACGCAACCGACTTTGGTTTCCCACCAAATAAGAATTTACGAGTCTAGTACTGAATAACAGTATTTTTCTTTGCCGTTTTCAGATGTAAGACGAGCGCTAAGTCAATTTGAACCTGCACAAATAACCCTTCCTAGATGCTAGACCAACAAAATAATTTTGAAATCAGATTTCTTATTTACTAACTTACACCCGCGGTTTCGCTCGTGTGGTACCAGGATAAAAAGTAGCCTATATATGTTAATCCAAGTCTCAAACTATGCAGGTATCTACTTTCGCATTGTATAGTCTTACTGTGTTTTTGATCACTCAATGATTCTTATTAGTACTGTTTCAAAATGTATTTAAATAATAATCCGTATATCGTCTTTCTAAAACACTAGTTGTGTGTGTTAATTCACACTAACAATTGTAAGTAGGTAAATAAATAATATTAAGATTATTTTACAGTAAAAGTTCTGAAGACCCGCTTGTTCAATCAATGTGTTATGCCAACAATGACTTATGGTGCCGAGACATGGCGCTCACCCATGAGGCTGAGTATAGAGTGAGAGTAGCACAGAGAACCATGTAGCGTGCTATGCTCGGCATCAAACTCATAGATCGAGTCCCTAACGTCGAGATCCGAAAACGGACAAAAGTCCAGGACATTGGAAATCGACTTATGAAGCTCAAGTGGAAATGGGCGGGACACATAGCGAGGCGTGGTGATGACAGGTGGAGCAAGACATTGACCGAATGGTGGCCGAGTGTAGGCAAAAGAAGCGTCGGAAGACCAGTAGCGAGGTGGGTCGACAGCATATTACGCGTCGCCGGGCGATCGTGGATGCGACTAGCACACCGTGGTAGATGGCACAAACACCGGGAGACCTATATCCAGCAGTTGATAAATTCGGGCTGTGAATGATAATGATGATTATTTTTTCTTAAGCACGAATAAACAGGGCTTATTGTTATTGTCTATGTTGCTTCTTGATCTTCAAAATTTATGTCGCATCACGTTTCTTAATTTTGTGTAAGCAATGATTACTCCTAAGTTATTTACCTAGTGTTAAAAACCATCCTATTAGGCCCGGTAAGTACTTATGGTACAAGAAACACTCTTTGAACGTGACAAAATAAAATAAATTACTCAGCTTTCCATAAAAAATCAACCGACGAAAGAAAAATAACACGGTCAAACTTTTCAGGAAACCGCTTATCTCAATCCTCGGGAAGAATAAACGAGATAATATTTACGCAATCAAAAAGTGAGGAAATCCGGCAAAAAAGGGAAACTTTAATTAAACTTCTCAAAATCATTACAAGATAACATTATTCATTAATTTTAAATAGTCTTACTGGCGAGCCGATGCCTGATAATTTTTCCCGGCCTCCAAGAAGACAGGAAATGACGTAAAATTTATCTTCGAACCGAAGGAATTACTTTCCAGCAACTCGACGAAGAAATGGAAATCTGTAGGTTTATAACTTTGGGGAAAATTGTTTTTTCCGAATTGGAATAATATTAGCCTTTGGTGATGCGGCAACTTTTCGTAACAAACGTTATTAAATCTCCTTAAGAGCTACTACGTGGAATGGCTCATTTGTGTTCAGGATCTCGAGAAAGATTTTCATTAATAAAGGCTTAAAGGACGTCAACAAAATTTTCGCGGCAGCCGAGTATTTATTGAAGGGACGGCCGGCTATAAACCGAAAGGAATATACGCATTCAAATATCAACGGAATTTATCAACCTCCGAGCAACGGGTCCAATACGTTTGGGTCGTTTATGGCATATTACTGTCGAAGACTCGTCAGCTTTCCCGGAAAAGTCAATTTGACGCAGATTACGGGCCGACTTCGACTCTCACTAAACGTGAATATCGTACACTTTGTTATGAATAATAAATGGAATGGTTGCAAAATTGAACTTATGCTACACTTTTATGGGCTCGCTGAATCACTGACATTTTGACTTATTGAAAGTACCTTTACAAACTCCTTTTATTATTTTATAAGTAAGGTTTACCTTACACATAAATAAATGTTCATAAATTTTAACTTGGAATTAACTACAAAAATAGACATACAATAAAGACTAGATCTCAGTTTATTGCATCATTATTTAAAACAGTTAAAATACAGTTTATTCAAAACGAAATCACACACAATGTAACAATTTAGCGGAAAACAAATGAACTATTGCAAAAACAGTTTATTATTCCCATGGCGTGTCATAATATCATTCGACAAGCCGCTGGAATGTGGGCACTACACGAGTACGATAAATAAGCCCGCAGATGTACATGCACGCACACATGTGGACTGCGCCTAAGCGTCCACTGAGTGGGCAGTGTAGCTCCATAGGCGTGTTTCGCGACGATGTTCTATTACAAAAGGGAATTGGATCTTGATTCATTGGTTCGGAAAATCGGCAGCGTACCTTGATAATTTCATTTCTGTACAATTTGACCGCGTCCGTGGTCAGACGATTCTTAGGGGGCTCCGCGGGCCCGAATACAATACAGAGAGTCCCCTACGGCTCGCACACAATACTAAGCTTTTATTGCCTCCTTTTACAATCTCCCATTACCTACAAGGTTTCGGTGCTACTGGGAATCAGTTTCGTTACGATTTTTTCTTCTTATTTTCCTTTGAGCGATGTTCGGGTCCATCAATTTCGGTAGTGACCGATGTTACTTCACTTTCACTCGAACCGTTACCCCTTTTTGACCTATTAGGAAAGCGTATACGAAGAGAATTTTTTGAAAATATTTGTATTGTGGAAAGTTCGATTCCCATTGCAATCTAAAATAAAACACACGCGAGTAGACACAACAAAACCGGTCAGATAGTGGACAGCCATCAAAAATATCGCATTAGATGCTTTATCGCTGGTTTGTGCCGCAGCATGGACTACCTCTCCTTTTAGCTTTTACACAGATTGTATTGGCGCAAATACGACATGGCAATACCGTAAATACACTTGCCAGTGTACAAATTGAAAAAAATGTGAAATCATGAATATGAATAAGTGTTCCGTAGCTGTGAATGGGGTATCAATTATGCAAAATGTTGGTACTCTGTATTGCATTGATCGTTCGGTAGTTGCGTCGGGTTCCAATTCGAGTCCACCTCGATGCGATGTCAATCGATAAATCGGTTTCATCATGCATCGAGTTATATTGGTACTCAGTCAAACGTCCCTTATCGAAGATAATTTTATTGGCAATGTTCATCTGACAATGTTCGAGTAATAAACATAACAATGAATGAGATGGACGTTGGTGGCTGTATGTACTGAATTGACAGAAAATAAAATAGCAAGTTTTTCCCTGTGGATTCAATATGTAACTAAGAGTACAATATGTAACTAACCAACACCATTGTTGATTTATTTTTATTATAGAAGAGGATAATTATTGTTATAATTAATTTATATAAATCCAGGCCCATGCAATTACATTATAGATTTTAAAAGGTTTCTCTCCATTAAAAAGTGTTTGTAAATTTTCAGAATCAATACTCAGTTCAGGTATGTGAAGAGAAGCTTAGAGAAAATACTTTTAAAGAAACATTTTGTTTTAAGGTAGGTAAATGACAGTTTCGCTCTAAAAGTGTAAAATTAGAAGGTTCATGATTAGTAGTCTGGTCTTTACTGTGGCTGTTTCTAAGCTACCTACTTTGCTCAACATGTACATTGTGATGCGAACAGATTTACTTCCACTTCGCCTATTTCTGTCGTAAAGCAGCTGAGCTGTGTTTCGGTTTGAAAGGTGTGGGTGCCGGTGAAATTATAGGCACATGAGTCTTATCATCTTTATGCCTCAAGTTGATTTTGGATTTGGATTTTGATTGGACGTAGGGCGTTGCATCGTAGAGCACGTTCGGGAAAAACGTGATGTATAATGCAATGCTTTGTGATAGGTAATAGTTACCATTAACATCAGGTGGTCCATGTGCTTGTTCCATCATCAAGTAGTATAAAAAAGATTATATTACATTATAAAGAGATTGCGTTTTCATTTTTCATGTTAGTATAGAGTTTGTTTAGTAGAATAAAACAGTATGGAAAACTGTAATTCTGTGTTTATTAAAGTTAAAGTATAAAAACCACTAGCGTACTAAGCGATATTTTTAGATATCCATGAGGGAAAATAATAATATTAACTTTATTTTTAAGCTATGGCATAGCTTCTATCGAGGGCCTTGAGCGCGGGGACCGAATCCAGAAATTCCGTAACGAAAAAAAACCTCACGCTCCCCACTCCGACGGGCACGGAGGTGTGGCTTGAAGGCCGTGCATTGTCTAACGTCGTTTCTTTTCGGCAGTCTTCGACACGGTGTTTGTGTGCGTGCAACTAGACGTATTTTTATTTAATAAAAGAAAAAAAATGTTTTCTTATCGGTCACCACGCTCAAAAAGTGTAACTTGAATTAATATAAAAGAAAAAGAAATACTGCATAAATAAAATAAATAAATAATTATAATTGCATAAGTTGATACAAAATGCTATGCAATAGCTTTACCGCGGCAGTCCCCGAGTGCCACACGTCTTTTTTCTTGCAACAGTAAATTCGTGATTATAGTTACCAAACTACTAGTTCAGTTCCTTAAGTGGCATTGGGCTGGCCATATCTACCGAACATTTGCCAATCGTTGGGTGATACAAGTTTTTTGAGTGAGTAGAATATTTAGGTAGATTTTTTGATGAATAAAAAAAATGATTTGCATTAATAATTTTTTTATATTAGTTTGTACTTATAACATATATCTATAAATGCAGCGGTATTCGTTCGATAGGTTTCAGAGTCGAATCCGTCGATTTTTTAGATTTTTTTTTTTCGACTTTTTCTATTCTATTTCGATTAGCGAAATTTTGTAACCCTAACAAAAGTATCTAAAGCAACTCATGCAATCCACTAATGAAACCTCCATGCATAATGCCGCTTGCAAACATTGAAAATAATTCACCCTAAAAGATCGCCTACATTTCCATAATTAGGTATGTAGGCAAGCATAAACTTTGCACACGATAAGTCCAATTTATGTACAGCTAACTACAGCTTGTGGATTTTGAGAAAAAATAATTTATGTATGCGAAATTAATATTAACACGCTTGCATGCTACTGTTGCATAACTCAATGTATTAACAGAAGTATTTATCATATGGAGAAAACGGCATTAGGATCAATGTTGATATCTGTAGGTAATCATTAATGAGGACTTCGAATACTGATGGCAGCGTCACGGATCGTTATTTTTATTACGTTAACACGAAAATCAGTACATGACAAAAGTAGTTATTTTAGAAAAATTACCCATGTATAAATGAATGTTTAAACAAAAATGAAACAACAACTTTCTCTCGTTCCAGAATAGTTTTTATTTTGATTACAGACTAACGGGGTATATATTAGAAGTCACAATCATTACTTAAACGAAAAAAAAGAAAAAAATATATCATTAGTTCGTCATTTGTAATACAGATGTTTGTGTTCATTGATCGCCGGGAGTTTGGGTAATTAGTAAAATTGGAAGTTTTCATCTGGCAAAATCAGAAAAATCTTGCAGTGAATTGAGTTTAAAAAAAATATTTATGTGAGGTCTATGTGTTTTTCTATAGCGTAGATAATTATTTTTGTATGAATTTGGACATAATACATAGAATATGAATTTTTTGTTTGTATCAAAAATGAAACCTCATGCATTTATGACTTGTTTGTTTAAGATGCATTTTCACTTGGTGCAGCCCACAACGGTTTGAGCTTATTTCATGTTTTTTTTATAAAATGGCTCGTAAAAAAGTGCTGATGGGGATATCTAACATAACCAAAGGGAGTTGAGAAGATCGGAATTATATTTATCACAGGATGGCTATGAGGTATAGGAAGATGATTTCAGAGAATTACCGACTCGTGAAGAGCTGCAAGCAATACTAGAAGATGAGCATGAAAATGAAGAACCTGAACCTGGTGAGCAAGATCCTCCGTTGATTGAATATCCTTCACTGGATGTTAATAATGAGCCAGGTATAAGTAACTTCCATCGATCTACACATCAATGCTTTGATATGCAAAGGATAAGGTGGAGAAAGCGATCACTTGCATTTCAAGAAGACAACATACAATTTATAGGTTGCAACAATCTTCCCTCTGAAATGATGAGACTCGAAACTCAGTTTCAATAATTCTTTTCCTTATATTTAACTTCAGATTTCAGAGGAAGAAGCTTATACCATGTCCAAAAGTTATAAGATACTACAATACCCATATGGGTGGAGTAGATCTAATGGACTCGTACTTGGGCAGGTACCTACAAGATCCGAATGAAAAGTAGGAAATGAGATATTCCTCCACCTCCTAGACTTGACGACCATAAATTCATGGGTTTTATATAAGCAAGTTTTCAATCTAAAGTTTTGACCCAAAGGAAATAATTTGTTTAGCTGAGTTCAGAATCGTACTTCTGCAAATATTAAACCCACATTAAACCTTCAAGAAGTCACCAAAAAGTATGCAAAATAGTAGCTTTGCAGACCAACCAGCCCCAAAGCGCAGGGATGTCCTACAGGTTGTGCCATCAAGACACATATATGACGCAAGCAAACTAGATAAAACCATATTATGCGGTGTATGATGCCAGGGTGTAAGCTTGTAAGTAGCAATCTGTGTGAAAAATGTAAAGTTTACTTATGCTCCTTAAAGACTTTTTTAATAAATTCTATGTGTCGACATTATATAAATTTTTTAACAAAGTTTTTTGTTCTTCATACTAAAAATCTCATGTCTCAGATGCATGTTGTATCAGAAATGAAACAAATAGTTTTATGCCTAAATAGTAGATTGTTTTACAAGGGACTAAACCATCCCATTATATACGAGGTTGTTATACTCCCGAGCGTAGCGAGGGAGGATGACAAGACCGAGTTATAATGGGTGGTTTTGGCCCGAGTAAAACACTCTACTTTTCACTTCGATTGCGAGAAAATAAAACAATTCAAAATTAGACAATTTTCAGAAATTTTATTAAAAATTAATCAACCTTCATAAAACATCACCAAGACGGTTCTATTTTCAAAAAAAAGATTGACGGAGCACCAAGAAGGTTAGTTTTTATGTTAGAAAACGAATGCTTTGTACGGGCTGAAGATTTTAGACAAAAATTAAAAAGAAAAAATACTTTTTAGCCCGAGGTATTAAACTCGAGTTTTAGGCCCGCTAAGCTACACTATTATGATACCCTTTTTGAGCAAGAGAAGTGAAAAAACATATTCATATGCTTATGATTTTTGTAATCTAGAAATTGGCGGAATTTGGGGGAGACCATTGCCCAGCCGTGGGACGATGCAGGTTAATAAAAAAACTAAAAGTATTTGTATGCCCATAATATTTTTTTGAAACAAAATAAAAATTCAGTACATTTAGAATTAAAGCAAATAAATCAATGTTTTATCATGACATTGATTATGTATCGTTATCCGCAATTATAAACAGTTTTTCCTGATATAACGTTTTACGTTATGAAATTTAAAAATTCAGACAATTAAATTTTCCGCCGGTTTTCTAGTTACCTTGCCTAACATAAAAGCTAATACGTTTATTTGTCAGAGCTCATTTTCTCGCTGGAATTTTAATTCTCTTAACGCTTTACGTGAATTACAGTTACGACGAACAATATAATTTTATGAGCTTTAAAAAGAATTGTGTTTATACGAGATTTTAACTTAAATATTACAGCTTCTTTTGAATAAAAGTGTTACGCAAAATATTTGGATAGCATTGAAAGCAATCGAATCGTAAGAGTTTGGCAGAGGGCTTCTCTCGTATCCTCCAGCGGGGCGAGCGAGTCTATCTCGGCACGTTCCGTCAATAATTTTCTTTGAACATCACAGATCTTACTCGCGAACAAATCGCGGTGCAGTAAACATCGAATAAAGCGACTTGTCTATAAAATATCATTTCGAGCTCTTTTGTTTTTCCATCGAATCCCGTTCCACAAGTGGGCAATAATTGAAAACGAAACTGTTTTGCGCGGGGGCGCCGGGATCGCGAGACACAGCATAAAAGCCCTGAGAATAGATTGAACGTATAAAATTTTCAGTCGAAATTCGCACGAACCGCCGCCGCGGGAGATGCTCTGTATCTTTTTACTTTGTAACCTTACTTTTTATTCCATTAGCGCGCGTGTGAGGCCCCTCTAGCCAAATATCGTGGAATAATAAAAGCTGTTTAGTAATGATAATGCGGAACGCAGCTCTCGCTTCACTAGCCTAACTGAATTAAACTTGTGCGCTATGAATTTCGTGTTACGCTTATTGCTGCGGCAAATTTGTTTTTAAACTAAGCATAAACCATATTTATCTTCAATGGAAAGACTTCCAATGCCGTGTTTCAGGGAATCATAAAAATGAGTAGGTACCTATTAACGCGACTATAGTTATAAAGTGTTGGTTACTAAGTTTTACAATAGATTGTGTAAAAAGTTTGCCAGTTTTTAAGTCTAGGAAATTCAGGAACTTTTTAAATTGTGATCTTCTTTGGAATTTTCTCTTTTCTTTATATGCGCAATGTAGGTAGAATGCCATTGCTCTAACACAAAACTTTTTATTTCCGTTTATAGCGAGTCAATCGTCCGCGAACATTTTTCAGGCAAACTTTAACAGTGGATGCAATCGCTCCTGAAATTCGAAAATGAAATCGTTCCGAGCGTCGCCAAGATTTATCGATGGATGTTCGAATTTACTTTGAAACTTTCGGGGCATAAAACTTATGACACGTAATCGTATATTCCGATCGAGATATCTACAGAGGGAATCTTCTAGAAAATTAATCTTGTTTCGTTCATTGTTTACTTTGTTCGTAAAATACTGTCATTTCAACTTACTGTAACATCTTCACCTGAGAAAACTTATTCTTTTTATGTTTCGACTCGCGTCAATATTCTTTTGGTACGTCATGACTGGCACGTGTAAAGATTCGAACTTCTATTACTTCGAAATCTTTGATAAATTTTGTCAGGTTGTTCTAAATCTCATATAAAATAATGTCCCACCACAATAAATTGGCACAGGTCAATTTAAGCTGATATCAGCGCAGAAGCGAATTTTGTTTCTAACAGTTGTATTGCGCAGGAGAATGGCTAACTTCTGGTTCTTAAGTTATCGTGGCACTGTATTGGTAAATGTTCAATGCAGCACTGTGACAGATATATTAAGCAAGGTAAAGCGACTCCGTATCTAAGTGGTGACATCAAGTGATATATCTACGACAATCTGCCGCCCGCAGTCCTAACAAAAATCCTACCTTTTGGCCAGGTCGAGCGTTTGTTTTACGATTGCAATACGACCGCTTCTATTGCTGGTATCACATTTCTACTTCCGAAGTTGAGATTCATTGAGGGCAAAACATTGACATTTTATATTTGTATGGCCATTTACTACCAGTACCTGTGGCCATAAAACATTATTAAAAAAAATTATTATGAATTTCTTTATAAACACATTTATTCCACACACTAGTTTCCAAAATTTAAGGATAAAAGTAGCCTGTTTCATATAGGTCTAAATTTCATTCAAATCAGTTCAGCTGTTACGGAGTTAAGTGGGGGGAACGAATATGCTAACACATACACGCACAGACTCAAACTTTCGCATTAAAAAAATAGTAAACCAAAATGACATGATTACTCAGATTTGAACTGATTTGATCAATCGAGTATAGTATCGATTCTTATTCATTCTTACTATGTCTAGACTAAACTTTAAAAAGTGAGATTGCTTATCTCCGTAATAAATAAAACATGACTTAGAAAATATACACTGAGCTTTAATTTTGTGCGAGCCACTAGTAAAATTAACTAGTTTCTATTAGCATTCTTCCCGTTACTGGAGTTTTCTTATCTAAAATAGCATGAACAAATATTCAATGAATTTTGTAAGAATACCCTATCAAAATCAAGATACTGACCAGTTAAAAAAAAAAACTTTTTACATGAAAGTTTAATAATTCTACTAAGCTAATGCTGATATTGAAGAGTAATTATTTCTTTCTTTTAAAAAAGTATAATGTTCCGAGTTCACTTTTTGATTTATCTAACCTATTAACAGAAAGTTTTATCTAAATAAAAAATAAATGACAAAACAAGAAGAAAAACCATTTTCGTTTCGTCAACTTTTAAGTACCTATTATAATTTTAACAAAGATAATAATTACGTTGTCCCGTAAACTTCAACAATAAATTCAGAGAGAATTTTATCCGTGTCATTGTCTTCAATAACTTTTTGTATTTGCGTTACAATAATTTTAAACAACTTTTGAACAAAGTGTATGACCAAAAATAAAACGATTGATTTATATTTGTTTAACTTTTTAACAAAATGAGTAATAGGCATATTTTTTATCCATTTGAATTGAATGAAGAATTAAATACGTTCAATCAACAAGAAAAGGGTTATAAAAAGGTGGATTTATCTATATAGTTATGGACATTTATCATGATCACACAGATAATGTTACTTCATCCAATGAAGTCGATAGTTATTATAATAAAGAAGCATGCAAGTTAATACTGTTTTTATTTCCACAGTTCGTTTTCCCAGTGATGTTTTCTTTTGCATTTTATGTAGTAGGAAATAATATATATTTTTTTTAATAATTACGCACGTTATTTTTTCATGAACATAAAAACAGCAATGTGCGACGCATGAAGTGGACCACCAACATAAATATGTCTAATAATATTATATAATATGTAATACATATCATAAACATTATTATTAAACACTTCAAATTATTACTCAAAATACAGGTCCTATTTTCTCCACCATTTATCGTCCCATATAATATAATGACAACACAACTGAACATAGTGTTGTTCGACACCAGAATCAATCACCTACTGGTAAATGGCGTCTATTTATTTCAGTCTGACATTGCATTGCTTAATCCTTGGCACAGTGCGGTCGGCATGCCCATAAAAATAACTTTGTGAATGTCAGACTATCTTTTCTCATGGCTTTGCTTATTAAACACAGAAAAATATAATTATATTATCTAAATATACATAACTGGCCTCCCTCAACTTGTAAAGCTGAGTACGGATAGCGCGTTCAGTATACGCGTAGTGGGGTAGTAGTTCGCTGGGCACGCGTATAGTCAAGTGGACCGCCGCGAACGTGAACGCGAGATAAATCAAACCATAGAGCTAAAACTGATAGACCAAGGCTCGCGACGGCACGCGTTCCCCAAAGTGTACGCGTAGCTGCAAGTACAGACATGGCGTTCCAGGATACGCGTAACCGACTACGCGAACCCAATATACGCGCTATCCGTACCCAGCTTGATATCCACCTACATTAGTCCTTCGTTAATCTTTCCCATGTAACAATGTTGTCTGCACATCTTGCAGACGTCTCTCACTCCTAAAGGCATCCTTTAGCCACCACTCTGTAAGCCCACTCCACCGGCTATCCCTTCGCCTCGCAGTGTGTCCTGTCTAACTCCATTTGAGTTCCATTTGGCACAAGTTGAGGGATACAAAGGCCTCCCTCAACTTGTGATTTCACCCTTCATCAGGCTGTGGATGATAAGGAAGATGATGATATAAAACTGACTGTCTTACTGACTAACCGATTGACAATCAACGCACAGCCTAAAGGTTTAAAATTTGAAGGGTATGTTCCTTGCGTAGCGTAGTGTATGGGTACACTATAAAATGAAGTCTTCCTATCGCCTGGGCCTGTATTTCCGGGCCTGTATTTCTGTTTTTTTGTAGAATTGGAGACAAAATTTACAAACAAAGTCACAAGACGCTAGTGGGCATCCTGTGACTTAGTCAATGAAACAACCTTTAAGTATCAGTCTACTGCTGGACATAGGCCTTCCTTAATGAGAAGGAGGTATGCCCATAATTTCCACGATGGGCAAGCGGGTTGGGGATCAAAGGAACAGCTTCTCGCACCGCCAACACTGCTTCTCGTCGGCGGTCAATGAATTTAGCTTTGCCAGTGTTAGGTTGCGCTATCCCGCAATCATCCGGCTGCCATAGCCCCGTTTGTTAGTCAGCAGGATGCACCACGAGCGGGTGAGGTTAGTTTGGGTTCCAAAGTTGGAGATTCTTACCCTTCAGCAATTATTCTATGAGTACAAAAAATAACTAAATTGATCATTATAAAACACAGGATAAAAATTAAAAATGTTAACTCAGACATTTTTGACCATTATCAAAATTTGTTAGCTAATAGTTTCTTCAGAACCTTTAGAGTTTACTGTACCTAATACCTAAGGTATTCATCATAGTTCATGTTATCTATAAGGTTTTAAAGCTCTGAACGAACACCTTAGGTACTCATCATAGTTCATGCTCTGAAGATAACTAGCAGAGATAGCAAAGAGTAAGTGAGTATGAGTATGTCTGAAGTATGAGGTACTCATGTAAATGATAAGCATAATATTTCCGTTCACACAACCAATATTCAACTAGAACGCTCGCAGACATCGTTAACCAAAATCGGTAGTGCCACTTACATAGGCGATTCGAAGGTAAATTTAACCAAATGGGTAATAGGAGTGAGTGGTCGGTTCTGTGCAACGAACGCAACAGTACACGGTCCTGTTAGAACGAACCCAATCTGGTTCGGCCCGCTTATACGGTAAAGACTCGCGCACACTAATAATCCTATCAATTTAGTAGTATAGAGTTTTTTTGTGAAATACTGCCACCATGCCTAATTCTTCACTAAAGTAGCATTGCTGTGTTTCGGCTTGAAGAGTGTGGGTGCCGGTAGAATTAAAGTCACATCACCGTCATGCGCTTTGTATTTTTTCTGCTGGCTCTAGTCACTAAGTAAGCGGCATGTCCATACGTAGGCTACGTAGTTCAATTATTATACAATTCAGTCAACAGTTTTCCACTACTAGTTTATCACTTAGCATTTTATAGTGCTTAGCCAGATCGCTAACGCGGGCGTGGCGTAACAAACCCAAACATTGAACCTTCATCTGAGTGTCCAAAGTGGACAATTGGACAAACTAGTAACGTGGTTCTCAAACCAAGGCTCTGATTCTCGGAAATAGTGATGATTGTCATATTAAAATAAAAAAAAGACGTGTGCCACTCGGGGACTGCCGCGGTAAAGCTATTGCATAGCATTTTGTATCAACATATGCAATTATAATTATTTATTTATTTTATTTATGCAGTATTTCTTTTTCTTTGATATTAATTCAAGTTACACTTTTTGAGCGTGGTGACCGATAAGAAAACAATTTTTTTTTCTTTTATTAAATAAACGAGCTTCGTAGAGTCGTACAATACGTCTAGTTGCACGCACACAAACACCGTGTCGAAGACTGCCGAAAAGAAACGACGTTAGACAATGCACGGCCTTCAAGCCACACCTCCGTGCCCGTCGGAGTGGGGAGCGTGAGGTTTTTTTTTACGTTACGGAATTTCTGGATTCGGTCCCCGCGCGCAAGGCCCTCGATAGAAGCTATGCAATAGCTTAATAATTATTTGACAAACACTAGATATGACAATACTCCAACGTTTGCAGCGCCACTTCAGACCATCGATATATACTGCCATTACCGTAACCTGCGGACAGTCAAAACACGCGCTGAGCGCCGCGCCGCCATGACCATTACCACTGACCATTCCACAGAGTGTACATAACAGAAGAACCCTTTACATTACGGATATATTTGTCATCGCCAGTAAGATCCCAGCCTTACAGCCTACACTATCGACAACAGAAAGATATAAGCCGTAACAACGACTCCTGCCCACGAAGATTACGCTGCAATGTAACCTGAGCTGCCGTGCACTGCAATCTAACCTAACGGCTTTTATTGTCGGTTTTGATAGAAATAGATGCAAAATGCAAAGTGATGGAGGTGAATAAGGATAGCAGAGCTTTGCATAAGTATTTAATGACGAGTGCAACTACAACCCTATATAATTTCAAGGCTGAGATATACCAGTGTAAAGTAGATTCTCAGCAAAGGAGGCATCCTTTACTGAGAATCTACTTCACTCTGGTATTGTCACTATAACAGAAACTAATCCAACAACCTAATAACCATAGTTGAACAGCTACGGCGTAGCGCGTAGACTTCGTAGACTTTGTAGCGATGGGTCAACTTACAGTCTGTCTATTATAATCAACAAATAACAGAGTCAGTATCAGCAATGTTCGACAATGTTTCGCCTTGCCCATAAGGCTTCATCAGGAAACGATAGACTCGCTGTCCGCCTTGGGCACTCCGCAAAAATTCTTTAAAAAAGATTAATAACGTGGGGATGTCGCGCGGTTTGCTCACTTTCTGCTTGCGGCTTGGCGAAGCAACACGTCTGTGAATTTTTGCGGAGTGCCGAAGGCGGACAAGGAGTCCTGATGATGACTTATGGAGAAGGCGAAACATTGTCGAATTTCTGTTGAGTTTTTATGAAACTCGTCAGAGAGAGTTGGCGGAATTTCTATTAATATATTATCTTTTAAATATCTAGCTATACTTCTATTTGAAATAAGTACTTAGAACAATTTAATTATAACATTTTTAAACACTAATCAATAAAAAACATACTTGCGCGGTTTTCCAGTCTTTTTATAAAGTTTGATCAATTACTTTATTGATCCAAGTTTCAAAATAGAGTACTTAACGAAACTTAAAAGTTTGGTTGAATCACAAATTTTTATATTTAAATTTAATAAATTGCAAAAAAAATATCACAGTTTCTTTTTCAAATTAACTTATTAATTAGTGATATTGATTACTGAAATTTAAAAAATCGGTGCAATAGTAAGTAGTAATTGACGGTTTAGGCTTGATTATTAATTAATATCATAGCTGATAGGTTCATCGATGGGTGAGTAATGAAGTCTGTGTAGTACGCTGGAACGTTGCATTAATAGTTTTAAGACTAGCTACCCCCTCCTGTCTACCACAGTGTAAGTCACTTAGTAGGTGATCGTAAGTATAAATAGTGATTGAGTGTTATTTATTTATTTATTTATTTATTTAATAGGAACGCCAACAGCTTAAATATCAATACATTGTAGAGTTACACTGACAAAGTTTTCATTCTGATATAGAAACCAATTACAGGCGGACACAGCATTAATAATAATAATAATAACTAATATTGTGTTATTGTTATTTTATATAACAATCTCGTGTCACGTTATTTGTGCTCGCAATACTCCAAAACGGTATAATCGATTTTTATGTTTTTATATATATTTGGTAGGTAAGAGTCTATATTTCATACCACTATGTAATTAGGTTGTTAATTGTATTTTTTATATAGTTCTAGACCTAGAATAATACATATTTTTTATCTGGATACCACGCTAGTATGATATAACGTGACATACAGAGTTATTCAATGTCCAGGACATTGGAATTGGACACGTAGAATCGTATCAAAGATCGTGAAATGCGAATATGAGAAAGAAGGACTAAGAACTAGTCCAGATGAGGCGATTTACGTGTGAGTGGAACTGCGTGTAGCCAATCCTATGGACGCATGTCACATTCCACGTGACATTTCGCAAGCCTGATTGGCTACGCGCGACTCCACTCGCCAATCGCCCCATCCCATCATAGTGTGGGGAAAGTGTGGAAATATTTTTATATATATTATGTAGTTATTTAACCATCAAAAAGAAATAAAAAAGGCAATTTTATACATGTTAAAATATTATTTTAAAATTTTACTGTGTTTTAATATAAATAGTTTTAAATAATTTATTACTGTGTAACAATGTTATACAGAGTGGACGTGTTAAATAACCAACGCCTTATGACATAATCTATATATTCTAATAAGCTCTGTTTATTTTGGGGTTAAATGATACTATGTAATAATAGCGCCCTGCACAAGTTAAGTTCGGACCGCACGCGCCATTCCAACCCACACTCCGAAATGTACGTGTAGATGCGCGGGGCTGAGAGTCCGATCTGGCATGTCGACGCGAAGGCAAATCTCACAGTTTTAACCGTGCATCACGTCAGTGATTAGTCCCAGATGCGGGTTCCGATCTTTACGCGCCATTAGCCCGACAGTTTGATCCGCAGTCCAAACCGTACAGATCGGACTGCGGTTTGGAACGCAGTCCCGATGCGCGGTCTGATCTTTACGTGTACAGGGCGCTATTGTCCAGCATTATTTATTTATATAAAAAAAAATGAGGACTCACCTAAGGAAAAATGGTTCTGTCATTTTGTCTTATTTTGCATAAAGAATAAAAATAAAAAAAAGTTGAAGTTCTGGTAGTTTGTTTACACTATGTCTGGTTCCCTTCTCCCCCGAACGGATGAACTCAACTACTTGATTATGCATCCGCGGTGCTCCAGACCGATTATCGAACTAGTAATGAACGTAGCCGCGTTTAAAATTATGTAATTAGTACTTTATGGTGGAAATTGTTGCATGAAAAATGTTTGCGGTTTAATTTGCTCGCTACTCATTTTGTTGGCTGGCAAAATTACTACCTAGATGCCAGTAAAAATAAATAAAATATTAGTAGAATGACCTCCAACTTCGCCTGATTTGTCGTTTTTAACACGTTAGCTGTCCCAAAATAATTTGGGGTAAACCACACTACGTCCATACTGATATCTTCTCAAGCTTTGATAATCAGGTCATCAATAAAGAAAAATAAATAAAAACCGGATTAATTTATTTCTTGACCCTATATTTTTAGTTTTTTTGTGTGCACTATATATAGTGCACGGACTCCTCAGCAAAACATTAGCACATTTTTTGCATTTTGTCTTTGTATTTTAGGTGGTAATACTATTTTAGAGTGGGAAACACTGAACACCTGTTCGTAAAACTTGTATGATTTGTCGCGGAGCTTTGTTTTTTACATTAATTTCATAATGTCTCATAGAATAAGTGATGAGAGAAACTGGAGGTACAGCACCAGCATCAAGAAAAAAGACAACGAAGGTGATTATGTCTCAAGTTCAATAAAGATTTCTGCCTGCCATGTTTTAATCAGTGTCATTGAATGTCTGCTTGTACCCTCTCATAGAAATGTAACGTCAACTTTGAAAACCATTTTCATAATCAAAAAACAAAAAAATTCGTCACGCCCAGCGTGTATTATTTTACCAAATTACGTATTTATACGTCCCCCCGAAATTCAACCTCGTACCTCTAGCGTCCAGTGCCTCTCGAAAATTTGAAACAGAGCTATGAACTACATGTAGTGAACGTACTTCACAGCTTACTCCAAAATACACTAAATGGACAACTAACGTGTTAACTTTGACTCCTATTACATCGAAGCATCAAATTATTGTATCGAAGCATTGAATGCAAGAAAGTGCTTCTTAGTGCTA
Source organism: Horisme vitalbata (assembly GCA_951804965.1). Taxonomy (NCBI): domain Eukaryota; kingdom Metazoa; phylum Arthropoda; class Insecta; order Lepidoptera; family Geometridae; genus Horisme; species Horisme vitalbata. The sequence continues at coordinate 17,622,177 of OX638093.1, forward strand.
GTGGTGTAGTTATTCTAATACCTACCTAAATATTTTCTTAATCATTTATCATAATGATGATGATGAGAATCGTTCTACATGTATATAAATACTCTCTAGATTATTTATTCTCTTAGATAGTAATATTGTAACTTACGTAGGGATTGCTGTTCCTTCATCGAACCATTTACTCTGAAAGGTTCTTTATTTATCATTGCAAGGTAATCATAAGCACTATCGTATGGTCCGCAAGAAACTTTGTCCGCTGAAAATTACAAATATAATTACTTATTGTACGTTCATCTAAGATCCTAGAATAATGAGCATTTAGGTATAAAACATACGTGAGATCGAAGATTCTGTTGGTTATTTCTCCTCAAGCTCTCAAGCTCTTCGAGGAGCTATTTTGACTGAAAAACACATTTTAACTTAATTTTAACTTTACAGCAATTCCTACATGAATCGGAAGCGCAGACTTTTCTGATCTTAACTAATATTAATTATTTTAATATTATTTAGAAAATTTCCTTGTCTTCCATCGGAAAACATTTGACATATTTTCTGTCATGTCAGATTTTGTTCTCAAATCTCTAGAAACTTGACATATAATTATGTTCAAAACTCCTTTAATAGAGGTTTTGTGTGGAATCTTCATAAAAACTGTATCTTAAACTTAAGAAAGACTGTTCTCTAAAAGATCTATGGTTCTCTAACACATGTCGCATTTTTATTTTCAAATGTTGTAAACATTCGATTCGGTCCCAATAAATACAGGAACAGGCGGAGATATGTCAGATTACATCGAGATTTCACACCTAGAGTTCAGAACGAGAGTTCTCTACCCGAGTACGGACCGTTGAGACGTTAGAGCCTGGACTTAAGGCCCCTTGACGCTGGCGACCTTGGACTGAAGCAAATTGACGCTGGTGACCCTGGACTGAGGCCCCTTGACCCTGGTGACCCTGGAGTCTAGCCCTGTCGTGGCATCCTGGACCTGAGGCCCCCTTCTCTGGTTCCTTAGACTTGGGGACTCCACTATAGTTTGATTATTTTGACCCAGGCGTCTGCCCAGTCCACGTGCTGCTCCACGGGGTACTCCTCAGCCTACTCCTGGGCCTGCTAGTCTGCCTGTTCCTCAGCCTGCCCCTATGCCTACTCCATTAGTTTCATCATCATCATCATCATCATCATTTAGGTAGGCTAGGTATTAGGTAGGTTTTTTAAAGTAAAATTAATAAAACCGCCTCTCTTTCATTCCGTCTAGGTCATCTAGGTAGGCTAGGGTTTGAATCAACTTGTAGCTTCAATCTCTCTCTTCAAGTGGGATGGTCGCTACAGTTGCAATATTAAATTAACTTGTGACTACAATATTCCTCCTCAAGGGGGATTGTAACTACTAGGGGTGCATTATTGCACTATGCTAAGAACTAACCTTCTAAATTTCAAGACACTAGACTGTAAAGATAATTCTAATATTCTAATAATTTAGTACCTTGGATATTTTTTAAGGTTTATAAAGTTGTGCAGTGTTGCCAGCACATCTGCTGGAAATTTTTGACCGTCTCATAGAATGCAAATATTTTAAATTCTATCATCATTTTAGCACCAAGCTTCGGTATGTATTTATTTCCTGTAGAAACTTTTTTTCAGTATCCTGGAAAGCAGATTCCCAAAATCGAGAAGTATGGAAAGGCTCAAAAGGAAAATATAATAAAAAGAAGAATAGAAAGCTAAACAATGGTTTAATCGATAATTTGAGTGCATACTTCTACAATCATAAAAAGTAGGCAAAGACGTTCGATTTGACTATACTAGTTGACTTCTATTAGCGCATACCACAAAACCCTCTCCAGAATGATGATGATCATACCATATTAATCCGCAAAGGATCGATACCGAGCCGATTATTAAAATAGATTGGTTATTATATTAACTAGTATTGCAACTATCCCAGACTGGACGCAATTCAACGCAATCGGTTGTAATAATCCGATAGCACGGCTGCAACGCCTGTACCTACATAAATGGCTAGTTCAGATTAACTAGGTCTTGTGTATAAAATTAAATATTAATTAGGAAAGTTAAAAGCACCAACATCAGAGTTGGCCACTATAGGTCATACGAAAAAGAAGAATTAGGAAAAATACTCGTACATATATAATAATTTGGAAAGAAATAATATTAATGTTGTTTTTGTAAAGAAACTATATAAAACTCAATCTAAAAGTACAAAAAGATTACCTAACATGAAATTATGAGTATAATAATCGTCACTACTGTGACACTGTATGTGTTATTAAACATACATAAGGAACACAACAACAACATAGTCATATAGTGAGATAAACACACCAAAATGGAGAAAATTGCATTACTTCAACTACAGGAGCCAGGCTCTTAAATTGAATAAATTATTATAGTACTGTCCCTACATATTTGATTGTAATTCTAACACAAGATTCGTGTATCTTCTAATTCAAGAAGACATCCAAACCAAAATGATTCTACCACTTGTTTAAAATGAAAAATATTTGTAGTTGAATTGTATTTGTGCGATATACTACAAGCGCGAGTGACGTTATGGTCGAAAATCTTTGACTCAATTCCTATTTCTAAAAACGTCTCTAACATTGTTATATTGCATTGATAGTCTGGAAGCTAGATAGATCGTTTATTATTCAACGATACTAACTACCACAACCTATTACAAGACAATATGAGGCAATTTAACCCTGCTGTACATTCTAACTACGTAGCTATCTATATATAAGTATTTTGTATTGCTAGCAAAACTAAATTTGACAATTGAATAATACCTTTACCTTATACACCACTATTTAAATTACAAAAAATATCGACATTTAGTTGTTACTTAACAAATCTAGCAAAAACTCAAGTTAGCTAATTATCCCAAAAACAGCAAATTTTATTAGTTAATTTATTTTTCTTTACCCATAACGCATGTATAATCGGGCTTGGGTGATTTGGGGTAGCAAGCGCTTCTTTGGATCATCTTTGGATCTTTGGATTTTTTTACCAAAACATTGAGTAATGTAGCCGAGGTATTTATCATGCTGTTTGTCACGTTACAATGACAAAGTTATTTGAAGTTATAAGCTATAACTTTAAATAACTTTATCATTGCAACGTTACCAAAAATGTTGCCTGCTCTTTTACATTGTCTTACCTCGGCTACGTTACCCAATATTTTGGTAAAAAAAATTGTTTTTAGAATAGTAAGGAGTTCTCATTTCTATCTTTGGAATTCAAGCCAACCTCGCTGGCGCGTGACCCTGCTGCGTAACACACCGGGCTTTGGCTCCCGGCTGTCTACGGTATAGCGCAGCCAAACACCGGCACTGCTAAATTCCAGGCAGCCGCGTCGGTGGTACAAGAAGCTGTGCCCTGCAATCCCCGACCCGCATGCCCAGTGTCGGGATTATGGACATATCCCCCTTCTTATTGGGCCTCTATATTATGTCCAGCATTGGATAGGTATAGGCTGGAGCGAGTGGTAGCTTATACAGTTTTTTTAAGTTTAGCAACAACTCATTCAACCTAATTCAAGAATCTGTATTAATCATTCATTTTGTCATTCTTCTTTGCACCAAAAAAATATTTAAAAAAGTATTTTTGAACTCAATAATATTAATTAGATTGCTGTATGAAAAAAAGTGACTGTCTGCACTAGAGTCAAGAATATAAACTTTTAAAACGGTCTATAAAAATTAATAGTACGTAATTTAAACTAGCTTAAGCCCACGGCTTTGCTTGGTGGTATCTGGATAAAAAGTGTTCAATAAGTTATTACGGGTCTAAAAATAAGTAATGTACAATTTCAGCTCAATTCTTCCAGTACTTTTGACATAAAGGAGGGACAGACATTTAATATTTCACAAACTTTCGCCTTTAAAATATTAGTAGTATCATATTAGTGAACTATTATGAAATGCAACGTTGTTTTATTAAAACATAATCAGCCTAAAGGACTTCCTATTATTTCAAGTAGGTAACAAATAAATAAACATGATTATGAGAAAAAAATATTGATCTTATCTTTTATCCAAAACTTCTTACACCAAACACCCTGTCATGACTAAGTATCAAAAGGTTTAAATAAACATCGATAACTGAACTCAATACGTTTTCTTCGCGGTAGTCGAGTGAAAATGAAAAAGTGCTTCAATCATTTCAGTTACTAGATGTCTTCTTAAGCGGCGGGGAAGGGTGCGGGGGGTGGATCTCGCAATCCCTCTCATTTAACACTGCTCATTCCTCTGTAGGTGTTTGCCGAAGCGATTTCAGACGATCCGCCTTTTATGGTGCTACTACAGCTGATAAAGAACTGCTACATCAAATCATAAAGTATTCTGAAAACTAGTTTTTCTAGAAAACGGTGACATTGCCTATGATAATCTAAAAACTCATTTGTGATCTCTAAATTATCAACGGTTATTTGACATTTTATTGCACTTTTACCTTTTTTTTCAAGCAAATTTGAACATTTGAAGTAATCCTAACAACTAAACATAAAAATTACATAAAATTGTTGAGGTCCTCATAACATAGAGAACCTCAATAGCATAAAGTCTATGGTGTAGTCAGTATGCGATTATTAAGTTGATATGACGATTATATTGATTTATTAATATTACAATTACATTATAAAAGCAAAAGTATGTTCCTGTGTTTGTTAACTTTAAATAGTCCGGTCAAGTTAGCCAAAAAAATAGGGGAAAAATATAAATTTAATGTAAATTCGTATAGAGCTGAAAATCGGCACGAATGTTAGGAAAATGAAATCTAAAAATTCCCCATCGATCCCAACCTTGCAATTTTTTTTATTCAAGGTCTAAGTTATATATATGTATACAGATAGCCAAATGGTAAGTTTTATGATACAAATAGGTCAGACAAAATTGTAGAATAACGAATTATCTATAAAAATTGACATTATTAATGGCCAATTAAAAATAATTTAATACTATGTTTCTGAAGCATAGGGAAAAAGTTTAGATGTTTTTGATTTGATAAATCTAGGGGTGAATTGATGCCTTTATTACAGTCAATTGCATGTATCTTAAACAAATGGTATTATCTTAAACAAATATCTTTCATCATAATTTTATGGTCAAAGTTAGCCTCGACGCCCATTTCATGTTACGGGGTCGCATAATAGTAATAATGCCACTTGAATCATAACATTTTTATTAAAATTATTTAAAGATTGAGTAAGCTGAGCTCATTATGGACTGTGGCACTACTTACGGCCTCATAGTGATTCGCGGTTTTATTTCGGACGGCTCATGTAAAGGGTCGCACATTTTTCACGCTGCGAGAGAAGCGTACAGTGTAATCTTTACATTTATGCCGTGATCCTTTATTGATTTTAGATTTTAGTGGGAACCGAAACGAATGAAACTGGCGTGAATGGAGACGCGCACTCAAAGCCGTTGTAAGCCCTCGCTATGATATAAACGGGCATTCAAACCGCGTATATCAGGCACTTCACCTACCAACATACCGGCAAAAAATGTTCCCATTGAAATCTCTAAAAGCGTTTTAAAAATGAATTATTGTAGATAAATCATGTTAATTTCATCCGCGCGACCCCGTAACACGAAATGGGCGTCGAGGCTAACTTTGACCATAAAATTATGATGAAAGATATTTGTTTAAGATAATTTACTTGGAATGTAAACGATAACGTTCTCATACATTTTTAGCTAAAAGGCATCAAACGAATTTAAGTTTAATTAATTTTTATTTCATAATTGAAATTAACTCTAATTATTTTCCTTCATATTACGCCATTAGAAACCGACATTTAAAACGATACGTTGGCGAAAATTTAGCATATTTTTTCTTATAAAAACCGTCTTTCCTTAATCCTCAAAGAAAAAAAAACAATGAAAGGAGACCTACCATTAAAATAAATAAAAGGAAATAAAGCACGGACCGCAAATTATTTCACTTACCTACTTCTTTTTATAAAAATGCGAACGACGCATTAAATTTTGGGGAGAAAGGAAACTCCCTTGTAAGCAATATCGAGAAGGCAAATTTTTCAGATATTGCCTTCAGGTAGCGCACATTTATTATGTACCCGAATATATTACTCTTGATTCATTGACTTTCAATATTGATTTAGTTTGCTTGCATAAGCTGTAGTCGGGAACTCGGACCAGAGCAAGCGCCTTTGATCTAAAGAATTAGGAGCAAAGTTTGTGTGTGCGTGGACACTTTGGAAGACTGCAGGAGTTTCCAAAGTTAGGTTACTGCAAGATTGGAAGCTAATGCATACTGCATACTGCACTGTGCACAGGCTTGTAATGGCTGAACTTATATTGGAATTCTAATCTTGTGGTCGTTTGTAATGTATTTGAGCATAATATATTAGCATTATTTTTAGCATAATTATTCTGTTACGAATTTAATTCTTTTTATCAATAAATATCTATAGAGATCCGTGGTATCTGCCTACGGCTCTAAAGAAATAGGCGTGATTTTATGTATATATGCATCTAAATCAAATCAATTTTAAAGAAATAAGATTAGCTTAAACTTTATATAAATAAATGGAAATTAAGCAATTACTTTTCGATAACACAAGGCCTACGTAGGCCATTATATCAATAGTCCAGGAAAATTAAGGGTTTCACCTCAGAATGAGAGATGATGTTATTGTTGATGATAATGTTATTAAGGTAAATACTTTTATTACAAAAATTATACATTCGATTATTTTCTTTTTAATTAGTTAGGAAGTAATTAGTATAAATTAGATAATAATTAAAAATTATTTAAAGTAAATTCTCTACAACTCTTGTTTAAATGTTTTTTTAATAACTTGAACAATATATTATACATAATTTAATTTCCTACAATATTTATTAAGATATAAATAGCATAAAACCCTTAGAAAACATGATATTTAATAATAAATCGATTTTTGACCTTTGACCTTGGAATATCTGTAGAAGCTAACACCCTACGCTAAGTAGGTTTTGAGACAAGTTTTAGGGTGCTCAAATAAAGGTTTATACAAGTTTATAGCCGACTTTCTCTCATACCAAGATTCTTGCCCTAATTTGACTAATTTTCTTGGACTACAAGGTAAAAGTTGTTTCTAGAGATTTGCATTAAATTAACAAAATTAAAATACGAAAAAAAACACAACTTAAATATTAAATACAACCGGCATCACCATCTATCCAAGCAATTGAATATAATAATCAAACTTTCACTTGTATATGTATATTATTATAATTATTGATTCAGTTTAATATTAACAAAAAATAAACTTTCTAACAAAACAATTAAAACTTTCGTTGTAATTGGTCGGTTTTAACTCTTCAGGCTGATTTTTAGGTGAGCCACTTCAATATCAGACTTAAGTATTACTTCAGGGAGGTAACCTGTATTGAGCTGTGATACCAACGGTTTACCTGTTAAGTTAACCGAGCAACTTTGCCTCGACACTTTGACAACTTATTTCTTGTTAACTGATTTGGTAAGTTATTCAGTTGTGTACACAGCAGTATGATCATTCAACACGACAAAGGCTCAACAACCGACGGGCCGATCAATTTAAAATTTTGAAAAACCAAAAATTTAAACAAGTTCGATTTAAAAACAAAACAAACAAGGGTTAACGCAACAAATTCAAGCTATTCCAGCAATCCGTTTGAGAGGAATTTAGTTGAACCTATAAAGTGAATATCGAAATCCTAATTCAACTCATCCAAATGCTTAATTCAGTTGGAATAATTTGAGTTCTATTGTTAAGTTCCTAAATTTGAAGTCCAACATTTAACTGCTTACAATTCAAAGGTAACCGCAAATTTGGAAACGAGTATTCCTCTATAGAATGAAACTTATTTGCAAACCGATAACTTTTGGGGAGTTGGTCAGTTCATGCCACCAGCCAGCCAGCCCACTGTTCCCTAACTATGCAACAAAGCATTCCTGTTTCTGATTATTGAAACAATATTTCAAAATGTACTTGAGTTCTCTCTTTGTCGATATGGATATTCTATTTCGTTATTTTGTAATGAGATTTTATGCCAAAATAAGTCAATATAAAATTATCTTATATAGTCTTCGATGCAGATAGTCGTTTTAAGTAAAAAAATATGTGCTTACCTCGATCTTCTCGTTGTTGGATCTTTCATAACCATAACTTCTGTGATTTCGCCGTATTTGCTAAAATAGTCGCGAAGACTCTCTGTAACAAAATAAAATAATATGTTAGGTTGGTACTTTAACATATATTTTTTACAACCATTGAATTTCCCCATTTTCCAATCACCTTTCAAGGTAAACTCCTTTACCTAATATATTAATCAGTCAATTAAGCGTTTATAAAATATTCAAATTGCTTTACGACATAGAATGTTCAGCAAACATGTCTTTAGTAATCTGAAAAAGGTCAACATTTTTCCATGCCCGCATACACAAAACCTTCATGCCATATCCACACAATAGAAGGGTCTCTTTATAGAGCATCGAAGCCTTTTCGATTCACACTTCATAAAAGTAAGACGATAAGAGTCGTTCTCTTCAAATGATTGAAGGAGTCGTCAGGCAAATGTTCGGGCGCTAGAATGTCGAATGTTTATCATGTCAAAACAGATTTTCACAGACAAGATCCCCAGTAAAAGCATTTCGCACTTAAGTTAGTATAGAAATCATCATCATCATCCGCAGCCCGACTTCCCCACTTCTGGGTATAAGCCTCCCTTTGTTGGTGCCAATCTCTACGGTCCAAAGCTCGTCTCAACCAGTTACGACCCACAATAAATACCAACAACAACAACACCAGCCTACTTTAGTCCACTGCTGGACAAAGGCCTCTCCTAATAAGAAGAGGGAGGGATATGCCCATTAATCTGACATGCGCTGGGAATGCGGGTTGTGAATCGCAGAGCAGAGCTGATCGCACCACAGATTTGAGCGCTTCCATGCTTCGGAAGGCACGTTAAGATGTTTGGTCCCGGCTTTTCAGTCGTTAAGCCATGTCAGAGGCCTTCGGGCGGCCTAAAAACTCCGACACCAGAGTTGGTCACTAGCTCATACGAAGAAGAAGAAGAAGTCAGAGCCAGAGCTCCGTTTATTAGTTAGCAGGGGGCACCACTGGCAGGTGAAGTTGGCCTAGGTTTTGAAGATGGAAATGGAACCTCTATACATCAGTTCTAATACATTTGAATCGAATTCTGAACCTTATTTTATAAACATATCCTCAGGTAAAGGACGTTATAAGACTAAATATTTTGACCGATAAAAAAGTATGAGTTTTCAAACGACTGAAAATTGTATGAAGTATAGAATTTGTTGTGTAGAACTGGTGACCTTCTGAGCTTACTAATGGAAACCGAGAACCCCTCTAAAATGAATATGCTGATATACATTTCTGTTTAAAGGTATATTTTACATAATTTCCGGTCACTACCCAGAATACTGATTAAATTAATTTTGTGATATTCATTAAAGTTATGAAGCTTTTTGAAACCGAACCGTGCTGCCACATAAGACCTGGTTTTTTGAATGATAAATATTTAATATATTTGGTTTATTATTTTGCTGTTTTGCTTGTAAGTAAAACCACACTGCATTTCATGCTTGATATGAAAACTATCAAAGCGTTTTATTAAAATAATGAGAAATATATTGAACCCGTACCTGGAAATGAATGACCCCCAAAGTGCAAATAAATACTCGATACAAACTATCTATACTAGCAAAAGGTTACTATTAATACTAATTAAGAACAAACAGACCAATCACGAGAGGCTTAGCGCGGGATACATTCCAATTTAAACTTCCCTTCAATTCGACAGCGGTTGCGCTTCTAAAACCAAATGTTGGTCCATGCTTTTAAAGTCGATTTTCGAGTTGTTTCGTTGAGAACTTTTCTAATCTGACCGCAAGCCTTCGGTGCTGCACTTCCAAACAGCAAACAGTAATGAAAAGTAACGATTGCATGCCGACTTCACCATTAATCACTACGCTTACAACGGTAGATGCGTTTTCCGATACTAGAAGGATGGAACTGCCGTGTTTCTCCGATTGTCTGTTTCGCTTAAGGAGATTATTCGGCTTATACGAACAAACATTACAGACATAAATAAATAAATAAAATATGAATTTGATTGTTTTTCTATTGTTTTTTGTCCTGTTGCACTAATTAAACGTAGCACCGGAAACATGATCAAAATTTATTATTTATGAGTATTTTGTTTGTTTGTTACGCTTTATCGCATTATCTACTCAATTGATCATCATGAAATTTCGCAAACACATTGTACCTACACGCCAAAAAAGATTACCTTTCATCCCAAAAAAACTGTACTCTGTTTCACCTAGAAAATTTACTATAAGACGGATTGACCAAATCTACATTATGTTGAGTAAAGCCGTGGCAAAAGCTTGGAACACAAACTGCGATAAACTGTTTTTGAAAGAAAGCCTATACATATAGTTAAACACTAATACGTTGACTGCGCGCCTCGCACATGACGCTGCACACCATACACACTCCTTGTGTAGCTAGCGGCTCGATGTCGTGATTTTTCTACACTTGAAGTTTGTTATAGAAAAGGTTGTTTGTCTATCCTTTGAGAGACTCCTTAAGTTGTTACGAGATAAGAGTAATTCTCTTGTTTGTGATGTTCTTGCGGATTACGGATATGTCAAAATGTATGATAAGTGACAATAACAACACCTGCTTTTATCAGTCCTCTGCTCCCTTATGATTAGGGTTAAGGATCGCAGGGCACAGCGCTGACGCTGCTACCCGTCACTGCCCAGGTGTTTTTCAGTGACGTGTGAAATGGTGGCAAGGCACCCTAAGGTAGTCAGTACACCTCCAAACGAGAAAATAATACTGTTATCCATACTAATTTATTTCACCAACGAACATACAGTAGTACATCCTCAGTTATCTAAACACATCGCAGGGCACAGACAAACCATCGTTGCTGCTATCTCGACTAAATACATAAAAATGGACCCTAAGAGAGTCAGTACACTTCTACTGAAAAATAATAAAACAAGTTCCAACCCAAGAAACAGAAGTGAAACTGCCAAAAGCATAAATTTGGCTATATGTCATGGCTTAACTACTAATATGGTTTCACGGCGGAGGAGGTGCGTGAATGCCCTAACCTTGTATAATTTGATGCCTACTTTCAATCAATTAAGACCAATACCCAAAACGAGCAGACAAACACAGATTCTTTTTCCTTCAAGCACCTAATCTTAAAACCACTTCTTGAGAAGAGCGGTCGAATAATTCAGGTGCCTCCACAACTTGTGTTCGGTTGAAAATGCTACTAGCCAGCCAAATGCTAATTTTATGGTTGTTGAACAACTGTGCCGAATCCACCCGTTCTGTCCTTCGCAGTATTGCCTCGTAGGCGTCATCTAAATAAAATATACATTCAGTGGAGTAAGATAACAAGGGTTGTGCCGGCTTAGCAGATTATACCATCGTTGCTAATTCATTTCTTTTTCAAAGAGTGTGTATGTGTAATCGGGTGCTTAATTACCTGTGTGATCACGTGTTATACCAAAGAGGTTGTTTAATTTAACAAATATCAAAATAACCTCTTATATGATATCTTATTTACCTACTACTGTCATAATTAACAGTTCTACAAACCACAGATAGTCTAAAATATCGTTAAAATATCATGTCAACTCTTTTTATTTACATTGCAATGACAGGGACAATTTTACATTATCAAGACGTTATAAATTTGGTTGATATTTGGTTCTGATTATGGAGGCTTTAGTTTAAGGTTAGGTAGTAGATTGGTTTTTAATAGGCTGGCAGTCAGATTATGATAAGTATTTTAAAAAAATACTAAAACATGTTAGTCATGGATTTCTATAGCTGGAATTCTATATTTATTTCAGAATGTATAGTGGCTGTTCGAGTATGATAATTAGAATATATTATTGCCTACTGACTATAAACCTAACAATAAAGTACAACCTAGAGGTTTTTTATTCCTATTTTTTATGTGTTCAGTCAGCCCGAGTATCTCAAAACAGGTGAAGCATGGTAGACCGTGAAAAAACTTCACATAGGCGAAGTCGTGGGCGTTTTATAGTTAATAATTTAACGAGGGCAGCAAAGAACGACACAGCAGTTGTTCAGATACCATTAAATTGGAGACTCTTCAGAGCTGACACTTACTAAATTATTACAATACTTGCTTCCACCCGCGGCTTTGCTTGTGTGGAATCCGAGCGTCTTATCACACACACATGACATTTACTCGCTATAAACTAACCCCCTTATTCATAATCAAATGTAATTTTATAACTCTCGAGTTTGTAATCGTAAGCTTGTCCTTATCATTTAAATGTAAATAAAAAGAGTTAACATGATATTTTAACGCCATTTTAAGTAGTTTATACAACTGTTATGAATATTAGAACGGAAAGTGTTCGTAATAATAGACCACACTAGTTGACCCGACAGATAGTTGTCCTGTCCAAATTCTAGAGTTCATACAATAATCGCACATATCGGGTGTATAAAGACATCTACTGAAAACGAAAGGTGATGGTGGTAAAGCACATCTAAATACAGCCAAAAAAAGTTTTTATTTATTTTTGCAGCCAGCAATATATGCATTACATACGCTCGTGCGCGCGGTCGATGACCTCAGTCAGCTGTTCGTTGTGTACTGGCGGACCGCTTACTGCATGCGTACATTTCTGGTTTTTTATTTTATTTGCTTTCTGCGTATTTTAATGAGATAATTAGGTAGATATGATGTTATTGTGTACAATAAGTATGTAACTAGAAAAATAATTAAAATGATACATAAGTTAAAAAAAGTTGCTTTATTTTTTCGCTAAACATGTTCATACTCAGGGTCTTATTGCAACCTCCGTTTTCGGTAGTAGTCTATTTGCATCCTGTATAAAAAAAATGTAATATTTCCCGTATTTTTCAATTTATAGGGCCACTTTTCTAACGTTTCTTTTTCTAAATCTTTTTGCGACTGTTTTGAACATTTAAAAAAAATAGCCAGATGGTGCCTTTTCAAGTGAAGCGCTAACTAAAAGAATTATTTTTTTATTAATAGCAACAATTTAGCGTGGGAAATTAAAATATATTTATAATTAGAGTGTTTTATCCAATATCTTTTTTCATACCCTTAACACATTTTTTAAGATTTTTATATGTCCCAAAAATTTTGACTCAGGCGGGATTTGAACCCGCAACCTTCCCATCAATACCGGGACGCGCTAACCAACTTCGATACCGAGACAACTCCTCGCTTTGTCGAAATTTTCGGACAGGCACAGCTAAGCGCCGTTGGCTCCACCTACAGGGTAAACGTTGCAGCTTCCAATCCTGCTCAATGACTAATAGTGTAGTACATTGACGAGAGGTTTTGCTTTGCTTATTCTATGTTTTTTTGTATTTTAAGTGTAAGCCACACACACTTCAGGGAAAACCTAAGATTTTTATATTATCCCAAAAATTTCGACTCAGGCGAGATTTCACTTAAAATACTATATTTTTCCTGGAGTGTGGGCTACAACTTAAAATATAAAAGAAACACACATTTTTTATCTTTACACTAGTTTGTTCTATGGTTTTAATGATGTGAAGTTTTGTTCTAAATTTCAGTAAATAGAAGTGATTATGAAGAGACTAAGAGTATGAATAGCGTACCCTAGATTACCTAATTGTAATGAGTATCAATTTACCAGAAATGTCACCAGCAATTAATTTTAAATAACCAAGACTCAAAAGTGAAACTAAGTATAATTATTATATGCCTGACTGACAGTTTAACTGTGGATTTCATTCGATTTTCTTAAGGTGAAATGGTAAAAAGAGATTTAGGGTTGCTTTCTGCTATTAGAAAATACACTGGGCATTTATTTGACAGTTTGACGGTCGAGGTTGCTTGACGATCGACAGACGAATTGCCAAGTTACAGGTCCAGCCCTTATATGCGCTATCTCAGTGCCAAACTCAATTATTAAGCACCGGATCTATAGTTGAAACTTTGACATTTCAGTTTAAAGTTAAACATCAGCAGTAAAACCGTCAAAGTTCAAAAAACGATGTCCAACATTTTAACAACTGAGCTATGGATTATATAAATGCAAAGCTCATCATTTTTGGTAGGTGTTGGTAATAAAAAAAAAATATTACCAACAAGTTCTCAATTTACATTGAAGGGTATTGTAAAATGTCTTCAAGTTGAAGTGATTTTACAACAGCCTTCTATAATGCGGCTGATGCCCACGACAGGCAGCAGAGTCAGCGGTGCAAGAAGATGTGCCCTGAGATTCCCAACCTGAGGATTATGGGCATATATACCCTTCTTAGTAGGGTCTCCCTTAATATCTAGATCTGATATAGGCAGGTGCTGTTGTTATAATACTGGCGGCCCATAACTTGCACATCTGCGACTAACAACGACAATCTACAATAAGAAAAATAATAGCTTTCTTAGTAATAATTGTTCACCAAATAGTAATTACGCGAATTCTAAAACAACTTGGAATTCAAATGCCTTCTAATTGGCAGTTTTAATCTACTAACTTTTGTTCAGAATTCGCAAAAGTAGGAAACTTGTCGCGGTCGGTGAACGAATCAAGACCTCCTCTCGAAATTTATTTCAGCCCATAATGACTGGTGTGGATAATTTGATTAATTTATATTATTTCCGATCTTTGTTAATAGATAATCTTATTAATTGCTAGTTTTTGCTCGTGGTTTCGCTCACGTAGATCACAAAGACATGTAGATTTTTTTAAATGTTTTATTTGTTGCACTTAGAAACAGTACTTTTCTCTGGGTTAATTATCTGGGTGTTCACATTAAAGCATTTTTGTTATTATTAATAAACATGCAGACAAAGCAGAACCGCGGGCAGAACCTAGTTTTATATAACAGTCGTAGTCAATTTGAAAATACGTTTGTTTTGTGGCCACGCACCTGCCCAACCACCATAAAATTGAACTAGCCCAGATAAAATGAACTGACACTGCATGGACAGACACTAGCTCCTCGCTAATTTCCACTCGTAAATTAGCTAAAAACTAAATTTAAGCTGGTAATTTTAAAGATAAATGTATTGAGTGTTTTGTTTTATAAAATAACGAAGTCTTTAATGAAAACTCTTTTAAAAAAATCGTATGTGCTGAATCATTGATATTGTGTGTCTTTTGTCCATGGGATCCATGTGGAAATAACAACATCTAAAACATAAAAGTGTAATCAAATAATGCTGGACACCCATCATTAGTATGATTTATGTCCATTATGATGTAGTCATCATAATGGACATAAACTAAGCAGAACTTGTCATATATGTGGCATTTGTACCTCGTGACATATATGTATACTACTAATACGAGTATGTATACATTTTGTAAATACAATACGCAAGGAATCACCTAGGTGTTTCCTACGTATTGTAATATTTGTCTGGACCCGAGACAAATATTTGCGGATCATACATTCATTTGTCGCATGGTGGAAATCGAACCCGTAATCGTCTGCTTCTCAGGCAGCTCATTGCCCACTACGCCACAGAGGTCGCCAATATAATTGGATATAAATTGACGTCAACATATTGTTTTGAAAACAATTCTTAAACAGAAAAAAAACCAAAACCTTCATACAGATAAAAACTAAACTTTCCAGTAAAATCCATGAAATAAACAAAATCTTAATTTATAATACTCGAATCCGTACGAAAAATTGTCGCATGATACATTATCCATCAGTAATTACCGTTTCTGATTTTCGATAAGGCAAATTTCGGTATTAAAATAAATGAGATATCGCTACCGTGGTGGGTGATATTATAGCTGTTTACTGATATTAACACGGCAAATGTGAAAGGTATACCGGTACCTATATGCATAATTACATAAACATAATTATCATCGCAGGGGGATAGGTGATTTGGAAATTTTGTTCATCTGAGGGTAACCTCTACCTTTATGAACATTGCTAATGCGCTTGAGGTGTAATGTTGAAGGCTTTTAAAGTAAAATGTTTATTTTTAAGTAGATATCTGCAAAACGTTGAAGATAATAAAGATATAAGAAATGGAAATTAGTATCTCCCTGAATATTATTTTATTGTTCTTAAAAATACATGCAGCACAGAAGTGTACAAAAAAAGTTGATCTCTTTGTAAAACCATTATTATCCTTTATATCACAACAACCTAGCTTTGCTTTTCAATTTCGCTACGAACAGACAACATTAATATTAATGTATAATGATATTACGTACATACTAAAAACATATAAATACAGGTTCTTCCTTCCTTCGTTTGTATGTGTATTGTGGGGAACTCTCTACAAGATGCTCGAATCTTTTTGGGTTTAAAGCAAGATCTACACTAGAGACTTCTAAAATTTATTTAATTTATTTATTCATAACAATTTCATTACAAATCTTATTTGAATTACATAATTATTTATAAACAGACAATAAAAAGGTAGATTAAAATTATAAATTATTAATTTTACACTAAACAAACAAGCAAACTTAATTAACAAATTATTACCAATACATTTAAAAAAAAATCCAATTTAATAAATAACACTGATATCATCAAAATCGTCACATTTATAATACCTATACTTATACCTAAGTCAAAATCATTCATTAAAAACCATGTTCAACCTAAAATCAAAATCTATTTTCACAATACCTAATCAAAAGTCATACAAGGAGTATATGCACTTTTCTAATAAAAGTTTTTGTAATTTACATTTAAAGATGGTTTGACTATCAATGCTCTTAAGTTCGATTGGAAGAGAGTTAAATAATTTAATCGCTTGGTACCTAGAGCCATGCTTCACAATATTTAACCTTGGCTGTAGAGGAGCCTCTATATTCATTCCTCGTTTAAATTCTTATCTACCTCTACTTTTCTCTGGTTAGCAATAATGTGGAATATGATGCACTAATTTGGTCTCCTTTTTAACCAACTTTAAAAAGTAGGAGGTTCTCAATTCGGTTGTATTTTTTTATGTTTGTACCATACAACTCCGTCATTTATGAACAGATTTGGAAAATTATTTTTTAATTGGGGAGTACCCTCCCTACTTTTCGTTTGGTATGGTGACCGTTTTGTATTCCAAATAAATAAATGAAATAAACTCTGGTGTCTGAGTTTTCAGGCAGCCTGAAGGTGTCCAACATGGCTTGACGACTGAAAAATCTTATCGTGCCTTCGGAAGCACGGATGTGTTCGATCGAAATACCACAAAACAATAACCCATCCATGTAGTGACCAAGTAGTTGCTCTAAGAAAACCGACGTAAGCCCAGCCAAAAACGCTTCAGTATATCAGGAAAAACTTTACTTTTCAAATTCTTAATAAATTGACTTCAAACGTCAATTTCTCAAGAAATATATCAAAATACCTTAGTGGGTGTTTTCAACATTCAACAGAATATGGTCAATATCACCTATAGACTCTATTTCAATACAAGAGAAAGCTTCACAGATCAGCTGCGTGATTATCCGCCACTCCATCACTATTGAAAGTAATGAAGCAATCAATCAAAATGTAAACGAAAACAGTCCGAGTCGCATATTTTAACTTTAACAATCCTTGCGAAACCGTACCAATTAGCGAAAAACCTTTCGTACTATTCGAATGTTATAAATTTGGCACTTAGCCTGACGCAAATTTCCAGTGCTGTCAGCAAATAAAACGTGGCGCAGTAATAGTTTTGCGATGGGATGCGCTAAAATTGACGTAGTATCTACCGAACAACTGCGGCCCGCGTATTACTTCATTTTGCTTTATATCACGCGTGTACGTACGCATGCAGAGATTGGTATAACAAAATGCGTAGTTTGTTGGATATCAACAAATAATATATATAAATAATATTTAATATATTATTTATATATGTGATGGAAAAAGGCCAGGTCAGGAGTACCCTAAACCGACGAACATGTATGAAGTAGGTGATGAGAGTGAATGAAGCAATAGAGGTATGCCAGGATCGTAGCAAGTGGAGAGCCGTGGTCTCTGCCTACCCCTCTGGGAAAAAGGGAATGTATGTATGTATGTATGTATGTATGTATGTATGTATGTATGTATGTATGTATGTATGTAATATATTATTTTTCTACGTAAGAGCTAATTGGCCAACTCTGGTGTCAGAATTTTTATGCCACCTGAAGGCATACGACTAAACTTAAGTTAACTTAACGACTGACAAAACCGAAACTAAAATTTACTCAAATTTAACGTGCCTTCTGAAATACGGAAGTGCTCAGATATAAATGCCACTAAATGGTAACCCATCCAAGTAGTGACCAGACGGAGTTAACTTAGATGATCGGCAAAGATGGTGAAACCTATAAAATTAAAATTAAATGAGAGTACTTAAAAGTACACTGCAAAAATGTATTTCATAGAAAATTAAAATATTCTATGGAGGCTAATATTTTTTGATTATAGTTTTCATTTTTCTTGTTTTCATGATTACTTAAGTTCATCTTCTATTTGTTTTTAATAAATATACTAATTTTAATATCTGCACTATAAAAAATGTTGTACGCAGTAACATAAAAATGTACGAAATCTTACGAGTATCATAGTAAGAATGTCTTAGCGCCAACGACCATGAACGGAAGAAGATCATAACATAAATGCAGAAACTTGTTCTAAATGTTGCTTTTAAAATACGACCTAGCTGAGCTAAAAAACGAGAGAATTTATGGGAGGCCTAAGTCCAGCAGTGGACGATGATGATGACGATGATAATGAGACCAAATACTTGTATTAACATAGCTAGAAGACCTAATTGTGCGAGCATGAATAAATGTATATGAATATGAATAATTATACATTCTAGCAAATAAATATGTAGATATTGAATCCAAAAATGAAAAATGGTTAATCCTATTACTCGGGCTTCGGTCCGAATTGCTGACACAGAAAGACTCAAATGCAGTGATGACACGTTATCCTCCTCCACTTTTTTTTCTAAGCGGCTACTATTGCCATCTGCCGTAAGCCCGCCGACATCCAAAGTCTACCTTTCGTGTATTGCGGTTGGCTGGTTGCCAGCACGTTTGGCCACATTCAAACCACAGAAGAAATGATAGTACTAACTGACAGAACTCCCACTCAAACTAAAATGACTCCCTAGGTATAGGCCCCACTTGTCTGACCTGGCGCGGGCATGGCACGGGCGCTTTCCTATTCCATTCAAATTTAATACAAAATTCATGGAAATAAAGCACAATTTAGCTCGGACGACTTCGCGTCATAAGCACGTCCGATCAACGACATACCGTGTGTCCTAAATTGTGCTTTATTTCCATGCATTTTGTATGAAATTTGAATGGAATAAGAAACCGCCAGTGCCTTGTCTGCGTCCGACGCTAGGTCACATTCATCGGGCACGGACAGTGCGCAGACATGGCACAGGCGGTTTCCTATTCCATTCAAATTTCATACAAAATGCATGGAAATAAAGCACAATTTAGGACACACGGTATGTCGTTGATCGGACGTATGACGCGCCATTTCGGCGCCCGCGCCCGATCGCCGCCAGATGGGCGTCAGATGGCCGCCAGTTCGTAGTATGTACTTGCTTGCGACATACGTCTGTTAGTGATGTAAAAATGCGTGACGAATGACGATATCGAATTTAATATTGAATTTTTTGAATTGATTGTAAAATATGCAACGCTTTATGATCATTGTCGTTCCATTATTGTAACTGAAATGTTCAAGATAAATTGTGGCTGGAAATTGGAAAGAGATTATACTAAACCGGTATTAAGATTTTTTTATGTAATACCCATGGTAATACTAGCTGATCCTTGTGCAAATTCGTTTGCGCGTATTTTCTTCAACTGTATCAGGGCCCGATTTGGTAACCCGATGAAGAGGTTTTCGGCAGGGTTTTTCCAAAATTTTAGTTAACCCTCTCCGTATGGTTTACACTATTAACTGATAGGTTAAACAATTCAAAACCCTTTTTATTAGGTTACCTGATCATGAAGGTTATCAATAGTATTGGGTTTTGGTATTATTCCAAAACCCATTCCTTAGGGTTACCCTTTTTATCATTGTAACACGGGTTATAAGTGGGTTATAGGAGATAATGGAGAAAAGAATTTCGGTCAAAAGATTAAAAATAATTGCGGTAATTGTGTTCTAAGCATTAAGGGTGGAAATGCAGACTACTAATTGTTTATTTTACGCAATAATAATTATATTATAATAAAATTGGAACGAGCTATGCTCGGGGTTTCTCTGAAGGATAAAATCCGTAACGAGTTTATCCGACATAGAACTAAAGTTGTCGACATAGCTCAGAGAATTAGCAAACTGAAGTGGCAGTGGGCTGGCCATATCTGCCGAAGAACCGATAACCGTTGGGGTAAACGAGTTCTTGAGTGGAGACCGCGGCTCGGCAAACGTAGTGTAGGACGCCCTCCGGCCAGGTGGGGTGACGATCTGCGAAAGGCTGCTGGTAGAAGCTGGATGCGTCGAGCTCAGGACAGGGCGCAATGGCGCTCATTAGGGGAGGCCTATGTCCAGCAGTGGACTGCTATAGGCTGATGATGATGGTGAAAATTGGAATAAATTTTCAATGACAGCTGTCAAACTTAAATCGACCATATCTCGAGAACTACTTATCATAGACTTGCCTTTACTAGCTCAAATGATTGCTATTGACATGAACTTAATTTTCGATGACAGCTGTCAAACTTAAATCGACCATATCTCGAGAACTACTTATCTTAGACTTGCTTTTACTAGCTCAAATGATAGCTATTGACAAGACCTTAACTTTCGATGACAGCTGTCAAACTTAAATCGACCATATCTCGAGAACTACTCATCTTAGACTTGCCTTTACTAGCTCAAATGATAGCTATTGACAAGACCTTAATTTTCGATGACAGCTGTCAAACTTAAATCAACCATATCTCGATAACTACTCATCTTAGACTTGCCTTTAGTAGCTCAAATGATAGCTTTTGACAAGACCTTAATTTTCAATGACAGCTGTCAAATTTAAATCGACCATATCTCGAGAACTACTCATCCTAGACTTGCTTTTACTAGCTCAAATGATTGCTATTGACATGAACTTAATTTTCGATGACAGCTGTCAAACTTAAATCGACCATATCTCGAGAACTACTTATCTTAGACTTGCTTTTACTAGCTCAAATGATAGCTATTGACAAAACCTTAATTTTTAATGACAGCTGTCAAACTTAAATCGACCATATCTCGAGAACTACTCATCCTAGACTTGCTTTTACTAGCTCAAATGATTGCTATTGACATGAACTTAATTTTCGATGACAGCTGTCAAACTTAAATCGATCATATCTCGAGAACTACTCATCCTTTACTTGCCGTTACTAGCTTACATGATAGCTATTGTTTAGATCTTAATTTTCGATGACAGTTTTTAGTTTGTCAGCTGTCATCGAAAATTTAGATTTTATTAGTAACTATCATTTGAGCTAGTAACGGCAAGTCTAGGATGAGTACTTCTCGAGATATGGCAAATTCAAGTTTGACATATGTCATTGAAAATAAAGATCTTGTCAATAGCTATCTTTTGAGCAATTAACGGCTAGTCTAGGATGAGTAGTTCCTGAGATATAACCATTTATAGATGAATTTGTAGAATGAGTTTCGAGTGGAGCTTTGAGTTGAGTTTTGAGTTTGAGTTTTAGAGTGACAGTGACAGTGACAATCAAAAATTATTATTCAAAATAGTTTAGAGGTCATATTTTTTCTTTTTAACACGTTGACTGCGGGTCTCGGACATAACGCTTTATAAAATGCTCATCATGTGTATGTACTGTTGGCTTTGCCTAATAAAAACAATAAAAATAAAAAATAACGCTACGCAGAGTACTCTGCGATGATGCCCTATGAAAACTGACTGAAACACATTTTTTTCTTTTTAACATGTTGACTGCGGGCCTCAGTCATCATCTCAGTCGTCACATAACTGATGACTTATGAACACTGAAACACCTTTTTTTTTCTTTTTAATATGTTGACTGCGGGTCTCGTATATGACAATGCATACTCTGCGATGATGACCAATGAAAACTGACTGAAACGCAGCACTTTTCTTATGTTTTCAAAACTTTCCTTTAATCCAGTGACGCTCTTCCTTCAACCAAATAAAGCGATCCGAACTAATACCTAATGATTGATGACATAAATCAAGAGTCAAAATCTAAATTCCCCTACTCAGTGTCAGGCGTAATGATAACTATTGTGTAACATTCAAAAAAAAACTATCAAGAGGTAACTGCATTCATTCGTTTAACCTTAATAAGAGGGTAACCCTATTGACTGAAAACCAAAAGGAACGGGTTAAACTTTCGCTTGTGTTAGGAGGAGAATACCCAAACGAAAGGGTAATCCCGTTAACTGTATAACCCAATGAAGGGGTTTCACTTTCGAAGCAACTAACTCGAAATCGGGGTTGTACGGGCCCTGATCTGTATAATAATTATATTATTTGTATATTAATTGTATGCACGAGAGCAAGAGCATCTTCGTCTTCTGAGGATGACATGCTGACACATTGATACCGGACAACAGACTGCACTACACTTGTGCCTCTGTTACGTCATTTCTGCGTCATGTCCGAGCCATGTCCGCGCCATGCCCGCGCCATGTCCTCGCCACGTCCGTGCCACGTCCGCGCCATGTCCGCGCCATGTCCTTGCCCGATATGTGTGACCTGGGCCTTATATCTATGGCATGGGCGCGGAAATTATTAAAAGAAGTCAGTGCTCATCAATGTATATCTGTTATAGATTTACACAATTTGCAATTTTTTGCATTATTCGACTTAAATTCAATGTGATACGTCACGTTTTTGCGGCAAGCTTATTCGAAGTGACGCTCAACAGAACAAACGATAGAATCTCTAACTCGGCTCGTTTCACTCGTTGATTCGACAATCGACACATAAATATTGAATAATCATGTAACAAGCCGTCGTTTTAACGACACGTCGGGTATTCTACACAACTTTGAATTGAAGCTAGCTTACTTAAAACTCCACATATTTTAGTTGCCTAACATTCACAAAACCAAGATACTTTGTGTTACAGATCAGTCCTACAAATTCCTCTTTATAAAGGACCGGAATTATATTTGTTCAAGATTCTGTAAATTATTGAGAGTATTCGGATATTTTTCTTTGAAAAGAGCGCGATGCTTTACTGAGAAGTGCTAAAAAACCTTGACTTGAAAGACTCTTCGTACGAACGACTATAAAAATATAACGTTATTTCCCACCCTCGAAGGTACATTGCAAAACGCCACAGTCGCGTACATCAAAGTGATTACGAGTGAAAAACGCCACAGTTTGGAGTGGGTACGTTGTAAAAATCACGACGACGTGTGAAGTGTCATCGGGGCGTCTCCGTCGAGTGGCGATCGCTTGTTTTTCCCACTTTCGATGAGCGCCCCGGGCCGGCTCGCTGAAGTACCTCTCCCGCCTCTGATTCGGCCCTGCAGCTCTGTGTTTTATGAGGTCAAGTGAGAGCCTCCACAAAAAACACGTACCGCGATAAATTACGCACTGACACATTCAGATTCACCCATAATATACACGATGGTAATATATTGTTTTTTTACGATTTTTATCCGGGTTGTTTACCGTTGCTGATGTGCCAAAGGCGATAATGTATATATTATGAAATTATGTTTTGGGCCATTTAAACTAATGGAAAAGTAATAAATTGGTCAAATAAATAACTATATTCTCATTATGCATCATAAAATATATTTATCAACATTTTTTCTTGACCTTGCCGTAAGTACCTAATACGGAAGCCTTACAAGATTAATTTTATTCAACTTAACCATCAGCTACTGCAGATGTTGTACTTGCTGTTTCAATTTTAGGGCACCAAGCGCAAGTTTCGAGATGAACTTTAGAGGAACTTCGTCGTGATATTGTCAACTAATCTCTGAGCTAGCAGGGGAACACGACAATGGCGTAATAAATTTATGTTCGACGTATTTAAAAAGTAAATAAGCTATGATACCCTTTGTTATCCCAACTTAAATAAAACTAAGAAAGCATTCAAACTAAAGATATAACACAAAGTTCTCATTTGTCATAAGCCAGGTCACACTTTGTATATCAACCAAAATAAATGGGCAAGTCCCCAGATGTGTATCATCTCCACTCCTAGACTATAAAACGATACTTAATCCGAATAATCTCTCATATCTGTCTAACATTCTTTATGAAAGGCCAATTGAATAGATCTAAAAGCTACGAGTATGTAAGATATTTTATAAAATTTCAGAATATATACGAAACTTTGTAAAAATGTAACGGTTCAGTAAAATATAATTAAATATAGTGCGAGTGCGATTCTTTTTCCGATAAAATATGATCATAACCAATTTTTGGCAATCTATTTTACATAATATACAGGTACATTCAATTTCCATAGCCACATAGCGTGCTAAATGCAAATTGCTGTCCGATACAATATCAGTTGACGTGGCGTCAGCAGGAATGATTGAGTGGGCGATAGTTGCACAGCGCCTCTAATATATTAACAGTTATACCTCATTGTCGGAAGCTGAGAGCAGTCAAGCGGACGAAGTTAATAATATTGGTGACTATGTCTGTCTATAGATAAGACCAAATTAGAGAATGGTATAGGTACTGGGCAACTTTGTCTATAGGTCCCAAGCATCAGAGCGTACCTAGGTAGGGTGGTAAAATGGGTTCCAACCTCCATCTTAGGAGCCCAAGCTAACCTCACCGGCCTGTAGTGAAGGCCGGTTAGGTTAACTAACAAATGAGGCTCTGACTCTCATCCATGTGAACTAAAATAGGCTGCTGCTATTGTTGCGAATGTCCCTTGACTGTAAAAATCATCAAGCTAGATTATGTAAAGGTCCATGTTAGGTATACGTAGAGTGGCAGGGGTAAACCAAAAAAGTGGGCTGCTGATAATTTATTAGAAGCAGTCAAAATCACAATCTAAATTGTGTCATGACGACCACGAATATAACATTGCAGACAAACTCTTAAGCTTGTTTAATCACAGTGCTTTCACCGAGGTCGTCCCTTCCATACATTTCACGAATTGAGTACTGAAAATAAAATTGTTGATATTGTGTTTGTCGAGCAGCGTGATGTCTGAGGCCGGCAAAATGTTAACTCGTTCATTTCCAAACCCTGATTGATAAAATACAACAACGCTCTCGTCGCCACTGATTAATATCAATTCCTTGTACATTATGTAGGCTAAGGGTTTACATAGGTATAGTGCAACTGTCGCGTCGTAGTCTTCCGCATGAGATATGAGCTGGCACACGTTACGTTGCTAATTTCGTGGCACCCATTCATTTAGCCATCGCAAACGTGAATGGGAACAGACGTGGCGGGAAGTGTATTTATTGAATCAGATTCTTAAAATAAGATGTTTGTTGCTATTGCAATATGATCAAAAGAACGTGGCTTCACAAATCCACCCTATGAATAAAACTACCAACTCAGATAAAATTGCGCGGTAAATTCAAGATTATTATTTAAAACCTTCAGAATAAGGTATAATATCACTATAATTCAAAATTGTACAACTAAAAAGGTTTTATAAATTCTTTGGACTGAATATTTTATTGGATTCTCTAACAGTTTCTTTTAATTCAGAGTGTTTTTTTCTTTTCTAATCCAAATAAAGACGCTTATTCATTGACAATGCATTTGTCAAAAGCGACATGCCCCGACTCCAGTTTCAAAGTCATGATCATCATCAATCTCCCCTCTGACAAAAACCTCTTGAAAAAAAAACATAATTCCGACGCTGGGCGCTGGACGCTGGGGTTCGGGGATTGCAGAGCACTGCTTCTCGCACCGCCGACGCTGCTGCCCTTCAGTGACCAGGGAATAGAGCTGTGCCGATGTTAACCTGCGGTATGTCATAATCAGTTCGTTAGTTAGCAGGGAGCACCAGCACAGCAGGGGCAGGTGAAGTTGGATTCGGTTCAAAAGACGGAGGTTGGAACCCTACGCTAATTTCTAAAGATATATAAATGTGCTTTTCAACATGCGTCAAGATAATGCAATCGGTCACGTAGAAAGCTAACTGCTTGCAAAATGTGGACGTGTACCGAATGTAATGTTTGGACTTGCCTTTGATTATCCCCTATATGGCATATTTGATAGATTTTCGTACTTACCATTGTATGAAGATATCCAGATTTGGGATAAAATTGTTATGATATTTGTTTTTTGTTAATTAAAATTTAACATAAAAATCTGTTTTATGAATAAAATAATATTTTTAGCTACCTCTATTCTAAAGTTCTGAGAAGTCGGAATTGTATCTTCCTAGAACCTAGCTTTGTTATAACGAAGTGTTGTGTTGGTTCTGTAAACTCACTATACTCACTCATTAAAATGAAGTCAACTATATCCCAGATGTAGAATTTGCTCGCTTCTAAGGATTGGTGATTGGTGTGGAATGACGATCTGTGAAAGGCTACTGTTAGAAGCAGGATGCGTTGGGCTCAGGAAAGGGCGCAATGACGCTCATTAGGGGATGCCTATTTCCAGTAGTGGACTGGTAGTTATAGGTTAATGATGATGATGTTCGATTGCCTATAAGATTCATAATAATGCCTATACAATAACAAAAATAAGTAAATAAAAATAAAACTACACATTATCATGTAGCCTAAAATGCTTGAAACAAAACAAAGCTTGTATAATAGGAACCACTTGACTGATACACTACTTATACACTTTTTTATTGTCAATACATACAATTAACGAAACAATAAGACCTGGGACAAATATTTGCAAGTGAAGATCCCGCAATCTTCGCGTCTTAGGCGAAGCTTCGCCTACTGCGGCACATTTCATTTGTCAGACTAAACATCGTTTAACATCGACTTTGCAATTTTCACTGGGTTTTACATAATTTATTTGATACTTTATTATTAATCATACATACTAGTTTTGCCTTCTAATGTCAATCTTATTTAAACTGGCTAGCACATAATTTGCCAGCTAATATTACTTGCCTAAGGTACACCAATAAACATTGCTGACTAGAAATATGGGTTTTAAAGATTCATAACCCTAAGCTTCCGCTTCTTCAACTCGTAAACTTGAGTGTAATGTTTGAATATCGCATTACGTATATACGACTAAGGCCGTGTCACTTCAATTGAGGTATCATTGTAAAATAAGCTTTATCTCATTTTATTTAAGTTCAAGTCGGTGAATTCTGAATAGTTAACATCGAATTAGCAAAGATCTGTTTTATTTGATTACGTCAGAGAAGAAAACGGAATAGACTACGCCGACATTTGCTTTAGAGTTACTATTAGTACCGATGTAACGACGGAAGTTGATGTTCTGTAGTTTTATTCTGATAGTGTTTTAGACATTTTGGATTAACAGAGAAAATTTTAAATTGAAAATCGTAGAAAATAAGATATGAGTGTGAAATGGGTGATAGAGTTGACAGTTAATAGAAGAAGGTAAGAACAAAGTGATAAAAGAAACTTGTTATACCAATCTTACCTAGAGTAAAATGGAGGTAAATAATGAATCATCCTAGTGAAATATCTGTAAGTATCTGCTTTAACTTATCTGTGACATAACTTTGTGCGTGAGCTTTTACACCTGGTGACATGACTCTTGTGACTAGCAATAAATTTGAATTTATAGAGTAGCTTCTTGAAGAACGTTTTGTAGGTAATCTACTAAAACAATAAGTGTTAGTTATCAGTAGTTAGTACTCATGCCTAAAATAATGAGCCAAGAAATTGATATCTACCTACTTACCAACACACTAAGATAGAGTTGACGTATTTCACAAAAAAAAACTGTTGATAGTTCTAGTTGATCGATGGATAGTTCTGAAAACGTCAGTAAATTATACCACAAGTAGAACTTTAAAAAAAATAAACCAACTTCAGATAAATCACTTCTTATTCCTTGCCCTAAAGAATTTTGAAAATCGATTCACAATTGACGGAAATATTGGTGATCATAGGGCGAAAGTTACAAGTGAAGATGAGGTTTTTTGAGTTTTACGGGACTAATACCCATTCCTCAGGAATAATTTAAATGAGACCACCTGTGAAATATACTCTTTAAAAAAAAAAGATTTTTGAAAATCGGTTCACAATTGACCGAGTACATACATAAAAAAAATAAAAAAAAAAGGTTCCGACGAATCGAGAACCTCCTCTTTTTAAAAATTAGCGGTGGTCATCATAATACAAATAGACTATAATGGAAATTATGTACATGCAGACGGACATACTGACAGACTGACTGACAATCAAAGGACAGCTGTAGGTATAGTGCAGGGATGCACTAAGAAAATGTTTCTAATTAGTTTTAAACCCTAATTCGTTTTGATAATTACAATTATCAAACAGATAAAAAAGCCTGATATAAATTCAAAAATTTTGCTGAGTAAAGAAGACTATGAAAGTTAATTTTAACATAACTCAAGAACAACCCTAGAGTTGTTTCTATTATCTGAGTATTTAAAAATAAAGGATTCATCAATGTTTGTCAAACATGAACTTACAATCAATAACAAAATCAAACTAAACTGCGTCTAGACAATAGGTATCTCCAGTGGAGTACTCAAGTCAACTAGTCTGAGTGACTTTAATTCATCGCAAGCCGCCATCTGGGATTACTTGGGGCCATCACAAGATGGTACGGACGCTGAATCTTCGATCTGAACTTGTTGGTTAGTTCGGCTCCCGAAATTGGGACAGCGATGAGATGAAGTTCCGCACGTGAGCGCGCTGCCTTATGTTACTATGATATTATAAGCCCAGGAATTAATCGAGTGCCCATAGCGTGGCTTACTTAGGCGTTCCTAGCAGATCATCTTGGTTAAGCAACTCTCCGCCCGGTCATTAGTTGGATGGGTGATCGCTTACTGCCGGTTCCTATAATAGCGAAGCGTTATCGGTAACGGTATATTATAGAAACCGGCCATTAGTGGCAATTAGATCTGAGCAATTCTGTGCTTCGAAAAATACGTTATTCCCGTTTTTTTTCAGTTAAGCCAACTCCGACACCATTTATCTTTTTTTTTGTTATTTCTTGCCGGCCGGCTGACTTCGGCACAGGGCAGCCTATTATCGGCACAGCTGCCCTTGCAGGCTGACGACCGAGGCCGGAGACGGGCAGCAGCAGGTTAGCCACTACGAAAAAGGAAGGAATCAAGTGAAACTTGCATTACATTATTTAGTTACTACGTTTATTATTTCTACAGATCAAACACAATTTTCTCTGAGCAGTTTAATCTTGAAATCTTTAAAGTTTCTTCTAGGTAAGCATGTTCCTCTTAAACCACATCTTCACCTATTTCATGTGTTATTGGTCAAGCGTATATCATCCGTCATCTCAACACACTCCTTTCTTACTCATAATTATCTTTCACACCATCCATCTTTTCTTCTGCTGACCTCTGCTATGCCGTAGCTTTGTGAGTAATAATAATATTTTTTTATTCAAGCCTTGGAGGCCTTACCTGACCGTTAATTTCACCGACACCCTTCAAACCTAAACACAAAAATGCTGCTTCACGTCAGGAAAGGCATGGTTATTGGTAATAGTACTTCCCTGGACGAGCCCTTTATAAATCAACTAGAAGAAAGTGGCCATAGTCTTGTGCAAATTGAAAGTTATTATTACTAATAAAGCAGGTAAAATCCACAAAATAGTATCAACTACGCAATTTAAACAAGTCAAACTATTAATGAATTGTATAACGTTTCGAAAACATCTCGGCATCTAGAAATGTATCTTGTAGATTTAATAGACAATGCTGCGAAGGATGGAGTTTCTTGTAAACTTTAGTTGGGAGTTGGGTAAGTTTCTGCAAACCCTGTCCTTAAATTGAAATAGGCACCGAAATAGCTCAACTTGCGTTATTATTAACAATTGGCTAGCTATTTGCTGCTGAATGCCTTGTGATTCTGTTCACAGAAGCAGTAACTTTTGTAAATTTTACATTGAATTCGGAGGAAAAAGCAATCACATACCTGTATGTTACAGAAAGTAAGTATTCATTGAATAAAATCAAATAACGACAGTGACATAGGTGGTAGGCACGAAGTGTTCATGGCAAAGCTTACCTCCGTGTTCTTAGCAGGTCATCTTAGTAAAGCTACACTCCGCGGATATTACTTGGATGGGTGAAATCCGAGCATTTCTGTATTTTGGAAGGCACGTTAAGATATTGGTATCGGCTTTTAAGTTGTTATACCATGTCGAAAGCCTTTAAGAGGCTGAAAAATTTAGATATGACTTAAAAATATAGTTGAGTCAACTATATTTTGAACTATATTATGAGATATAATATATGACTATATATGACTATATAATTCTCATACGAGTACCTAGAAAGAAAAAGATCTACTTTATTCAAATTTGGTCGGTTGGTCTTTCTAAAAATTGTTATTAAATTCTTGTCTAGTGGCCATTCACACTTACAGTTTCCTACCGCTAAGTGTTACCTCTAATAACCTGGCTACACGCTCCGACATGCCTACGTGTGGATGGAAAGAAGGTACGGTAACTCGCCGGCAGCGCATAGGTGGCTTGTACCCTGAAGGTTGGACCGTGCAGCTTTGGTTAGCATAGTTTAGAGAGTTTACTTGACCGACCATACAAGCCACGCTCCAGTCCGGCAAAATTATTTTTGACCACAAACGTATAGCAAACCTTAAGAATTAGTGATGCTGCACTTTGAGGTCTGCTGTCCAATTCGTCCTGCACGTGTAGCCACTGTA
The DNA here is from genome assembly GCA_951804965.1 of Horisme vitalbata. Classification (NCBI taxonomy): domain Eukaryota; kingdom Metazoa; phylum Arthropoda; class Insecta; order Lepidoptera; family Geometridae; genus Horisme; species Horisme vitalbata. The sequence goes on from OX638093.1 coordinate 17,652,991, forward strand.
CCGTGTCCCATTTTGTACAATCATGCCTATAGTTTTGGGACGCAGGCCTGCCTCTTAAGCGGGGCACGGTAGTGTTAAGTGTCAAATTAAATATGTATCGTCAAATGCCATACCAACGAGTAGCTCCTAGATTTCCACATATGCATTCCCACCACCTCCATAGATTCTATAAAGTCAACAATTGTATTCCCAGTTAGGTAACACTCAAAGTTAGACAACAGATGATTCAAATGGCCTAAAGTGACAATATCTACATAAGGTGACGTGTAATCTGCTATAATAAGGATTCCTTCCTTGATAGTATTTCACAATTTATTACACCAATAATGTTAAATCCATGTAATGCGTAGGTTGCCGCAACATGATACCCGGATCAGAGTGTTAATTTTACCGGCACACCCTTGACTTATAAGGTACCGCAGTATCAACGCGGCTTGGTTTGAAAATTAATTTCTATATGGTTTATAATATCACTAGCCATTTTGTCCGTGGTTTTGCTCACACGGTATTCGGATAAAAAAACACACATCTAGCCGCAATGTTTCCCAAGACGATACAACAAAGCGGAAAGAAAAAGATAAGAAAAGCAGATCTCACCATCCGAATCTAAAGATCGCGAAGAAGAGAGAAATAGGGGCTTAGTAAGAGAGAAATACGTGTGTCTTCGTGTGTTTGAGTTTATTCCCACTCGACACCGTAACGGCTGAACGGACTTTGAAGACTTTACACACTGACATAATGCTATACACCATGCCCGAGGAGCTGAACCAGCGCGACAAGCGCAGTTATGTTTTCAGCACTCAAAGCGTTAAACCTGGCATTATACTGTTACCACGCGAGCGAAGGCATGGAAGGCAGACTAGCAAAATAGAAGTCATAAAGCATTCCAGTTTCATAAAAACGTTTACCTAACTGTATTGCTGTCACTGTTACCAAACCAAAAATACAAAACCGAAGTATTCATAAAAAAATACGTCTGTTCAGACTTCCCATGATTGGCTACATTCGAAGTTCAAATGCCAATTATTGAAGACATTAGCGGCAAGAGCATCCCCATAGAGTGAACTTTGCAGGAACATGGCACAATAATGTAGTCAATACGGTACAGTTGGGACTTAAATGACATTACGTAACTATGCAAATGGTTTTAAAACATTAATAGGGATGTAGAACGTTTTCTAGTCCTCTTTTCACTGCAATAAATGTTTCTGAGTAAAATTTATGATAAGCTGTAGTCGATTAAGTATGAGATGTTTTGACCTTCATTCATTTTCTAAATGCACTGAATGTGAATGACAGCTTATATTCATGTTTTTGACGAATTTTGGCTATATTTTAGTTAAATCAAAAATAAATTACTACTTTTTATTGTATGCAATTGGCAAAAAAACATGTAACTTGAAATGCACTCAAGATAAAAATATCACATACGGGATATGTGAAAAATTATCCCGTTAGTAATGTTTTAATAACGATTCGCAAAATCGATTTAAGTAAATATGGAAAAATATATTATAACCTTTTTCTAGTAATAGTATGACTTTTTTCATAATGATACGGTACGGAAGATTTTGTACCAAAACTAAGTCCAAAAAAATAATCCAGTGTTATACCTAGTTGGTAATGGATCTCCAATTTCGGTGTATTCCCAGTTACCTAATATTTTACACAATGAAAGCAAGATTAACAAATACAGTGGCCACTCTTTCCTTTCTCGTCCGCATGAAGCATAGCGGCTCGTCACGCAAGCTTCCTTTTAGATTGAATAAGTATTTTTTTGGACAAAATTTGGTGCTTATGGGCGACAAAAATAACGGCACTCGTATTCAGCCCAAATACTCTTTAAATCTCACTTTCGGTCAATTATAATTCAATAGCTGACATGCATCGGAACATGCATATGGGAACATATTTCCATTGTTCATCGGCTATTTTTATAAAAATTTAAGGAAAAAATTAAGCCATCGGGGCTAAAATTATTTAGTTCACCTCCAGAAACTCATATCAAAACTCAAAAGACTTTTTTTGCTCTCCTTGAACACAATAAGAATTACCTACTCCAGAATCGCAACGTTTGTACGATTTGAACGCCCAAATAGAGTTTACCCCAATATTTACACATCACTTGCGAATTTCACATTCGAAGCGCAGTTCCCGCAAGTACATTCAATATTTTAGAGAGTCGAATCACGCGCCGTTTTCAACGGGCCCTGATTGCTGTCCGATCGAAATTATATTTCTCAAGCGCATTCAAAGCTCCTCAAGATTGCCTTTTGGTCGGTCTGAAGATGGTGTAGCGTCGTATTTAGAAAATACCTAGCACCGAAGTGTACTTAGATCGAACATTGTATTTTCTGCCTTTTGTAAAATGTAAAATGGATTCATTTTTCTAAATTTGGACTCTAAGTTGGTCCTTTGTACGTGTGGTCTGCATCTTTTAGTTGAATTATTGAGAAGAACTTAAAAGACCAGCTTCCTCAGTCGCGAATACCCCTCATCATCACGGGAGGCAAGGCAGCTCCGCCAATGAGAAGCAGTTCGGTGATATCACCGCGTCGTGGTTGCTTTAGAACTCGCAACTATGACTTATATACTTATTTTTATCTATAAAAAGGAAGTCGTGTTAGTTACACTACTTATAACTCAAGATTGGCTGAACCGAGATGGCTGAAAATTGGTGGGGAGATAGCTTAGAACTAGGAGACGGACATAGAATAATTTTTATCGCGTTAATATTAAAAGTAGGGGTAGGGGTAGGGTAGTGGTAAAGGTTGGGGTAGGGGTAGGGGTAAGGATAGGGATAGGGTAGGGGTAGGGTAGGGTAGTTGTTGTGGTTGTTTTATCCTCATTGATTGCTTTTTCAACTTCAGTATTCTATTTAATAGTTTCTCCCACATCGATTTTCTCTTTAATTGCTTCTTTAACATCGATATCCTCTTTAATTGCTTCTTTAACATCGATATCCTCTTTAATAGATTTTCCACTTTGATATCCTCATTGATAGCTTAATCCTCTTGAATATCCTTTTTGATTGCTTTTTCAATATCTATAATATTTTTCGATATCTTTGTGGAATGTTTTTTTAACTTCGATATCCTCTTTGAGACAGGACAACGTCTGTCGGGTCAGCTAGTATACTATAAATTCCGCTAATAATGGCGGTGCACACGTATGAATTTTGTTGAACTCGTCAGAGAAGGTTAGCGGAATTTGTTCTAAATATTTTGTCTTATTGAATATCTTGTCATGAATTGTCGAAAAAGTCACGCCTGAGTAAATTAACTAGCTGTTCAGTATTTTTAGACCGCGTATGGCCCACGCGGAACTTCTATTTTAAGCTAATCTGTGATTTTGGCCCCTTACTTTGTCTTAAATCATTTAAGCTTCCGTTCTTAGGACGGCAAAATTTATTTCAAAACCAAGTTTTCTTAGACGACGCAGCGTTTCATCATTTTATGCCTTTTTATGCGCTTTCTTAAGTGATAATGCTGGGACTATGAATGCCTAAGTAGGTGCTTACGTTTAATGTTAAACTGGGGTTTTAAAAGTGGCTTATTTTAATAGTTACGTGATGTTATTAGGTTTCAAAGCTGACAGGATCCAATTTACCTGAAACAAAACCAAAATGGAATTAGGAATAATTAAGTATTATAATGTAGAGTTTAACTTACGGTTACAGTGTCAACTACAAAATAGACAAGAAAAGTAGGTAAAACACTTTGAGGTTTGAAAAATACTTGTTTGGTAAGTTGTTATATCACAGCAGCGTAGGTTAATACATAAAGCATTTAGTGTATTTTTATTCAGATACTTCTAATACGTTCCGTTTGCATTTGGAAAAAAGTAACTGTATTATATAAAGGCGAATGTTTGCTAAATGTTTGTCCTTCTTTCACGCCAATAGAAATGAACGGATGAGCTGATCGTTATTTTTTATTTGGGTACCACGCGAGCGAAGCCGTGGTCGGGAGCTAGTCCGAAATATTTGCTTTTTATCTCTTCGCCTCTTACCCGAACAAGCCTAACTTAGGTCGTCAATTCAAAACAATAGGTTGTTTACCACGATTCAACTTATTACAATTAAAATGTACCTATACAAATTTGTAAGTTGAAAATTTATCTTTAAGGGAAAAATCCTTGCAAGTAAAGCTGTATCATGAAGGGGTGGAATAGATCACTCCCAGTAGGAAGGCGTCAATCGCTGGCTGATTTATAGAGGGTGCTCCGCATCGGCGGCGCCGGCTAAACTGTCCAGTTTTGCTCCTATTGCTAACGTGGCCCAGCGGCAAACAAGTCACTCACCTGCCGATTCTCCCTCATCGAAAATTCGAACCCCCCTTAAATGCCTTATAAACGAATCCATTTTAAATTCCGAATAGTCTACCGACAACGGACGGAACTTCCAGACATGACATGCGTGTAAACGAAACGCTGGCGCTTGGTCAATTTCGACGTAAAATTTAAGTGTGTTTTCCTCCGTTCAATTTTTGTACGAAATTAAAACGTACCAGCCAATTGAATTCAGTTGCGAGTTATAACGACCTTTTCTAGTTTTCTTTTAATTACAAAAAAACTTGTCTGAGCAAAAATGGGAATAGGGTTAAATTGATAATTTGCAGGTCTTTTATGTAAAATATAAACGCAAACTTGACCTAAGAATTCAATCAGGAGTTGGAAATAATAGCGCGGTTTGAGTGCACATAAAAATGTTCACCTTAATTAGAAAAAATCTTAGCTTTGCTGATTTCTACATTCGTGATGCAATTTATTACAATGTATTGTAAGAAGAACATTACAGTTACTTGATTTAATAGGTTCAAAGAAAAAGAAATACGTTGTCGATATTTTTAAGTTCCATATTTTCTAACATTATCACATTATCTGAATGACAGGCCTGAAAAAACGTGTTTATGTAAAATATGAAATGTTTTGCCTAGCATACTTTTGTGTCAACTACCTAGTTCTCATATCAAAAATGTACCTATGTACTTTAGATTTTAGTAGTGATTTCCCGGGAGTGTAAAAGGATTGTAAAAAACAAAACGTGACACAAAAATCTGTCTCTAACCTTTTTTCATCAAATTTTGATCCGTTTTATTGTAGGTACATTCTTCAAATTTTAAACATCTCATTTCGAAAACACACACATACACACACCAAGCCACAGTCCACTGCTGGATATAATATAATTAAGCCTCTGCTAATAAGAAGGTAAGATATGCCCATAATCCCCACGCTGGGTATGCAGGTTAGGAATCGCTGAGCACGGCTTTTCGCACCACCAACGCTGCTGCCCACCCGCGGTCAGTGAATGTAGCTCTGTGCCGGTGTAAGACTGCACTATGCCGTAATAAGCCAGCCACCAGAGCCCCGTTTTTTTATTTTTTTATTTATTATGGGTCAGCTTTATTATGGGGTGTACAGGGTTCCAACCAATATCTTCGGAACCCAAGCCAACCCCACCTGCACGTGGTGCACCCTGCTAAACAACGAACGGGGCTCTGGCGGCCGGCTGATTGCGGCATAGGACAGCCTACATCGACACAGCTAAATCCCCTGGCCACTGACGGGCGGCAGCGTCGGTGGTGCGAGAAGCTGTGCCCTGCGATCCCCAACCCGCATGCCCAGCGTGGGGATTATGGGTATATCCCCCTTTATTAGGGGAGGCCTATGTCCAGCAGTGGACTGATATAGGCTGATGTGGTGGTGTGGATGGGTCAGCTCTTGACCTCGAAGCTTGCGTGGGCAAGGATGTGTTTGACGATGGAGTGAGCGAATATGTCTATTAATTCTCTTTTTGAAGCCGTTGAATCGTAATTCAATGGAAAAACAGACGCTGGCAGCTCATATTTTAGCAGTGCGCATTGTAAACTGCTGTTGTCCCTGTTGTGTTGTCAAATAGAATATCAAATTGATGTGGATAGTAGTTAGCAAGGTGCACTACGGGCAAGTGATGTTGGCTTGGGTTCCCAAGATAAAGGTTGGAACCTCTTACACCCCTTTGATTTTTAAACACGTTTTGTTAATCGACTATGGTCGCTGACCTTAGTTCATTACCTTGCAAGTATATGACAATTAATAAGATAGCTTCATTAGTAATAGAATTTAGTTGAGAAATAATAAGGCACATGAGTCATAGCACAGCCTACATCGGCACAGCTAAATCCCATGGACAACAACGGGCAGCAGCCTCGGTGGAGCAAGAAACTGTGCCCTGAGATCCCCAACCCGCATGCCCAGCGTGGGGATTATAATGCGGGACGTAATCACACAGCATCATATAGCCCCAAACTAAGCAGAGCTTGTATTATGGGAACCACATGATTGATATACTACACATATTTTTTTTTTTGTAAATACATACATGTCATACATAGAAAACACCCAGACCCGAGACAAATATCTACAGAACATGCAAACATTTGTCCCGCAGCGGTAATAGAACCCGCAACCTTCTGCGTCTCAGGCGGACCTTCGCCCACTGCGCCACAGAGGCCGTCATTATGGGTATATCCCCCTTTATTAGGGGCGGCTTATGTCCAGCAGTGGACTGATATAGGCTGGTATGGTATGGTATGGTACATGAGTTAAATTGTCAAACAGATAGGTCAATAATGATAATAATAATAAAAATAATACATTTTGAAGTGCTCTTCCAGGGAACCACTACCATTATGCCTATTTCTGTTGTGAAAATTATTATTGCTGGGTTAAGGATTGTAGGGATGTTGTTGAAATTACAGCCACATGAGGCCTTTGATTTGTGCACTTTCATGCCACAAGTTAGCATCAAGTGGGCTTTATGCATGTTTCATCTTTAGATATTAATAAAAACTTTTGACTTAATATTATATTACTTGTTGGGCTAATCTAATCCAAAATTGGCAATCGTCTAACCGCCTGTTAATCTATCGATTTAAAGAATACCTATTTTATGTGATAAATACTATCACCTAAATACCATTTTTTTAACCTTTCTCGTCCCACCGCTGGACAAAGGTCTTCCCCAAACTTCCAGAAATCTCTGTCTTGAGCTCATCACCCTGTTTTTCAAGGCATTTATGAGCTTAGATAATATAATAATTGGAATAATTCGAAATTCTGTTTAAATAGATACAATTTGTCTACAATTAATTATCTTGTCCAAAATGTAGAACAGGGCGTGTTATCCTAAAATACAGGATATAATTGAAACGTTTTGGGAGCATTGAAGAAGTTTTTAGTTCAATTTAGCGGCAATCAGGACGACCGTTGAAGACGAAGCGTGAGCAGAATACCTAAAATATTAAATGTGCCGAAATGACGGGACTAGGGACAGCGAGCCGCCAATTTTGATATTTTACATTCCAACCATCGGACATATTACTAGCCTATTTACCAAAATTTTTTTATGTTTAGGTTATGAATTAAGAAATTAATGGCCTTACTTATAAAAATCTGTCAAAAATAAATGGTGCTTAAACTATTGCCATCTCTCACCGTTGGTTATTGACAAACAGTGTCAGGGCTGGGCCATCTATAACCAATAGTTAAAATTAAGTAGTGTTTTTAAGTAGGGGGGTTTATATCTAAAATTACACTAAACCTAATTTTTTGTCAATTTTTTAATAACATTTTGTCCATAATTAATATTCTAAAATGATGACCCTGAGCTAAGCAAGAATGAATGCCCAAATGCGAATACTCAAACGCCACTCTAATATTTGAGTCTTTAACTAGTGATTGAATACGATACGACGATAACTGAAGTTTCAGTACAAAAAGATCGAAAAGCGGTGTCACAATTATTGTTTGAGACGATCTTAAATGGTTACTTAACTTGTAACAACGGATCATATTTATTTACATAACTTTACCTTTTAGTATTCGGGCGTAAGAGTGTTTTTTTAGACATTATAATAAACAGACTTTCCACTATAAAGCTAAAAATAAAGCTAAAACCAAATCGGACGAAGAGGTTTTAAGTCAAATTAACGTCATAGTAAAGAATAACGCGCCGAAGTAATAATTCAAAACTATGCAAAGATAAAATTGTGACAGCCAGAAGGAAATGCGCCCAGCCAAGCGAATCTCACGAATGCTACGTTCGTTTTAGTACAAGAAAATATAATTTTAAGTATTTCACTCATTTTATAACTTTAATCTTATGAAGGTTTTTACATTAGTAGTATGTTATTGGGAGTTCTAGACCACCAGCGGTTTAGCCGTCAGAACACCTTCGTTCGCTTCACTCACTCCGTTCGCTACGCTCACTACGGTTTGTTCTGCCGGCTAAACCGCCGGTGTTCTAGAACTCCCAATAACTGAGGAGAAGTTTATGGTGTGCTGGATCTTACAACCGGCGCCGGAAGAAGTTGCTCATGGTTTAGTTCGTTACAAAAATGGGTACCTAGGTATAACGTTCAAAAGATAAAACAAAATTAATGTTAGGTGCCCTAACTCATCTCAACTCAAATTAAGTATGTAGGTACTTAAATGGTAATTCATTTGATAAAGTGACCATTCTTCGACTGCTACTCTTACAATGAAGTTCGTTAAACAGCCAGTATCGTTGCAGTTTGAGAACATTAGTATTGATTCTGAGCCCTGCAGTTATCGACATGGGAAACTTTTACCTAATACAATACGTTGTTTGATTTGTGGTCCATCAAATTGTGGAAAAACTAATTTAGTGATTGGTCTACTCCTGCATGAAAACGGTTTAAACTTTCGAAATGTGTATGTGTATTCAAAAACTCTTCACCAACCTAAGTACATATTTTTGGAACAGGTTTTAAGAAAGGTTCCAGGTGTTACATTTTCTAAATATCATGAGAATGAAAAAGTTCTGTCTCCAAATGCAGCTAAATGTAATTCAGTTATGATATTCGATGACGTAGCATGTGAAAATCAAAATAGCATTCGCGATTATTTTGCAATGGGTAGACATAAGTACATAGATTGTTTCTATTTAAATCAGACCTACAGTAAAATACCTAAACAGCTAGTAAGGGATAATGCAAATTTAATAGTTCTATTTAAACAAGATGAAATCAATATGAAACATATTTATGATGAACACGTAAACACAGATATGACATGGCAAGAATTTAGAAATATGTGTTCAAATGTTTGGAAGCAACCTTATAGTTATTTGGTAATAAACAAAGATTGTGAAAAAAATAAGGGTTGTTATCGTAAAACATTCGATACTTATATTGTGTTTGATTAGTCGATTATACAAGGTGATCATATTTCATCAGTAAATAGATACTCACATTTTGTTCATTTGAGTCATACTTCGTTCAAACATCGTGAAGGTGTGTCGTGGGTAGATAAAATTGTCTAAAGCTTTAAAATGGCAAACAGTGTGTCTTATATTAATAGAGCATATTATTTATCTATGACTACAGAAAAGAGTCGCAGAGATTCCTTCCGTAGCTGGCCAATAGGTTTAACGCAAAAGCCGCATGACCTTGTGGAAGCTGGATTTTTTTACACAAAAGAAGGTGATAGAGTAATTTGTTATCACTGCGATTTAAGGCTACAAGACTGGTCTCCTGGAGATGACCCTTGGGAAATGCATGCGCGTTTTGGTGATTACTGTGATCATGTTAAATTATTGAAAGGACAAGAGTATATTGACAAAATTCAAAATGAGGAGGAAACAGTTGCAGCTAAAGGTGAACATCAAAATACAGATGATAAAAAATGTGATGAACCTGAAATAAATATCCAAAAAAATATATCAACTGTCTGCAAAATTTGTTTAGAGGAACAGATAAACACGTGTTTTATACCGTGTGGTCATGCTGTGGCTTGCGCAAAGTGTGCTCTTTCGTTACACAAGATTGAATGTCCTATTTGTAGAAAAAAATATATGGATTTGATTCGTATATATTTTTAATTACCTACTATAAATATTAGAACTATAAGTAAAATGTAACCATTCATGTAACATAGCTCGAAGTGCTGGTTGTTCAACTTAATTAAAGAAATAAATTATAATGGAAAAAATATTAAAGAGACAAATTGTAACTGCAACAGAAGCAGTTAAAAAGAAGGTGCGAAAGATGCGCGACATAGAAGTAGAAAAAAATAATATAATAGAATCTGTTTTGAAACCTATAACCAATCCTCTCAATGAAATGGTTAATAAAAATAAAAATTTGGAAGAGATGAAAACGAAAGATATGTTTGAAGCATCAAGTCCATTGGATACAGATAAAACACTTATTAAGAGAGTTTCTACTGTTGGTTTTCAAGATTTTAGCCCTGCAGATAAATATTCGAATGATTCGGATTGTACAAATGAATCAGAAGGTAATGAAGAAAGAAATGATGAATCATTTAAAACTGTCGATTCAGAGTCAAGTAATAAAAGCTTCGACATTTCTTCCTGGTCTCTGTCCTCTGAAGCTGTAGGTGATGTTCCTTTTGGCGTGAGAAATGAACGTGGTAAACTGATGATGGGATCAGCACGTGTATTGGTTTCTGATGAATTTATTCAAATTGGTTCAAACAAGTATAAAAAGACACTTGGTTTAAGCGAGCTGCTATTCAAGAGAGTGCCTGAATTATCAACAATAACTGACGAAGATTTGAGACATTATAAGATGATGCTACTAGAATCAAATGTTCATCGACGTGATTATGATCCAAATAAACCAATCAGAAGCAACAGGGGGCGAAAATATTTAAACATTATAAAACCACTATTTAAGCTACGCAAGGTTTCAGCAAGTACTGATGGTAGTCAGCCTGACACACACGAAGGACAAGGGTTGCCAATTTTGAAAAAATGGAAGAAAAATGTGGATTATGTATACTGGGACGATCCTAATGAATTAATTGATCGATTAAAGTTATTAATTGCTTCTCGAGATGCTGGTAATACTGGATTGGATAATGAAATAATATCTATTATAGAAGAGTTGCGCGAAAGTGGTATTATTGATAATAAATAAGATACACTTTAAAAAATTCTTTCATTTGAACTTAATCCTTGATACCTGTCAGTTCACTCTTATTGCCATGGATAAATTCGGTCATCATATTCATAAACGATTACGGTTTCCAGATGTATTAGAAATTCTTGAAAAAACAATAACGAATGGAAATAAAGAAGAAATCGATTTACAATTTAAGAGATTAACAGGTGTATCAAAACCTCTAAAAGCAAACGATGCTGTTAATAAAGAATATGTTGATCAAAAATTTGATTTGTTTGCAAGCAAGGAAGAAGTTTACAATTTAATAAATGCTATAAAATCAGACATTCAAAAATATATTCAACAGTCTAAGGAAGACAGCACAAAAGCCGTTAGACAAAATCGTTAAAATTTCTCCAAAAAAATGAGTAAAGCACAAGTTGTAAATGAAATTCATAGTGCAGCTCGAAGAAACTTTTGTCGTCGATCTGTAGTATTGAAAGGGATCGATGACTTATGGCAAGCAGATCTTATTGATTTACAAAATTTAAAAAAATACAATAAAGGCTATAAGTTTATATTAGTAGTATTAGATTGTTTCTCAAAATTTACATGGACGATTCCAGTTAAGACTAAGACCAAGTCAGAGATATCAAATGCATTTAAAAACATCTTAGACAAAACTCATCGTACGCCTCTAAACTTGCAAACGGATATGGGTACAGAGTTTTATAATGATGAATTTAATAAAATAATGATTTCGCATAAAATAAATCATTATTCTACATACTCCATTAAAAAAGCTTCAATAGTTGAACGGTTAATACGAACTCTAAAAAATAAATTGTATAAATATTTTAGTTTAAGTGGAAGTTACAAATGGATTGGAGAGCCTTTAGAAAAAGTTGCAGCTACATACAACAATACAAGACACCGGATTACAAAACATAAACCAAATGATGTTAACCAGTCAAATAAGAGTACAGTGTTGAGTAATATATTAAAATCGCAAATGAAAACTAATATATCAAAGAAAAATAAATTTATTGTTGGAGATTTTGTGCGCATAAGTAAATATAAAGCTTGCTTTCAAAAAGGTTATACGCCAAACTGGTCCACTGAATTATTTAAAATCAAAACAATAAATCCTTCAAAGCCATTTACATATGTTATTGAAGATTTGCATAGACAACCGATATTGGGAACTTTTTATGAACAAGAACTTAAGAAAACAAACTGTCCTAATATTTATCTAATAGAAAAAGTTTTAAGAACGAAAGGCAGCAAACTTCTTGTTAAATGGTTAGGTCTCCCTGATAGTGAAAATAGTTGGATTGAAAAACGTTCACTTTTATGATTTGTACAATTGTTAAGAATTTATATAAAAATAATAATAATGGCTGAAAATTAGCCATTACTAAACCAGCAATGAGCGGTGGAGGACTACTCAACAGTGTTATAAATAAGCTCCCGTTTGAACTGCATTTACCTGGATATAATTATTGTGGACCTGGTACGAGATTGAAAGAACGTTTGATAAGAGGTGATCAAGGCATCAACCCGTTGGATAACGCATGTATGCAGCACGATATCGCATATAGTAATTCAAATAATTTAGAAGAGCGTCATAAAGCTGATTTAGAATTGTTAAACATGGCAAAGCAACGAATGAAATCTAAGAATGTTGGGAAAGGAGAAAAATTAGCATGCTGGTTAGTGAAAAAAGTAATGAAAACCAAAGTGAAGCATGGTGCTGGAACGAAATCATTTAAATCTATTGTTTCAACAATACGCAACCATTTGAAGAAACTGAAACCATCAAATAACTCTAAAGCTATTCGATTAGCGTACTCAGCTGCGAAAAAAATTCTAAAATATAACAAAGGAGTTCGTCTGCCTCGTATCATACCTTTACCAAAAACAGGTGGGGTCCTACCACTAATACCAATATTTGCTGGACTTTCTGCACTCGGCGCATTGGCTGGAGGAGCTGCAGGTATAACAAAGGCTGTAAATGATCACAAATCTGCCAAAAAGAACTTTGAAGAAGCTCAAAGGCATAATAAAGTTATGGAATCTATTGCTTTGGGTAAAGGCTTATATATTAAACCTTATAAGAAAGGTAACGGTTTATTTGTTAATAGTTCAAAAAACTAATGAAAAGGTTACCCAATCGTGCTCTAACTAATATAGAACTATTAGAATACGCTAGTGAATACATACCCTATTTCAGAGGTGTTTATATGAGGGACGAATTACCCAATAAACCAAAAGAAATTGAATGTGCTATTGTTAATTTAGATAGTTCAAAGAATGAAGGGACACACTGGGTAGCCTTTGCAAAATACTTTGATTATTGTGAGTATTTTGATAGTTTTGGAGATTTAAAGCCTCCCTCTGAAGTGGTGAAATACTTAAAATATGATATAACATACAACTATTATAGTTATCAACGTTTTAATACGTCAAATTGTGGTCATCTTTGTCTTAAGTTCCTCCATCAATTTTGGAACAAATTGTTAAAATAATATAGATTAGCCTGTCAAATGTATGTGATAAATTAAATATATATATATTCAGAAAATACATTTATTTGCTTCATTCTTACAATGTCTTTCACACTGTCTATAACCGGTAATAAATCAACTTTATCAACAAACTATTACCCTACTTTACAATTTGATGGTGGTTATGAATGCGCTCTATTACATTTGTCAACGTTTAATTCAATTCCTAACATCGATAGTAGAAATAATAAATTTTATTATGGTGAGAACGAAATCCTAGAAATACCAGAAGGAGCTTATGAACTGCAAGATATTTCAGATTTTATACGAGCAAGTGTAAACAAAGGAATAACTTTTAATTTATTTTGTAACAACAATACGTTGAAAACTTTTATATACTGTTCCAAGGACATTCATTTTGAAAAGGACAATTCACTTGGAAGTTTACTCGGATTTGGTAAACAAACCTTAAAAGCTAATATATTACACGAGTCTCAGCTTCCTGTTAACATTCTATCAACAACTGTGGTGAGAGTCGAATGTGATATAGTGAGCGGATCGTATATTAATGGAAAATCAAGTCACATAATTCATGAATTTGCACCGAACGTACCACCAGGATATCGAATTATTGAAATACCTAGAAACATCATCTACTTTCCTGTCAATCAAACTAATGTCAGCTGTATTAACATCAGATTATTAGATATAAATAATAATTTGATTAATTTACGTGGCGAAGAAGTCCAATTATATTTACATATTCAGAAAACATGATTGACTATAATAAATACGGTAATACGAAAGCAAAACACATCAGTGCTAATCCAACAATCCATAAGCGAACAACTCGGAAGAGAAAAAATAAAACAAAACACGTCGGAGCTAATCTATCAATCTATAAAGGAATAACTAAGAAGAAAAAAAATAAAACCAAGCACACTAGTTCCAATCCAAAAACCTGTAAAGGAACCAATAAATCAAGAAAAAACAAAATAACTAAAGAAAATAAAAGATTTCTTAAATTAATCGGACTACTAAAATGAATATTTTGGATATATCAAGTTTACCAGCATACGATAATACTATAGATGGTATAGAATATCATTCATATAAACCATATGTAACTAGTTTCAACAGGAATGATGAAATTCGTATACCTATCAATCAACAAGATTTATACTTACTACCTTCAGCAAGTACTATTTATATAGAAGGAACAGTAAACATTATTAAAAAGGATACGAAACAAAAAGTTACAAACGTAGAATTTACAAACAATCCAATACTATTTCTTTTCCAAGATATAAGATATGAATTAAATGGAGTGGAAATAGATAGAATCAAAAATGCTGGCTTGACGACAACTATAAAAGGTCTTTTATCTTTTACCGAAAACATGAGTAAAACATCAAAAGCTTGGGGTTGGGATGTTAATGGAACAAAAACAACTCATGGAGGTAGTTTCTCGGCTTCAATCCCGCTCAGTAATATTTTAGGTTTTGCTGAAGACTATAAAAAAATTATTATTAACTGTAAACATGAATTGATTCTTCTACGCAGTAATACAGATTTAAATTCTTTAAAAATTCCATCCACTGATGCTCTAGAAGACATAGTAATAAATAAATTAGTTTGGCGCGTTCCACATGTAAAAGTGTCTGACAAGGAAAAAATTAATTTACTAAAGATCTTAGAAAAAGATCGTCCTATACATTTTGCGTTCCGAAATTGGGATTTATATGAGTATCCATTATTACCACAAACTACTAAACATACGTGGTCAATAAAAACCGCGTCACAAATTGAAAAACCTAGATATGTCATCGTAGGTCTACAAACAAATAGAAAAAACTCAGCAGAGAACGATATGTCTCGTTTTGATCATTGCAATTTAAGAGATGTAAAAGTTTATCTCAATTCAACATATTTTCCTTATGAAAATCTGAATACAAATTTTAATGATTCAAAAATGGCTCTGATATATGAACAGTATATTCAATTTCAACAGTCTTATTATGGACGCAGAAGTGAGCCGTTGTTGAACGCTTCCGATTTTAAAGACAAGGCACCGCTTTTTGTGATTGATTGCTCTAGACAAAGCGAAAATCTTAAAAGCGGTCCTGTAGTAAGCGTGCGCGTGGAGCTGGAGTGCAATTCAGAGATACCTGATCAAACAGCGGCATATTGCCTCATTTTAAATGATTGTCTGATTGAATACAGACCACTGAGCAACTTGGTGAAGAAAATATCATGAACGACATCGTAATTGTAGATCTACAAGGATTCAAGGATATAAATAATGGATTTATTATTAAAGAATTTGCTTGTTTAATAAATGGATATACACAGACGTTTCTTGTCAAGCCTCCTTACCCATACAACAACTTAACAAAAGAAGAAAAGAAGCAAGTGAGGTGGTTAGAAAAAAATCGTGGAATTTTTTGGAGTGAAGGATTTATTGATTATCAAGAATTTAAACGTACTATTATACCTTATTTAAATAATAAAAAAATTGTTGTTAAGGGCACTGAGAAAGTAAAATGGACTCAAGAGTTATGTAAAACCTGTCTTATAATAGATGTGGGTGAAAATGGATGTCCTAATCTTTTGAAACTTCATAATGACTATGAAAAAGCAAATACTAGTATTAACTGTGTACATCATACCAAAAAGTGCGCATTGAAAAATGTGCTATGCATAAAAAAATGGTGCGATGATAACAATGTTAATAAGTTATTGTCTAATCTAAATATAATTAATTGAATATAATTATTACTGTACTTTACCTACTAATTAAGTAACCTATGTACCTAGACATATTTTTTTTAAATAAATAGATTTACCTACCTACTTGTATTTTATTTAACATAGAAATAAAAAACTTGCTTATTTTAGATAATTTTATTTAATAAAACTTATAATTATTTACTTTATATGAACAACTTTTAACATTCTAATAGATATAATTACATAAAACTTATCAAACTAAGAATAAATGATAACTTAGAAATTTAATTTACAATTTACCTTTATAATTTAGGAATCACACAAATTTTCTGATATATTTTTGATCACTCTTTCCGTTTGGTCCATAATACTATCCACCATATCTTTCACTACGTATTGAGCCGATATAACCTCATTTTCACTTTCACTGCAGTTATTATTATCACTTAATTCGAATATTTTTATTTGTATCAATCGCTTCCCTCTGCATCCATCGCGTCGTAAAACAAACGAAGGTGGAGGCTGCGAGCTGCGGCGACGCTTTTCTACATCAGATAATTTTTTCGCTTTCCTCTTTGTACGTTTTGGAGTTTTCTTGAAATGTATGATGGGAAAATTTTCATCGTAGTCTTCCACTGGTTTTTGTGCGCAGTGGAATAGAAGGTCTTGCGTATTAATGCCAAATAGCCCATCTTGGTTTTCGGTATCGTTTCTGATTTCCAAATCCGTCATAATCTGAAAAAAAAAAGAAAAAAAAAACATTAAAAAAAAAATAAGTAAAACATAACGGAAAGCGAAGTTTAATTTAAAATGTTTATAAGATAATAAACTTACCGATATGCAACTCGCAAATAAACACTTCAAAGTGTGCTCTCGCTATCAAGCGTGGAAAGTGAATGAAATCATGTTATGACCTGTCGCCGCGCTGCGCCCGACGCCGTCGCGGTGCGGTAGGTACCTTCGTGCATTTTTGCTGCACTAGGCAAACTGATGTCAGTGTATGAGGTATCATCATCATCATCAGCCTATAGCAGCCTTTCGTCACTCCACCTGGCCGGAGAGAGTCCTACACTACGTTTGCCTCAACGGTTATTGTTATTATACATAGTTACTGATTCTCTGTGCTATGTCAACAACTTAAGTATGAGGTAGGTATATGTAGATGAAATAAAACACATATTTTTTTATATAGTTAAGTTTATAATATTTCTATCTTAAACACTACAACACACTGTAACTAACTGCACAATAAGTATTACAAAGCTTTAAATTTAAATTGTTTTTCTTACATAAAACTAAGTAGGCACTACAACTCATTATATAATATTCATTAAGTATGTACCGTAAACTCAAGTACTACAAATTTTATGTCATTTAATAAGTAAAAAACCCTAAATTCCGAGTATAGATACGTGTCCCCAAGCCCGGCTCGATTTTTTATCTTTTGAAATCAAACGTTTATCATCAGTGCTAGAGAGCGCAATTTTGTTTACTGAACGAGTGAATATTTCATGTTTTATACTTTTAAACAAAATATTCTTCCTACGTAGTATGTCTTCCTTTAGCAATGTTTGTTTATAGTCTGAAATATCGAGGTCACGCACGACACATGATTTTACTCCTTTAGCCTTTTTAATGACACCCTCAGTATTTTTAATACAGTACAGTTTAGAGCGTAATCCAACAAATTCACTAATAATTTTCCCACCCATCTCGTCTTTAAAAAGACCTGGTACTTTTTTATTAATTATTGGCAATCCATGATAATTGTCTGGAGGATAATTACTAGTGTCGAAATATTTCATAAAGTACCTTTTTATGTCTTGGTAAAATTGTTTAGTCTTAATATGATAAATAAAGCTATCTGTATCAGTATAACACATCTGCAGGCGGTCTCCATAGAATGGCTTAAAAACTGAATAATGAAAATCATACATATGTGCTTTTGATAATTCAAGTACTGTAAATCCTATATACAACGGTTTGTCTAAAACTATACGTTCAGGCTTCAATTGAATTGCAACTAAATTTTCTGTAAATATTGATGCACTATGAAAATTTGGACGAGCGATTAATTTTTCTGCATTATTTCGTTTTTTTGTTCTATTAGTCCGATCGTTCCATTGATTTATAAGTTGAACGTTGACTTTCTTTCGATTATTTTCTAGTGTTTTTCCGAAAACACTATTATTGAGCAACTTAAAGAAATCTTGTTCAAAAGTTGAGGTAGCTTTTTGACGCAAGCTTGTATTTAAATCAATATACTGCTTTAGGTAGGCGCTTTGTTGAAACGTAATTACGCGATGAATTTTTTTTAAGATTAAGCCGTGTTTAATGCATGTTTTTAAATGCACATAATGAATGACATACTGAAATTTATCATACAGATTGGGAAGGAGCTTCGAAGTTTTTCCACCAGGTGGAATTCCTTTTTCAGGGCAAAAGGGCAAGTCGTTATGATTACAATGTAATTGTTTTGGGTAAACTAAGTCTACTTCAAGTATGAACCCAAACTTGGCATCATCAGAAACATTGTTTATGTCCAATTCATCGATTTCGTTTTGATTGAGAAATCTAAAATTTGATAACGGTAATGTCTGACACATACTATATCCATAGAGATTGTTGCAATCTATATAGCCAATGTAAGATTGCGGCATTAACGGATCATATCCTTCAACAAATTCGTTGTTAGCTTGCGCGTGTCTTTTTGAAACCATAGAAATACCTCCACGAATTCCGGACTCGATCATATTTATAATCGCAAAGTCGTCTATGAGTTCCAATTCAATTCCAGTTTTATAAAGCATTGCGTCGAATGACAAACTCGGTGCAGTTACATAAAAAGCAGGATCCAAGTGATAATGATGTTTACAAGTTCTTCTAAAGTTTTCAAAGATATCTGTTAACAATAACACATCAGTTTTTAAATATAAGTCGGTGTATTGTCCCAAATTATTAATATTAAATTGCGTCCAAACCGATTGTGCATGTGTGTAGTCTTCATAAGAAATATGCTCATTGTTTAAAGAGCTATAAAAACTGTCTTTTTCGGGTAGAGACTGGTCATTGTAGCGTTCCCATGAATTCATATATTCGTAAGGATAAACGCCTTTACGTTTTAATATATGATCAAACGATCTCACAGAGTGAAGTTCGATCGATATTATATAAGTACGCTTCATTTGAAGATATAAAACATCACTGTAGTCCTTTAATCCTGCTGGCAACCTCGCACGTTTAATTTATAAGAAATTCAAATTGCACTATAGGTAGGTAGGCACAGGCAGGCAGCGAGCGCCGCACAGCGAACCCGTCATTTTTTTTAGAGATAGATACCTACCTATGCAAACAAATTTTTTTTTATTTGGGATTTAGGGTGGGTGGGAGTATATATCTTCAAATGAAGCGTACTTATATAATATCGATCGAACTTCACTCTGTGAGATCGTTTGATCATATATTATATTACGTCGCTTCATTTTTCAGATATAAAACATCACTGTAGATGTTTAGAGATAGTAAAAAATTTTGGTAATGAAATAATTTAAACCATTACTTAGTAACAAAGAAATCAATTGTTTTATTTTTAACCGTAGTACCTTATAGAACTATTAGTCTTAAATAACAATCAACAAACATTTATTGAATAAGTTACACACTATACTGTGTAAGTTACAATCATCATCAGTAAGTATTCTTTAATTAAATTATATAAGTGCCTAACTAATCAATTCACTCTGACACATTGGGCAATAGAATAGACCTAGCAAAGTCATCTTGAGGTAAAATAGGACGATTGTAGAACTTTGCAAAAGACTGGGATGAGCTAGTCCATCCAGCAGACTTCCTGATAGCATCTAGTGAAAGTCCTGATGCCCGTGCTATAGATGTGGCGGCGTGCCTCGTGCTGTGCGCGCTGAACGTAGCCACATCCACACCACTTTCGGCCAGCACCTGCTTAATCCACCTACTGATGGATTGAGCAGTGGCTGGTTTATGTGGTTTTTTGTAAGTTAAAATTAGATTGTTGGACACCTCCGATCTTATATTACGAGTCTGAAAAATATAATCTTCCACAATGGTGGCCGGACAGATTGCTTTATTCTCATCGAAATACGGTAGGGCTAGTATAGGTTGTTCTCGTCCGGCAGCGGATGTTTTAATCACATCAGGGATTCCTATTTGAATGCCAGTTGGGCCTACGATAATATTGTCCAATTTTATCAGGCTGAGAGTTTGCACTCGATGTGCAGTACATAACGCCAAAAGAACGACTAATTTTTTCGATATTTTTTCTAAAGAAAGACCGTTATTAGGTACCCAATTAGCGATGTAATTTAAAACTGTTTGTGGATTCCATGTATGGGTATATTTTGGAGACGCCGGTCTCAATTTGTAGGCTCCTTTAAGCAGCCTTTTTACCATATCGTCAGATGTTATATGACTTCCTAGCAATAAACTGAGAGCCGAACGGTGACTGTTCATTGAACCATATGAAGCACCTAGATCAAATTGCTCACTTAAAAATAGCATTACGTTTGAACTTGAGCCTGAGAAAGGGTTAACATTTTGAATGTTACAGAAATGCCACCAAAGTTTGTAGGTTACGCTGTATTGCAGTAACGTGTTTTTAGAAAGTGAGGCCATCATCAGTTCTAGAGACTGGTTCGGAGATCCCCTTGTTTTGAAGGCAGTCCGGAGAGCACCGCTGCTGCCAGGGTAAACTGCCTCCGAGCTGGTTGAGTTGTCCTGGAAGAGGACATATTTACTGAATTAGGCGCTAGAAATAGAATTTCAGAACGAATTATCCTTTTCAGAATCGGAAACCAAGGCTGAGATGGCCAATGGGGAAAAATTAGTATACCTTCTGCCCTATCTTTAATTATCTTTTGAATGCATTTCAAGATAAGCGAGAATGGTGGGAATGCATAGAAGTATAACGATTCCCAATTTAAAGTAAATGCATCTACTGTTAACGCGTCCGGGTCGGGGCGCCATGACACATATGTTTCGCATTTAGCATTGGTGCGAGAAGCGAAGAGATCAATGGTAGGCTTCCCAAAAGCATTTACTATTCTTTGGTATTCATTAGAGGACAGAGATAACTCTATGTCAGGATTGATCCTTCTCGACTCTTGATCTGCTTCAATGTTATCTTTTGTATTAATATATGAAGCAAACAGGTAGATATTTCGCTCCTCGCACCACTGCCATATGTTTTTCGTCAAGTCTGTCAAATGTGGAAATTGTATTCCTCCCATTCTGTTTATGTAGCTCACAGCGGTCGTATTATCAATGCGTAGGAGAATATTGCAATTATTAAAGCCATCGCGAACAAAACATTTTAAAGCTAAGAAAGCTGCAAGTAGTTCGCGATAGTTTATATGATGGTTTCTTTCGTGGTCTTTCCACGAACCATGAACTCGTTTGTTATCACAATATGCCCCCCAGCCTGTATTTGATGCGTCAGAAAAGATTTCTAAGGCAAAGTTTGGAGCTTCGAGATGATTTAAGGTCTTACCAATATTCTCTATCCACCATTCTAAATCTGGCAAGATAATAGCCGATGGTTTAAATTTTTTATCATACGATTGATATTTAGTTAAGGCTAGATATTTTTCTCTCTCAAGTGTTTTCGTATAGAGACGACCATATTTAACAGCGGGACAAGCCGCAGTAAGAACCCCCAATAAGTGGGCAAAATCCCTGATGCTGCAGACCGGTAACCGAGTAAACTTCTGAGCTAATTTTAATATTTTGTTTCGTTTATCTGTTGTCAGTGATATCGACATATCTAATGAATTGTAAATAAATCCCAAGTACTTACAACATTGTTGTGGGTGTAAGCTACTTTTATCATTATTTATTATGAATCCTAGACATTTAAGTAACCTAAGTGATTCTGCGACGTTCCTCTGGCTCTCATCAAAATCATCCCCTAAGCAAAGCCAGTCGTCGAGATATATAACTGATTTAAATCCACGAATTCTTAAATAGCTCACTACTTCTCTCATTATTTTTGTGAATGTTCGCGGCGCCGATGATAAGCCATAACATAATGAATTAAACTCGTACATAATTTTTTGAGAATACTCATTTTCATATTGAAACCTCAAATACTTGCGTTGTGATTCAGCTACAGGGACAAGTAGGTATGATTCCTTAAGATCAATAGTTGCCATATAACTATGATGCGATATCATTTTTGACGCCGTTCTATAATCTTCCATTTTGAAATGAGCATTAGACACGAACTTGTTTAGTTGCTTAAGATTTAAGATAAATCTATAACCTCCACTAGACTTAGGTGCTAAGAATATGCTAGATATAAACTGGTTTTTATTAGGTTTACATTGTGTTATAGCTCCTAAATCAATTAAGTTATTTATAGCTTTTGCCATCTCTTGCTTTTCTTTTAGCGAAAGACTGTTACGAGGAATGGTATTTTGTACTATTTTATATGCAAAAGGTATTTGGTAGCCATCACGAATCCAGTTGAGTACAACAGGATTATCTGTAACGGTAAGCCAACATTGGTAATAATGTTGAAGTCTACCGGCGTGTACCTGATTCACTGCTTCGAAGGGGCACGTCTGTTCAAGCTGGACGCTGGCGTGGAGCGCGGAGCCTGAGCTATGGCCGGCGGCGTGTTCATCGGCCGGCGGTACGCTTGCGACCCTCTGTAGGAATTGGTTCGCCCCCCCCTCCTCGGCGTCGAGTAGCGAGAGGCGCCTGACCAGTTTCCCTGGTTCTGATAACGAGCGGTCGATGGCGCGGCATTTGGTGTAGAAGGCTTCGAAGATGATGCTTTTTTTATCTGTAGCCCTTGTTTCTCGATAGCCTTTGAAGCCTTGATTTTCTCGGACAATTTACTGCCGAAGAGAGTCTCATCTCTTTCTTGGTCTTGAATAAGCGTAAGAAACGATTTTTCTAACCCTGGGGTTATGAGTTTCGTCCTGACTTGTGTCTCTGTGTAATGTAGATCAGTTAAAATCCGACAACAGTCCGATAGGACTTTTATGGCATTAACCTTATCATCGCCGGTTAATAGCAGGGTCATCGCCTTATTTGCGGCTGATATGCCCAGACCTAGTTGGTCCTGCTTGGTCTGAATCTTTTTGTCCCTATTTCTAACGACATCGAGAACAGCTGCGGATATTTCGGGGTTTAAAGCGGGAGCTTTAAGCAGCTTGCAATTGGATGGAACAGTATATTCTTTTAGGAGTTTTTCTTTCGCATCTGCCTGTAAACCTTTTTTCAGAATAGGTAACCAACGTTGAGCTAATGTAGCATGAATATCTGGGCCGTAGACCGGAGTGTCATCGGAAGTGTCACCCAACGCCTCTAACAACTCAGGGTCGAGTTCTGGTACCTCTGGTTCTAGTGGGCCCTCGTCGAGGGAGATTCCAACGGGCGGCGGCAGTGGCGGCTCTGAAGCAGGCGCTTCGTCGACGTTATTGTGCTCATCCACTAGTTGTGCTCCGTTTTCTAAACAAAGAAAACCATTTTTTATTTGAATATATATATATATAATTTTTTTTTTTTTTAAGAGGGTAGTTATAAAAAAATATGGAATTTTCTATTTTAATTTTAGAATATTCTTTATATTAGAAATTCTAGAAGTTATATCTTCTAAATTTTAGCCTTCGTGTAGACCCACAGTCAAACCTCCAGGCAGATTTATTGTTTTTAGCATCATGCTAACCCATCGTGATAACCCGCAGTTATCCTCCAGGGAAGCTTAGAGACGCTGGGCACAAATATTCAAGAATCACACTGTTTCACTTAATTAAGTAAAATAGACTCACCTATCTGTTCCTCGGAATCAGATGAGGAGTACACAATAACGCGGCGACGCTTTTTTCCTGCATCGCGTTGTAACTTTCGAATTTTAGCATTGTAATATTTAATCTTTTCACTTGTTCTTTTAGGCATCTTGAAAAACTTTTATTATTTTTCAAGAAGCGTAGTGCTTGTTGCCTCGCACGAAAAAGAATGACGGGTTCGCTGTGCGGCGCTCGCTGCCTGCCTGTGCCTACCTACCTATAGTGCAATTTGAATTTCTTATAAATTAAACGTGCGAGGTTGCCAGCAGGATTAAAGGACTACAGTGATGTTTTATATCTGAAAAATGAAGCGACGTAATATAATAGAGCAAACTGTGTTTCATTTGGATAACATTGACGTAAGTGTTTAAACTCACATGCTTTCATAGTATTGGCTAATTTTTCTAAACTAGTTCCTAAAAATTTAAAAGAGTCTACAAAACGCAATTGAACAAATTCGCTTTTTGTGATTGGAATGAATTTAGTAAAAGAGATGTAATTTTCTTTCGTTTTAGGAATAATTTTAATAGAGCCTGGCGCTTCGCCTAACTTCTTGATGAATAAGTGACAGTCATATCCTGCCAAATTATGGAAAAAAATTGGAACAAATTTTGGTATTTTATACTTTAAATTACATAAACTATGAGCTGCCCCTCGGTAGTGACCTGTTATATGACAGTGATCTCTAACTTTATCTCCAAATAAAAAACTTTGACAAATGTGGCATTGAACTTCATTTTTATAATTAAAAGCATCAATTTCACTGAACTCTAAAGGCACATTTTGTGACAAAATAGTATGAATTTGCCGTGTGTCTCGGTAAAGAGAGGAGACAAATTTATCAACACAATCGAATCCGCGATATGTCACGTATTTATTATGAGAAGGATCAACAGAACATACAATATTGTAAGCGAATGCCACTGGTACATGTTTTTGTATGGTACATGTATGGACGCCTTCTCTTTCTAGCTCACTGTCGTCTACATCTACCAACATCGATTCAAAATCTGCATAAATTACAAAAGGCACGTCTTGTTTTCTATCAAAATTTTTAAATTTAATCACAGATCCATTTTCTGGTAACACGGTAACAATTCCATTGCAAGTGTGACGTTCAACATCATCAGCTGTAGAGAAAAACAGTAAGCACGAGTCACAAAAGAATAATTTCCGATTATGTCTTGTTATTTGACTTCTAACCAATCGCGACAAGTTTTTAATGAGACAATAATGTGATGTTAAGCTATTTTCTATGTACAGCAAATGTATAGTCTTTTTGTGTACAGTAGTCTCTGATTTGTAGAGTGGACCTATGATAGTTTTATTTTTTTCCAAGCCATAAATAATAAAACTGAGCTGTGGATTATTTTTTTCAAAAATATTTATGTCCGAGAATGTAACTGGAAATGACATGTTATCAATATTTAAAACCTCGCTGAAATGTGGGTACGATGTAACTCTTTCTGGATGGCTCTTAGCTGGATAAAGAGCAGCAACTACACTCCATAGAAAACAATATTCATCAGCGTTCCGAATATTTACACAAGCCTTTTTGTGTCTAATGTATCCCGGAAGTTCAATGAAAGTGGAGCCACCTAGCGGTTGATACTTATTCACGTTTACCTCTAAATGCAGGCAATTCAAAAAGCTCCATCCCGAATCCCGGTCTTGTAATTCATCAACTTTCGTTCGTAATGTGTCTACCATCGATAAAAACAAAGGCATGAAATCATAATTATTATAGACAACAATATTTTTCGTTCCGAATGATTTGATTTCTTCTTCATCATTTTTAAACAACAAAAACTTTGAAAAAAGTTCAAAATTTACTTTTATACAAATGTGTTTTTGCAAGCATTCGTCTATGACAAGTTTTATTTTATCACGAATTGAATTTAAAAATACGTCTATATTATTTTGATTTGTATCTTGTGCAGCTATTCTATAAGAAATAATGCGACATCGAAACGCCGAAGCTACTGTTTCAACGCCATCGATATGTGGCTGACTCGCATTGTTTTGTTTATGTTTATTACTACGTAAATGCCCTATCCATAATCGATTACAAACTGTTAGGTTACACACTTGACAGAATGGCATTTCGATTAATGAAGCTATCACTAAAATCCTTAATAACCTACCTACCTACAACTTGTTGTACAGATTTATTATTTATTCGATATAGGGTGTATCTGTCCAATGGAAAAAAAGTAGAGTTACTTACCTACGAGCTAAAAAAAAAAAAGTACCTATTACGAAAAATCTACCAAACTACCTATTTAGTTAAAAAAATTAAAGTACCTACCTACCTATTTAGACTAAATACTTAAGTGCCTACCTATGATATTTATGAAAAAGGTGTAGCCTACTTTATGAAAAAAAGGTCTGCTATTTATTTAATTTAATGAAAAAAGTAGTAGACGTTCAGTAGGTATTACCTATATAATTAAATTTATTTAAAGGTAACCTTATTAGAATAAAAAGTGGGCTCAGTGCCTTTAAATTTTTTAAAAACAGTTGTTATAAAGTCTTGCAAAGCGTCCCACTCCGGACAGTCTTCACCTAGCCGGAGTTTTATTGATGTTAGAGCCTTCTTGTACCGTTCTTCTGGTCGGGTACTTTCGACGTCTCCGATGCGGTAGAATTTTAGGTCGCAGAAGAAGTCGCCTTCGCTGATGGTAACCGTGCGGCGCGACTGTCCATCGGAGACCCGAGACACGAACGAAGATGTTGTTACCGAGCTACCGCGGTCTTTGTTGTTGAACGAAGAGCTCGACTCTTCGGACCTCAAAATAGCAAAGATGTCTCTTTTGGGCTTCTTGGACCTGTCGACAACATAAACTAAATATTAAACTGTACATAAACCGTAAGAACCTATCCCTATATCACTCCGCCCGGTCGTTACTTGGATGGGTGACCGTTAAGTGACATTTCTATTTGAGCGCTTCTGTGTTTCGGAAGGCACGTTAAGATATTGGTCCCGGCTTTTCAGTCGTTAAGCCATGACGGAGGCCTTCGGGCGGCTTAATAACGCTGACACCAGAGTTGGTCACTTAGCTCATACGAAGAAGAAGAAGAAGAAGAAAACTCTATGTTGGGATGAGATTTAATTTTCTCAGAGTTAATTTAATTATTCTGAATATGTACCTACTTAATGTCATGTTAAGACTTGGGATTTATAAGTTAAGAGTAGGTACTGTAGGTAGCTGTTATTAGTTCTGGAATGCAGGATATTGCAAGTGTTTATGGCTCCAACATTATGATTGATTCACTCACCGATGGAATTCTTCCTGAGGTGATGGCGATGGCGGTGTATCCGACCGCGGCAGCACGGCAGCGACGGCGGCGGGACTGGCAGGCGCTATTTTACGTTTTTGCACCTTTGTTCTCGTAGCCGGTGACTTTTTGATGTGCTTCACAGGCACGGCGGCTACAGTTGATTCGCTTTCAGTATCGTAGTCAAACCTGAAAAAATAAAATTGAAGTTAGCCGTCAGAATTAAATTTTGCAAAGAACCAAACATTTCAGCTTGATTAAGAAACTTACGAACATTTTCTTTGATTGTTGTTGATAACAGCGCGATCAGTGAGACAGCACGACAGCGGTAGGCGTCGAGGGCGGGCGGAGCACAGGCGCAAGGGCAGAGATATGTCACGAAGATGCTCGGGCGGGCGGCGGAGGTTGTGACACTGGGCGGGCGGGCCTTAGTGAACGTAGCGAAGATTCCACAAAGAATGTGGTTATTTTCCAATTTTCCATCAATTTATACCACGTTAATCAAAGTGTCAGCAATAAATATTATAAATCAATCCAAATGAGTTATGTATAACACACATCAAACAAATTTGAGTCTTATTTTTAACTATGGGAAGGTTATTTAAAAAACAAAACAATTGTAATTATTACATTGAAATTTAGTTTTACGATTTTCAACCGTATTCAATACATGAAAATTGAATTTTCAATTTCAGCTTATAACATAATGTTATAGAGTACCCCAACGGTGTATACAAATTTTACTCTTATTTATAATACGAATAAAAGAACTATTACGTGTTCAGTAAACAGTTAACGTACTAACAAAAGTAACAATAACGTTGAACTTCTTTGAAATCTGATCAAAAGCAAGTAGCGCCGCGGTGATTATGAAATAAATGGATAAGTAGAATAATGATTAGGTATAATCTTCTATTATCTTAAAAAAAGTCATTAAGTAATGCATAGACATAATCATTTTAATAAAGTACCTAATAAAAAAGTTAATTAAAGTATTATATTGGTTACCAAAAAATTCAATTTTGTTTTTTTGGTAACCTTTGTGCTATTTAAGCTATGCGCTATTTTGGTAGGTAATTCCGTACGTTACTAACCCTCAAACTATTTTTCAAAAGTTAGACCTTTTAATGTCAATTTAAAGCACATCCATTTATTATGGATCTGAACTATTAACAGTGACTTAAAGACCATAACCTTCTAAAGCCTAATGTATTTTATTATAAGTAAATGTAAGAATTGATTTGTGCTTATTTCAATGTGAGAATCAAGAGCTTATTGTAGTTATATGCTATTGGTAGGTACCTATACTTGAGTAATTTAAACAGCCAACCTATTTAAGTTCCTGTGCAAAATAAACCGAAGTAAAAGAGTATTTAGGTATTTAGATACATATTATGAAAATAATCGTTGAAAGCATTGGTAATAATAAAGTACCTATGTCATCATCATAATACTTAGGTAGTTGTGGTAAGATGTTTTTATAGTAAAATGTCATGAAGCTGCAGTGGGTGATGGCCTTAATGTGCAAGCTTGCAGTTTTGTCACTGCGCTTTCCAGGAACTGTAATAGTAGCCAGCGCCTCAGGTGCCAAGCCGATGCGGCGGCCGACCGTGTGACCAGGCGAGTCCTGAGAACGTGTCCGAACTTGCACAACACGTGTTGTATAGTAAAAATTATTAACCAAGTAAATATCTTAATCATTACGCGGATATTAAAAGTGAACAAGTGATCTTAAACCAGTGAAAAAAGAAAGTAAGTACTTATCTATATAAGAAGACCAATTTAAAAAAAACTAACAAAATCCATGTAGGTCCTACCTACCTAAGTAGTTTTAATAAACTCTCAAAATTACATCGTTATTCTAGTTAAGATTGAATAAAATCTATTTCTCGATTATAAACATACTAATAAAGCAGTAAGTTTTGTTAACCTTCGAATGCAAAAAATAAACAGGTAGTAGGTATTTTACCGAGGAGTTTTTAAGCATATTACTATAAAAAAAAATTTTACATTAATTTTACTGGCAAGTTATTTTTTAAATTTACAAATAAATACTTTTTTTACAGATTTGAAAAAACTGAAGAGGTGGCAGCATTACCTACCTACTTGAAAACGGACAGCAACTTCACCTACCTTTATTCACAGGTACCACTATTACTAAAATACTTCGTAGGTTTTCCACTAAGGTAGCTCTTACAAAAATAAGAAGAATTTCCTTTCACGCAGGAAATAAATACAATATTAACCATTTTAGCTTCATTAATCATAAAATTACTGCTTGCATTATTATTTTATCGTTAATAAATTGAGTTATTAATAATCTTATGTAGGAACGTACTTCATCATCATCATCACCACCATCAGCCTAATAGCAGTCCATTGCTGAAGGACATATGCTACTCATAATGAGCACCATTGCGTCCTGTTATCAGCTTGACGCATCCAGTTTCTACCAGCCTTTCGCATACTTACTTAATAAATTTGTTTTTATTTCAGGTTTTGGATCGAAGAAATTCCAGACGCTATCTAATAAATCATCGAGTCTCCAGTCCAGCATACTAACGATTTAATGTTAATATTATAGTTTAAGGTACTAGTTAGTGTATTAGTATAACATTAGGTATTGTAATTATAAAAAAATATTTACTAAAGAAACCTTCAGCTATTGCAGTTCAAATGATGAAACTGTTAATAACTGAAGGTTTATTATTTGTTTTTTTTTTCTTCCAGACAAAAAGTCGCATTTGGTATTAAATGCGCGGTAAAAAAATCGCATTTGGTATTTAATGCGTGGTAAAAAAGACGCATTTGGTTTTCAGTGCGCGGTAATAAAGACGCATTTGGTTTTCAGTGCGCGGTAATAAAGACGCATTTGGTTTTCAGTGCGCGGTAATAAAGACGCATTTGGTTTTCAGTGCGCGGTATAAAGTCGCATTTGGTAATTAATGCGCGGTAATAAAGACGCATTTGGTTTTCAGTGCGCGGTAATAAAGACGCATTTGGTTTTCAGTGCGCGGTATAAAGTCGCATTTGGTAATTAATGCGCGGTAAAAAGACGCATTTGATTTTCAATGCGCGGTAAAACAAAGTAAGTATTGGTATAATTGGTAAATAGCTTTAACTTATAAAAGTAGGGTTTAGTGTGAGGTAGCTCATGGGTTTCCCGCTGTATGTACTAGACAACACAATGGTGAGAGATAATCCTACCTCGGGCTCTCAGGGTGCTACTTACCACGGTTCACCCAACCGATGTGTTTGCCTTTTCACAAAACAAAGAGAGTTCGCTCTCTGGGATATTCTTGAGTTTCCTCAGCTGAACTATTAAAACTATGGTAAAAGCTAGGTAGACAGAGAGGTAATTCATGAATTTTCCCTTGTACGTGTTAGACATCACAATGGTGAGAGTTAATCCTACCTCGGGCTCTCAGGGTGCTTCTTACCAAGGTTCACCCAACCGATTTGTGTTTGCCTTCACAAAATAATGAGTTTGCTCTCTGGGATGTTCATGAATTTCTCAAGTTGTAGAAACATATATATCAACTTTATTTACTCTCCGAGTTTCTTGCCTGTTCTTTCCTCGGAAGAGAGTAGGTTCCGAACAGGTGGTAATTATTTAGTTAGTAAAAACTTTAAGCACCAAATCATTCATCAAGTGTAAGACATCACAAACGGTGAGAGATAATCCTACCATGGGCTCTCAGGGCGATACTTACCATGGTTCGTCCAGCCACTTTGTATTTGCTTTTACACATTACAGTCGGTGAGAGGTAATCCTACCTTGGGCTCTCAAGGTGCTACTTACCATGGTTCACCAAGCCGATTTGTATTCGCTTTTACATATCACAGCCGGTGAGAGTTAACCCTACCTTGGGCTCTCAGGGTGCTACTTACCATGGTTCACCCAACCGTTTGTGTTTTCATTCACAAATAAGTAGGGATAGAAATTATTAGAAAGAAAATTAGCTGTGCGCAATACTGGTTGAGAGTTAATCCTACCTTGGGCTCTCAAGGTGCTACTTACCATGGTTCACCAAGCCGATTTGTGTTCGCTTTTACATATCACAGCCGGTGAGAGTTA
The DNA here is from genome assembly GCA_951804965.1 of Horisme vitalbata. Lineage (NCBI taxonomy): Eukaryota > Metazoa > Arthropoda > Insecta > Lepidoptera > Geometridae > Horisme > Horisme vitalbata. The sequence continues at coordinate 17,684,324 of OX638093.1, forward strand.
ACCCTACCTTGGGCTCTCAGGGTGCTACTTACCATGGTTCACCCAACCGTTTGTGTTTTCATTCACAAATAAGTAGGTATACAAATTATTAGAAAGAAAATTAACTGTGCGCAATACTGGTTGAGAGTTAATCCTACCTTGGGCTCTCAAGGTGTTACTTACCAAGGTTCACCAAGCCGATTTGTAATTCACTTTTACATATCACAGCCGGTGAGAGTTAACCCTACCTTGGGCTCTCAGGGTGCTACTTACCATGGTTCACCCAACCGTTTGTGTTTTCATTCACAAATAAGTAGGTATACAAATTATTAGAAAGAAAATTAACTGTGCGCAATACTGGTTGAGAGTTAATCCTACCTTGGGCTCTCAAGGTGTTACTTATCAAGGTTCACCAAGCCGATTTGTAATTCACTTTTACATATCACAGCCGGTGAGAGTTAACCCTACCTTGGGCTCTCAGGGTGCTACTTACCATGGTTCACCCAACCGTTTGTGTTTTCATTCACAAATAAGTAGGGATAGAAATTATTAGAAAGAAAATTAGCTGTGCGCAATACTGGTTGAGAGATAATCCTACCTTGGGCTCTCAAGGTGCTACTTACCATGGTTCACCAAGCCGATTTGTGTTCGCTTTTACATATCACAGCCGGTGAGAATTAACCCTACCTTGGGCTCTCAGGGTGCTACTTACCATGGTTCACCCAACCGTTTGTGTTTTCATTCATAAATAAGTAGGTATACAAATTATTAGAAAGAAAATTAACTGTGCGCAATACTGGTTGAGAGTTAATCCTACCTTGGGCTCTCAAGGTGTTACTTATCAAGGTTCACCAAGCCGATTTGTAATTCACTTTTACATATCACAGCCGGTGAGAGATAACCCTACCTTGGGCTCTCAGGGTGCTACTTACCATGGTTCACCCAACCGTTTGTGTTTTTATTCACAAATAAGTAGGTATACACATTATTAGAAAGAAAATTAACTATGCGCAATACTGGTTGAGAGTTAATCCTACCTTGGGCTCTCAAGGTGCTACTTACCAAGGTTCACCAAGCCAATTTGTATTCGCTTTTACATATCACAGCCGGTGAGAGTTAACCCTACCTTGGACTCTCAGGGTGCTACTTACCATGGTTCACCCAACCGTTTGTGTTTCATTCACAAATAAGTAGGTATACAAATTATTAGAAGGAAAATTAACTGTGCGCAATACTGGTTGAGAGTTAATCCTACCTTGGGCTCTCGAGGTGTTACTTACCAAGGTTCACCAAGCCAATTTGTATTCGCTTTTACATATCACAGCCGGTGAGAGTTAACCCTACCTTGGGCTCTCCGGGTGCTACTTACCATGGTTCACCCAACCGTTTGTGTTTGCCTTCACAAAGCAGTGAGATATATTTCCTACCAAGCTCTTTGAAAATATTAATCGCAGATAGTAGGAAATGACTGTTATAAAAAACGTCTGTTAGCGACCAAGCGATGTAAGATCCAGCAGACCATAAACTTCTTCTCAGTTATTGGGAGTTCTAGAACACCGGCGGTTTAGCCGGCAGAACAAACCGTAGTGAGCGTAGCGAACGAAGGTGTTCTGACGGCTAAACCGCTGGTGGTCTAGAACTCCCAATAACATACTACTTACATTCTAATTCTTTAGGAAAACGGTAGCAGAAAATCTTAAAATTTGCAAGTAGTATTTCAAGAATATAGAGTACTAGCTGACTCGCCCGCAACTTCGTTTGCGTGTATAAAAATACCTACCTGCAATACCTACATTACCAGGTTAGGTCCGGGTCGGTACCCGGGCGCATTCCCGATCCCGTTCCCACTCCCATTTCCACTCCCTTTTCCGAGCCCATTCTTGCTCCTTTTCCCGTTGGCGAGACATCGCCAAGTCAATATATTTATATTATAAAACCCTACTCATAATCTTGAGAAATGATTGGTATCCCTCCTTGCAAACTTTCATCTCCTATCTGTCCTGCCCACATGGAATAGAGTTACTATGATAAAATTCAGTAATGTCTAATGTACGAGTGCTGAAAACACTTGTTATAGGGAGCGAGTTGTTTTTTATGTGTCCTGACTGTGTTACGTGTCCTACTTAGTGAGGAGGCATGTATGCCAAACACAATATTAGGACTTGTCTCTGACCAACATCGATTAATTTATCTAATAATAATCATCGATTAATTTATCTAATAATAATCGATTAATTTATCTAATAATATAATCTATACATTCTAGAATTAAAGTATAACTATTTTGAAATAAAATTTGGCCCCTTTTGGGACTCTATATCTTGATGCCCCCTGTCTGACACATCTCTTAATACTTCCCAGCGAGAACTTCAAATACAACCTATAGACCTACCAAATTCTATGCAGATTGGATCAACGGTTTGAGAGTTAAGCTCGAACAAACATACAGACGAACTTACAACAAATAAAACTGAACTACGATCTCAGTAACAAATGGGAGTTCATGTTGATATTAATACTCCTTAATGCTTTTGATTTAAATATTATTTTATTTTAGGTTTTTCAGTCTATTTTATTTTGTACATTTTTTTTTAATTCAACAGTCATATAAAACAAAAATTTATATTCTGAACGTAACTTTATTCAATTTTCTCGAAATTCCCCATACAAAACGCCAATTTCATAGGTAAGGACTTAATAATTGACACGAGATAAGAAAGAACTCTATAAAGTCACATTTTTCAAGTGAAAACTGACAAAAATCGTCCAAACGTATTTGACATAAATAAACTTCAAAATGCCAAATTTTCACTAATTACCTGACCTTATTGACCTTATGTCGCTTGAAAAGTGTTCAATGTCAGTGCAATTGACAGCGTGCGCCGAGTTTTGGTGCATACTTTTTTCCACGTTTATGGCTCTTGAGTATAATATCTCGATGATTTGACATTCCAATTTTAAAGAGATCAGATTGAGGTTTCAAACATGTGTCAAAGCTAAAATTTTATTGAAATCTAAAGCATTAAGGAGTATTGATATCAATGTCGATACAAATCACCCCCAAAATAACTTTCTGCCAATTTTAACCCCGTTAGGCGATAAATTTCAATAAAATACGAAACACGTCTTCCATCGATTCTGTTAAAGAATGTTTATGCAAAATTTGAAGTAGATTAGACCAAGGAATCACGTTGTCCCATACAAACTTTGCCCCCATTTTTCACCCCCTTAGGGAAGAATTTCAAAAAATCCTTTCTAATCGGATGCCTACGTCGTACAAAGAACACACCCTCCAAGTTTCAGTTCTCTACGATCAGCGGTTTAGGCTGAGCGTTGATCCGTCAGTCATTCAGGACAAAGGATTTTTATTATTTAATATTCAAAGTGTTCTGACGAAGTTTCAAGAAAATCACACCACGCGTTATGACTTTCCCATACAATCTTTACTACCCCATTGTAACCGTCTCGACGACTATTCCAAATTTTCAGTCCTCAATCAATTTCAATCCTCAGACACCAATCTTCATTGAATGCATATAATAATACATGTCCCAGGTTTTAAGTTTCTAAGTTCAATGATTACGATTTTTCATACAAACTTTTTTTTCCATTTTCTACTCCTTGGGGTGGGAATTTTCAAAAGTCGTTTCTTAGGAGCGCCTGCACCTATCAAAGACTGCTTGTGCCAAATTTCAAATCTCTAGGCCTTATAGTTTCTGAAATTTCGTGATGAAGTGTGTCAGTCAGTGAGTGAGTGAGTATACTTCTCTTATAAATATATAGATTTTCCTTTTTTATGTGGAGGTAATAAAATGTTTGTTTAAAAAGCTACAAAAATAGTCAGATCTTTTACCCATTTATTTCAATATCAACGTAACATTTAACGAAACAAAAACGAATTAAAAAAATCATCAGCTTCATAGATTGAAATCAGCCAATCGTAATGGCATTGCATTGTTTGCTTTGAATGTAGCAACATCATCAATATGTGAAATTTTCATTCGACGAACCTCGGACGGTGCTGTGAAATATTTAGGCAGACCAATACAGACGGAAAAACAAACATTTTTACCAATTCATTGGTACGTATTGGTATTGCCTGTGAATATTCATAAGTCCAAGTTTCAAATTTGCTAAATCCGTTTTGGTAAGGGTTATCGTTTATCCTCAAGCCTAAAAAGATCTTTGTAAAAAAACCAATTCAGTTATTTTTCGAAAAGTCCCGAATAAAGAATTTCAGAGATGAAATACGAAGTTAATCTATCTCCGTATTCCTCAGCCGGTTTACAATAAAAATATACGTAATATTACGGTATCAAGAAATGTTTCCGGCGGATTCGTAGGCCGACGCAATTGCAAGCCCTCAGCAACGAACCGTCTTGCTTTATTTGCTTCATTTTCAACGAGATTCGGAATGCCAAGAAGTTTTGCTTTCAATTTATAATATTACCTTTTTTCGAAGTGCACAGCTAGTTTCGCAAAACGGTTTTATAAATCGGAAAATTCGATGATGGATATTTTCTAAAAGCTTGCAGTTTTAAATCCCTCCTACTAATATTACAAAGGCAAAAGATTGCAAAAAGTTGTGAGATGGGAAATATTTGTTTCTCTTTCACGCCAAATCTATGCTGAAAATTGCACATTGTGTAGTTTTAGGTGCGGGACAAATACAAGAGGCGCGGCGCGGGCGCGGCGTCGGTGCAACACAGAACAGGCGCGCTAACGGTGTCGCAAAAGCGAGGCGCGGGCGAATACAGTGGATGCATTTGGGGCATTCCAATGTGGTTCGGCATGCCACTACTATTATACATACACTAACTGCGGTTGTGCCGAGGGCAAAGAAGCGATACCCGAGCCGCGCCCGCGCTACTCCATCTCAGTATGTATCGCGCCCCACCTCTTCTATACATTTTGTAAGAAAAATCAAAGAACTCCGTGCCCGCGCTGCGCCCACGCCTTACCTCCGCCCGACGACCCCTGTATTTGTCCCATGCCTTAGACCAGGATTAACGTACAGGGTACCTTTTATCCGGGTACCGTGCGAACGAAACCGCCAGCGGAAGCTGGTTTAATTTTATAAGTGTAATCGTTTTAAAAGCAGACATCATTAATTTTCTCTTTGTTTTAAAAAAAGTTTAGCTTTTTCCTTATATCGATGCCTTAAAAAATCGATCGGCACTATCAAACAGGTGCATTGGCTTGGACGTAGCCAAAAACCAAACAAAATATGAATTTTTATGACTTCTCTATCACAACGAAAGCTAGAGCTATGCCTGAATAACCTCATTCTAGTCTTGACAGGAGTCGTTCAGGGTTAGCTATCCCACTAATATTATAAATACGAAAGTTTGTGAGTATGTACATAGAATGTATGGATGAATGAATGTATGTTTGTTACCCTTTCACGCAAAAACTACTGAACGGATTTAGATGACACATGGAATATACATAGTTTGTGGTCTGGATTAACACAAAGGCTCCTTTTTATCCCGAATCCACGTAAGCGAAACTGCGGGCGGAAGCTAGTATTATATATAGATGCTCGCATTTGTTACATTGTGCAATGTGCCATTGTGCATCCGGCCAAACATACAACCTAAATCAACCACGAACAGCTGACTCAAAATGAAAACATTTGTGTAAATTTTATTTTGACATACATCTTCAGACCTAAGGTGCGTGCAAGTACTCATGTCATTCATATTGTTCATGGTTTATTTTATTACCGAACCCAAGATCATGAATCAACTCACTAAATTATACACACATCCATTTTTTGCATTATTATATTTTTGTATGTTATTTTTAACATACAAATTTAAACACAAATCCTGTCTGTCTTTTGGTTCCTATTTTTTTTACGCTTGAACTTTCGACCATGACTTGCTAAACGTGGTGATTTAGCCTATGTCAACCTGGGCCCTTATTCTCAGTATTAGATATTAAACACAACAGACATTATGTCGCGAGAACTAACAAATTTCTATAAATATTTGCCAGTTCTCGTTAAGTTGGTTGGTTAATGTCATATTAAAAATTTTCAAAATACAAAAAAAATCACTTTATTTCCAAAAAACAAACTTAGATGTGTTTGTTAATGTTTTTTCTGTTGTTGATGTGCGACTAATGTTTGTTGTATTTAATATCTAATCCTGAGAATCAGGGCCCAGGTCATCAAACATCTTAGTTCCTGTTTTTTTGGAAACAAATAGATTTTTATACAAATTTGTATTTTTAAATATGTCTATTATAATATAAATCTCTATTCCAGAGAATCAGGGCCTTGGGTTTTTGCAGGCTAGATAACTAGAAAGGCCCTAAAGACCAGGCGTCTCTCATAACAGTATGACATAACAAAATCGCAACTGTCCCTCAAACTCTGCAGTATGGTGTCCAGAAATTCATTCACAGCCGTCCAACGATGGCTCTAAATCGATGAACTATAAATCCATTGTCTAAGTTTGCACAGACGGTCTCTGGACTCTGAAGATTAATTTTCTTAGTTTAGATTGTTTCGTGACCCATTGTGCAAGCGATAATTGGATTTTGCCGGCTATCTATGATTTACTTACCTAGTTGTAAAATTTGTTGGATTAACTCCTTAGGTAAGGATCGGTAAGGTTGTAATAGGTATATATTGTATTTTAACACGTTGACCGCGGGCCTCGAACATGACGCTCCGCGCCTTGCTCGCCATGAGAGCGAGCTCAAGCAGGAGCACCGTTATATTTTCAGCATTCAAAGCGTAAATAGTTTTATATAAATATTTTTTCAGTTTGTTGCTACCAGTTTCCAAATTAAGTTTCTTGTTACTAGGGGCTCCAACCTCCGTCTTTAAAACCCAAAGCAACCTCACTTGCACGTGGTGCACCTGCTGTATAACAAACGGGGCTCTGGCGGCAGACTGATATCGCCACAGCACAACCTAACAGTGACATAGCTAAATCTTCTGGCCGCCGACTGGCAGCAGCGTCGGTGGTGCAATTACATGTGCCTTGCGATTCTCATCCAGCATGCCCAGCGTGGGGATTATGTTCAGCAGTGGACTGAATAGACTGTTGATGTTGTTGTTGGTGTTGCTACCAGTTCAGATTTTCATGGGTCCAGATAGATTACCAACAAAAGTACCTATACATATATTATGTCATAGTCGATAGTAACATAAGTTATCCTAATAATTATACCTACGACTAAATCTAACTATAGTAAATTATTGAAAATGAAAACAACATTGTTTCCTACGTGTTGCTTTCTATCAGCTAGCTCAGTAATAAAAGGTGTTCTGTTTTATAGCTATCGTTAAACCGAGCTTAGTCTGTGTGTGTCATGTGACATGTGTAATAGCTGGGCTTTTTAATTTTATTGACGTGTCAATTGACAGTGTACCGTTTGAAGAATGTGATGCAACATGATACAACGGGTAGTTTGACGAGTGCTTTGTCCACCTGTTCGTAATGGCTATCAATTATTTTTGTTCATATTAGTTTATGCTCATAGTTTTACAAGTATGACGACAAAACTGAAATCAAATAGTACTAGTACTAGTTTTATTGAACTGCATGGCAATATCAATTTGACCACCATATATAATAGTAGACCTATGTGATCGTCCAGATTGCGGGAAGTCTGTAGAGGAAAGGGCTCAAGACTCGTGGTGGAAATCTTTGGGGGATCTATTTTAGCAGTCCCAGTAATTGATGATGACAATGGTGACATAAAATTATGTTCTGCAAATAGTTCATTATTGTTTTCTATCAGAATCGTAGAGGAGTGAAAACGAAGGGACAACGAGACGGCTTTTTGCACATCAGTAACACTGAATTAGCAAGATTTCTCTTCGTCTAATTAACATCCAGATAGAGAACCGATTAGCATTGTGGCTCAGATAAGGAAAATTAGCAAGTCCACAGATCTGTCGATAGTGCTCATTGACACTCAATAGCCGACCGCACTATTAAGTAACGTAGTAGATGAGAAAAACATTCCCTTGTTTAGACTAATGAAAAACTCGAAAGTCTGTAACAAAAGAAAGTTTTTGCATCCCGTATTCTAAAGGCCTCTTATCTAAGATTGCAAATTGCACGGTACGTAGCGGGAATAGGTACCTTCTCTGCGGCTCAACAATGATAAACTGAGACTCCAAGACGAAGAGTCACAACGACCATTAAACTTTCAAAAGGCAGGCTCTTTAGAACAATACACTGAAAATAAAATAATTTATACAGGAAAGCTTAACTTCAAAAGAGTCTTTCACTCAAAAATAAAGCGTGTTGTAGTACCTAAGCAAGGTGGAACATTGTTTTGCATAACAAAGAGAAAAAAAACACCTAAAGGAAAACATAAAGCCACACTTTATTCGCAGAATACTTATTCAAATGAGGCTGTCCCTTCTAAGTTTGTTTTCAATCAAAAACTCGCGCAGCTTTGTCCCGCTAAACTTTATAAATGAGGCGATTATCCACGTCGCGGAGGTTCCTCTCGCGATAGGTGTGTGCTGGCCAGCTCCCTCCTCTCACCCCTCAACCCCGGCCCCTCCGGACTCCAACGCTCCGGTTCCTGTGCCTGCGATGCGCTGATAAACCTCTGGTCACCTGCGCTGCATGAATTGCACAGCTTTTTAACTTTCATCCCGCTAAGTCCTCTAAAGTTCATCCGCTTTAAGCGCTCACATTTTATTTATGATTTAGATGTTGACGACAACACGAACAACTTTGTAAAGTTTACCCAAAGAGGAAAAAACGCTGAGTCAAAAGCCATTACGGAAAAAAATATTACTTCGAAAAGTTTTAAAAATCACAAATAGGTATGTAACTGCACTGAAATGAAAATACACCTCGTAGGAACTGTAATAATACAAACGTGAAAAGAGTACAATAACACGAACGCGAGTCTAGGAATAGTACATCAAGATTAGCTCGGGGCTGCAGTCTGATTACGTCGCTTCGTAAGAAGAGAGCTCCGTCCTCGCGACTTACAGGCTTTTCCGATTCCGAGATGAAAATTAGTTTTTTTGAGTATTATTTTTCTTACTGATACGCTAATCTGAATGAATTAGAAAATATGAATAAGATCCCTCCCTTATCACATATCAAATACTTCGTTTATATCAACTTGTCTCTGAGAAATATTCCTAGAATTTCACAAACTAGACTCTCGAATAAGTTTACCTTATACAAGAAAATAAAGAGAAGTGTTATTATTGACGCTTGTACAAAGAAGTCGGCGCAACAAGGTGCTCTCGCATTTGTTCTATCTCAAGTATTATATTGTGCCCTGGGCACTTCCCCACTCACGCCTTCCACAACTTTCTTTACAATTTCCTCTGAGAGATTTTCCGTTCAATTAAATTATATGAATTCAATTGTATAGTTTTTCTCGGATTTCTATTATACCGGTCGCGTTCGATATTAAGTTAGTGTCGGGATCAAAAATAAATGAAATAAAAGTGGGCAATCGCTCGTTCAAAATGAATTGCAAACAATATTACATTTTGGGAGCAATCTACGTTAACCCAAAAGGGAATGATGTGGCGGCTCTTTACATTGCAATTTTTGTGTCCAAACAAAGCGAATTTGCCGCGCAATCAAAGTCGGAATCCGATTGATGACATGGCGGAATAATTGTTTCGCAAAATTGAAAAATTTCGGTTTCATTTCTACAACACCTTTTGTTAGCATTTGTTCGTATCCAAGAATATGTCAAGAGTAAAGGGAGGCATAACTTAGTAATCACCAGTAGTTGAAATTGAGATGCGGATGATATAGATGATCCAAGAGTTCTCTTCTCTTGAACGCAACTATCAAGCCTTCCAAAGTTGACCAAAAACCATTGACCAAAAACAAACTTGATACTTTTTATAAGCAGAACCTAACTCTTCATCTTAACTAATATTTTTGAAAAATGAAAAATGAGATAAAAACACACTTTTTAGCAAATTTTTGCCTTCATATCACAAAAACAAGAACATATGTTCTTATATATGTTATAAACAAGGTCGCTGTAAAATAGATCCATTATTCTATTCCAAGTACCAGTTTCATAAACTATTCAAACTGAAACAAAAACAAAAGTAAAATAACGAGTCATTGCACCTGTGACAGATACAATAAAACTTTACCAATAGGCCGTATTTCAAAGTCGAGTTCAATCTCAAACGCTCATATATTTGCGGCAACTTCAACATAGTACATAACTCAAAGAATCGGGATAACTTTCGAAGATTTTCGCATATTCTATCTTCTAAAGCCATTGGATCAAATTCTTTAAGTGCTAGTAAAAGGGAATTTTATGGAAACTCAGATTTTCACACTCAGTATCAAATTGATTTCTACTATACTGTTTGCATACTTGGTAATAATTACTTAGATGCATCAGTTTTCATTAGAATACTAAACTCGTCGAATAATAAACATTACACTATGGAAAATATTTATAGTTTTATTTTTTGCTGAAGTATATTTCCATGTTGAGTTTTTGCTTAATTAAATCTGTCTAGTTTGCAAGTGGCACCCAAACTTTTATCCTAAGCATACTAGATGGTTGTCTCACTTGCAATGGATTACTATGCACGGACACGGTTGCGGCCTACCTCAAAGCACTACCTACGTCTGAGGAGCAACTTCCACAAAATCCCACCAACTTCTGACACATTGAAACGCTAGAGACATAATTAAAACGCATTGGAAAACTGGATCCTTCTGTTCGATGCTATGCCATAGATTATGTTTAGAACTATAAGAATCAAGGAGCATTTTATGTTCTCGTTTGAGAAGTACCTTTATAATGTTATAACTTTACTCTTTCATAACTTCTAATTCATAAAGTAACTTAATTATAGGCAACTATTATAGTGCAATATCTCGATATAGAATGTACTTTATTGTAGTACTTGGGAATAATTAATTAAAATATTTTAATCATTAAGTATGTAAGTACTGCGTTCCAACTTCACATTTTCCGACCATGGGCCTCGAGTCAGACCAGATGGTCTCGAAGCCGTCGCAAATCTCTTGGTCACATTCTTTATATTCGTAAACTGCTTTGATCCATCGTTGATCATTCCGTCGGGCCAGAGGTGTGAAGGCATCAGGAGAGCAGTGGATCCGGTTGGAACAGGGCCGCTAAGAGTGGCGTGAAGAGGCCATCATTTAATAGTGAGCGTTACCGACTGAATAGATGCACAGATGTAGCTACTGGAAGTCTATTGTTTGAAATGAATTTCCAGTGACGTAACTAAGTTGGCAATTGACCTGAAGGTTTATTTACAGCCTGCGCACATTGGACGACAAACGTCAGCGATTAGACGCTACGACAAGCTGCGGGGGACCATTTTCATACATTTTGTTCAAAGCTCCGCACACACGGTGACAATCGCGATAGCAAGATATGACAGACGCTCGTGACTAAGCGCGACGACAACGCATCGTGTTTGCGAGGTCTGTTAGTGCCGATCTTAGTTGCCGACTGATAAATGAACATGGACCTGTTTTTACAAACTTTATCGTTCTTCATATTTCGACAACTGCCTGGCCGGTCTGGCCTGGTCCGGCCATTATAATTTGGGTTGGCATCTGAGATAGAGGTATTGATTTTGTTGTGAATTTTCATAAATTAAACTTAATTTGAAATCTTTAAATGATGCTTAGTGATCATATAATTTCCGTCTCAAAGAATGAAATATTTTAAGGACTGAAAAATTAAGTTTAGTGTTAGAAAACGCGACAACGTAATTAACAACAGTGAAAGGGTTAAGTTATTGTTTTTTTTTTCAAATGTTTTCAACTCATGGAATGATATGAATGATTTTATAACGTTGACTATAAAGCTTATTTTTCAACAAAAATATTGTATATTATATAATATAAATTTTACAAATTCTATGAGAAAAACCACCTCAAATACAATATAATTTTTGCTATATTACTAGCCATTTCAATAGCGTAGTTCACTGTACATTACCCATTTAATATAATAACCCGGCCCTGGATTGATCTTGTTATCAAGGTAGACATAAATGCATTTGCCCCAGGCTTAACTAGATTAGTCTAATGAGCCGACTCCGATTACACGCATGGACTGCTCCGCACAGCTCTTCATTTTGCCACTTGAGAACCATGTAGGACCGTGGAAAATGTATTTTATATACTTAATGATGAACTCGTTTCAAATTATTTTAAAATAACGTCATATGGACCTTATTTTAAATGAGTATCATTCTAGAAAAAGTTATATGTTACCTACATTATGTTATTACTAATACAGTTCTTAATAATACTAATCCTTAGTTTATTTCAATTAATTACTCGTAATAAATTGGAACAGTATCAAAAAAGAATAGATAACTTGAATCGTGTTTAAAAAACATAAAATTGTTTCAGCGTAAAAATAGTTATAAATTTCAATCAATAATGTGATAAATGATACACATTTATCTTGGGATAAGACTTTATTTTTGCTTTTGGATCCATTTTAGATACTTTCTAGACATTATTGTACAGAGGTTACTTGGAGATCATTTTGTTCAAAAACTAACGAGGCTTGTGGCTCAATCTCAATTCTCAAGACGACTTGTCGCTACCGCTTGACTTTTCGGAATGCCCAAGCCTCGTCATTTTTCGTTAGGTACTCTCAGACAATACCTCCCTGCAAAATCCAACCATCGACCAAACCATAGACTTGCTCTCTGGTTTTCGTCAGTCAGGTTCCGAGTTGCCATAATATGCATGATTAATACTTTTTACATCCGGTAATTATTATTTGCTTATAAAATAGATTATTGAATAATAATGATTGTTAAAATAAACTTATAATATTAAAGAAATCGTGACAGTAAGATTAATTATTTCAAAATTATTCAATATAAAAACAAAAGGGCAAATATCAAACGTTTCATTTACAATTCACCCTGACAATTTTTTTTTCATACACTATACATTTACCGTATAATGCATGAATAGATTTTCTACCAAAAATCACGCTTAAAATATTAAAATACATTCGACAAACCTGTCCATTTGCAAGCAGCTTATAGCTTCGAACATCATCACGAATGCTTTTAATTACAACAATAAAACTATTAAAATTAATTTGGTGAAAATAATCACTTGTACTGTGACACCCGAGTTCGTTCAATAAAGGTAACCATATGCAAAATAATGCTTCTACTTGGCTGTTGTTATTAATGTTGCGAGTACTGGTTTCATATCACCATCATTATCATCAGACTTTATCAGTCCACTGCTGGACATAGGCCTCCCCAAATAGCGCCATTGCGCACTGTGCTAAGCTCGATGCATCCAACTTCTACCAGCAGCCTTTCGCAGATCGTCACTCTAGACGAAGGGCGTTCTACGCTACAATTGCCGAGACGATTTCCACTTGCTGGTTTCATAGGTATGCCTGATAGATATGGCAGTAAAGAAGATGCATTGAAGTACATACAGTGTCCAATATACTATCCAATCAAACAAACAAACAAACAAACAAAACAAACAAATATATTTATTTACCAAAAAACAGATTACAAAATATAATAATTTCTAGTGGTCCCCGCACGAGGCTGAGCCTGTATCGCGGGAGTCGGTTTACATTAAACTTATTACTTATTAACACTGAGTAGGCACAGAGACAAAATAAACTAAGAAACGAAACTAATTCAGATAAACAAAAGGCAAAATTGGTCAAACTAAACAAACTCGTGGAGTTTACCAGGATTAGTAGGAGGGGGGGGATATTGTGTGTGTGTGTTTTTTTTTGTGGTTTTGTGTGTGTGTGTATGTGTGTGTGTATGTGTATGTGAGTGCACGCGCCATAGGGTGTGTTTATTTTGTCCATTAAGTATGAGAATCATTTCGGAGGTGAGTGTGTACACATATTATGTGGATTATAAGAGGATTGGATGAAAACTGAGTGACGGAAATTAAAGAAATATTTGTTGATTTCCGTCACTCATATCAAGGTTTCCTTTTTGGCAAGATACTACCTAGGCTCTTTATTCTCTATGCGTTAACAGTCACAGCATAATGAATATAGTCCGCGGATAATGATACGCGGAGCGTTTGTTCTTTATTTTTTATCATTTGCCTATAGGTTAATCCTATGAATACGCCCCCTGAAAATAATTATTATAATAACAATTTTAAAAGTTCACATTCACATATCCATAATCAGAACATTTTAGCTGCTTATTCAACTTGGCAATATGAATTCGTGCCTAATGAAAACTCGAATTTGAATATTGTTGAACGAAATTGACTAAAATTCATCGTTATTAGCCCTCAAATAGGTCGCAATGCAAACCGATAATTGAATGCCGGGATATTAACATAAGTAACAGATGCGAACCTGTCTATACCAATTTTGTTTACGCATTTTAAGCAAATCCAATTTGAATAATAGCTTCAGCAGCGCGCTGTATAAAATCAAAATCAAGTATCAACTTCAATCACAATCGAAAGGACTAAACAAAATGTATTTTTTCCAGGTGACTCGCTTTGTTATGTGTTTTCATAAAGTGCAACGTGTTTTTTTTTTAATATTGCTTATGAGAAATTATAGGCTTTATAGTGAGGCAGGTAGTGAGTTTCAAATTGATTGCTCTAGACTTTGAAAACCGCGAAATTTTTAACATCTCTCTTGTTCCGCTACTATTAAATGTCTGTGGGTCTTACCATAAATTACAAACATTCTTGTATCATTATTAAGTATGAGTAGATGTAAAATGTACAAAACCTGAACAAAATGTAAACGCATCAGCTTAGTTTGGGGCTACATGATGCTGTGTGATGAGATCCAGGATGATTTATTTATTTATTTGATTTATTTGTATGTAATTATAGCCTAAAAAACACACTGTGAGTTCAAGATTCAGTTCAGTCTTAATTTCACCATCATCTATTAGCTTGATTTTTAATTTTTATGTTGAATTAAATACAGACAAAACAAATTTACCTGACTACAATTATATAACAAAAAAGCTTCTTCCTAGGGTTTAACTTCCGAGTTTTAAATATAGGTGGGGTACCTACCTCATCTGTCTTTATCATGTCACATAATATTGGAACAAGCAACGGCCCATCGGATGTTAAGTGGTAACGATTACCTATCAAAGCATTGCATGGTAGGTCACGCCGGACAGGACAACGGACGTGCCTGTGTCTCGAGTGTCTGTAATTTCACCGGCACCCACGCCATTCATACCCAAAACACAGCAGATGCTGTGCTCTGCTGCTTCAGGAAAAAATAGGTAATAGGCCTACAATTATCTAAGCGCAATAAAAAAGTATTATTTTTCTCACTTTTTAGTATCGACTTTGGTTCGAGCTACTTTAGTACAGGCCGCCGGCGGAGCGTCGTCAATAATTCATGCGGTAGGCACGCCGTGGCCGCTAGCCGTACCTAATTGATTCCTGATGCGGACGAGCTCATCGCATCACTGCCTCCTTGTACTGCCCTCGGAGGATCCACGCGCTTCATTACGTACTTACAGCGAACGCGATCGGGGAAATCATGTAATAATATTAAATTTATAGAATGAAATGACGGAACTTTTATTTCATCTAAGTTTTTTTATCATAATAGTTGAGCTGTGTTTGTTGGGTCGATAAACGTAGTGCAGGCCGCCTTCCGGCCAGGTAGAGTGATGATTTGCAAAAAGCTGCTGGTAGAAGCTGGATGCGTCGAGCTGAGGTCAGGGTGCAATGGCGCTCAATAGGGGAGGCCTATGTCCAGCAGTGGACTGCTATATGCTGATGATGACAATGATGATGTATGGTTTGTAATGTACGTTCCTAATAGTAATGGTGTTATCTTAGAAGTCTTGGACAAAACTAATGTAGCATTTTTATTACATAGCAAATCGAACCTATATCAATAATTATAATGATGCAAACATAAGTCCCAACCACATTGATCGTTATGTAATTGCAGCCATATATTAGGTACCTAATATGGAGGAAAACCTAAAAACAAGCCGAAGAAAATTCTACGGTGGAATCAAAATTCAGTATGTTTTAACTACCAACCTGTATATTTTACATTAATAATAAAATTAAAAGAACTAACAATGATATTTTCAACTGTCCGACTTTCAAATCTCCAGCAAACTAAAATCGCAGTTATACGCAGTTTTGACAGTAAACAAGGGCTAATTTCCATTTTAAATTTAGTTAAAACGTTCCATTTTGTTCGATGTAACTTATGCAGCTCAGCTGTTTGTCATTCGGAGCACATACGTAATCCCGCCGGAGAGGCCGTGATCTTGAACGTGGAGTGACAGCGACCGCGTCCCTATTCTGTTCTCTCAATATATTTCACTTGTAAATAGGTAGATAGGTTTAGTAGTACACTTTGTGAAGGGCTCGTCCGTGGAACCATTTATATCTGACGTGAAGCAGCATTGGTTTGTTCTGGATTGAAGAGTGAATGCTGTTGAAATTATAAGCACATGAGGCTTATCACCTTCATGCCTCAGATTGATAGATGCAGGGAGTTGCATCGTGGGGTACGTTTTGCGTGTCCTTAGTTGCAACACTTTTTTATAGGTGATTGTTGCCACTTAGTATCACATGGGCCATGTGCTCATTCCATCTTCAAGTATTATAAAAAACTCATACTTTTTGGGCAAAAGTGTAGGTTCTATTCCTTTCCTTTTACAAGAGCGTTGATGAATTTGTACTTTTTCAGGAACATTGTGGCCTATTTACAGTTTGTAAGTAAGGTGCGTTTTGAATATCGTGACCTAGGTTGCACTTAGTTTCTACTACCTACATCATGCATTATTGTCGGATTTGTACTTACACAATACCTTTGAAGAAATACTTACCTGAAAATACGCGTCTTAGTACGCACTCCAGAATAACGTCACGATACGTAATCGAATTTGAGCGACCGCTCTTCTGTCCTTGTCTATCACAATTAGCCGTTTGATTAATTCCACGCTTTTTCGTTTAACTTTACGCAGGTGGGCAAAGTTTTGTGAATTTAGGTCAAAACTTCAGGAGAATCAAATAGGTTCCGTTAGGGAAATAAAATTATGAAGGCCCAAATCAGCATTAAAAGCATATAAATGTTCGTATAAAAAAAACAAGTTAAATAATTCAATATTTTCTCATTTTAAGCGAAGTATTCATTTATAATAACAATTGTACTGATTGGTATTTAGTACATGTGTACAATCAAATCCAAATTATGTGAATGAAAAAAAAGAATATTCAAATGAAACTAATTAACAAGCGTAATGCCCTTATAAGGTCACAAGCCTTCAAAATGTTACGAATCTAGCATATTCCACTAATTGACATCAAAGTGACAACATGTTTGTAATCGAATACAAAGTGGTAGCGTTACTTAATACCAGTGAAACTTACACCTGGCAAGACTTCAAAAACGCTGGCTTTCAGCAAGTTGCAGTCGGTATGAGTGACGTTAATGAGATGTGTTTCATCGAAGAAGTTGACGTGCAACCAGTAATTTGTTTATGCACTCGCTTGCATACAAATAACAAAGTATAATAAATATATATATTAAACGATTGCTTTTTATAATCTAGGTTTTGTTTTTTAATAAAAATTAAAATTTGTTATTATTGGGGCGTTTAGGTCTGAGTGCTTCCTTAAAATCTCCGACACCAGGGTTGGCCCTAGCCCATACAAAGAAGTAAGGAAGGAATTAGTTAAATTACATTTTGGTTTAGAATACCACTAGATCATATAGCGCTATTCTCGTTTCGACGACCTCTGTGGCGCAGTGGGCGAAGGTCTGCCTGAGACGTAGAAGGTAGCGGGTTCGAATCCCGCCGGGATAAATGTTTGATTTATCTGCTGATATTTTTCTCGGGTCTGGGTGCTTTCTTTATATAATATGTAAAAAAAATAGATATATAAGTATAGGTCATGTGGTGCCTATAATACATGCCCTGCTTAGTGTGTGGCTACACGATGCTGTATGATAGTGTCCAGCATAAATAAATGTTTGATTTATCTGCTGATATTTTTCTCGGGTCTGGGTGCTTTCTTTATATAATATGTAAAAAAAATAGATATATAAGTATAGGTCATGTGGTGCCTATAATACATGCCCTGCTTAGTGTGTGGCTACACGATGCTGTATGATAGTGTCCAGCATAATTTTATTTTACTTATTTATTTCGTTTGTGATTAATATGTTATTCAATAGGAGCTTTACACGCATAATGGACCAACAAGGAGTCCAATTGCGGAAAAGGGAGTCCATTTACAATACAATTACAATAGGAGCTTCAGAAAAAATCCAACAATAAACAAACTCGGTGGTATGAAAATTCTAATATGTCACTTCCATAAGTGTTTCCAGGCTCAAGTAATTACACCTCAGCTTTTACTCGTATATTTAGCAACACTGTTCTTTAATATCCTGTTAAACACTTACACTTTACTGCGTCTTAAAAGTTGCAACGTAAAACAACAAGTGATATAAAAATTTACCACATCAAAATGACCTATGTAAGCTGCTTTGGTCAAGTTTAGCACAATTTTTAATATCAAAATTTCTTGGTATAAGGGAGACATTGTAGATTAAGCAGAAAGTTTCACTTATAACTAGGCTCATCGATCACTTCAGCTGTTTGATAATAATATTTATAAATCATATTATTTAGTATATTAAATTCGTATTAAACAAATAGAAATCTCAAAGTTAAGATATTCTATCAGTCAGAACTCAGTATATCGTTACCCACTGAATAGTTTTGTAAAATATAAATACTATATCACACAAAACCCAGTGGAAAAGTCACATGACAACAGTTTAAAATCCCTCAGACAAATAATAATATACAAAGAAGAATGCAATTGTGCTGATTGTCGATCCACGGACCAAGCTTCCCTTTCCTCATTTCATATCAAATTTGAACTCGCGATGTCTTGTCGTATGTCGCACACAATAAATGCCCGCCACGAAATCCAGTTACGTGGAGCGAGCCTCGACAATTGATAGAGAAACTGTGTGCAACGATGAAATTTAAAAAGTCATTTATTTCGAAATGCTTTTTCTCGGAGCGCTCGTGGCGGAGCGATATCAATTTTATTTTCCGTTGCGGCTTCTAGCCTAGATAGTGTACCGACAACAGTGGATCACGGGAAAAACTAATAACTTTCGAAATGTAAAATACAATGTCACATGTACAAAAAGAACGTGGTGCAAATGTTTTGCACCAAGCAACAATCGGCAAGGTGTAGGATACTCTCTGGCCAGATAGAGTGACGATCTGTGAAAGGCCGGATGAAGCTGAATGTGTCGAACTGAGGACAGGGCAAAATGGCACTCATTAGGGAGAAGCCTATGTCCAGCAGTGGACTGCAATAATATGATTATTATAATGATGACGATTACCAGACGGTAACAGACAAGGTCCAGTTTCACCATGGTTTTGAATAGGTTATAAACTAAATTAGGTATTTGTACGGTAAAACAATCAGTAATATTATGTTAAGAAAATAAATATTGCATTTCTTTAAAAGTCATCCATATCGTAAGAGGTGAAATTTTCACATTATATAGTTCTAAGCTTGGAATATCATATACTCTTTTATCCAGGTACCGCGCAAGAAAAGCTGCAAGCGAAAGATAGTAGGGCCTACTATTTTATATATCAAATGATTATTATATACACTCAATTGAGTCATATATATATATCATATACCCTTTTATCCAGGTACCGCGCGAGCGAAGCTGCAAGCGGAAGATAGTAGGAACTACTATTTTAAATTTTAAATAATTAATAAATACACTCAATAGATATAAACTGAAAGTAATTTGTGCAATTTTCCTTGAGCTCAGTGCCATAAAGGTGCACTCAACGTTAAGTTTCCATAGAAACAGGCAATAAGATACAAGCAAGCTACTTTTCAATAGAATAGACAAGAATGCAATACTTTACTATATGTAGCCACTGTGTCGCTTCTATATCACTTCCGTAGTCTGGTAGATAAAGGTAGCTTTTATTTTTATTTTAATCCATTTTCTTCGTTGTAGAAGATCACCGGACGTCCGTCGCCGAAGCGCGGTCAATGCAATTATGTTTTGATCGTATAACGACACATTTGTAGACATTTTTCTTCTCTAAAACATTATTTTAACCTTAATGTGCTTTGACATTATTTTATTAAAAATACGGAGTAAAATTGCGCTCGAGAAATACAAAAAGTTTCAACGCGTAAAATATGTTGGCGTATTATTGAGCTCTCATAAATACTGAATATGTATCAGAAATAGTCTTTTTAGCACCCGAAATTGGCAGATAAACAATATACATAGACGCTGGATCGAGGTTGAATACAATTCTGTATAATGAATAAAATTTAGATTTTTTTGTCCTATTTCATTTATGGATTGTCTCATCGGTATTCCAAGTTTTGTATGATTTGGGTCGCGTCCCGCTACCCGCATTCGTTGTACGTCTAGGCTGGATCCAAGGTGTTGGCAAGGTCAACATGTTTACTTCTCACTGATAACTGTGACTCTACGGTTTTGACTTTTAAAACAATGGTAATGTGCGCCGGCTGTCCATCAATACAAATGCTAAAACGTAACGTAGACGTTCCTATACTGACTTTACTATGATGGTTTGTTACAGTCAACCATCATTGAGGAACACCATGTTCTATGTGATCTTCGTCTGCGTATGAGCTAGTGACCAACTCTCGTGTCGGAGTTTTTAGGTCGCCCGAAGGCCTTCGACATGGCTTAACGACTGAAAAGCCGGGACCAACATCTTAACGTGCCTTTCGAAGCAAGGATACGCTCAAATCTAAATATCACTATACGGTCACTGTAACGGAACAGAACCCTATGGTGTGTTCCGTCACTCACAAATATAGGAAAATATAGTATCTAAATAAACCTTTTGGTAGACCAGTCTCTTTGAACGTAAAATTAACTCTTAACTCGATGGTAAATAAATAAACCTCTTGTTTTATTTGAAAATACGCGGGCAAAAACACTAGCGACAAGAACTAATGCATTAAAGAAGCTTAGACATAATATTGCTTAATAAATTAAATAGATGGCATCACTGCTTGCGTTATTTGAAAATACGCGAGTGAAAACACTAGCGACATCAATCAATGCATTATAGAAGCTTAGACATAATATTGCATAATAAATAAAAAAGATGGCATCACCGCTTGCTTTATTTAAAAACACTAGCGACGTCAAACAACGAATTATAGGAGATTCAACCATTTATTGAAAATATAATATGAACTCTAACGTATCAAGTATAAGAACCATAATTACTAGTTCTAAATAGTTGGGTGGGTCAATCAACAAACTGAAGAAAAGTTATTTAATTATTGTTAGATTAATTGAATTCATAAAGCTTTATAAAACATCTTGAATTTCACGAATGAATATAATCATAAAGTTAGCATAACAATAACTATTTTATTGTAATAATTTAACTACAGAAATGCTACATTTAATATAAATGAGGGTAGATTATGAATGAGCTAACATCCGGATTTTGTTATTGCATTTTGTGAAAAATGCAGCGTAAACAAAAATGAGTGGAAAGTTTTAGGTTGAAAACACACTTTAAAGCATAATTTAAACCTTAACTTTATAAACATAAAGACCATATTGGACTGGATGGGTCTGATCATTGAGATAGCAGAGCTGCCAAGCGGGACTATATGGAGGTTCACTCAAATTGAGATAATGAAATGAACTCTTAACGCAATAGATATAATGTTCAGAATGGCCTGTTTTAGAATAATCCATCAGTTCAAGCGACGTAATACGAAAGGTATTTATTATCGCTAAATTAATGGAAATCCTGTAAGATAATTATTACTATTCATAACTGATTAAAAGGATAAACTTTTGATAGAAATACTTTATATAATGTATCACTTTTCTATCAAAATATTGACTGAGGTAGATTTAGATTGAGCGTAACTTCCGGAACTGGTTATTGCGTTTCGAATGCGATGAGGCGGAACGAAAAAGGTTTTAAAAAGGG
This sequence comes from Horisme vitalbata, assembly GCA_951804965.1. NCBI lineage: Eukaryota > Metazoa > Arthropoda > Insecta > Lepidoptera > Geometridae > Horisme > Horisme vitalbata. Next base: position 17,706,300 of record OX638093.1, read on the forward strand.
GAATTTAGGTACATTCGGGATCATTCCACAATTATCGGTACGGGGAGGAACAAGAATAAGTCGAGGCGAAATTACGGACGGACGGTCCACGGTTCCCACGAAGTTATCGTTCATCCAAGCCTTATCGCCATTTTTATACGATTATAATTCGTAAAGTAAATTCAGTGTAAATTATCAAGTGATATTACGTGGCTAAGACACCTTCATGCCCTTAAATTGGTCTAGTGAGCCTGCTGACCAAGCGTAATTTAAAGTGAACTTTCGACTATTATCTATTACGTGGCTAAGACACCTTCACGCCCTTAAAATTGGTCTAGTGAGCCTGCTGACCATGCGTAATTCAAGACAGATAATAGACGAGAGTAGCGAGTTCAGAGATGATCTGCTCTTTCTTTGCTTCTCAATACGTGGCTAAGACTCCTTCACGTCCTTCAATTGGTTGGTGAGCCTGCTGACCATGCGTATTGAGCAAGTAAATGAGAAGGGTAGAAGGCTTGTTTGAATGATCACTTCAAACGTAGTCCGGAAACCTTGCGGTGTTATACCCAAGGGCTACGTTCCTTGCCCTTAGCTTTGTGGGGTTCCATCATCCTCTCACTGCGGCCAAGACACCTTTAGCCGTCAGCACCCTGATCGGTCTTGTGAGCCTGCTTGACCGGCAGTGAGAAAATCTTTCCCTCATCCTTACTTCCTACCCACTTTCCATCTGTTGCCTTAGGTCGCTTGGTAACAGACTTCCCGTACTTATCTATATGTTTATCTATCACACTTATATGTTTAGGGCTAGGGTGGTAGGTACACGTACATATTTGTAGGGACGTTAGGTCTAGCAGTTAGCCAGGTATCTCATCATTACACCCCGATGAGAGACACGCACGTTTACATGTAAATGAGAAGGTTGTACTTCTAGTTTTGAAAGAATTCCACACTTAGCTATTTTAGGGCCTACGTAGGTTCAGGTTCAATGGTAGGCTAGGAAAAGTAGGTAGGCAGGAATTTATTTAGTATATTTGTTAAATCTAGGTTCTGTATTTTCTTCACGTTAAATTCGGCGGGCCAAGCCGTCCTTTTTGTAGATTCTATAATATATATTACGTTATAAAGTCAAACCTGCCTGAATAGGCCTAGCAAAGTAGGCAGGCAGGAATTTATTTAGCCTATTGGTAAAATCTAGATCATTATGGTGGCAGCGTCCTAGCTAAGTCCAGCAGGCCAAGCCGTTCTATTTTTAGATTCAATAATATATTGTTTTAAAATCTATCTAGCCTGTAAAGGTATATTATATATAATTATCAATCTACCTATTAACTGGAGAGAATGAGCAGTTAAGTTCTATGATTCAATATAAAATTGTCCAGGAATGGAATCCTTTGTTTTCATATTAAAATCCTCGCACAAGATGAGGTGATTGCCTAATAAAGGTATTGATATATTTTATCAAGCTATTGAAGCTACTAAGACAAGCAGATGCAGTTCTTATCTACACAATAAATCCTCGCAATAGATGAGGTACAACCAATAAGGTTCACGCTACAAAGACAGGCAAATGTAAGTCTTTGATACTATCAGTAATCATGGTGAAATATATCATTGATTTCATATCTAAGTGTATAGCTAATAAGCTAACATTTAGGAATCTAATTCCTTAGACATTTCGTATTTTATTAGCAGACAAATAACTGATTCATTTTACCTAAGTTATAGGTATTATCAATATCAGTGATTTGATGCACCTTAGCTGAAAAATCACTCCCTCTTACTCCTTTGTTTGTCAAAAGACTGACCATACAATTACAGACAGTAACGAGGCATGATCTCAACCCCCAAAATGAAATCTTGGTGGGGGGTACCCAAGTAAGGAGACGAAACCCACAGGACGCGCGGGGCGGAGCGCGTCCCTATGCCAATTTAGAGTCAGAATGTGAGAGACAAAACTATTCATGATCACATGCCGATCAACAGAGCCAGTATGAAAGATAATTATATTCACAAGTTTTACGTCGATCGCTAAAGCCAGTATGAAAGAGAATTAGATTCAGAATGAAAGATTCATATCAATATCATGTATTACGTTTAATTGATAGCATATATCTAATATACTATTTAATAACTATAAGCTGTTAAACCACTAGATTCAAGAGAAGAGAATAAAACGCCAATCTTAGGCCGTTAATTCGTTAGATAAGTATAGGAATAATAGAAAATAAGTTCAGGAAGAGTTTTCGATCAAAATTTGTGTTAGAATAGCTAGATAATCTTAGGGTAGGCTAGAAAAATCTTTTTAAAATACCTCAAAAGAATCGCGGGTTATGTACGGTATATGCGTAGGGTTCTAACCAAACTAGACATCATATGGCCAAATGAAAATATAAAAGAAAGTTTAAATAGGGTTACCACGTTGACTTTCCATGGCTTCAAATGTAAAATCTAAATTATTATTTAATAGAGATATTTTTAGGGGGGGGGGGGTTACAATTTGGTGCCGTGACCAGGATTTGGTATTAATACAAGTAATGCGGTTTATTTTAGCAGTATAGATTATTGATTTAACATAATTTAGTATTATTATCTGTTAACATTCTATATAAAATGTAAGAAGTATGTACATATATGAGAAATTATGTAGGTTTGAAGATTTGCTTAGGTATAGTTATAAGTAGTGTACAGTGCGGAATTATTTCGCACAATTTGTTGCCGCGTATAGAGGAGAGGTTTTAAAACGATTAAGTAAGTAGGTAGTATAAAATAAGTAGCAAGAAAATAGTTTAAAGTAGGTAGCTCAGTGTCGGTATATTTATTTAAAATTCAAGCAGTGAACTTCTTCGAACTGATGGTGTTACTGTTAGTCGCAGATTATTCGTAGGGTTCAGATTCTTATTCCAAAACTTGATTGATAATAATAGGATAATGAGATAAAGTAATAAATAGATACGTATATTCTTAAGTTTATACGCAGAATAACTTATAGTACAGGTGATAATTTAACATATAATAGACTGAAATTTAGCAAGAACGTGGGTTAGGCTAGATTGCCATTTTACGTCCGACAGTATTAGTGCACATAGGCCGTGATCGTCTAGTAGTTGGATAAAGGTGCTCGTGGCGTAAAAATAAAATCGGAAACTTACTCGTGGGGTAGCTCATTACACGAAAATAAAATAAACAAAACAAGTGCTCGTGGCGTAGCTTCAGTTAAAAAAATTAAAGTCTGTAAAAACGATCGAGGCGTAGATTATTTGAAAAAAAAAAGTTTGCAAAAACGCTAGTGGCGTCGTTTAGTTCTGTAAAAATAAGTCTAGAAAATGTTGTTTCGTAGATTACTTAGTTTTATTTATATTTCGGTGAAAATAAAATTTGTAGAAAGTTTTCGGAGTCATAAGTAGTTCAGCAACTTTTCGTTCAGACACAGTTTGGAGGGGGGGCCGTTTGATGACGCGTAGGGATGTAGGTTCTCTCTCTCTCTCTTTCTCTCTGTAGGTTGTTGATTTCTGACTCTTGGGAAAGAGTTAGGTAAATGCAACTTAGTAGTTCTCGTGTGGATCCCTAAATTGGAACTGCCCAAATGCAGAGTTTCACCTAAATTAGTTCAGCACTTAGTTTATTTTATGTTGCGATAGGAAGTGAGTTAGTTTAGATTATTACTGGTAAACGTCTGCGGATTCGCTTGTGTGGATTCCTAAATTGGAACTGGCCAAGTGCGGAGTTTCACCTAAATTAGTTCAGCACTTTATTTTTAGTTTAAGAAAGAGATAGACGTGTTTACATATTAAAATTCATAACCTTAATTTCTGTATTCGTAAGATTTCACATAAAATAAAAATAGAAACAGTTGTTTTCGTAAAATTTTGTAAGTAGGTAGTATTCATGCATTAGGACTTCTTGAGTTTGGGAGACAACTAGATACTGAAATAAGTATAGTATCTACTTGAAGTAGTAGGTAGTCGTAGAATCACGCCCTCTCCTTCATTTCGATATTCGGCTAGCTTGAGCTTCTTACTTACTCATTGGTGATAGGTTTGGTTTGTAAGTTATGTACGATAAATATTATGTTAATGTAACACAACATAACTAGGTAAGATAAAATACTGAGGCAGGTAGATAATTGAGATAAGTTACACTTAATTTACTTGCATAACGTGATAGGAAGGTAGGTTCGTACAATACTTTTATTAAAATTTCCAAGCGTTCATACTAGGGTAGGTATTGGCTTGTTATAAAGTAGTCTAAATTTAACTATTACTGATACTACTAATGAAAATTGTTATCGGTACACCGCTTTCCTCAACATTGCTTTTTTTAATAGGAACCTTATAACTTACATCTACTTTTAGGTGGATACTTATTTCACCGTTTGCATAAGTATGATTTATATAGATAGAACGGAATTAAGAATAAAGAAAACTAAATTGAGGGTTTTAAGTTTAGAACTTGGATCGTTTTGTTAAATATTATGGTTTCGTTAATTTAAAAATGCAATTTAGTTTTCACTTATATCTACTATTAGGCAGATAGATATTTTACAGTTGGGATAAAATTCATATAGATAGAACGGAATAAAACTAGGTTTGCGGTTTTATAGTTTAGAGCCATCATTTGTCTTTTATTAAATATTTTGGTTTCATTAATTTATAATAGCAGTTTAGTTAGAATAGTTTACTTTTTAAGTAGAAGAAAAACAGAAACAAAACATAGTTACGGTTTAGTTTAATTAATAGGGGGTTGATATTTACAACAGAAACAAAACATTGTTACGGTATAGTTTAATTAATGGGGGGTTGGTATTTATAAACAGAAACAAATCATAAATACGGTTTAGTTAAAAAAATGGGGGGTTGATATTTAAAGTTTTGTCGTAATACTTTATATTAAGTTCATTTTCATTAATTTTATTGAAAATAAAAATGAAATAAGTAATCAGAGGTACATATAGATATGTAGGTATAGTAGGAATTGTCAATGATATCTGAAATAATTGAAGCCTTTTTACAAAAAAAAAAATATTCTTTTAATATTCCAATATACCTAATAAAACAAACACTAATCATCGGTTATCAAGCGAAATAAATAAGATAAATGAAAATAGATTGAAATAAATGAAAAACAATTCAAATCATTTAGAATAATTTATTTCAAATTCTTAGATTAAGCGGAATATGGGGATTAAATATTGACATGGGATAAGATTACATTATATGAATCTAAAATTAACTTGAACGCCTCTATTTGGTTATTAGTTTGGGTTCAGCACACACTTGTAGGTCGAAATAAAGAAGGTAGGTATAGCTCATTTAAGCCATATCTAATAGGATCTACTTACATTGTATGGTACTATTTACATAGAAAATAATTAAAGTAGAGATTAGGAAGTATTCGTTGTTAGCAATTTCTTCAGTTCTTTTGTTTTGGGAAAAGAACTGAAGTAATTGAAAGTTATATCAAAACTTATTTTCAAAAAGTAACATAAAAATCTAGAAAATTAATTGTATCTAATTTAAGACAAAATTACCGGAAATCTAATTTAAAGTTAATTATAAGTTAGTACTCTTAGATTATAGTAGTAAAAGAGTTATTAACAAATTATTGTTAGTTAACACCTAGAAGTTTTAAAATAAGTGAGTATACTTTAAAAAAAAAAACTGACGAATATACATAGAAACGTCGTTATAAAACTCATTCAGTCTGTCAAACAGATAGAAAATCAGATTAGATGACTACCTGAGCTTAATTTATAGATAGTGGATAAGTTAAATCATATCAAGTAAGTAAATAAAATAATTTAAATAAAATATAGCATACATTTCAAAAAGGGAAAGGAAATATTTTAAGATAAACAATTTAGTGAACTGCAAAAATCAAATAAATTGCTAGTTTTCAGTTTGAATTTGATTGATTTGGGTTTGACGTTTGTCAAATACAAACATTAAACCAAAATTAATTAAATTTAAAAATAAAATGCGGTGAAACGTGAGTGGGATTACCCAACTGGGGGGTTGTTTCGTTACATTCAACAAGGTTTTGGCTGTTAGAGAAACAGTACAATTTTTTTCGTAGTTTCTGGTTTCAATGCGTTGATTAGTTGTTTAAGGTGGCGTGAATGGCAATGAAAGTTAATGCAATGCAAGTGTAGTGTTTATAGAAAAAAAAAAATTATGGAGGGCCTAGATGATTAATCAATAACATGACTAGAAACGGTTTGTTGACTTTGAATGCAAATAACATTTAAGAATACATACAAGGACCTTTTATGGGGAAGTTTGGTGTTAGGTTAAGTCGGAAGACATTCATCAGCATATTCTAATATAGCTGATCTCATAAAGAGTCCTACTCTACACGCACGAAAGAAATTTACGCACACTATACATGCTCTGTGATATTAAACAAGTTTTAATTTAGTTAAAGAGCTTAAATGCTCTTGATGAATTCGGGTTTGAGAGAAGGTGGTGTAAGTGTTCGTATTACTGAGGAAAAGAGGTAAATGGGATGCTCTTACATCAAATCATTAGGATTGATTTGCTTCACAACCAAGTTCCTTTTTCGAAGAATCTGAATTCAACAAGAGATATAGACTTTGAGTATTATTCTATAAAAAAAAATTAAATGCTCATTGATGCTTGTTTATATTTCAGTTTAAACACATTAACATATTGTAAGAACACACAACATATTTACATACAGACGCCAATTCAAATATTTGGATTCAAATGTTAGCAAATTAGAAATTTGTACTTATTTAAATGACTTATCAATGAAATAATATTATATATTTGTGAATTTAATGGGTTAAAATTTTTCCTTCGGTTAAATATTTACTCACCTGCGTAAAAATTGGGGGTTGGCTGTAACGGAACAGAACCCTATGGTGTGTTCCGTCACTCACAAATATAGGAAAATATAGTATCTAAATAAACCTTTTGGTAGACCAGTCTCTTTGAACGTAAAATTAACTCTTAACTCGATGGTAAATAAATAAACCTCTTGTTTTATTTGAAAATACGCGGGCAAAAACACTAGCGACAAGAACTAATGCATTAAAGAAGCTTAGACATAATATTGCTTAATAAATTAAATAGATGGCATCACTGCTTGCGTTATTTGAAAATACGCGAGTGAAAACACTAGCGACATCAATCAATGCATTATAGAAGCTTAGACATAATATTGCATAATAAATAAAAAAGATGGCATCACCGCTTGCTTTATTTAAAAACACTAGCGACGTCAAACAACGAATTATAGGAGATTCAACCATTTATTGAAAATATAATATGAACTCTAACGTATCAAGTATAAGAACCATAATTACTAGTTCTAAATAGTTGGGTGGGTCAATCAACAAACTGAAGAAAAGTTATTTAATTATTGTTAGATTAATTGAATTCATAAAGCTTTATAAAACATCTTGAATTTCACGAATGAATATAATCATAAAGTTAGCATAACAATAACTATTTTATTGTAATAATTTAACTACAGAAATGCTACATTTAATATAAATGAGGGTAGATTATGAATGAGCTAACATCCGGATTTTGTTATTGCATTTTGTGAAAAATGCAGCGTAAACAAAAATGAGTGGAAAGTTTTAGGTTGAAAACACACTTTAAAGCATAATTTAAACCTTAACTTTATAAACATAAAGACCATATTGGACTGGATGGGTCTGATCATTGAGATAGCAGAGCTGCCAAGCGGGACTATATGGAGGTTCACTCAAATTGAGATAATGAAATGAACTCTTAACGCAATAGATATAATGTTCAGAATGGCCTGTTTTAGAATAATCCATCAGTTCAAGCGACGTAATACGAAAGGTATTTATTATCGCTAAATTAATGGAAATCCTGTAAGATAATTATTACTATTCATAACTGATTAAAAGGATAAACTTTTGATAGAAATACTTTATATAATGTATCACTTTTCTATCAAAATATTGACTGAGGTAGATTTAGATTGAGCGTAACTTCCGGAACTGGTTATTGCGTTTCGAATGCGATGAGGCGGAACGAAAAAGGTTTTAAAAAGGGGAATTTAGGTACATTCGGGATCATTCCACAATTATCGGTACGGGGAGGAACAAGAATAAGTCGAGGCGAAATTACGGACGGACGGTCCACGGTTCCCACGAAGTTATCGTTCATCCAAGCCTTATCGCCATTTTTATACGATTATAATTCGTAAAGTAAATTCAGTGTAAATTATCAAGTGATATTACGTGGCTAAGACACCTTCATGCCCTTAAATTGGTCTAGTGAGCCTGCTGACCAAGCGTAATTTAAAGTGAACTTTCGACTATTATCTATTACGTGGCTAAGACACCTTCACGCCCTTAAAATTGGTCTAGTGAGCCTGCTGACCATGCGTAATTCAAGACAGATAATAGACGAGAGTAGCGAGTTCAGAGATGATCTGCTCTTTCTTTGCTTCTCAATACGTGGCTAAGACTCCTTCACGTCCTTCAATTGGTTGGTGAGCCTGCTGACCATGCGTATTGAGCAAGTAAATGAGAAGGGTAGAAGGCTTGTTTGAATGATCACTTCAAACGTAGTCCGGAAACCTTGCGGTGTTATACCCAAGGGCTACGTTCCTTGCCCTTAGCTTTGTGGGGTTCCATCATCCTCTCACTGCGGCCAAGACACCTTTAGCCGTCAGCACCCTGATCGGTCTTGTGAGCCTGCTTGACCGGCAGTGAGAAAATCTTTCCCTCATCCTTACTTCCTACCCACTTTCCATCTGTTGCCTTAGGTCGCTTGGTAACAGACTTCCCGTACTTATCTATATGTTTATCTATCACACTTATATGTTTAGGGCTAGGGTGGTAGGTACACGTACATATTTGTAGGGACGTTAGGTCTAGCAGTTAGCCAGGTATCTCATCATTACACCCCGATGAGAGACACGCACGTTTACATGTAAATGAGAAGGTTGTACTTCTAGTTTTGAAAGAATTCCACACTTAGCTATTTTAGGGCCTACGTAGGTTCAGGTTCAATGGTAGGCTAGGAAAAGTAGGTAGGCAGGAATTTATTTAGTATATTTGTTAAATCTAGGTTCTGTATTTTCTTCACGTTAAATTCGGCGGGCCAAGCCGTCCTTTTTGTAGATTCTATAATATATATTACGTTATAAAGTCAAACCTGCCTGAATAGGCCTAGCAAAGTAGGCAGGCAGGAATTTATTTAGCCTATTGGTAAAATCTAGATCATTATGGTGGCAGCGTCCTAGCTAAGTCCAGCAGGCCAAGCCGTTCTATTTTTAGATTCAATAATATATTGTTTTAAAATCTATCTAGCCTGTAAAGGTATATTATATATAATTATCAATCTACCTATTAACTGGAGAGAATGAGCAGTTAAGTTCTATGATTCAATATAAAATTGTCCAGGAATGGAATCCTTTGTTTTCATATTAAAATCCTCGCACAAGATGAGGTGATTGCCTAATAAAGGTATTGATATATTTTATCAAGCTATTGAAGCTACTAAGACAAGCAGATGCAGTTCTTATCTACACAATAAATCCTCGCAATAGATGAGGTACAACCAATAAGGTTCACGCTACAAAGACAGGCAAATGTAAGTCTTTGATACTATCAGTAATCATGGTGAAATATATCATTGATTTCATATCTAAGTGTATAGCTAATAAGCTAACATTTAGGAATCTAATTCCTTAGACATTTCGTATTTTATTAGCAGACAAATAACTGATTCATTTTACCTAAGTTATAGGTATTATCAATATCAGTGATTTGATGCACCTTAGCTGAAAAATCACTCCCTCTTACTCCTTTGTTTGTCAAAAGACTGACCATACAATTACAGACAGTAACGAGGCATGATCTCAACCCCCAAAATGAAATCTTGGTGGGGGGTACCCAAGTAAGGAGACGAAACCCACAGGACGCGCGGGGCGGAGCGCGTCCCTATGCCAATTTAGAGTCAGAATGTGAGAGACAAAACTATTCATGATCACATGCCGATCAACAGAGCCAGTATGAAAGATAATTATATTCACAAGTTTTACGTCGATCGCTAAAGCCAGTATGAAAGAGAATTAGATTCAGAATGAAAGATTCATATCAATATCATGTATTACGTTTAATTGATAGCATATATCTAATATACTATTTAATAACTATAAGCTGTTAAACCACTAGATTCAAGAGAAGAGAATAAAACGCCAATCTTAGGCCGTTAATTCGTTAGATAAGTATAGGAATAATAGAAAATAAGTTCAGGAAGAGTTTTCGATCAAAATTTGTGTTAGAATAGCTAGATAATCTTAGGGTAGGCTAGAAAAATCTTTTTAAAATACCTCAAAAGAATCGCGGGTTATGTACGGTATATGCGTAGGGTTCTAACCAAACTAGACATCATATGGCCAAATGAAAATATAAAAGAAAGTTTAAATAGGGTTACCACGTTGACTTTCCATGGCTTCAAATGTAAAATCTAAATTATTATTTAATAGAGATATTTTTAGGGGGGGGGGGGTTACATCACCCATCCAAGTAATGACCGGGCGGAGTGTTGCTTAACCAAGGTGATTTGCTAAGAACACTGAAGTTGATGACTTTGATGATAACTTTGAGCATTAAAAAAATCAATGTGAATTACAATTATTAAGCTCCGAGTGATCGTGACGTATGGCTCGGTAAATATTGTTGTAAGACGCCCTTATAATATAAAGTGACGATCTGAGGCAGGGGGCAATGGCGCTTAATTTTTTTTATTATTTATAACATAAACAATGTGTAATATTTCTTATTATTATATCTAAAAACCATATTAGGTTTGACAAAGATGTACAAGGAGGTTCATTTCTCCGTACCTAATTTTATCAATTATGAGTAAAAAGTGCTGAAAAAAAATTATAAGTACCTAATAAAACGTAATCTATGTAATAAAGCTTATTATAAAATATTTGATTATTTAGATGACAAAAAAGCTTGGGATGAAACTGCCTCCAACTCCATCAAAAACAATGTAATAGTTATTAAGAACAATGACGTTAAAAAATATAAGCCAAGCAGAGTTTCTTGCCAATTCTTTTCTGTTTGGTCACGTTACGAACTGGTGGTAAATTAAAAAAAATTACGTTTCAAAGATAAACAGCTATACAGTTCCTACTGAATAAATGAATTTTGAGTTTGAGTTTGAGTTTAATACTTAAATTTTTTTTGAACGAAGTTAAGTAGTTGATAGAGAATGCAAGATATAAGTAGATACTATTAGTTAGTCTGTGACAGTAGTAACAGTCTTCTTAGCAACAGTACATGTAAAGTAAACAATCAGTAGGAATACAAAGATAACTTCACTACAAACTATTAAAGAATAAGCACAATGATCATTGAAACGATCATTGGCCAATAGCTTGATTGGCTCGGCGGTTATTAGGAGAGGCCTATGTCCAGCAGTAAACTACTACAGGTAGATGATGATGATGAGCATAACGATACTCACATCTTAAGTAACATAGGTAACTTTAGTTGTGACTCCATACGATAAGCTGTAAATAATTCAAAAGAATCTTCTAATGCCGAAGGTGATGAATAAGAAACCTTTTCACAAATTGCTCCACTGAATATTGTTTAACAACATTTTTAGAGATTACGACAGCAGAGCAAAATAAATGCCTTAATATATTGCTTGAAAAAAGTCTTTACCTACTGATATGATGGAATAAGATACTTTATATATAAAAGCGTATCTATTAAAAAAGTCATCGTACATTCTTGTAAGCTGCTTTAGATTTTGGTCTGTTTGACGACTCAAGACGTTATCAGCTCTATTTACTTTCGAAATAAGTATTTTTCCAGGGCGCTGTTTACAGCGAAACCTTATACAATACGATGTCATTCTCCAAAAACAATTTCCTTTTGAGAAACGTTTAAACAAAAATTCATTTACTTATATCGTTCCCTCTCAAAACGTAATCATCACGAAGCCAGAGGTAAGGCTATGACATATTACCGAAATTCACGTTATACTAACACCGGTCGGGCCCAAGGCGTCTATTATGAGATACGAAAAGTAAAACGTTTATAATACGGGTGAGAATGAAGTATGGTTGGTGGAGTTAGAAAGAGAAAAGATAAGAAAATAATGCGCGGTCATATATCATCACAATCGCCAGAATTCTGGCCGGGGCTACCGGCCACCGACCCTCCTCACTGCGTGAATCTACTGAAAATATTTAACTAAGCAAGAATAGTCGCGGTACTCTCTTCCGCCGTTGATTTCTTGTGTTTCCACTGTTATAATTTCAACCATGTGGTATGTTTGGCAAGGTTTTACACTAATACTAGTAACCCGTCCCGACTTTGCACGCATTATATAATGCCTACCTAAATATTTTTTTGTCATAGTTTTGTTTTGTTATATAGGCGGTGTTTGTCAATTAAAGCGGCAGTTCCCAAGAGTATTGACTACTATCGTCATATTAAAACCAATTTGCTGAAAACGTTAAAAAAGTACCTAAACCTTCCTCATGAATCCCCACTTATCACTTATTGGTGAAAAACCCTAAACACAAACACAATACATTAGAAACATTAAACATTTAATTTCATTCAGTAGTCTTTGAGTTTATCGCGAACAGACAGACAAACAGGCAGGCAGACAGACGCGGTGGGGGACTTTGTTTTAAGTAACGATTAACCAACGATCTTATTTTCACCAATCAAAAAGTGAATCCGCCCGCAGTCAACGTGCTAGTGTTTAATGTATAACGCTTTGAATGCTGAAAACAAAACCCGTAGTCAACGTGCTAGTGTATTGCTTTGAATGCTGAAAACAAAACCCGTAGTCAACGTGCTAGTGTATTGCTTTGAATGCTGAAAACACAACGGCGCTCCTGCAAGAGCTCACACTCCTCGAGCATGGCGCGGAGCGTCATATTGATGTGTCGCTATAATTTTCCTGTAAAATATAGATATATTTCGATAATATACAAAAATTTCACTTCGCAAACTTCGGAGATAAATAAGGGTATGGGTAAGGGGGGTATGGTAATTTTTTGGACTTTTTTCATCATTAATCAAAAACATTAATCAAAAAAATAAAAACAGATTTTTACTGTTCAAATCAAGCCTTTTCATTTGATACCCCACTCGACCTGGCAACACCCCTTCGCTAAAATTTTCCTATAAAATAACATAAATTAGTTTCAGGTTCCTCGATTTGGAAACTTCTGAGATGAGGGGGGTTATGGTCATTTATTGGACAAACCGAATCAAATCTACGAAATGTTTAACTTCCCCCTTACCAACCGGTAGGCTATAAAGCAGACAATTAAACTGGCAAATACCAGGACCTTATTTCAGTAAGTCTTACTGCCGGGATGCAAAGTGCACCACGGTACACGGTGAGTTACTCGTGCGTTGAGAACGCACTTCCATTTATTTGTCCATGAATGGTACCGGAATACATGAATGATATAGAAATGGTAATTTTTTGGACAGAACCCAATCAAATCTACGAAATGATTAACGTCCCCTTATCAACCAATGGGTTATGAAGCAGACGATTAAACTGGCAAATACCAGGACCTGCGAACGGGTAGGTCTTGCTGCCGAGATATTTTCATAAATCTAAAACCGTGCATCGTATAAAAATAAACTATTGTATATACTGGGCTATTTGACCCCTTTCAAATATATATATGCCACTTAACCTGGTGGCACCAGTTTGAAATTTTGACATTTCTTGTTTTGGACCCTATGGGATGAAAACATAAATAAGTTTATATTTTTTCAATTGAAATATTATTCAATTAGCGCACTTTAAATCTATACCAAATTTCAAGTCAGTAGCTTATGCAGTTCCAGAAATAATCAGCTCTGACAGACGGACAAAGCTGCTCCATAATGGTTTGTTTGACCGGTTCGGTAACGTAACCTTAAAAATACATAATTTTACCTCTAACTCGATGTCTCTCTCATCGTCTAGTATTTTACTTAATCTTCATCATCAACCCGTGTCATCACACAGCTGCGATTTGACCCAAACATAGATTTAAACCACCCATCTCGGTCCTATTACGATACCTGAATTAAAGACAAACTAAACTAGCCGTTGTAGTAATATTAAAAAAATATTCTTTATTATTAGTAACCCAGTCACATAAATAGAAATCCAGTGCCGTTTGTTTTAGTTACATTTTAGAAATGCCTGTCTAGTTATCCTAAACTTAGATAATAACTATCCAAAGCTCGTATTTGGAATGTTTGGTGCGGTTTTGCTTCAGTAAGGCTTCATTCACACGGAGCGAGTATTCGCTGTAAATTTGAATCACTAAGAATACCACTAGTCGTTGCAATAACTGTTTTCACGTGCTTGGCACTATGTAGCAAGTACGATTTTAAGCGAGATACAATGCCCAGATAGCTGGTGCTACATAGTTGCTTGTAGAGTCGACACTGCACATGTTCTATTCACCTCAATGATTTTGCTGACGGAACGTGTTCAGATTGTAGTTGGTGCTAGTGATCGCTCACAGCACGAATACACTGATTATGATTCCAAACGATCTCTAGTGTGTTAAGCATCTAATCTATTTATTGTACTACTTTAGTCTGATGAAGGGCGCATACATAATGTCCCTCTGAACTTATGTTTTGATAAACGTCTTTATTCAAACCTCAGGTTATTATGACATGAGATTAATTGTACCTATCATGAGAAATTTAGGACACCGGCTAGATAGAGTGACAATCTGCGACGGCTGCTGGTAAAAGCTAGATGCGTCGAGCTTGAGACAGGGCACTATGTCCCAGCCGTTGCCTGCTATATAGGATGATGATAATGATGATGATGATGGAGAGAAATGTGTTATTTATTTGTTATTTTTTAAAAGAAAACAGCTTATATTTAATTTTTTTTTGTCTATCTCATTTATAATTTTGTTAGAGTTATAGTTTTCTACAATTTCATTAATACAATTTGCAGCACTAAGAACCAATTTCCACACTTGCAAAGTTTATCTGGAAGAAAATTACATTTAGCATTAAGTTCGGCTAAGTACTTGTATTTTATCTTGTGCAATAAATAATGTTCTATGTAGATATCTATCTATAAAGGCTTATGGATAGACTTATACTCGTAACAAACATCAAGTCTATTATAGGAATATCTGTGATTTATTTGACCTATCTGGTAGCTGAGTACAGTTGTATATAAGTATCGTGTAATTGAACCCTAATGCCAGTAGAAATGTAATTGACAACCCTCTTACCATTAACTAGAATTGGGCTGTCCGTTCAATGAATGAAGGATGCCTGAAGTCAAGGGTAAAATAAAGCGATCACCCAAAACTGTCGCTTTGAAAATAATTAATTACTTGAGTGATGTTGTGGAAGCTTTATGAAGTATTTATTATTAACTTTGATGAACCTTATATTAAAAAGCTTACTTCCGACTCAGGGCCTGAACACATTAATAAAAAACCCGCGCCTAACCTCGCGTGGTATCCGGATAAAAAGTAGCCTCTACCTGCTGGCACCAGGCTTCCATAAACTATTTATTTTCCAAGATTCATCAAAATTCGTTCAGATGATAACATCTGTACATTAGTAGTTGCGTGGTAACAAAAAGATTACCATAAAGTCATAGTGAGAATGTATTATGATATACTTTTATTAAATTATATAGATCAAAATAATCAGCAATAATCAGGAATAATGAAATTATTCATATTGAAAAACGGGAATTTTCACGTACCGTTACATCGGTGAAGGCAAGACGGGACGCGGAGGGAGAGCGTCGCGTTCACTCACCCTGATGAAGACTCTCTTAACGAGTCGAAACGCCGTCGGTGCCTTCACCGATGTAACGGTACGTGAAAATTCCCGTTTTTCAATATGAATGAGTTAATTCACGTTAGTTTCATGAATGAAATTATTGGTAAGTAAATATTTACATGTCAATGTTTTACATAATAATTATGTCAACATTTTTACAAACTAAAATTACCATAGTTAAAAATCTGTGGGCGAAAAAAACGCGTTAGGCACTGAACAATGTCAAATTCGTGAACCACCACGTCCTAAAAATAAACTACATAGAAATAGGAACCCTTTCCTTTTCTAATAAGAAGCCAATTTCATTATTTTCGTATCGGCGCCATGAAAAGCGGAAAATATTAAGAAACAACACACTTAAGCCCACTAAGTGAAATTACATAAACCGATGACGTCGCGTTTTCTGCTAGGGTAGATAAATAATACAATTAGTAAAGTGATTGATAGTTTCACAGGAACACGTTAGGATAGTTATCTAATATATTTAGTTGGAGCCCTCCTTTAGGTGAAAACAAATCTCGTAATGTGTCTGTTTTACCTACAAGATAAATGTATGTATATTATTATATTATATATTTGGAACAACGTTTTGCGTTTAGCGTTCTTTCATTATAAGCGATCGTGTGAGCTTGCTTGGCTTATCTTGGCTTTGGTCCTTCGTCGTTCCCTCAATACTAGGGATTGACTCCATTGGCGAAGTCTCTTCACTGCTTTTCTCCATCGGTTTCTGTCAAAGCTTGGCTACGTTAAAGAGCCAAGCTTTGTAAGACTGTCCGATTACCATTTGGGTGGTATTTGTGAGTTTTTGTGTTAGTATGTTTGCTTCCTCTCAACTTCGTAAGGACTGAACGAAATTGGATGGAACTTGGAATAAATAGTAACTAGGTACTTTTTAACCGAGTAATATGTGAGTGAAGTCGCTGGTGAAAGCATCCACGGCTTCAACTCCGTAGCGTGTTAAGGAAAGAACAGCAGTATCAGTTATATTGAAATAGAATTTTGCTCGCGGCTTTCATTGCGTTTTAACGGGATAAAAAGCCTACTTATATGTTATTCCAAGTCTAGAACTACACATGTGAAAAATTTCAGCTTAATCTTTTCAGTAGATTTGACAAACATTTCGCATTTCACATATTCACATTTCACAAACTTTCACCTTTATAATATTAGTAGGATAGGATAGTTGCTTCTGTTATTACCTAAACATGATGCCAATTTTTTTTTCTACAGCTGAGTCGAGAGAACACAATTCGTTGCGGTGAATTTGGCGTAATGTAATCAATTATAAAACCCATAAAATAAATCACGGTGGTCACAGTTTTAATTGATGCCGAACATTATTAAATGCTAGCAAACGAATTTTAAAAAGCGCGCTGTGCCTAAATGTACTTTGTGTGTCTAATTTTTCATTGTATTTAACATCATCATCATCACCATCAGGCTCTAGCAGTCTACTGCTGCACATAGGCCTCCCCTAATGAATGCCATTGCGCCCTGTCCTCAGCTCAACGCATCCCGCTTCTACCAGCAGTCTTTTGCAAATAGTCACTCCACCTAGCCGGAGGGCGTCATACACTACGTTTGCCAAGTCGCGGCTTCACTTAAGAACTCGTTTACGCCAACTTATTGTTACGTTATCTTTTCTTCAGCAGATATGGCCAGCCCACTACCACTTCAGCTTGCTAATAATCTTAGCTATGTCGACAACTTTGGTTATATGCTGGATAGTCTCGTTACGGATCCTATCTTTCAGAGATACTCCGAGCATTGCTCGTTCCATAGCTCGCTGACCGACTTTAAACTGGTGGACTAGCCTTACTACGTTTCGGTTTCGTTGGTCATAAGTGGTAGGACGCACTGGTTGAAAACTTTCGTTTTCAGACACTGCGGTATAGGTGATGAGAGAACTCGACGTAGTTTTCCAAATGCTTCCCCACCCAGCTGAATCCTCCTCTTGAATGAAATGACCAGACCAGGATTAAGTTTTGGATCATGTATGCTAGTATTCAGTAATTATTAGGTTGATATCAAGATATATAAATCAATTTTCTTTTCTGGAAGGGTGGGGGGGGGGGGGGGGGCAAAAATGACCAGACTATATTTGACCTTTGCTACGGAAATTTTGCGGCTAGCTCCACTTCCACTGTTTTTTATTGTGACAAAGAAATCATAAAAGAAAATCAAAATGCAACCTTTCAACAACAACTATCTTCACTTTCAGCTTATAAACAAGATAAATATTCGTTGTGGAAAGTAACCAAAAACTTCAAAAGACCACATAACCATATTCCTCCTATATGAAAATCTCCTAATGACCACTGGGCACTAGAAGTGGGGTTGAAAAACTGACCTGTTTGCTAAACATTTAAGCGAAATATTTTAACAGCGACAAACAGCTATCTCCTCCACTGCCTTTAGAATTGGCAAGAACTATTCGCAATCTATAAAATAAAAAAGCTTCTGGCTTCAACTTCATAACTGCTGAGGTCCTAAAACAACTACCTAGGAAAATCGTAGTCTTCGTTACAATGCTATTTAATGTCATCTTAAGAGTGCACTATTATCCAAAGCTGTGTTAAATCTCACAAATATGTCTGATATCAAACCTGGCTATGAACCCAGCTCATATAGACCCATAAGCCTGCTGCCTATTCAATCCAAGGTTTTCAAAAACATCTTCTAAACAGATTTAAACCAGTCCTAGAGGATAACTCAGTCATAACTGACCATCAGTTTGGGTTCCGAGAGAAGCATGCAACGGTAGCACAAGTTCATCGGGTGGTACACAAAATAAGACAATCTTTAGAGAAGAAAGAGTACTGTGCAGCAGCATTTCTAGACATACAACAGGCATTTGACAAAGTCTGGCATAAGGGACTATACAAACTAAAAACCCTCTTACCAAACTCACTCTATATATCTTTAAGTTCTACTTAGAAAACAGGCAATTCCAAGTGAAATACGAAGAAGACCTCTCGCTGTATTACATCACCGCGTCTGTACCACAAGGATTCGTACTTGGCCCGGTTCTGTATTCAATATACACTTCAGACTTGCCTGAAACGGAAGACGTTGTAACAGTAACATACGCAGATGATTCTGCATGCCTTGCAAGTGACACAGACCCAAACGCGGCATCCTCGAAATTGCAAAATCGATCTAAATATTTTACACTCTTCGGAAAGGGGAGTGACTGCCCACCTGTGAACATGGAAGGCAAACCACTACCAAGTAGTAAAAGCGTGAAATATCTGGGCCTTCACCTTGACAGAAGACTTACTTGGGCAAATCATATCAAAGCCGAGAAAACAGAAGCAAACATACAATTCAAAGGTCTGTCATGGCTACTAGGGCGTAAATTCCGACTATCACTGAGCAATAAACTTCTTGTTTATAACGTTATAAGTAATAAAACCAATCTGGACATATGGAATAAAACTCTGGGGCTCTGCGAGCCACTCTGACATTGAAATCCTACAAAGAACTTTGTCAGGCGTACATTGGTTTGTGAGAAACAACGAAATACATAACTACCTCGAGATGCCGACTGTTAAGGAGGAAATAAGCATAAATAGCAAAAGATACCAAAAAAGACTTAACAGACACACAAATGAAACTGGCTAAAAACTTGCTCAACGTCCAAGAAAATGTTAAACGCCTAAAACTGGATCTGGACCAAAGAGGATGACCAAAACTCACACACAACCAATTTCTGGCGCAACTCATTGGAATTGCGCCCATACGACTTCTCCCCCAGATCACATCTGATTATGGCTGAACAGCCAATTGCAGATAAGAAGACGAACAAAAAAGTTTTTTTTTTTAATGGCACATATATACACACTAAAATTCTGAACAAAAAGGGGAAAATGGCCAAAAGTACCGTAACCCATCGATCCCTGACGCAACTAAAACAAATGTTGCAATATCCTAAGAATAGAGACCCAATGGGTGTCCCCGGTGTCTATGCAATTGCCTGCGACTGCGGCATATGTTATGTTAGCGAAACCAAGCGGAATATTTTACCAGGCTCTCCTGAACATATCCGTGCGTGAAGAATGTAGACATCAACAACTCTGCATTAGCCGAGAATTCGTTGGTCTCTGGGGCAACACACTATATCCGCGGACACAAGCGGCCCCCCCCCATAAACATAAACCCACTAAATGATGGAGAAACCAAAAAGAAATTGCCCCAGTTCCCGGCCGCCTCGCTATTCCTGGTCATGGTAACGGGGCGCAGGGTAGGCGGTACTAAAAATCCCCGTGCTACCGTTGGCTACCTACAACCCCTGACCCTGGCTACGTTTAACGGACGCACTCTGAGGCTTGACAAACACCTAGCACAATTGGAAGTGGAGCTTTCCGTCCTTTTTGTGTGAAGTCCGTAGAGAGGGAGTGGACACCATTACCCTAGACTGGGGCCACCTTCTATACTTCCGCAAAAGCGACCAAACATCCATGATCTTTGCTTTGTGGCACTACTGATCGAATGGTTCATAATAAAATAGATAACATACAAGCTAACTTGTAAGTGGAGCTTTCCGTCCTTTTTGTGTGAAGTCCGTAGAGAGGGAGTGGCCACCATTACCCTAGACTCGGGCCACCTTCTGTACTTCCGCAAAGGCGACCAAACATCCATGATCTTTGCTTTGTGGCACTACTGATCGAATGGTTCATAATAAAATAGATAACATACAAGCTAACTTGTTTAACGTAGAATCATAATATTTTATAGTAAGAACAAACATGACTATAACAAAAGAACCCCGGGACAGAATTTAATAGCCTATTGCCAGAATCATACAACAACTATGCCTTTTCATTTTCCGCAAGTCTCATCAGTGGGGGCTCTTGGACCAAGTTCCATACATTTTTGCCCATTATCCTTTATTTATTTTTTTCTTAAACCGGCAAGTTATGAAGACTTAGGTACACTATGTAGAAGTTAAAATTTTTCAGGTGCCATACTTATAAAAACTGATTTGTGATTGAGTTCCAATTGCGTAAATAGAGAATAAATTAATGTACATTAATTATTACACTGTATAAAACCACAAATTGAAACGCGAGCGCAATGAATAACTAAACGAAACGTCATTTGAATTGAACAAAATATTGTTACTCGTATGTTCAGGTAGAGCTTTATATGTGGTCAATCATCATCATCATCATCATCATCATCGTCATTATCAGCCTACAGCAGTCCACCGCTGGACATAGGCCCTATAAGCGTTATTGCGTCCAATATGAGGTATAAACAAATAACTATTCAACATTAAGTGGATTTTTATATATATAAATGTATATTTACAGGAAAAAGCAGACGGGTGAACCCAGCTGTGTTTTTTTTTTGCAATAATTAGATTAGATTAGATTACCTACTTGATTAGATTTTCCCACCACAAGTTTGTGCCCTTTTATTTAGGTTAGTAGGTACCTATGCCAAATAATGCACAATGAGCAATTTGAAAACTTACGATTAGTTTTTCAAATTTTCACAAATATTTTTGAACATCTTCGTCTCGACACATGGTAGGAACCACCTTGGTAGAAAAACAAAAAAAAACTATAACCACCTAATATTTGAGACTTTTTAAACTGTGAACAAAGTGGCATGTTTGCCAATCAACAAAGTGAAACTAATCATATTTAGTCAAATAATTAGAACAGCAACAAGTAGCACGAAGGGTGCCTGCTATCAGTTAATGTTTATTTGTTGTATATAGTTTTATACTTTCAACTATGGTTTTTTATGACGTAAAAAGTCCAATACACAGACTCCTTTTCATTGTTATTCAGAATACCATTTTAAAGATAACAGCATGATCATTTTTAGTTTTGTGCTAAATTTGCATCGCTGAAAAAACAATGTCTGTAAAACAAATCTACGTAAGCAAACTGTGAAGTTTGCTAGCAATCAGAGTTGGACAACAATAAAATAGCGCACTAGCCTTTGAGCCCTGCAATGATTGAGCGAGCTCAGTGCGCCTGTTTATTTACATATCGACTCAATTAACGAACACCGTAGCTCATTATCCATTCAAATCGCAATCGCAGCATTCCCACGTTAGCCGATTTTCCGGCGAAAACTCAATGAAAACTTCATAACATTGTTGACTTTGCGCTCGGAAACGGATCGCGTAATGGCCTTTGTCGGGCAAAAAGCGACTGATCCGGCCCAGATCCGCTTTGTATGGCCCGTTTGCTTTAGTCAGTTGACAACATAATTATCGACTGTGTTGCAACGAAATGGGCCGGTCAACGTACCGGCGCACCTCGAAATAGACGCTCTAAGCCTTAAAGGGCTTCTTTGTGGGCCACTCGCCTTTGCGTCTGGCAGCATAAGGTTGATATTAAATCATGTTTTCAATTTTTGCTGTACATGACCGATTTAGCTGTCTGCCGTTAACTAGAAAGTGCTATAAAGGTTGTCAACTAAATCTGGACTAGCTTAAGCCTGACTAATTTCCGATATTTATAGCACTAATTAACATTTTCACACACTTTGTTAGGAACAGTGGTTATGTTATGTTCAGTGATGGTTGGTAGGTACTTGTTTTAGGATTATTTTTTCGTAAAATTATTCAAATTCTAAGAATTTTGAAATTATTTACTTATTAAGATAGTAAAAAATTATTATTATGTAATTAATTTTTACAATAAAAATCTACATAAGTACCTAAGGTTAAAATCAAATTAGTGAAAATTATTATAAAACTGGCGACCCGTCCCGGCTTCGCACGGGTTAGGGCACTTTTTTACACCTTGGGTTACGTTACTTAAGTTTTAGTAAGGATCCCTAAACTTTTCTAGCAATATTTAGCCTAAATATAGCCTATGTTACTCAGGGTGAACGTAATTTTTCAATAGTGAAAGAATTTTTAAAATCGGCATAGTAGTTGTGTATATGTACTATATGTTTTCGTTTCAGGGCCACCAAACCTTTTTACATTTTTATACACCGAATTACTTAACTACCCATGAATTATGTTACTTACCTACCTACCTACCTACGAATTTCAATGCAATATTGTTAGGCACGGTACAAATGAAAGTGCAACAACAAACAGCCCGCGGGCTGAAACCTCATCTCATTTCCATTCCCGCCGAGGCCTTGAGATGCACTCTGATGCGTCCCGCCTCATTTCAGACGAAATAGATCAGACAGATTTAACTAGATGGCGCTGCAACAAATTTTCCGTGTTAAATAAAGTTACTGGCTTTTTTATCTATGTAGTCTTTATCTAGTTTTCCCTTCCCTTATCTAGTCTTTAGTTGGACATTAAAAAAAAAACAACAAAATGTTCGGGTAGGTAGACTAATTTCCTGAAAATTTTGGGAAGGTCAGGGAAAAGTACCTCCTTCCCGCTCGTGTCTAAAGTTTAGAGATATTATTATAATATTACCGTAACATAAATCACAATATACAGCCATAGGGTTCGTTAGACACATTCTTGCACGCCAACAAAGCGTGTAGCAAACAGTTAGAGGTGGCCAAATTCACACATTATCTAGCCCCAAACTAAGCCGACCTTGTATTATTGGAACCACGTTCAACTGATAGTATCTTATCTATTTATATATTTTACAAATATTTCCAGATCATACAAAAATATGTCTCGCAGCGGAAATCAACCCACCATCTTTTTGCGTCTCAGGCGGGCCTTTGGTTACTGCAGTAAAGAGGTCGTCAAAAAGTAATACAAGTACTACCTATAAAATCGCTTAAACTGGAGTCCTTTTGATTTAAATTCGTTGAAACTTCCAATTACAATAAAATACTCATCAATAAATCATCAATCGTCTACTTGAATCGTCAACAAACTTCCTCCGTCGCATTTTGGCTCTAATCTTAATTGAAAATTCAATCATTTATTCATCCGATGAGAGTCGTTAAGGCTCTTTAATAGCTAGCGTGCCCTTTTAGTTCATTTTTCCTTTGCATTGTAATGTAACTCCAAACGGCCGACTGCTGCGGCATAGACCAATCATAAACCAATTGTCACGCTGTGTGTGTGTGTTGTGTGGTGTGTGTGTGTGTGTGTGTGTGTGTGTGTGTGTGTGTGTGTGTGTGTGTGTGTGTGTGTGTGTGTTTGTTCCCACTCAATTCGGTAACGGTTGAGCGGATTTGGCAGAAACTTATTTACATACATTGTTTTTGACCTAGATGCACTTTTCGTTATGAGATCTACAATAAATCTACGTTTTTTTGTTTACTGCACGAACCTATTCAATTATTTTTTCAGTCCTAAAGTGCTTTGTTAAGCTATTGCATAGCTTCTATCGAGGGCCTTGAGCGCGGGGACCGAATCCAGAAATTCCGTAACGAAAAAAAACCTCACGCTCCCCACTCCGACGGGCACGGAGGTGTGGCTTGAAGGCCGTGCATTGTCTAACGTCGTTTCTTTTCGGCAGTCTTCGACACGGTGTTTGTGTGCGTGCAACTAGACGTATTTTTATTTAATAAAAGAAAAAAAACGTTTTCTTATCGGTCACCACGCTCAAAAAGTGTAACTTGAATTAATATCAAAGAAAAAGAAATACTGCATAAATAAAATAAATAAATAATTATAATTGCATAAGTTGATACAAAATGCTATGCAATAGCTTTACCGCGGCAGTCCCCGAGTGCCACACGTCTTTTTTTTTTACTATAAAAAGATAGTTATGTAGATACTTATCTATAATAGTTATGTAAATACTTATCTACTTAACTATTTCTTATTGTGAAAATAGCGAACTCACACACATCTTTATTTTTGATTTATTTATTTGCTTACATATCATATACAAAATTATGAAGCTTAGATCGTAGGTAGCTTAATAGTTTAAGCATGCACCCTGTTAGAATACTGCAATTTTGTCTGAGCCAATTTTTACATAATAATCATACTAATAACAGTATATATTTATCATTGCTCAAAAACATAATAATTTATACTAAAAATGATGCAATTACATAATAAAATCATCACCTACTTTATTTGCTTTTTTAAAAAACTTGCCGCAACGACAGGATTTGTTTTATATGCGATTGTGAATATTTGTTATTGTGTGCGATTGGCTGTGAGCTAAGGCACGAAGTCAACTGTAGGCTGCTAAATAGCCAGCTAATTTTCTCTATCGGCTCCGAGAATCCTTGAAAAGTTATTTAAAAAAGGTTTCGAAGCGATTTACTTAACTCCATTAAAATTTCTAAAGCACCTACTGAGGCAGTTGGTAATTAGAAAGTTCTGACCCGATATACAAATTGGCTCAAGGTGACGAAGTTTTTAAAAATAATATAAGGTATACTATGGTGGTTATTTGAGAAAAGTTAAAATCTATAAAGTTTGCATGTAGGTAGATACTATAAATTTATAATGCTGGGGCACAATCACACAGCATCATAATGGCCCCAAACTAAGCAGAGTTTGTATTTTTGTAACCACCTGATTCATAATATCACGTCAGTCATAACACTTATTAATAAACACCTTCATTATCCACCTTATAAGTCGTTTGCTACTTACTTAAAATATATATCAAACATTTTTATTAGCTATATATTTTATACAGTGTAATTAACCAAGTCAATAGTAAATTAACAAAGACAATTTTATTCAGCGTTTCGGTTCCACTGATAATGAAACCACAAAAACAATTAAATTGATATAAAGATAGATAACTATCTTTAGCTATGGCTACATGGCTACATAGACTTACATACATACATAAAATTTGAAAACAGTGTCCATATTTTTTAAAATAAATTATCTTTATTTTATCATAAGTCAATGCAAAGTAAACGTAGAATAAACGCAGATTTGAGATTAACATCGTAACTCATTGGCTATAGTAATCACAAAAATGTTTTTTAGCTCTGCCATTATTTTACGTAACTCTGACAAAACAAAACCAAAACATAAAAATATCACATGCAACAAGTCGCTAAATTATTTTCCCTATAATCGAATAATATCTGTCAACGAACGTCTTCATTCAAGGAAAATATTGTTTACCCATCCAAAAAGAGAAAAATAAAGACATATACTGCATTTTTCGCAAAAACTCTTAATAATGACATGTTTCGGGTTCTATGAAAGTATATGACGAAATATCTTACTCCTCTGTGGCGCAGTGGGTGAAGGTCCGCTCGAGACACAGAAGGTTGCGGGTTATATTCCCGCTGCTGGACAAATGTTTGCATGATCTACAGATGTTTTCATTTTATAATATGTATGTATAGATAAGAAATGTATAATAATGTATGTGATGTGGTTCCCATAGTACAAACTCTAATTAGTTCGGGTCTTCGATGCCGTGTGAAAAATGACTAATATTATGTATTTTGTTTAACCTTTACAGGAACTTCATTTCGTGTCATGCAAGACTCATGAGTGAGTTAAATAAATAATGCTGGACACCATCGCATGGCAGCATATATACTAATTAGAACCAGAACTTATACTATGGGAACCACATGACTGATTTACTATACTTCACTTGGTCCTTATTAAAATACATATTTTCGTTAATACATACATATTAAACAAAGAAAAACACACAGACCTGAAGCAATTATTTCCAGACCATAGAAACATTTGGTCACTAGCGGTAGGTACCTACCTTCCCCACATTTTGGTACCAAAACTATAGATTTTAGGACTCTCTACTAAATATTTTAGAAACTACCGGTTCATTACAAATAGCTACCGAAATAGCTATTTAATGCTACGAATAGCATGAGGTAGAGCCTGAAGGCTTTATTATATGGCTGCTATCCTCTATTTAGATAAATTCATGGCCACTTAGTCGGAACTAGCAACGCCATCTCTATTTGGAATAATGAAATTATTAACCCTAGGGTGGCTCTAGGGTTGAGGGTCAGTTAGTGGAAAATAAGATGATAAGAAGAATATAATAAACACTGACTGCGTAAGCAGATAAATTAGTATTCTTATTTTTCGAGTTCGCGTTTTCATGGCCTTTTAAAAAAACGATAAAAAGGAGTAATTAATGTATGCGTGTCGCAGTGCTTTTGTTAATACTGACTTGATTCTTGAAAGTGACATTTTCAATAATCGCTTCAAGCTCAAAATATAAAAAAAAACAGCTACTAAGCATGACCGACAAAAAAATACATATAATTGCCTCATTCAAAACACGTCGAAAAGAGCATTTTCACAAATGTGAAACAATAAGTGCTCTCAGCTCTCGAGCGAAGCCAAGTGCTCGAAGTTTGCTGAAATTTATTTTATTCTTATGGTACTATTATGCCGTTCTCGGCTACACAACATAAATAATAATGCGAGCGTTATAAGGTCATTACGTGAGACCGGGCCGAATGACGTTCAAACTCACTAAGATTGTTCAAGATACAACTAAAATGTGTAATATAGAGACGAAAAAGGTTTTTCTTTCACTTGGATTAAATAGAATGAATGAGCAGTCTCAATACGAGGTAAACTATTGACCGGTCCATCAGTTCGCATGTGGACAATAATTAAGTTCTGCAGTCTACATTTCTTAGGCTCACATGCTTATCATGATCTTATGAACGTCATGTCTTTTTGTCTTTTGACTGATCATCTCCCGGACTTTTCTGAGTCTCTGACCTTATCATAAATCTATCGTTTATCATCCAGTAAAGAGACTTTTTTTAAATCCAAGATTTATTCAAACTTAAGAGTCTAGAACCAAAAACCTCGGCAGCATTGAAAAACCCGTCCACTACAATAAGTCTGAAAGCGTCGCACATCCGCACCGTGTATGCTCTCCGAGTATCTGGCCTCTTTACGGAGGCCCATTGAGGCCGGTTTGAAAGCAGGGTCATTACCTGGAACAAAGAACGAATGCTGCTCAAACTATGCATAAATCGCACCCTGTTTACCTACGAGGAGACTTCCTACGAAAGCCGCCAAAGCAAAACGCAGCCTACTTCTCCTAGAAACTTTGAATGAGGGTTTTGCTGCGCGTTAATAAATTAATGCGTTTAAAGAGATTGCGTTTGTAAAAATAAATATCAAGCTAACTTACGTTAAAAGTACATGGAAACCTCTTATCAAATCCTCAATACCTTTGAAATTGTATAAACTTAAAACGTTTTTCCTGAGTATACTTAAATCATCGTAAACATAAATTTAATCAATAACGAAATGTAAGTATTTATAACTGTATAAAAAATTGTACGGAGGTGAAACGCTAATAAGATTAGAATTTCAAATTGTCCAGTCGAATTCTGGCGTTTGTTATCATTGATGTTTGCTTGTTGGGATAGCTCTGAATTATAAAGCAGCTTAGGAATACAGATGAAAAAAAACCATACAAAATAAAAAAGGTAGAAAGAAGATGTATAAAATGGGTGTTATATGACCTCAGAAATTAGCCTGCCAATTTTCCTGTATTAACAGTGGTACCAAGTAGGCACTGGCTGATGATGAGCTAGTGGAGTATTAAAAGCTAATAGCGACTTAGCTAGCCAGCATTGTTACTCCTCGTTTCCTACCCTCAACAATAAACAAATACCAGCTTTAAAACAAAGTCTGTTGACATGATGACCGTTATTGTTAACTGTTAAGGCCGTTTTAAGCCGGGACAACACTGTGCGGCACATGCGTGAGGCATGACAACACCTTGCGTCATGTGGCAGACTGTCGCAGCTTGTATCCGAACACGATAGATTCCATGCGACATTTTTGTTAACAGTTCAGCAAAACAGTTCTGTCCTTGTATTTTTTTGGAAATAAATATTTTGGCAAAAACACACCAAGAAATTGAATTGAAGTAAAGATTATCGGTCTTGGAGTGGAGTAAACTAGTCCATTGGCCGTTCTGAAATAATGTTCTTTTTCACTAACGTTTCTTCCTCCGTTGTCGTGCTGCATGGCTTATTACTAAATAAACTGCTGCTAAAGTTGCTTGATCACCTATATTCTACGGTGTCTTTTCCCAAAAACACCACAAAAATAGCACGACGCTTTGAAAATTATCTATGCACGATATTTCCCGGCGTAAAATAGACTGCTGCATGCTACATCGGCCGCATGATGTTAGTGTTCGCAGCATGCAACAAGGAGCCGCATTGTACATTGCCATTTTGTAGCATGCCGCACTGTATCGCGACGCTACTCTGGTGTAAGAGAGCCTTTGTGTCTATTGACTAGTTTCGATGACTAACAACATCTAGTTATCATTGATTCTTAAGACTCTGTTTAATAAGCATTGTTTAGTGGAAACGAACTGTTAGGTATATTATTCAGTTCTCAAAAATCTTCCTGATGACTTCTGGGACAATGGATGAAAGAAAATATTCCAGCCGGTTCTAAGTATTTCTATACTTACACATATTTACAGGCCAAAAGAAGTAGTCATCTAGCATACATAACACAAGCTCTGCTTACTATCCGAATATAAATAAATAATGCCAATGAATCCGGCATGAATCATTGGCATTATTTATATATGTGACAGACAAACGCGTCAGTCTAACTAAAGACTAGAAATTGTGGTTCAGAAGGAACATTAGAACTAGACCAAAACTTAAAATTAGGGATGAAAGATTAAAACAAAATGCAAATACAAAGACAATTTATTAAACCAGTAACTTACACTAAAGCGACACAGAATATCTGAGTAAACTATCTATTTGTCGGTGGCAGCTGTTGATACAAGTGCGGCTAACAATTGAATACGGTTGTAAATCAGAGAGATAGTAACAGTTGACCCCTCATGTAAATGTCGGGTTGACCCCCTCCCACCGTCTCGGAGGGCGGTCCAAGCCTGGAAAGTTGCGATTTCGGAAACTTGTTACAGTGCAGGATTTGAATAAAGGTAGAGGCCCTGTTTTTTACCTGTGGGTCATCAAGGGTAGATAAGTGACAGTAACAGGTTCTGCTGGGCAAATCATTCGTTGATTGGTTACATGTTTGGGACTTCACATATTGATGCAGACAATGACGATACAGCTTCAGTGTGCAAGGTGCCTAATTGAAAACAAATAAGCAGGTACATTGAAAATACAAACATTTGCATGACTTTTTGGCCAACCAGAACCACAACTTATTTGTATACTACACTCGAGAGCAATGAATCCGGGTCACTCAAAGAATCCAAAAAATCTCGGAAAGTAAGAATGCTAGGTTAATGCAATAAATTGTATTTAATAGACAATTTAATACTCCTTAAATGAAAGTTAAAAAAATATGAGTTACCATACATTTTATTAACACAAAATTACATAAAGAAAAAAAACTGCTGATCTCTCCTTAAAACAAAAATAGGAAACATGAAATTTTTGAACTTTATGACGATTTTCTTGAATTTCAATACTTCGTATTACCTCCTCGTGCTTCCATTACTGCGTTTACGCGGTTTGGCATGCTGTACACCAAGTTCCTTATACGATTTTGGGGAATATTCTCCCATTCCTCTGTGAGAGCAATTTTGAGCTCAGGAAGCGTGATTGGGGGAGGGTTTCGTTGTTTTACGCATCTCCCTAGCTCGTCCCAAGCATGCTCGATCGGGTTGATATCCGGGCTGCGCGCTGGCCACTCCATACAAGTAATGTTCATCTCTTGAAGGTAGTCATTCACAATCCTACCTGTATGAGGTCGGGCATTGTCATGCATAAATATAGCATCCTCACCCAAATTGACCATAAATGGACCAACGTGTTCGTTGAGGATTTTTTCCACATATCTTACGCTAGTTAAAGAGCCGTTTTCTATGATCACCAGCTCTGTGCGACTTTCAGAGGAAATTCCGGCCCACACAAGTACAGACCCACCACCGTAGGCTACTTTTTCTTCGATGCATGCTTGCTTGAATCTTTCCCCTGGTCTTCTATACACTCTGTGTCTTCCATCGTGCTTGTAGAGCATAAATTTTGATTCGTCGGAGAACATAACTTTCGACCAATCTTCAATACTCCAATTTACGTGGTTCTGGGCATATCTTAGTCTTGAAATACGATGGCCACGCTCCAGTTTAGGGCCGTTTGCAGGTCTAAGGGGTTTTAAGTTAGATTCAGCAAGCCGACGTCTTACTGTCCATGCACTTGGGTTACTTCCTCCGAGGCGTCGAAACTGATTTGTGAGTTCAGTTCCTGTGAGAAAGCGATTTCGAAGCATGGTGTTCACCAAGTATCGGTCTTCTCGTGCTGTGGTACACCTAGTTCTGCCCGTTCCTGGTCTGCGTAGGTTAGAACCAGTTTCTTCGTAACGTCGGAGAACTCTTTGTACTGTTGACAGCGACACACCGACAGTCCTGGCTGTATCGCGCTGACTCCGGCCGGTTTCCACCAATGTAAGTATTCTGGTGCATTCTTCAAGTGTAAGCGACATGATTTCAGCTTGAATAATGAATATTGAGCACTATCAACCTGGTTTATGTACCAACATAAATGACAGATTACAAACAAAAGCAAAAACAAATCCTGTAATTTCGTAGTTCCATCTTCGACAGTGTTCCCTTTTCAAATTTGATTTTTTTATGATATAACTTTACAATAACTAAGAAGTTTTAATACTTTCATTTAAGGAGTATTAAATTGTCTATTAAATACAATTTATTGCATTAACCTAGCATTCTTACTTTCCGAGATTTTTTGGATTCTTTGAGTGACCCGGATTCATTGCTCTCGAGGGTATTTGTACTCATCGTAATCATGATCATAGCGTTATAACATAATATATAAAAGTTATTTTCACTAATTATAGCAGTAGGTACACAGGTACACAAAATAATCTTCACTAGATAGGCTCTATGTAAATATTGGCCTATTACGAAACTTGAAACCAAGTTTGAGATTAGATACGTACATGCTACAGGCAATCCAAAAAGGTTCAGGTTCTAGGTTTTAACACCCAAATGAAACCAAATGAAGCAGAGCTTGTTTAATGGGAACAATATTTTTTTTACAACCATACAATCATCTACACTTATATAATAACGAGGATTTATTTTTATTTTTGTGTGTGTGTATGTTTGTAATGAATAAATTAAAAAACTACTTTGGAAATTTAAAATATTCTTTCACCATTAGAAAGTTACATTCACCCTGAGTAACTTAGGCTATATTTATTGCTAGAAAATATTAGGGATCCTTACTAAAATTTAAGTAACGTAACCCAAGGTGTTAAAAAGTGCCCTAACTCGTGCAAAACCGGGACGGGCCGCTAGTTTACTATAATTCCAAAAATCTGAATGAATGAATGAAATCTTTATTGCGTGAACCATATAACAAAAACACAATGACATTTAAAAGTGGTACAAAGGGCGGCCTGTTCATGGAAAAGACTTCTTTCAGGAAAGCGACATGATCAAGCAGTAAGAGACGGCAGCACAGTTAACATAAGCTAGTAAATACCTAACCCTAACCCTGAGACATTATTTGCCGATCGTTTCGAAGACATTGCATATGCTTAAAAATTTACAAATGTACCGATGACAGCTTTACACTATAGTAAAAAAGTTTATAAAATATCTTGGTCTAAACTCGATAACCTTACAATCCATAGCAAGCTTGAAAGAAACCAATAAAACAAAATAAGTACCTAGTCTGCAACAGAATACCTAGACGATTTCACTCCAGTGAATGAAAATAAAAGATCGCATATCGCATAAGGCGTTATTGAGACACATGTCCCGGCTTTCTGTTCGATTCTGATTTACTGGAGAACTGCTACTTCTGGCTATTTCGTATTCTTTAAGGAAGAAATTAAAGGAAGATGAATTTTTCGCCCGATCTTGCAGATATTGTTTGACATTTTACATTAAAAATCAGACTAAAGGACTAGCAGACAGTTAGTCCTATAAAGGTATTTTTTGGTCTTTATAAAATGAATATGTTTTTTTGTTTCTATTCCACGCCAACAGTTTTCACTTATGTAATCCTAGAGGGGTGTATGGTGTTCCAGCCTCCATCTTCGGAACCCAAGCCAACCACACTGGCACATAGTGTACCCTGCTTACAAACGAGGCTTTGACAACCGGCTGATTACGGCTTAACGCAGCCTAACACCGGCATAGTTATATTTTGAGGCCTGAAACCTGTGCCTTGCGATCTCCAACTTGCATATCCAGCAGTAGTTATAAGACTTTTATAAACTGGTAGTGGTTATGGTTGTAGATAACTAGTCTATTCATATTCCTAATCTAGAACTATTTTTTATTCAGGTGTCACGTAAACAAAGTCGAATGTGGAAGCTTAGCTTATAAGATGGTAAATATAAGGTAAGAGGATGTAAGGTATGTAATACCATAATAGTATTATACTTACACTTAAAATGATACACCTGCTAGTGTTATTTGTTGACCAGTAAGAAGCAGCACAGATCGTATCTGATGTGTAATTAATGTCGCATTAAACAGGCCAGAGTACACTTGGTTGGGCGTTCGCCAGACAATGTTCTTTTTGCTCTTTAAGCACTACACGCATGAGTATAGATTTGCGCTTTCGACTTCATAGAAGCAAAATGTTCCTTGAATATTTAGATTAAAATTGATGTCATTATTTACCTATTTACTATTTATTACCTTTAGATACTTGGGTATAATTGTATCCATAGAATATATAGATAATATATCTAGGATTGTAACGAAATAAGTAAGTATATTGATTTTAAAATGTATTGCAGCCTAATATATAAAACCGAAGTTAAACCGAGTTTATCCGACATAGAACTAAAGTTGTCGACATAGCTCAGAGAATTAGCAAGCTGAAGTGGCTGTGGGCTGGCCATATCTGCCGAAGAACCGATAACCGTTGGGGTAAACGAGTTCTTGAGTGGAGACCGCGGCTCGGCAAACGTAGTGTAGGACGCCCTCCGGCCAGGTGGGGTGTCAATCTGCGAAAGGCTAATGGTAGAAGTTGGATGCGTCGAGCTCAGGACAGGGCGCAATGGCGCTCATTAGGGGAGGCCTAAGTCCAGCAGTAGACTGCTATAGGCTGATGATGATGATGATATAAAACCTAAACCCATCTATAGAACTTTGTAATTTCATAGTACCAAGTGAAAACCTTGGTAATTGCAATAGCTTACTGAAATTATATGAATAGAAAATGTAAAAATAATGAAGAAATAATACATTAAAACAGTTCTAGTTATTATCACACTAATAA
Source organism: Horisme vitalbata (assembly GCA_951804965.1). Classification (NCBI taxonomy): domain Eukaryota; kingdom Metazoa; phylum Arthropoda; class Insecta; order Lepidoptera; family Geometridae; genus Horisme; species Horisme vitalbata. The sequence continues at coordinate 17,740,207 of OX638093.1, forward strand.
TTGTTATAAATGCGAAACTTTGTGTGTTATGTATGTTCCCACTCAACTCCGTAACGGCTGAACGGATTTGGCTGTAACTTAGAATAAATCTAGTTTATGACCTAATTCAAATCTGAAACACATTAGTTTCTATGCAAACTTTTTGATTCAAATACAGTAAAAAAAACCCTAGAAAAATAGAATAAAACCTTCTCACGCTTCTCTTTACTGTACCGTAGTTACAGTCTGTGTTACTGTCATTGCACTATATTGGTTTGTAAAAATAGAATAAAACCTTCTCACATTTCTCTTTACTGTCCCGTAGTTACAGTCTGTGTTACTGCCATTGCACTCTATTGGTTTGTAGGATCAACTTTTCACGAAATTTTTCCTTCAACCTAATTCGAAGGTAGTCTTTCCCTTGCCCCATACAAAGCAATGCCTTACAGGCTAGTCTCGGCGTCTGCAGATATGTATAGTGCATTCCCGTCTCCGAAATGACTGGATCCGACATCGGGCCACAAATCAGCAGCCACTTGCCACTTCATCGTTATTGGTTTCCTAATCAGCAGCAATAAAAGAGAACTCCAGTCAGCAGTCCAGTGCATGTCCTTTATATAATTTGTTTCCAAATTGTAAAAACATTCAAATAAATCAAAAAATATTGTTTTTATATATTTATGTATGCCTCGTTTGTCTACAAAATATATTCTTCCCAAAATAATTCCAAAGACAAGTAGGACTTGCTCGCAAAACTATATAATTAACCATTTAATTAAAGGAACAGAACTCGTGTTATTGTTCAAAGCTCCTTGCCGGATCAGTCTTTGTCTCATAAAATACACAGTGCACAGAATACGCTGTCCACAGAATACACCTCATAGAATACATAGCCAGTCCGCGGTTCATGTACAAAATGAGCGTTCTAATTGCGTGAGTTAACTTTTTGTATGTTCGCATTGTTATGCTAACTCTTTTCAGCTTTGTTGTGGTGAGGGCGAAAGTTTTAGTTTTTTTTGGGTTTCGTGCCATAAAGAATTTCTTTTTTTTAGAATTAATTATGATAAGTTAGGCTTCTGTTTTTTCAATTTCTTTTGCTAATTCATAAACAATGATGGTTGGGTCATAACCAAAATAATATGTAGGCAAAATTTCAGAAGTTTTTGTAACACTTTATTATGTCAATGAAACATTTTTATTATTATTATTATATAATTAATTTTCTGGTCGATGCCCAAATTCTAGGAAATAAATACTTTTTTAGTGATTTTACTTCCCGAATAATTTAGCAATCTGGAAAAGAGACATAACCATTATCCTATAACATTCTACTTAGTAATATAAATGTAAAAGATTGTGAGGATGGATGGATGGATGGATGGACGTTTGCTAATCTTTCACGCAAAAACTACTGAACGAAACGAAAACAAAAACTTGGAACAAACATATCTTAAGACCTAGATTAACATATTTACACAGACTTACCACGCGAGTGAAGCCGCGGGCGGAAGCTAGTGTAGTGTGTTTTACATTTTAAGAAGTAGATAGACTGCTCTGCTTAGTATGGGCCATAAAATGGCAGCATTTTAGCGTTTTTTCGGCTGACATCTAGGTCTGAAAAAATATAGTACCTATCTACTTTAGCTTAACTGATGTTTGGTTACAAAGCTAAGCAGTATGATAATAAGCGTCAAATACTGCTTTGCTTTGATACAAAACATCAGATAAGTTAAGCACGCGTTCGCATTTTATAGAATAAACAGGACCTAATGTAAATGTAATCAAAAATTAAACAGAAAATTAAGTTTCCGTAGCAAGTTGCCAGGTAAATACGACATTCAAAGGCGCGAAATTAAATTGAAGTCAGAAAAGGGTCATCACAATAGGATTCAAGCTATTCATGTCTGAATGCATCGACTTAATAATGCTGAAACGAAGAATGTACCCGTATATAACGCGTTCTGAGAGACTAATTCAAATTCAGATTTACTCGTAGTCTAAAATATTTCTTTCATGTGTAAAGCAATATATCTTTGGCGTGAATAAAACTTATGTTCGTGAGTGTTTTTAAATAAGTAATACAGTCCCCAACCTGTGGAAATATAAAGATTTATCAACGTCGCTATAGTTTTTTTTTTACTAGAAGCTAAGCTCGACGTTTCAAATGAAGCTTCAGCTATTTTCATCGCTTATCACATCGGCTTATCTCAAACTTCAACATCCCTTTTTTCAACATCCCCTTTTTCTACTACGACTTCAGTCAACTAAATCTGACAAAAATTACTTAAATATGTTCCAAGTCCAGAACTATTTAAGTGCAAAATTCAGTTCGATCCGTTCAGTAGGTTTAGCGTAAAGAAGGGGCAAACCAGCGCAAATATTTTGATTTTAACTCACGTTTCACAAGTTTTCGCCTTCATAAAGATTTTGGTGTAACGATAATGATTTGAGGTTCTAACCCACTTTTATGGAATCCAAACCAACCTTACCTGCCCATGGTGCAAGTGATCCTGCGATCCCCACCCCGCATGCCCAGCGTGGGGATTATGAGCATATTCCCCTTCCTATTATGGGAGGCCTATGTCCAGCAGTGGACTGATTGATATAGACTGGTTTTAATATTTTATTATAATGGTGATCCATTTTTTAGCCCAAAAAATTGGGTACCTAAATATTGTACTAAAATCCATGAAAAGCTTGATAGTAGGTAACTTCTGCGTATGCAAAGAATTCGATCACAACTATTTAAAGGCAAGCACAGATACGTTCTAAAACTGTTGTCTTTGGCCTCACGAACATTCAAACGGAAACTTGTGCTGTTTCAGACGCAATAAATGGCGCGAGCTAACGCTTGCTGCAGTAAAGAACCAATTTCGTTTCTATTCGTTCCTATTCTATTGTTCGTGATTCAAATTCTTAAATAAAAAAAGTGGTTCAATACAAGTTTTGTTGGGTTTTATAAGATCGGTTCGTGTGCTTGATTTTAAGAATTTGAATTGATTAGATAGGCACTTTGTAGATGATACTATCTTATAACTTGAGGTACGGTAAGTGCCCCTGCCAAGACGAGACAGTGGAAGCGTAGAACACCTACCTTTTCTCGACGCGTTTTGTCGTATAACAATTTTCTTGAACCTATTTTAGAGGTCGCAAAAACTTAAAAGAGTTATTATATTTCACGAATAGCGTTCGTGGTGTGGCTTACTTCGGTGTTTCTGGCAGGTCATATTGGTTAAGCAACACTCCGCTTGATTGCTACTTAGATGACCGTTCAATGGCACTAAGATTCAGTGGCGCTTCCGTTCTTTGGAAGGCACATTAAGATGTTAGTTCCCGACTTTCTAAGTCGTTTAGCCATATTGAGGCCTAAAAACTCCGACACTAGGCCACTAGCTCATAAGACGAAGAAAGGAATTTGATGAAGATCAGTGGAATGATTTTGAATCTTATTTAACTTTAAAGTCATTGTAATCCTTCATGAAATGGAACATCACTACCTATAAATTATTTTAGTAAAATAAAAAAGTAGGTAATAATAATGTATAGTTGCAGTTTCTAGGCATCAATGTGTCCTTTTACCATCTTTAAATTTTCAACTTTGTCAGAGTAACAGAGTAAGTACAAAAAATCTGTGGTAAAAAGATTCATCATCATCATTTCAATCATTTTTGGCTGGGCGTAGGCAGGGGCCTACGAGTCGATACATCCAAATTGAATCAACATTCTTGTGAAGTATTTTTTGCGAGTGGTATATACAAAGCTCTCTTTGTTTATACCACTCGCCTTTATGGTTGGATCTATCGACACTGCCGCCGACATACACACTGCCGCTTCTCTTCAATAAAATATATCTTTTCAAAAGTTTATAAAATATTGCGATTGGAAAGCTCAGATTTATCTATTTGCCAGCTAACGTATGTAACTTGCATACAAAAGTTCAATTTGAAGCTCTTTAAAATACGAATGGAAGGAAAGTGCCGCCTCGCTTCTGCATGTGCAATCACAGACCCACTTCAGACATTGAAGATTCTTTAAAACAGTTCGCCACACAAATCCCTCACTGTTTGCGAAACTATCTACAAACTTACTTATCACATTTTGAACTGGATTGCAAGAGCTGAGATTCAATTCAATAGGTTTTATTCATTGAAATTAAACTTAAGGATAATTTTGTAATCGTCGTCTAGATGACCTGGTAGACTTCGTAGAACCTAAAATGATTTGTAATCTGTGGCAATTCCCATACAAAATTACGAATTTTGATTTTTCAACTGATCCTTGGGCTTTTCTAGATTTTATATTTTCCTATAGGTACTTAGCACCCCAGCATTGAGACAAACAAAGCAAAAACTATTTATCAATCAATAATTGAAAGGTTAGCCATGAATATTAATTATTTAGCCAAATAGCAGATGTATTAAAATAACAATTTAAAGAAATAGTAACTTTCAGAATTTCCGTAGTCTAAGATAAAATCTAATAAAGCAAAATTCATATTAAATCCATTGCAGAGTAACAAGGAAAGTTGATTAATTTCTCAAAACAGTGTTTTTGAGCTGGCTGTGGTGAGAAATAACTTTTATATAATTACTTTATACTTAACTTATAGGTTTCTCGGAATTGTCGGTTAAAGCTATGTCACAGCAAAATGAATAAACAGCTGAATCTTTTTTATTGGAAGAAGTGGTTAGGTTCAAGAAATAATTCTTCAAACTGAGATAGAGCGTAGATGCGGTCATTAGTGCAATAAAGGACTGCTATAGGTTGCTGATGACGATGGCGAAGAAATCTTGTACTACTTAGTGGAAATTGACACAGTCTATTGGCAGCGCAATATCGCTGATTAGTCGAGTAATGAACTGCTATGGGTTACACTAAGCTAGTTTGCAACAGTGGTGCAAGGGGTTCCAAACTCTATCTTTAGATTCTAGCCAATCTCCTACCTACCGTAGTGCATCCTGCTTACAGTATGTTAGTAGCACACGTGGTTCTGGCGGCCAGCTGACAGCGGTATATCGCGGTAAGCGCAATCTAACACTGTCTAAATTCCTTGGCCACCGACAGGCTTCAGCGTCGACGGTGCGATGAGCTGTGTCTACAATCCCCACCCCGAATCCCCAGCATGGTACTAGAGCATCATCCTTCTTATTAGGGGAGGCTTTATGTCCAGCAGTGAACTGAGAAGAGCTGGTATTGTTGTCGTTGTAGTTAGCCGCACAATATTAGATAGGCAGAACTGTACAACATAACTAGCTATTTGGTTCAGGTTTATACTTTATTGTTGAACATTAGAAGCCTTTTGGTTAATTAAAGTGAAACGTTGTTTAAAATTAAATAGGCTTCACAAATTGATGTTAAACGACAAGGGTGTAGATAACTTTGATTGGGGTAGCCTTAGTTACACCTCTTGGTCAGTGGGGGTAGAAATTCTGAAATATTATTCATAATAATTTTTAGTAATGTCCAGCATTAAAAAAGCATAAATTATTTTTCATTTTATCACAAAGTTTTTTCTACTAAAGTACTAAAATACTTTATAGGTAATATATAATAATATAATAATTGTATATAATATAGCTCATAATGCCGCAATACTTAAATGGTAATGGGCAGGGCACGTCTGTCACATACCGGACGAACTGTGGGCCAAGACTACCACTGAGCGGAGCCCTGAGACAGTGAGACGGCGTCGTGGCAGACCACGCAAGCGTTGGCGCGACGAGCTTGACCTCTTCAGCGACTATCAGTGGCAGGCATTGGCGTTGGACCGCAAAGAATGGTAAACTCAAGGGCAGGCCTTTGCCCAGCAGTGGGACAGTGCAGGCTAACAACAACTAAAATACTTATGCCAAAATGTAATTGCAAAATTCTATTTATCTCACACTGTATGGGGTCGGCACAACATGAGTGAGAGTCTCCCTCTATTTTCTCCTATCACTCACACAGTCATCTCTCAACACTCACTCCTATCTTTCTTATATCATCTTTCATACAATCCTATATGATTAATAGTAAGTTTTGATTGTTTTTTCCCACCGTTATTTAATTTAAATATTGTATACAATTTTCAGGAGCTGATAAATAGAGTTAAAGTGCCTTCTTCCAATAACTTGTATAAAAACTACTCTTCTCAGAGTACCTAGCTGCATCTAAAAATAAAATAAAGTTCAAAGTCGATGTTTGAAGAATGAAACGAATGTTTACAATCAAATAAAAGTAACGAACCAGTGAAAAGCGCATTTAACTGTGAAGTGGAGTTTGAACGCATTTAGATTTCATCGTGTTAGTGTAACGAGTAGTTTTATTGACTATCAACTATTAATTGGCAAGATCAACTAGTTATTAGCAATTTATTGCAGTCAAAAAATCTATATTTAAACTGATGTGAAACCACTGTTAATAACACTGGGTTTTTTATAGTGTAGTTTTTAATTATTTTTTGATATTGTAAATGGATAACAATAGAACTGATTTTATGTTTGCAACATTCGCCATAGGGTTATAATGTAAAATTGGAACAACTATGCGATAGCACTCACCACGAGTAAGGTCGAATAGTATCTGTATCAATCATTATTACTGGGCTAAAAAAGAATACCTCTTTTACCTTCTTTCTTCGTATGAGGTTGAGAAGGTGTTTATCGTTTTTAGACCGCCCGAAGGCCTCTGACAAGGCTTAACGACTGCAAAAAGCTGGGACCAACATCTTAACGTGCGATCTAAATGCCACAAACGGTGACCCATATAAGCAGTGACCGGGCTGAATGTTGCTTAACCAAGATTATCTGCTAAGAACACCAAAGTAAGGAATGCCACGAGTGCTTCGAAAAAAAAAATACAACCGAATTGAGAACCTCCTCCTTTTTTTTGAAGTCGGTTAAAAATAGTATTACGTACGTATGTAAACACCAATTGCTTATTGCTAACCAATTGCTGGCTAGAACCCATAAAACACTAGTAATGCTTTTTAACATAATTTTCATCAGTATTTATGATTGATTAAATACGTTCTTCGATAGAACACGTGGCCTATATATAGGCCAAACGTGTTTATTTCGAAACCCAACTTATTATTAACATTATTTTTTATTTATTTTTTTATTTATTTTCTGGCACAAAACAGTCATTACAGAAATATAATCTAAGAATGTTAAAACTAGATCTAAGGACCAAAGTAGTGCCCAAAAATTTGTAATACAATAAAAAACTTAAATCGAGCTATTACCAATAATATCGAGTATGTACCTACAATGTAGGGAAAATTACAATTCAAGTGCTGCATGAGATGGTATATATTATGTAGTTTTAAGTAATTTATAAGAACATACATACACGTGCTTAGAGTACCTACTACTAGTCGGATTATAAAAATTCATTAATTTACTATTTCTCCAGGATTATAAAAATTCATTCATACTGTGACTAAAAAAAAGGAATGTAATAGTAGCAATTTTCCAGATAGGTACCTAGTTGTATCATGCCTAGTTCCTACCCATAATTTTCCTTAACAATCAATGGAATAATTTAGGTGCAACCATCCAGTTCGTTCCAAATAGTTAAAACGACTATAGCTCTGAACACTGGCGACATAGTTAGAAATCCTAGAGTAAAAATGTACAGCAAGAGGGGAAAGAAATTGTCAACTTTCAAAAAAAATATCCTTATATTGACGGCCTCTTTGGTGCAGCGGGTGGAAGCCAACTTGAGACGCAAAGGTGGTGGGTTCTATTCCCTCTGCAAGACAAATGTTTGTATGATCTACAATAATTTGTCGGGTCTGGGTATTTTCTATGTATCCGTGTACCTATGTATTTAAGCAGTAAAATGTCTCTATCTAAGTGGTAGGTATATCAGTCATCATAATAAAAGCTTTGATTTGTTTTGGGCTGTATGATATGGTAGCATTATTTATTTATTATCCAAAATACCGAACGAAAATACGAGATTAGAACTTGAAAATCTGATATAATGCTGAATATTTTCATTATTAACTGTTGATTCTTTGACAAAGAAAACGTTTAACAAGTATCACTAATAAACCCTTATAAAAGGATTGTAAACATATTTGTCTCACAACGGTAATCGAACTCCTATTTTAAGTGCCTATACAATAAAGTCTAACAGATGATAGATAACTCACAAATCGAGTCGACTGGAACAGGAAGACCACAGAAAAATAACAATTGTACTGGCTATTCATGCCAAAACCGTTCATACACCAACCTAACATTCACAACATTCTAAGTACTTAGGCTTTAAGCATCTAGTTCTGTCTAGCTTTTTATTATTCCACTCTGAGGTAACTACCTACTTACATTGAAGCAAATTCAAAGACGTACGGTTATTTGTCAACGTCCGTAGTTATTTCTATTGCAAACCACTGGACGGAATCAGAGCGTGTTTGCGAACATTTCTAACTGACAACGGTGTCACTTCTGTCATGAAGGTGCACATTTGGTTTGAAATAATCATATCAAATGTCAGAAACGTAATCATAGGCGCTGTGAATATGTAGTTTCTAGTTAAAGCTAGTGGATTAGGACATTTTTCGTGATATTATTTCAAATAACTACGCACTCATTTCTTGCAAGTTTCATTTCATCATCATCATCATTATCAACACCATCATCAGGCTACAGTAGCATACTGTTGGACTAGGCCTCCCCCAATGAACGCCATTGCGCCCTGTCCTCAACTCGACTTATCCAGCTTCTATAAGCAGCCTTTTGCTAATGGAATTACATCCACGTGAAAGTAAAAAGTCAACACTTACATAAAATACAATACTACATAAACTAAAATAATAAAATTAGCTTGTGCACCTTGACAAAACTGAGGTTAAAAACAGTCAATATTTTTTGTTGGATACACAGTATTGGGGACTTTTTGTATTTTAAATCAATATAAAAATTAATTCATCCTCATCATAATATGACTGTAAATTCAGTGTAAATACACGGTTAGAAATAAAATGAACCTGCCTAATTGCTATTCGTTCGTTGACAAAATAAGTAAACAACGAATCAAAATCGCCTAATCGTTTTAAAATCACCAATTTTATTGCCCATATATTACCCCCACCGTAAGTTTTTATCTCATTTATAAGTCTTCAATCGACACCGTACACGTTACCGATAAAAAACGTTCATTTTACACTTGAAAGCTTATCGTATAAAATTATTCTGCTATCTTCTCCCAAACTCCCGATTTCACATGTCGTAAAATTTTTACTCGCGAGATTTTTATCTTCTCCTGCGAGTCTAAAATAAGTTGATATACGTCGCTTACATATTTAAGATTTGGCTCCCTGCGAAACGGTAGACGTAATTCGACGGTCGTAAGCAACACCGTGAATATTGGCGTCACGATCTTCTTTGACGGCTGTAAAAATGGCTTAGATCTCTTCTCGTGGATTTCTGTCGTTTGAAAACCTTCACTCAAACGCCACTTAAATAAAGAGTGATAAAATTGACTCTGAAGGTCAGCGGCGCCTTTAATGCTTAAAACTTGCGACTACTCAATTGCTTAAGTAGCGTTTCCGTATTCGGGCGTCACGAAGTTTCAAGGGATTCATTTATCTAGGAATATGTACAACTGAGGAATACTGCAATCCCACAGACCAAAGAATATAGGGCAATCACTTACCTATCAATCGTTGTAAACTCCTAAAAAGGAAGAGGTTATAGTCCAGCAGTGGAATTAATATCCTGTAATAGACATTGCTGACCCCTAAATGTAATTCATTTAAACCCGATTTTTCAACCGTCTGTTACCAGTATCCGTTAATTTCTTTGTGATAATTTCAATAGTTTTCGAATTGATTCAATGTTTAAGCTTATTTTAAAAATAACCCTTAATAATAATTAATTAAGTTGTTTTTGGTTAATAAATAAAAATTAAAATAAAATAAATACATTTCCTCCGTTATTTATGTATGACGTATACATACTTCAGCAAACAGAGCTTTACCTGTCTTGATGGCTATCATTGTATGCACGCTTACAAGCACCTGTTCTGATCTTATTTATGTCATATCCTGGAACGCGAATAGATGGTATGTCTGGCAACATTTGTCTGTCATGTCTATCCATAATAGATTCAGTTGAATAATGTCCTGAGGCAGTAAAATGTAATTGGTTGAGTGTTTCACTGTTTCATAAAATAATAAATATTCTAAACTAACAGAACGCAATCTTCCTGTAATAACTACCTAATATATATATAATATAATTGCTACCTATTGGAGGGATTTGGATGAAACTAGGAATATAGATAGTTTATGACCTAGATTAACTCATATTATCCAAGTACGAACGAGCGAAGTCAAGTAGATGTTTTAGTCCAGGTCATAATATATAGTCATATATATGGTTTCATCCAAATCAGCTCAGTCGTTACTAGTTGTCAGAGTTGAGGGGATTCAAAATTACTCATACACACAAACAAACTTTTGCATTTATAATACTATAGTGTGATCAAATTTGCACTAGGTACACCGCCATTTCAGTTTTTTCTGAAAGTTTATTTCCATATAAAGGTTACCTACCTGGAAGAGATCGCTTTAAGCGATAAGGCCGCCCATTGTACCAATAACTTTAATGCCTTTTTCATAAAGTTGTAATACTTTATATGGTGTGCAATAAAGCTGTATCTGGCTATATCTTTCTATAAATATATCTACCTTCTTCGGGTAAATTTTCTTATTTACATAATTAAAGTACATGCAAAAATAAATTATTTTTAGTTGGATTGGTTCTTAAATTTGTTATATCAAAATGATAGGCATTATCTGACTTATTTCTAAAATTGACAATACTCGATTATGACTCAAATCTATTTAATACTAATAATAAATAATAATGTACTTCATAACTCCACTTTACAAGGTGCCTTCCCACTTTTATGTTTATTAATAAGAACTTTCTTGTGTTCTTTGGGCTGTAAGGGGTACTAATACTCATCTTCGGAACCTAATCTAACCTCACCTGCACGTGGTGCACCCTGCTTACTAAGAAACGAGGCTCTGGCAGCCGGCTGATTGCGGCATAACGCAGCCTAACACCGGCACAGCTAAATCCCTTCAACGGGCAGCAGCTTTGGTGTGAGAAGATGTGCCCTGCGATCCCCGACCCGCATGCCCAGAATGAGGATTATGGGAATAGCCCCTTTATGGAAAGGCCTATGTCCAGCAGTGGACTGATATTGGCTGGTGTGGTAGTTTTGTGGTGTCGTATTGTTTTGGATATCTCTATCAAGTGAATTATGTGTTTCTTTCTTCTATGTCTAATTGATACCTTATTCATATGTGCTAAAACAACTGTTCAAGGACATAATTAAAAGACTTAAGTTATTAAGCTCAGCCCAGCTTCCACCCATGGCTTTGCTGGCGTTAAATTTATTTTTCTATCCCTCTGTAATTTTTTTCTAGATGAAAGGTACTCTATGTCTTACTCTATACCCCTGACAACGTGTATATGAAATTTCATGATGATCGGATAAGTAGTTAAGACGTGAAACCAAAAAAAATAAACTCCCATTCGCATTTTTAAACGCAGTCGTAAAAATCGAAGCTTTAATCATGAACGCATTTCGATGACGAAAGAGGTACGGAAATAATTAGAGCCGCTTTATCCCACAGATCGCATTCACTGCATAATGAATGAAACGTCATGCTGCGTCACCGGACGAGAGGAGACTGTGACCTCATAACTGTACTGATTATAGACTTGAATGCAGTCAAAAAATAGGTTTGTAATGATTGTGAAGTTTTCTGAGATATAAAGCAATTTCCCAAATGCTGTGTAGATATCAGATATGTCCAATTTCAGCAATAACAGTCCACTGTTGGACATAGGTTTCCGCTAGCGAAGCAGACATGCTCCTAATCCCCGCAGGGTGTGGATCGCATGGCATCGCTTTTCGCGGGCTGACGCTGCTGCCCGTCGGTAATATGCAGGGCGTTTATCTGTGTCAGTATAAGGCTGCACTATAGAGCCTATTTGTTATAGCAGTTTCAAAGATACAAGAAATATGGCACCCCTTATTCCCAAGTGATGCTTGGAGATGGAGAGCTATTGGTGAATTAAACTATTGTGAAATTGATTAGGTAGGTCGCTTTTTGCTCCGATTTCTCCTTTTAAAAGTGCCGTCGTAGAGTGCGGTTAGCACTTTTTATCCTCATCATCATCATCAGAAACCTTTTTCGTCCAACTGCTGGTAATGAGCTGTGAATTATGTTTCTGGCCTCGATATTCCTATATGGAGGGATAGGGGATCCCTCCATATTGCCTTACCTACCTGGCCGAAATACGGGCCACTTTTCAGCGCTTTGGTTCATTTTGTTATCTATAAAAATAAACTATTCAATAAATAAATAAATAATGACAAACTAACTAGTCATTAACACACATTGTATCATCATGCAAAATAAATAATATTATACTCATGTGGCCTCAAACTACGCAAAAGTTTTTAGGGGAATGATAAGACTGATAAACTACATAAATACTCTTTTTGTGAATACAAACAATATTATACATAGCAAATACCCAGACCTGAGATAAATATTTACAAATCATGCAAAAATTGTTCATGTGGCGAAAGTCCAACCCGCAACTCAGTGAGTTTGTGTCTCAGACAAGCCTTCATCCATAACGCAACAGAGGTACCCAAAAATAATCCAATCGATTCATACGACAAATACTCGTAACTTCAGTTACAAGTGGCCACTTAAACCATGAGAAAACAAAACGTTTTAAATATCGACAAACCGCAGTAGATGGAATATGAGGAGAGAAAAAAAACATTAAATTTTTGAACGCTCGCAATCCTGGCTATCGGTATCAAAGCACGTCCAATCAAAACGAGACGTGACAATGATTCTGAACCTTTTCGATTTTGAATAGCTACGCTAACTTATTGGTGGGTATTTATTTGCTGATTGCTTTGACACGTCAGAGAGAGCGGACTCGGTATGAACTGTGGGCACGATTATTAGGTACCCCCTTAAACGTAGTTTGTAAAAACGTAGTTTGTAAAAACTTTGACTCTAGAGTTGGATACTTGCTTAAACAAAGATAGGGCACAATGGGGGACGCCTACGTCCAGAAGTGGACTGCTATAGGCTGATAATAATGATGATTTATATCCGTCGGGAACAGTACTTTTTCTTGGATGAAAGATATGTCTATGTCTTTTTCAGTAGATAAAGTGTGAAGACATGACAAACATACAAACACGCAAACCCTCTTTCGTATATTATCATATTTTAAATATAATGTTAAGATAGGATATATAGGACATTTAAAAAACAATAACTGCTCAATACTTATTGAGCTTAATTTTCAATACGCTCACATAATAGATGCCAGTTAATCTTCTCTAAACCAAAGTATATTTTTAGTAATTTACTTCTGAACCAAACTACGTTTGCAGGGCGTTCGGTGAGTCGCGAACATGAACATGCCCTCTTAATTAACTTTGCTGGGTGGTGTTTGTGTGGCACAGGACGAACACAATGTCGTCTAAATTACGCGGTTTCAGCTTTTAATTTTTTGACTGCTTTTATAGTTAGTTTCAAAAGTGTTTGATTTTTTACATCATAACAACATATTATGTTGTACTGTATTTACATAATGTATTTATGCAATATAGGGTATGTGTATTTCAGTGAATTATAAATTCGGGATAAAAAAAAATTGTAAAATTTTGCAATATCAATGCGATAGCAATCAATACGCGCTAGGTCAAAAAAAATTATATTTTTTATTACTTATGTGATCAATTACTGATCGCTCTTTGATGTAAGAAAGTACACATTAGACATGAATGCACTTACACATTTTTTTTTCTACAGTGCTAAGATTTATTAAACGTTTTGGACTGATTGAGCTGAAATTTTGCATAGTTCTAGAACAGAATTAGAATTGAACGACCTCTGTAGTGCAGTAAGCATAGATCTGCCTGAGAAGCAGAAGGTTGCGGGTTCGAGTCCCGCCGCAAGACAAATGTTTTTATATTCTGCGAATATATGACTTGAGGCTGAATGTTTTCTATGTATGTCATTACAAAAAAAAATTATGTAGGTATAACAATCATGTGGTACTCATAATAGCTAAGCTCTACTTGGTTTGGGGCTACATGATGCTGTGTCTAGCATTATTATTATTTATACTATTATTCCAGGAATAACTTCTAGTTCAAAATATTATGTTCCTTCGTAGTTAGCTGTTGTGTCCAGCATTATTTATTTAATAGCTTTTTATTCCAAAGCAAAAATATCAATTTGCATAAATTCGCAGAGTCGACAAGTAAACTGAAAGAAACTGCAGTGAGCGAAAACACAGACCACCCTCTTCGAGAAGCTAGAGATAAGGCGATAATAATTCTTCGTAAAATGTCACGAAAGTTCATAACTGATAAAAGTTAGTCCCTTTTCAGAAAATTTTAATAGAGATTTAATTTTCTCGAGTGTCCACACGGACGATAACGGAGCTAGTTGGCCACTAAGTAGACCCTAATCGTTTTACAGCACTGACCCCGTTATGAAACCTGGGCTATGTTCTCTCTGATTAAGGTTTCTATTTTGAATCTACCAAAATTTATTTCATTCATTTCGTAATGTTAGTGGCCCAAAAACTAGTATCATTATTTGATTTATCTTTACCCACAAGTGATAGGTACGGTGAATTGTCAGCTATAAGACTTTGTAAACCTATTTTTGGTATGTGCACATATATTTTTATTTTGCCCGTGACATTGACTAAAAAATCTTCTGTAATTTAGGGAAATTTTAAAATCTTGTTGCCTATTTATTCTTATTTATTGACGATGCCCTTGTACAGCTAATACCTAGAACTTAAGAAAGTAGGATAGTAATGGCTAAAAAATGGATGTCAACCTATGTCAGCTATTGGTTCGTCTGTCTGAATGAACTGTTCTTTATTGTACACCTTAATTTTAGAAACAACAGACAGAAATTTAACATAAATAAAAGGTACAATGGGCGGTCTTATCGCTTGGAAGCGATCTCTTCCAGGCAACCTTTGGATGGAAAGATATGTAATAAAAAAGTAAGAACGGCCGGGGTTGTACTTTATTAAGATCTTAGATACTTAATTTTAAAATTCACATAACCAAGAGTACTTTATTGTTCTTATGGTGAAATAAATGACTACGATTATGAGCCTTGCCTGTAATAAATAAAAAATATTATAAGATAATAAAATTGCAAATTTGACTAAAATTCGTTTCTAAAAAGGTTATAAAACTTTCAAAAACTCAAACTAAATAAACTTTCAAAGAAAAGTGTGTGATTATACATAGTTAGATCTATAGTTCCCATACATAACATCCACCCGCGCCATGCAAGTTTGTAATTGAAAAAGTTTAGGTCGTTTTTATCGGGGTGCCTTTTTATTTGCTTTTCTATTTGTTTTACCCTCAAGTACATGCGGTGTATTACTTTAACTTTTTAATATATTAAAATTTTCCGTGAATACTGAGGGAAAAATCATGTTTTAATTATTATTTTGATTGCTCAAACGAAGGCAAAATATTCATACGTTTATGCTGTCGCGTCGGGCTCTAAGGGGTTCTAACATCCATAATTAATATGTCAACCTCACCTGCCTGGGCTGCAGCATGCTAACTAACAAACGGGGCTCTGGCAGCCGGGTGATTGCAGCGTAGCACAGCCTACACCGGTATAACTACGTCCTCTGATCATGACAGACAGCAGCTTCGGCGGTGCAAAAAGTCTGTGATCCCCAACCCGTACCTATGTCAATTGTGGGGTTATCCCCCTTCTATAGAGGTTAGTGTTCTTCTATGCTGTCATATACCGCGGATCAGCGGGGTGATCGGCTAACTCTGTTGCAAACAGAAATGATTGCCACCGATCCTGTTTTTCCAAACTTTGACATTTGATCCTTTGAAATTCAATAAACGTCAATTGACAAACTGTCACAAATTGTTAAAACAGGATCGGTGTCAATCATTTCTGTTTGTAACAGAGTTAGCCGATCACCCCGCTGATGTTATTTTGTATGAAAGAGATATAGCTTGCGGCTGAACTTTTATACGCTTAATAATGTATTGTTCTTACAACAGTGTGGTTTTAAGGATAAAAGTATCTTACAAATTCATATTTTAAGACCTCATTAGCATATCAGGCTAATAGTCATCTGAGACGCAATGGTTCGATTCCCGTTGCAGGAAAAATGTTATATTTGCGAACATTGAATGTTCATTAGGTACTCATAGTTTCTAATACCCTTAACAGAAGGTCGTGGTCAAGTATATGACTGTTGTGTTAAGTCAGGATACAAAAAAACAAACCACCATTTTAGTCTGGTTTTTATTCATTATGACTTCCTTTAGTCAATTAACTTAATTATGTACAAAATGTTTTTACAAAACATAAATAAAATTTGCATATTCGCTGTTCGTTTTCAATACACTGATTCAACTATCAAGTTTACACCTTGTAATTAAAGTGTGCAAAAGCTTGATTTACATTATAAGTTCCATGCAATATTAACATTTTCTACATAAACGCTATATTAGCACTAGTTGCGACAGGCTTAGGGTAGTATTTCCTCTGCTAATACTAGAGTGCTAGTATAAATTGAGTCATTAGTAGAGGGTAACGCTAGAGGTGAGGAATACGTCATAAGGTGCAGGCTATAAACGCAATTTCCTTGAAGCACAGTAAAGATTTATAGCTTTACAGAAGGGATACTGCCAGCCTTTCTTGAAACACCTGTATCATATAGACCACGCTTTTACTGTGATACGTTAATTATATCAGTAAAAATAATATTTTTGAAACTATTATGGTAGGTATAATGTCAACATGATGAAGAGTTCTACTTGATTATATATTTTCTATTTTAACGCAGTTGCATGCGCCATGAACTCTCATAATGCAATAATTATATTGTGAATAATAAAAAGGTTTTGTTTACATAATAAAGTGTCTGATGTGGCTCTATAAATGTCAGGAGACTTCGGTGGCGCAAACGAAGGCCCTCCTGAGTCGCAGAAAGTAGCAGGTTCGATTCACGCAGTAAGACAAAAGGCAAATATTTGTCTCGGGTTTGGGTGTTTTATTTTTAAACAATGAATGTATTTACAAAAAAAAACTTAAAAGTAAGTAGTTTAAGAGTCATGTGGTTCCTATTATACTAGCTGTTAGTTTGGGGCTAGAAGATGCTATGGGATAGTGTCCAGCATTATTTATTTATGTAACAAATATTTCATAATCGGTGGATTCCATTGGCCCCAGAATAAGTTGAAATCTATGTCAACCTGTTACTTTTTTTTCATTAAATTGTTATGAAAAAAACCTATCTAGGGACTACGAAAATCCAAAATGTTATGAGTAAACTTTGTGTTTCCTCTAAACCAAGATTGAACAGCTATATCAACTTTAAGCAATAAAGTAGGCGCTTACATACCATAAATTTAATATCCAATCGGGACTTTCGATTACCCATAAAGACATTTATCATCCCCCAAACATTATTACATTTAATTAAACTTTAAAACAAGTATCTGTCGGTATCGGGGATTGGATTATCGTTATTTGGACCAAATTTACCCAGAGAACGTTTAGTAGATCAGCCAAATTGATTTTCAAGAATTTTCTAACATTCAAAAGCTTGTATACTTACTTCTATTTAACTGATTGAACTGATTTAAATCCGTTCATATAAATGATCGCACATCAATAACACTTGATCTTAAGCCATTTATTATACCTGCTGACTTGTATTACGACAGCAACAGCACCAGCCTATTCAGTCCATTGCTGGACATAAGCCCCAGAGATATGCCCATAATCCCCACGCTGGACATGCGGGTTGGGGATCGCAGGGCACAGCTTCTCACACCACCGATGCTGCTGCCCGTAAGCGGTTAGGGGATTTAGTTATCCCAGTGTTAGGCTGCACGATGCTGCAATCAGCCTGCCGCTAGAGCTCTATTTGTTGTGGGGTTGGCTTGGGCCAAGAACCCAAGTTCCAAAAACTTATTGGATACGTGCTTGTTTAGTGGCATTTTGATCTGAGCGCTACCTTGCAAGGCATTTTAAGATGTATGACCTATTTCAGTCGCCAAACTATCTTGGACGCCTGAGGCCTTCGGGCGGCCTAAAACCTCAGACATCAGAGTTTGCCACTAGTGCAGAAAGACGGATTTAATTAGTATATTTATTTTATTAAGTCACCACGGTAACATTATCCATTTTTATGTAAAAGTCTGCCATACTAAATAATGATTTGTTTTGTATGAATTATTTTTAATTTAACTTGAATATATTAAAAATAATTCATACAATACAGCTATTTTTTTATGGTACTTGAAGATGGAACAAGCACATGGTCCACCTGATTGTAAGTGGTAACCATTACCTATCACAAAGCATTCAATCATAGATAACGTGATTTGGAACGTGCTATACGATGTAATGCCCTGCGACCATCAACTTGAGGACTGAAGATGATAAGCCTCATGTGCCTATAATTTCACCGGCACCCACACCCTTCATACCGAAACACAACAATGCTGCTTCACGGCAGAAATAGGCATGGCGGCAGTACTTCCCCGGACGAGCCCTCCACAAAGAACTCTCCTACTACTCAGCTCAGGAATTAACCTCACGTAATTTCACTGGAATCTATCAATATTTTCCCGCTATTATTTATTATTATAATTTAAGAGCCTAGCTCTTGTCGGTGTAGTGATGCAATTCTTTTTCCTGCTATTACGTTTGTAAATTTAAAATCCCTTGCCATGTCGTCCGGATTGTGCATAGTGCATTCTTATAATACTCGTAGCAGCTTGTAATCGATGACGCTTTATTTTCCTGTGTAGACTATACAAAAAGCTCTCCTAAAACAATATGTTTTTTCACTAAAAAATATCATAACCTAACCTACCTATTGAATTGAGTTCCTGTTTTATATTAAAAAACGAACCCCTAGAACCATCCAATCAGGTGACCAGTCTGATTGTGGTGGTTTTGGCCGGTAGGAGTCCGGCATAATCATTCTGTTACTCCGTAATGGAACGGTATCCAGGAGGATTTCCCCACGTTAAAAAAAAAAGGTTGAAATATTCGTGATACAGAATGTCAAAAAATAACGCAGATATGCCCCAATAACCACTCGGTTCCAACAGAAAAGGTAGTAATCAGCGGCGGCACCGTCAGCGGTTCCGAAACGCAATATGCAGCCGTGGAGCGGAACGCGGCCCGCAAGCATTCGTTTTACCGCATCGATTATTCCATCTGCGTTGCCGAACTTAATTGCTCTATTGTTAATTAAGTAACCTTTCACAGCTCTGGTCATTAAAATTTTAATCCGCAATCATAGAATCTGCGGAAGCTGAAACTCGTCCATTAGGTATGTGATACACACGCCAGTGGCTTTCATATCATTTTATTTGTCACTTACTAAACTTGTATATCCTTCATTGTTGAACTGGACAATTGATAAGTAGAATGATTGTGAATTATAGCAACTTTATTATTTATATTAAAGAAGTCTTTCGAAAACCTTTTAATCGTCATCATCAGCCTATATATCAGTCCCCTGCTGGACATAGGCCTCCCCTAATAAGCGGCAACGCGCCCTGTTTTGAACTCGACGCATCCAGCTGCCATTTTTAGATCGTCACTCCACCTGGCAGGAGGGCAGTCCTTCACTACGTACGAGTCTTTGAAAAACCTTTGCTTATTTCCTGGCTTAATTATTACTACTTATTCTAGTCTTCCTAGTCTCTATACATCCCACAGGTGTTATGAATTATAGTTGTTGCGACCTTATCTATACGTACCTACGGTGGTTAATGTATTTTTACTACTTATTTACAGAATATGAGTAGAACTGATGATTGCTGATCTGATCAGAACTGATCATTGCACTGCTCAAGCTGCAAGAAAGTAATTGGGTACGCTCAGATGACTAGCAAGCATAGCACTCGCCTAAATAATGGCCCATTACAATAATTCGATCCGTACATTACTAAATCAGAATTCAGAAGTGCGTTTAGTGGTAATTTTGATTTGCGCTCTAGGGCAAATTAATTTGCAATTTGGAGGAATTTACACAGAGTTTAATTTTCAGCATTGGAATAAATGTACACGATACATGATAGCGTACGATACGAGTGCGTACTATAGCATTTAAGTGGTTTGTTTATGTACCTAATCAATAAAATATATAGTGAGCGTTTCAAGAACTCTTACATAAGGTGATTTATTTTGGTCAAAATAATTTAATGTAATATATGTTAGACAACACTCGATGGAGAATCTAAGATTTTGTATTACCTCAAAAATTTCAAACTCAGGCGGTCGAATGTCAAAATGTTTGGGATATTATAAAATCTCATCTGAATGTAATTAAATGCCTTCATGATTTGAATATAGGTAAAGGTCATTATTTGTTCCATTACAATGTTATGTCATGAAAAAAACATAAATCTTGTCAGCAATTACAGGTGCATACAACTTTTTTACGGCTGGCTACAACTCAATTACAATGATCAATCAACTAACAAATTAGCTATTATAAATTAAATGCCGTCACGGCATTTTGGAAGAAATTAGTTTCAGATCTTTAAGCAATGATAGTCGTACAATATACGTTCAATCTTACCTTACTTAGGCCTTAGCATCCATTCTAAATTATTTATAAAGTGCCAAGTGGTAACTTTTTACTCACTGACCGGACGCGGTAGTGCTTGGGACATGGTTAGATGGAAAAGGCTGGCCCAGCACCTACCCATACCATCCTCTCAGCCTAATCGGTCTTACCCATAGGAAAGACATGGTCAATACGAGTAGAGCTAATAAAAGCGCGGGTTACCTCACGACGTTTTCATTCACTGATATTTATTATTATTATACTAATAAAACTAAAAATCATCTTTGGAAAAGTAATGTAATTAAAGTTAAGCACGGTCTTTCTAATATCGTCAACCCATCTCGCTGGAGGACGGCCCCTATTCCTGTAACCAACTATCGGCCACCACTCGGTCAGCGCTCTGGTCCACCTGTCGTCACTCCATCTGGCCAAGTGTCCTGCCCAACTCCACCACGCGCAGGATCGAGGCAAGTGGCATGGCTTATGCCCAGCAGTTGGTCGATAAAGGTTGAAATGATAATGATGATGAAAGTAAATCTACCGTACCGTTTAATTTGGGTAAAATAAAGATTATCTTTATCTTTAAATGAAAATTCTAAAATAATCCATTTTGAGAATCATAGTTTTTATTTTTTACTATTATACAGTTAATTTACTATTTGACTCCAAAAGTTTGTACAGCAGATAAAATGTCAAAATAACATACTGGATTGTCAAACGGTACGTGACTTTAGTTCTATCAAGGAGCACAGAGAGAAACGACAACCGATCGCTTCGTTCAAAATCAAATTATCAAAGAAAACACTTCAGGTTATTTTAGTTCAAACATCCAATTCATTGCACTATCAATCTACCGTCAATGTAAACAATGTAGGAAATGAAGTGACGCAAGATTGCCTAACGAATTAGTTTTCATACTAAAGCGTCATCATTTGTCTTTACAAGACACGCTGATTGGTTACATTGCACAATTCTAACTAAGATTATTTATAGCTTTGCAATGGTACATACGCGTGCGCAAGCACTGATGACGTCGATTAACGTCAAAGTTGTCACGAAATGAAATCTTTACGGTTGTTAATGGTACCTACAGGTGTTATGATTGCGTCATACATATCTTTATCTTGTTTACGATTTGATTTGGTATCAGATAGTTTTATTGCATGATTCATGGTGTATATAAATGTGTGTGTAATAAAAACATTTTTTTCTTAACTTTCAAAAAGCTTATTTTAGAATGACTATAGATAGATAAACTCTTACCAGAAATATGAAAAGAATGTAGGAAAAGTTAAATAAAAAAACACAGGGGCATAGGGCGGTCTTATTACTACAAGACATTTCTTCCAGACAATTTTGGGATGGACAGGTAACCACGATAAATGAAAAACGGTGGCTTAAATTATGAGTAACCCACATTTTAAATATATAGTATTATCAACAGTATAGTAACAATGTAAGTTTTAGTTATCATGTGTGTTATTTATTTTTTGGTCTATCTGTCTGGTTCTAATTCTGGAGTTCTTACAAAAATCTCATTGAAAAAGGCACTTTCAGTTCTTTCAGTCATCAATTTACCTGAAAAATTATTAAGACTTTTGCAAACGTTACAAAATTTTGCTTAATCGGTCCAGTCATTTTCAAGTATTGCGATTACCGAATAGAATCACGTTTTTTTAATATTTTTTTACCGGTTTCTAATTATATTCGGTATGTATAGTGTAAACAAGTAGAATGATAATGTCTTTACGAACTCTATCCATGTCAGTCCATTCTGAATTTCTTTTTACGAGAGAGATCTTACTCAAACATTTTGTCAGCAGGCTTCAAAATTCGTTTATTTATTTTTAAGTATCAAGGTGATTTTTATTTTTTTATACTACTTAAAGATAGAACAAGCACACGGCCCACCTGAAGTTAAGTGGTAAGCATGACCTATCACAAAGCATTGCATCGTAGACCACGTTTTCTGGAACGTGTTCTACCATACAACGCCGAGGCATGAAGATGATAAGCCTCTTGTGCCTGTAATTTCACCCGCACCCATACCCTTCAAGCCGAAATATAGCTCAGCTGCTTCACGGCAGTGCCTCCCCGGAAGAGCCCTCCACAAAGAACTCTACTACCTTGGAATAAATGTATAGATATATTGTTTATAGATAATATTGGACAACATAGAACAGTTTATAAATCCAGTCGTCCAGTTTTCAGTAAGGTCCTGATATAGAAGTGGCGAAAACGATCGGCGAACAATTTTCTTCATCAGAGAATTCCAGTCCAAATTAACTTTTTAACACAATTGTGCCTTTTTTCTCACTTAGATTGGTTAAAATGCGAAAATATCAAAGAATATAAATCACTTAAACACTAGAAAAGAAATTAGAACAAAATGACCCAACCGTCTCGCTCAAGATTAAAAAATGGTCCCAACCCTTCACAATCTTAAACAGTAGATTCAAACATGACAGTAATGTGACAACATTCTACTTAATGTCATGTTATTTCCGCTAGCACTAGTTAATGACATAGAAACCATAAATCATTAGAATGTCAAAATGGTCAACGATGATCGTTATATTAAATAACATATATTGACATCCATAAAGTGTTATACTTGTTTTTATAATGAATTGATGGTATGAATGTCGGTTATTTAGATAGTGATCATCGGTAATGATCGTTTTTATTTACGAACCCGAGTATTATAAAATTATATTCATTACAGTTTTATATAATTCACATTTTTTTTGTTTTTTGAGTATTCAGTTATTCATCGATTAAACAATATATTTTCTTCCTTATTTTAAAGTGTTTAATATTATTTGAGTTTTATTTAATAACGGTTTAAAATGACTCCAATATTTTAAGGCTTGTAGTTTTTCAGTGAAATCTATAAGGGCCTCGATATTATTAAAATAATGCCTGACATTTATGCACTATTGATTTTTCCCATAGAATCATTTTCAACGATATCCAGGAATTCAGTACATTTAAAATCTGGATTGAGTAATACTGCTTCTTGAAAAGGACTTGAAGTTTACTTGCGCTTTATACAATGCCTTTTCTCAGTTTTTGAGACTAAAATTGACTAAGAACTTTTTTGCAAAGGTCAGATAATCCAGTAAAGTATAGTTTATTTATTGAATTCATTCAAAAACTGGATTTTTCTATTTTTGGCTGATTTTCATTAAAAGCTATCCAAAAAAAGCTGTTTGAGTTATTAGGATGTTACGTGTCTTTTATTTGGTATGTATCTCGTAGTGGAATGTTTTTACTTATTCCTTTTAAGTGCCACAAAATTTCAGACCGAAGTCGCGGACAAGACAAGAAAACCTTAACGACTCACGAGTTTCTGGACACAAGAGTCTTGTTAGTTCTTTTGTTTCAAACTTGTATAGGACATGTAGCGATATTAGATGAGAGATGATTCAAGTTTTCTGTATTTTTCAAATATTTCAACAATACAGAACATACCTCATTTTTAACACTAAATGATTAGGTATTGTATATTTAATACGTATAAATATAACTACTCATATTAGTCAAACCCAGAATTATAGATTATTTATAAAATTTTAAACCTGGCTTAAACTATTAGCTAAAAAATATTTTTATTCATAGTAATCGTAAATAACTGCGTGAAGCTGTGTTATATTAAGGCATTTTTATTAATCAATCTGCATCTGTGCACAGCTGGGCAAAGGTCTCCCCTAAATTTCAGAAACTATCTCTATTCTTTGAGGTATCCCACCATTCTCGTTCAAAGACTTGATCATATGTACTATTTTTTTTTTTAAGAAGAAATAAATATTGCTCTGTATATAATACCGGCCGTAAGTTGACGGTGAAATTAGTTCGGTGGTCGATTGTCTAGTCAGCCAGTACAGGCCCTAAACGAACTAAGTTATTATAATTATTACCTCACCAATTTAGACCCTAAATTCTAATAATAACATCACGCGTTCATTTTTCAAGTTGATCTTAACTGATTGACTGACGATTGAAATATTGGACCTTTATCTTATAACCATTTTTAAAATCTCCTTGAAGTATCACTGATCCTAAAACCTGGTGCTTTGACACCACACCGTGACGCCGTGTGAAGAGTCCTTCAATATTGCAAGTACGTGCCCAAGATGCAAAACCGTAGACCGAAGATAGACGTCTACGTGTATAGAGGAGTCCACAACGTGTCATCATCATAAATAATGTATAGCAGCCCGGCGGTGACTCTGAATAATGCACCGTTGGCGGTCACTTTATTAAATTTGTCATACACGTAAACTGAGATAATGGATAAATTAACATTTGGAAAGATTCAAACAACAACAACACTAGCCTATGTATACTGCTAGACTTAGGCCTCCGCTGATAATAAGGAAGATATATCCATAATCCACACGCACCACTTAGCTGCCCTTATATAGGTAGTAATTAGTACCTACTTAAAATTTACTCAGATGTTTAACTTTAGTTTGCAAATGAGTTAAGATAATTATATTATATTAAGTTACATTTAAGTTAATTATATTTTCTATAAAAACATTAATTGAGTATGCTTGCCCAGCACATATTTATTTTATTTATTTACTCAATTTTGGGAAAACTAACAGCTAGATACATACTAAAAGTAATTAAATAGGTATATGCAGGTACTTAAAGCTACACATACAGGAAAGCCAATTATAAGTTTCCACAGACAGGTAAATACAAAATTAACTTTGATGAACAGTTACAGTAGACGACGTATACAACGAATAATAAAGGAAAGTGTGTATAATAAAAACACACACACACACACACACAGATGATGATAGGTACAGTCAGCATCAAAAGTAGATGATGAGTTTCAGAATTTCAATACAGCTGATAGAAATTTGCGTCAGAATTAGATAGCACTAAAGTGTTCCATAAATAGGTGATTGTAAAATATGCCAACAATAAGCTGATGACACTAACCACCACATGTACCTGATGACTTTAAGGTTCAAAAGTATCTGATGTAAAATAGTTTTATAATTATATGAATTATGTTACTTTGCAATATTTTGGCGATAAAGATATAGGTTCAAAAATAACTGACTATCTATCATAGCAAAAACAACGGATTATCTATTTTAGCTGGCCTTTTAGCTCAGTTGATAGTAATTCTTAATTATTTTTATTTTTATTTTTATTTTTATTTTTATTTTTATTTTTATTTTTATTTTTATTTTTATTTTTATTTTTATTTTTATTTTTATTTTTATTTTTATTTTTATTTTTATTTTTATTTTTATTTTTATTTTTATTTTTATTTTTATTTTTATTTATTTTTAAGCTATTGCATAGCTTCTATCGAGGGCCTTGAGCGCGGGGACCGAATCCAGAAATTCCGTAACGAAAAAAACCTCACGCTCCCCACTCCGACGGGCACGGAGGTGTGGCTTGAAGGCCGTGCATTGTCTAACGTCGTTTCTTTTCGGCAGTCGACGATCACCACGCTCAAAAAGTGTAACTTGAATTAATATCAAAGAAAAAGAAATACTGCATAAATAAAATAAATAAATAATTATAATTGCATAAGTTGATACAAAATGCTATGCAATAGCTTTACCGCGGCAGTCCCCGAGTGCCACACGTCTTTTATTTTTATTTTTATTTTTATTTTTAATATTTTTAAAATAAGTAAGAATAACTATGATAACAACTGAGCTAAGAGGCCAGTTAAAATAGATAATCAGTTAATTTTGCTATGACAGATAGTCAGATATTTTTGAACCTGTCTTTATTTCCAAAATATTGCTAAGTAATATAATTAATTGTAATTCCTAATAATCTTAAAAATCTTAATCCTATCCTATCCCTAATATCACATCACACTAGCACATCACATCACACTAATGTTATAAATCACATCACATCACACTTTATTATTATTATTATTTAATATTATAAATATGAAAGTCTCTGTGAATGTTTGTTACCACGTATCTCCGTAACCACTAAACAAATTTAGATAAAATTTAGTACGTAGATATTTTCGGTGCCAGAATAACACATAGAATAATCAAATTTTGAAAAAACAGCCTCAAAAGTGGTAAAGCAGTGGTAAAGCATAAAGTGGGATGGCAAAGTTTGTATGGGGAACAAAAAAAATCTTTACCAAACTACTTAAAATTTTGCACAGAGACTTTCTATTGAAAATGAATGAATACGTATTTCAGGATTTTTCGCAATTCAACCCCTAAGACGATTAACAGGAGTGGCAAAGTTTGTACGGGGAACCAAAGTTTGTACGAAAGTTTGTTAGTTTAGAGTGAATAATACAAAGGCTTATCTAATTTTGAAAAATGTATCTCTTAAGTTGTAAACGGGGTGGCAAAGTTTGTATGGGGAACAAAAAAATCTTTACCAATCGACTTGAAATATTGCACAGAATCTCTCTAGAAATAAATGACCTGTTTCAGGATTTTTCGCATTTCAACCCCTAAGGCGGTTAAAGGTAATCATTTTTTATTAATGAACTTTGATTAAAATTGATTTCTAAAAAGTACATTAAGAAAATAAAACTTGAACAGGGTATGATAGGGGATGAAAGTTTGTACGGGGAACCAATCATTTTTCAAGTTAGGTAAGTTTTTTTAAAATTTATCATACTTAACCGGCTGTTGAATTGGTGATCGACGTGAACAGGATTGGGAACGAGAACTAAAAAGGGAGTGAGAGTGGGAACGAGAACGAAACGTGTACGGGTATGCTAGGTAATGCATTAATAATATGTTAGTACTTTTAATTCCGCGCAAAACGTGGTAAAAATAAACCTTTATGTAAATAATGAAACATATTTTGACACATACATTTCCACGCGGGCGAAGCCGCGGGGTGCAGCTAGTATATTTATAAAACTATTTTACATCAGATACTTTTGAACCTTAAAGTCATCAGGTACATGTGGTGGTTAGTGTCATCAGCTTATTGTTGGCATATTTTTCAATCACCTATTTATGGAACACTTTAGTGCTATCTAATTCTGACGCAAATTTCTATCAGCTGTATTGACATTCTGAAACTCATCATCTACTTTTGATGCTGACTGTACATATACCATGTACCTACCATCCTCTCAGCCTATTAGTCGGGCATACCAACAAAGACATAGTCAGTACGTGTAGAGTATAGTTTCATTTGTAGTTTTTTTTAACCATAAAAATAATTCTTACTTTTTAAATAAATTGGGACTCCTCACTCACGTTCAACTGATCCCAAACTAGGAAGAGCTTATAACGTGAGAATTGGATACATGCATAAAAACCCGAAAATAAAATAACGCCATATGAAATTCTTGTAATAGTATCTACCTAGGCTCTTGCTGGGCACTATCTCATACCATCATGTAGCCCCAAACTAAGCAGAGCTTGTATTATGGAAATCACATGACTGATTCCTATAGTACTTATAGTTTTTTTTGTAAGTTTATACAAATTATACATAGAAACAACCGACCCGAGGCAAATATTGGTAGATTATACAAGCATTTGTCTGTTACTGCGTTACGAAATGGTGTTAAGTAGGTACTTATACCTAATTTATTAATTATTTAGAGTTAGTAAAGCTACATTTTGATTCTAAAGTACCTAACTGTATAATATTTAAAGTTATGGCTCTAAACGTTGTTTTAACACTTAAACTGCCGGAGTTACGAAACTATAAAGTTTCATTAACGAATGCATGCAAAGTTTTCTGCTAAATTGCAATTAACTAATTGCTAGATAAAAGAGAAAAGTTCAAATCCTTTAAAGTTCTGGAGCTTTTAAATTATTGAGAAAATTTACAAAAACTCATACGTTGATAATAACGCATGGTTTTATTACTTTTATTCTTATTACAATCGTAAAACTAACGCTTTACGTAAAACGTAAAATGTTAATGCATCTATCTAAATTTATTAAAATGTCATAAGAACGCCATCTCGCGGCAAAATATGAAACTAAGACTCACTTCACTTCACTTCTTTATTAAATGGCTTCTGGGATAGTAATCCACAATTTCGCCAGTATCAAGTATAATAATTGTTCATAATAATATGAGGCAACGTAGTACGGTTTATAAGTCCAGTCGTCCAGTCTTCGGTCAGGTCCTGTTTTCTGCTATAGTCATGGCGACTATAACAAAAAACGATCGGCGCACAGTTTTCTTCATCAGAGAATTCCCGTTTAATCTTCTTTTATTCCATTTCACTAATACTTGTGTCTTTTATCTAACATTTATCGGTTATTATACCATGAATATTAAACGACATACATTAGAAAAACACTAGAAAATAAAATTTAATAAAATTGACAACCGTCGTTCAAGATGAAAAAAATGGTGTCCAACTAAGACTCAGCCGTAGGTAATGAAATCAACGTGTCACTGCAAAACCACCGTTTATTTATACAGCCTCTAGTGACTTTAATATTGCATTTGTTAATCATTTGCCATTTTAGAGCGATCGATATATACCATTTTAGAGCGATCGATATAATTAAATATTTATTCTGTCAATATGTGTTTATTATTTTTGTTTTTATGTAGAGATATTACAGAAGAAATATTGGCGATATATCTTCGATTTTTAGCTTCAATAATGAGTTTCTTCAAACCAATTACATGAGGGGTCAGTCTATAGTATTATTAAAGTTTCTATAACAATTCAGGTAATATTTGAAGCATTATCTACAGTACTACAAATTACAGACGCCCATTTTCATGTTTACCCATCTGGTTATTCCATTGTTTTTTAAAGAATTGTTAGCGCAAAATCAATACTTGATAATCGGACACTAAAGCTTACCAAACACCAAGTTTTACTGGTTTTCCGTTATTTTTCAATAATCGTTAAGCTAAACAGCCTTTTAGTCGACCTTTATTATGGACATCATAATTTAATTTTTACAAAACATAACACTCGCAAGCCTAAGGGTTCATAATCCTTTTAAAAACCGCAACACGATACCTCAAAATTAAATTTAAGAATCATTTAGAGCAGAATCAGCGCTTGTAACCTGTGAAACCGTAATGCTGCAATCATAGTCCCATCTGAAACCGTTGTTTCAGTCCTCTAACCGTCATTAAAAATATTATTACGCATCTGAAGCGCTTCGTAAACCGTTAATGAGGCCGAATCCGACGTAGGTTGCCGCAAAAATGGCTGTGAAAGAATAGAGCTAGTTCATTGAAGTCATTGACGGCCTCTGTAGCGCAGTGGTCGAATACCCGTCTGAGACGCAGATGGTTGTGGGTTCGATTCCCGCCGCGATACAAATATTTGTATCGGGTCTGCTTGTTTTTATGTATAGTAAAAATGAATTTAGAAAAAAATTGTAAAGTTTAACAATCATGTAGTTCCCATAATAAGCTCTGAGGGCTTACCACAGGTTTTGATAGTTTTCGAATACTTTAAAAGTTTCGGTATCTTTCCCAGTGTTGCCGTTTTAGCATTTTTAATGCTAAATTTAGCATATTTTCGGGTCTGTTAGCTTGAAAAATTCGCATTTAGCATATTTTTATGATGAACATTTTTTTGTTTGTAACCTAAAAATTCAAAATTCCTAAGGAATCCAAAAGAAAAATATAGATTTAAGCATTTTATTTAGCATTTTTAAAAGTTATTTAGCATTTTTTGCAACAAGTTGTAGCATTTTCTCCAAATAAAAAACGGCAACACTGATCTTTCCATACATTTTCGTAGTTCATGCACGTTTCCCTAGAGGCGCTGTATGAAAATGTATGGAAAGATACCAAAACCTAAAAAGTTTTTGAAAACTATCAAAACCCGTGGTAAGCCCTCTGGGTGCCTAGTGCGAGTTTTTTTACAAGCTCGATCGCGTTTGCGTTTACGGAAATTTGTATGGAAAGGAGTCAGTGCCATGCGTTTTTCACTAGATGGCGCTACCTCGATTCCATATAAATTTGCGTAAACGCAAACGCGATCGATCTGGTAAAAAACTCGCACTAGGCACCCTGCTCACTTTGAGGCTATATGATGCTGTGTGGTTACTGTCATTAACCTTATTTATTTATCAACTAAGCGTGTTGACGGCGCGATACTATCGCCTGTCAGACCGACAGCGAGCGGGAGCATTATGTATGAAAATGCTATTGTTTATCCTGACGATAGATCTGATCTTTGGTGGTGTGAATGGAAAGAGAGAACACGCTCTGCAAGCAAAGCTCTTGGTTCAGTGCATTATTTTGGAAGCAGTAAATCTTAAAAAAAAATCAGTAGAAATATGCCGAACATCTCACAGAACCTTATACGTAATACATAATCACGGGTTAACTCTTCAAGCCGCGCGCGGCATAGAATAAACATGTAGCTAGCTAGTGATCGCGGAAAGCTTGAGCCATCAAGAAATCAAAGTATACGAACGACGATGCACCTGCGGTTGTCAATGGTAACAGGTTGACACTGACTCCATTGAAATGTAAGCTGATAAGCTGAAGTTAAACCCTGCTGTTTCTTCCTCCTTCTTCATAAGAGATTATGGCCAACTCTTATAAAGAAGGAGTGCCAGTGAAGCCAGTATCGGAGTTTTAAAGTCGCCCGAAGGCCTCCGCAATGGCTAACGATTGAAAAAGCTGGGAACGATATCTTATCAAACTTTCCTTAACACGGAAGCGTTCAGATCCAGATACCACCAAACGGTCACTCGTCCAAGTAGTGACCGAGCGGAGTGCTGCTTAACCAAGTTGATTTGCTAAGAACACAGAAGTAAGCCACGCCACAAGGGACCCTGATTTTGAGTTAATTCACACTATAAACCCAAAATAATAACTATTAATTAGTAGGTTATCTGCCTCCTAGAAGCTATAATATAATCTAAAAGGATAGGAAAAGCCCGCATGCCGCAAAGGACTAATGGCGGGGTTAGCGATTGACTATGTCGCAAACTTACTCCATTGAAGTTTATAAAACTTTGCTTGTTGAGATATGTCATATTCTTAACCCACTAAAATAAATTAAATTAGTGGACTATCTGCCTCCTAGTTTTAGATAGCTGATACAAGCGGATAGAATAAGCCCGCATGCTCGTTGGACCGCGGAACGTTTGAGAGCTATCAAGAAATGAAAGGACGCGGACGACGCCGCAAAGGAAAGATGGTCGGGTTAACGGTTGCCGAGGAATTTTTATCTTGTACCAAACGACTATAGATTTGATTTATTGGCTGTAAATAAAGTACAAATTGCTGTATTGTTGGGATCTCAAAAAGCTTTTGAAAAGGTCTGTGGCTGAAACCACTTTTCTTTGAGTGATATAACTTGATATAAATCTTGTAAAGTATGTCGATTGGTTAGATTATCGCAGGATCGAAACTACCTAGCAGTGTGAAAGTGAATGTTAACGATACATTGCATATTATGTTCTTGTGTAAAAAACATGTTTTTTTTTTCTCTAGATATATATAATTGATATTTTTTTCGTCAAAATGTTTTTTTTTTTACATATCTTACACTTTTTTGTACCAATAAATCTGGCTTGGATTGTGTTGGTACTCACATTCGCTTACTTTGCACTGTTTTTTTACTAACATTATGAATGATCTGTAAATTACTCTTAATTTATATAGGTAGAATATAACAGTACCTTAAATAACTAGGTATGAATATCCCACAAAACAACAATTTACACACAACACCATTATAGCCCCAACGTAATCAGAGAACTGTGTAAAGGTAGGTCTAGACATTATATTATAGCCAAATCAAATCAAATAAAATCAAATCAAAATGCGTTTATTTTGTTACACGAATAATACAGAAAATTTAAATACAGATAAGTTTATATCAAACATAACAAAGTACTGTTTAGTCTGCAGTAAAATTGCTATAGCCCATTGTGTCACCCTCAATGATTTAGGCTGTGGTTGCGGTTTGCAAGAGACCAAAGCCTTGTGTCAGAGAATGATTTTTTGAGTGCCGTTCAAGAGTGAATGGCTTCCCGGCTGGCACTTACCCACGGAAGGCTCCTTGACCGTAGCTAACCCCGAGATAGGCAATATTTTGAAAATGATCATGATTTATTAAATCTAATGATAATTTTAACAGTGCGTCGTGTGGCCATGGTTTTATTTTCATAGAATATTGATTCAATTGACAACCTCTGTGGGCAAGGGCCCGACTAATACGCAAAAGGTTGCGGTTTCGATTCCTGCCCCGAGACAAATATTTTGTATGATCCTCAAATATTTGTCTTGGCTCCGGGTATTTTATATGTAGTATTTAAGTAGTACATCAGTCATCTGATTCTCTTAATACAATATTCTACTTAGTTTAGAGCCATATTATGCTGTGCAATGTGGTACTGTCCAGCATTATTTATTTATTTAATTATACAAAGTAGGTAAATTAAATTAAAAACCAACTCTAACAAGCTGGAAACTACAATCACAAAGAATAATTAAAAAATCAATAGAGCTGTAGCTAGATACTAATCTACGAGAAAAGGTAAAAAGTGGAATAATATCAAGTTCTCTTATGTTCTTAATTATAGCCGTATTTCACCTTTATTCAAGCATAAATTATACATTTTATCAATATCTGTTTCCATATTGCAAGTAATTTACTTTACTAATTGCCTGCACAGAGCCAAGAGTCTTATGTTATTAAATGCATTAAAGATTTCAATTTATTATCTTTGGTCTAATTGTGCATCCATAAATCAGTGGCTACATCGACTTATTACATCTATTTAGAATCTCATAAATATTGTTAATTTTGTTTCATGATCTTTAGTGTACGAATGAATAATTTTCTATGATTGTTTCTAACATTTTCTGTATGTATGATAAATTTATTTTAAAGTAATAACTTTGGTAATTGTGCAAGCTACTGATTTATAGAATGTTAGTGAAAACTCCTGGGTTTTTTGGTCTGTAATTATATACAGTTCTACTCTCATCTATACCAATAATTAAAATTGAATTCTGTTCGTCACATCACGGTTGTGCTGGGTGATTTTTATTTTCATTTAAATTCAGTTCGTAGCCTAAGGTTATATAGATAAAAAAAAATAGGGAAGTTGATAAACTGTAATAGATTATTTCTATGAGGTTTTTGCAAGAACCCAAGAATTTAGATAGGATATCTGTTAGGTCAGCCTGTTGTTTATAATAACGTAATAGCTGTAAGTATCAAAGTCACGCTAACTGAAGTGCATTGCAATGACAAGCTGCAGTCTGTAATTCAACGCGGCGAACAAATAATTGATGATATTGGCTTTAGTTCGTTGAGCCTGATACAAGAAAACGAATCTAAGCATCTAAATTAAACAATATTGAGTTAAAGTACCCCGCAATACGGTGCATTTTTCGATATTATTGACAATATTTTTCTTAGTAGAATTAGATCAATAAATTACCAGCTCGTTAAACGGACCAATCGGTTGAGTATATCGAGATCGGAAATAAATGGACGCAGTTTGCCTTTGATGTAAGCAGTTCAATTTAATTTATGAGAGTAATGGACTGGATTAAGGCATTCCTTTCATTATCATCTGAAATCACGACGTGGCGCCTTGAACTTTTTCAATATAAAATACTAATGATAACGTATTTTTTGTAAATTTATCTAATACCAGCTTCCGTCCACAGCGTTGCTCGTATAGTACTTGTAGTAAAATGTAGCATATTGTCATGAATGTCTCAATCCATTCAGTTGTTTTGGTTTGAAGTAAGGACAAATATTTCACATTTCACCTTATACAAACTTTCATCATCATTATGATCATCATCATTATCAGCCTATTGCAGTGCACTGCTGCGCATAGGCCACAAACTTTCACATTTATAATCTTAGTGGGATTGTGTTTTTTAACCGATTTATAGAAAATTCCACACTCTTGGTGAGAAGGCTTGCGAGAATACTGTCCATTCACACATTTGTTTCCAAACAATAGTGGATGACCCAAGTTCATAATTCTAACATGAGGCGCTCTTACTCGCCTGAGTACCCCTTAAATTTGGGTCGAAAAAACCGCCACTAAACCGAGAAAACAGGCAAACGCGCGAACGAGAAGCCCAGAAACTATACACATTCACAATAGACGAGTTTTTTTTTGCGAGTGTTCGCCGATAGTGTGAATATGTGATAAGGAACAGAGAAAATAATGTTCTTAACGCTAGTGCTGAAAACACACTGTTTCAAAGACTCGGGCTTTCTTTCATGGCGCAAACCATCAAGTGTGGGACCTGCACTCTAACTATTGCGTTATTTTTCCATTTTTTCAACTGATCTTATCAAATTTTAATCAAACCCTACTATATTTTATATAAACTTAACTTTTCTTATTTAGTGCAAAATGAACATCCCCTCCACAAGTCTTATAAAGGTCAGGCTCTTTGTCACAAAACTTTAAAAGAAAAAAAGAAAATTTTCCACGAATATAAGTAGAAGCCAAGTAAATACTACAGAAACTTTTCCACCCACCTCAAAATTGTGTAGAAGCAACTCCAGTAGTTACGCATTTTTACGAATTCGAACGGAGCTTGCGAAAGGGTGTAAGAATTCTGAATAAAAGAAACTTGGGGGATGTAGAAAAACAAAATATAGGGAATATTTGTTGACGGACTGCCCCAGGGAGCCATGATAATCCTATGTTTTTTAACGTTGCAGATTTCCTTGGCGGTATGAATATTCAATTAACGCGAGACGAGATCCCTTTTACATTTCTTATTATTTCTTACATATGAGTAAGTTTTGTTATACTTTTTATTACAGTTAGAATTCAGCAATCGAAAATCACGAAATCACGAAAGTTGAGGTTTTATTTTAAAGATAGTGAGGGTATTCTCGAAATTGTAATAAATATTAGCTGATCAACTTCGTAAGAAAAATAATGTCTCAGTAGGTACCTAAAATATTTTCACTTTATTCGTTTTTTTAAAGCGTCAAGCATTTCACTACGATCGCATCTGAAACAGGTAAAGATGTGGTCTGAGATGGAGCACGTTTGCCTAGAAGGAACCGAATTAGTCTGGATTTGAAGACTCCAAGATTTTACTTGATTGTTGTTGCTTGCTTGTTGCTGTTTTCCCGGACACCGAAAGCAAGTGTCACTCTTTACTAGTACTAACAATAAATGTACAGGCGCATCGTTAGCTTTGACCAAGTGGGATGTTGACCAGGTATGGGGTACCTTGCAGTGCGTATGCTTGTCCGGTGATAAAAGAAGGAAGGTGGAATCAGTTCATGAACATCTTTGGCACATTCACCAAAATAAAATATAATGGTTCATAAGTATTGAATTCCTTCAAAAATATAAAGCACTAAATACGCTATGAATTGAGAAAATTCTTCTTATGAAAGTTCTAAAAGAGGATGTGTGTTTGCCTTATAATATGGTTGGTAGCAATAATTGTACTATGAAATGCATTATCTATTCATTAATGCATGTCATAGTACTATTTATCAAAAAAAATCTTACTTCTGTGTTTTCGAATTTTGTCAGTTATATGTTTTGATTTTGTTTATTGAAGATGGAACAAGCACATGACCCACCCCATGTTAAACCATTACTTATTACACAGCATTGCATCGTAGATCACGTTTTGGAACGTGCTCTATGATGCTAAGCCCAACTTGAGACATGAAGATGATAAGCCTCTTGTGCCTGTAATTTCACCGGCACCCACACCTTTCAAACCGAAACAAAGCACAGCTGTTTCACGGCAAAAATAGGCATGGTGGCAGTACTTCCCCGGATGAGCCCTCCACAAAGAACTCTACTACTACTATTTTCATTAAAATAGAATTTCATAATTGTATACAGAACGATAGCGGCAAAGTGCGAGGAGGACAAGACCAGGTCATAATTATTTCAGCGGGTAGAGTAATCCTATCGGAACATTTTATCACACTATTATTAAGCATAATTAATTATATATTAATTATATTAATTGGGGTGTAAGTGGTTCCATCCTCCATCTAAGCGGAACCCAAGCCAACCTCACCTGCACGTGGTGCACCCTGCTAACTAACAAACGAGGCTCTGGCGGCCGGCTGATTGCGGCATAGCGCAGCCTAAAACACCGGCACAGCTACATTCCTTGGCTGCCGATGGGCAGCAGCGTCGGCGGTGCTAGAAGCTGTGCCCTGCGATCCCCAACCCGCATGCCCAGCGTGGGGATTATGGGCATATCCCCCTTCTTATTAGGGGAGGCCTATGTCCAGCAGTGGACTGATATAGGCTGTTGATGTTGAAGCATAATTATATAAAGATAGCAACAAACCATGTATTAACTTCTTGGAAAGTAAAATATTTGAAATTGGATTTGACTTCTTGAGCATATAATAATTTGAATGTCTGCCAGTGAAATGCACAATAATAATTAACATTAATACTTAAAAAGTATACTCTACTATAAGTTTGAAACCCTAGCATGTTGAAACCAATAAAAATAAAAATAAGCTAATAGCTTTTTGCTAAGTGGTTCTGCTGTCTGCCCAACTAACACTCATTAACTATGAATTTAAAGACCACTTCGATGACATTTTGATTAAACTCGAAAATCATTTAACTAATGAATGTTCTGTAAGGCCCAGGGGCCTGGTTCTGACGATGCAATTTATTTGATTCTATTAGATATATGTCGCGGAAACTGTCAAAACTGTATGGAATTTGACAGTTATCGCGAATCACGCGAATCAGGGTCCTAATCTGGGTTTCAGTTATTTTATTCAAAAGAGAGTTGAGACATACATAAATAAATAAATAATGCGGACATTGTTACCTATATACCTGATCAACAAAACCAACCAAAATTTACACTGGTAGGATAAAATACATTATACATTGATTTTTAGAACATCTTCACATCATAGTAGAAATGCACGATTCGGTAAAAAAATTAAAATGCTTTTTCTTCGTATGAGCTGGTGGCCTACTCTGATTTCGGAGTTTTTAGGCCGGCCGAAGTCCTCCGACATGGTTTAACGACTTACAATGCCTGGAATATCTTAACGTGCCTTCCGAAGCACGGAAGCGCTCAGATCTAAATGCCACTAAATGGTCACCCATTCAAGTAGTGACCGGGCGCAGTATTGCTTAATCAGATGATCGATTAAGAACACCGAAGTAAACCGCGCAACGAGCGCTTTAATTACTTAAGCATAGCTGTTGTAGTATTCACATAATAACCGTTGACTATCATAAGGCTACGTTACACCAATCAACAAACATGAAATTTGAAAATTACCATCGATCCGTTGCGATAAATTTGTTAAACTGTCGCTTGCAAGTGGTGTCCACTCCGAATGTAGATTGATTCGTTGATTGAAGAGCGCCATTCGTCCGTGTACCGGCCAGTCTTAATTGCCGACGGAGATTGGCCATTATTGTTTTCATATGATGTCTGATGGAGGCTATGCTCTTGTCTTTGTGTGATCATCTAAGTTCAATGATAACTAGTTTTCCTATACTCTAGACTAGAAATGCTTAAGTCAATTTATAGTTAGATCATTTCAATAATTCTTGGTGAAAAAACTGTCTTAAGAAACGAAATAGATATCTTTTTTTATACTGCTTACTAAGTTAGCAAACAGGCATACAGTCCTCCTGAGGATAAGCGGTTCCCGTAACCTATGAACACCTGTAACGCCAAGAGGTATGTACAATGTACATGCGCGTTGCTGACCCTTTAAAAACGTGAAAATCTGCATTTTTTAGTACCTGGTATTCCACAGCATGATTATTCATAATCATCATCATCATCTGCCTATAGCAGTCCACTGCTAGACATAGGCCTCTCCTAATGAGCGCTATTGCGCCCTGTTCTGAGCTCGACGCATCCAGCTTCTACCAGCAGCCTTACGCTAATCGTCACTCCACCTGGCCGGAGGGCGCCCTACACTACGTTTGCAGCCGCAGTCTCCACTCAAGAGCTCGTTTACCCCAACGGTTATCGGTTCTTCGGCAGATAAGGCCAGCCCACTGCCACTTCGGCTTGCTAATTCTCTGAGCTATGTCGACTACTTTAGTTCTATGTCGGATAGTCTCGTTGCGGATTCTATCCTTCAGAGAAAGTCCAAGCATGGCTAATTCCATAGCTCGCTGAGCGACTTTAAACTGGTAGAATAGCCGTACTGTGAATGTCCATGTTTCGGCTCCGTATGTCATAACGGGTAGAATGAACGCACTGATTGAAAACTTTTGTTTTCAAACATCCAGCTTGATTATTCGCGGAGGAAAT
The DNA here is from genome assembly GCA_951804965.1 of Horisme vitalbata. Lineage (NCBI taxonomy): Eukaryota > Metazoa > Arthropoda > Insecta > Lepidoptera > Geometridae > Horisme > Horisme vitalbata. Next base: position 17,779,047 of record OX638093.1, read on the forward strand.
TCCTCTGGAACTTGCTATCTTAAATATGGAAAAATCAATTTAATGTTTTGTATTTTTTATTGGAACGAAGTTCCTTATTTATGAATATAAGAAATACCAACTGAAAATCTTCAGCTCTCATACACGAAATCGTTTTTAACAGCACTTGAACAATTAAACCCATGTTAAGGCAAGGCTCATCGGTTTTCTTTAGGGTTGCCAAAAATAAATTAAAGCCGGACTCTTTCAGATTTTATCATGCTGTTAATATATTCATTTATTGGATGCATGCTTATGATAATAATAAACCAATATCAACACCTATTATTCTAATAATGCTTCCAAATCATGAATGTATGATTTGAGAATGGGCGAGATATGGATTTGTCTTCTAAATTATTAAAAGAATCAAAATATTTACGTCACATACAGTCTCTGACCTCGCCAAAAACGTGTCATGCGAAAGTTGTAAAATTTATAATTTTGTCAAAAAAAAAGTGTGGAAAGCTCCGAAGTTGAATTTTGATGCCAACACAACACCATCTGCTTTGAATTTCCTTTAAAGTCCAAATCGAAAAATATCACATCCGGCTTTTTTGACCTCTATTCCAACCCCTAGTTCCGAGTCATTACGAGTTGCGCTCAAGCCTGAGCCCTAAGCTGGTTAAGGTGCAGCCTTATTAAGTTGAGCAGACGCCCGCCCGTCCGCTTGCCAAAACCACTTGAGCTTGCTATGACTACGTAGTGTACGAACACGTTATATTAAACTTTGGCAATAGTTGCTAACTACATACTCGTACATGCCATGTCAGCTTTTTAATGTAATTGCAGTTTTAACGAGAACGTTATATTTAACATTCTACTTATGCTTTACATTAATATTATGTTTATATTGTTATCTGAAAATTAAGTATTTACATATTAATTTATTCACTGATGTGTAATTTCGTTTCATTTCTACTATGATTGTTTATTCAACTACTGAAGATAAAACCGCAATTTAAACAAATTATGTCGTTGCCAATAAAAATACTACTTTGCTACATGGACGTTTATTACATAAATTGCCTGTCACAACAAACTGTATTCTTATGATACATCCAAATTCAAGATCTACGTTGCGTTTCGTTCAACGACAACAAAAAAACTAGATAAATCGCAGTCCCGTCGCGACGGCGTATCTTGAAATTTCCGCTTCCAAAGACATGGGTGATTTACCTGTAAACAATAAAAAAGGGCGTTAATTTACAGCGTTGGAGAGGCGCCAAACATTTCAACTAGCCGTCTAAGTTGGTTGTTGCAAAATGAACTAAACAAGTGGACGTTAAGACGTTCGTTGTTCCTGATAACCGATCGAGTTGAGAGATGGGCTTAGGTGCGAACAGACGATATAAAACTCATTTATATCCCGTCAACGTGACGTGTAAGGCGTTCCCACGTTTTCCAATACGCTCATTTATCAAACGCCTCAGACATAATGAGTGACGCACCACGACGCACACAAAAATATTTAAAATTTACTCCTATTAAAATATCACATCCATCCCGCTGATAGGATTCTGCTCCAGAAAATAGAATGAAATATCACTCGTAGTTAATTTATTTAAGAAATATAAACGTAGCAGTGCTTTGATCAATTTATAGAAAGCTAAATAACGCAGTAATAAATACTACGTTCAAAATCAGAATTTCAGAAATTTCTAAATTATTAATTAATTTAATTATTTGAAAATAAATTATAATCAGTTGAACTTCTCAGTAAAGGAATAGTCGTAGTATTATTAAATTATTTAATAATTGCAAAATAACTATTATATGGCAAGTAAAAAACTCTGCACTAAACAGACCAAGATAATTTTTTTATACAATTTTGAGCCATTAACATTCAATGTGTGCAGAAATAAAGTTTTTAAAACAAAGAGTTGTCGTATATTATGAGGAGAAATTGGGTATTTCACAATGTGTGTGCAATAATTTCTCATGAATACCTAGCAGCGTATAAAAGCGTCAATTTTAGACGTAGGAAAATAACGGGGAAGCCGAAACGAAGTCACATGACGACTCGGCCAGACGAATGCTGACGCGTGCGTGAAAATAAATTTCAACTAAGCAAAACAATGTGCGTGCTTTCCCAGAATACAAAAATAACTCTTTTTAGTATAATGACACCATTATTTTTATAAAACGCAAAGTTTGAAACGGTTCGCATGCCTTTCGAAGTTTAAAATTAATTTTAGTCTGAATAGCGAACATTTTATTCGATGGGAATTTTCACGTTATGAATCACATCAAACTAATATTACGAATAGAATGTCTGATATTTGGATGTTTGTTGATCACGCTTAAACGGCTTGAACGAATCACATGAATACAATTTGATACTTATTAAGCTCATGGATCTTCGAAAAACCTGAAAATTTATTATCCAGCTATCATATTAATGAAACCACGGATTTCATTTAGGTTTAATTTATTAGGATATGTATTTATATGATCTTCCGCCCGCGGCTTCCCTCGCGTGGTACCGGGATAAAAAGTAGTCTATGTGCTAATCTAGGTCACAAATTATTTATATTCCAAGTTTCATCCAAATCCGTTCTGTAGTTTTTGCGTGAAAGAGTAACAAACATTCATCCATTCATCCATACATCCATACCTACTCACTAGTAGGATAGGATAGGATTTTGAAATGTATTAATTTGATCTAAAATATAGATTTTACAGGTATAGATTATAAACGTACAGATTATATATAGCTTTAATATAAATTACCTAATAATAACGTACCATCACAATCTAAATAAGGAACTACAAGTATTATGTTACAAATACTAACCTATAACATATACGTTACAAATAGCAACATATCCAGACAAGACGATATTTTATGGCTTGACTTGTCACGCCTAGTTCATTGTCCACAAACTCGAACCATTTGCGTCACAGATTACTGAAAACTAACGAGATTGAGTGTCATACAAAAAATATGTCCTGCACTAACAAAGTATTGGATACACTTCTGTAACGCTTTGAGTGCTAAAAACACAACGGTGCAACTGCCTTGCAGTCAACGTGTTAAAAATCCCTTTGAAAAGTACTTAGCATTCTAACTGTCTTCATATTTTCGTCTTATAGCGCTACCTGTTGAAGTATCGACGCTATAAAAAAATCAACATTTGTTTGATATGAATCTAGACAAAAAAAACAAGAAAACACATTTTTGGGGCAGTTTACAACACATGGACTAACAGGGGTCCTATTGCGGGAAAGTCCACCTTACTTAAGTAAGTACAATTTAGTAAAGTCTAAGTAAAGTGGACTCCCTTTATCTTTAAGTAAGTACTTAAGAGTACAAAATTATGATTTTATAGATCACTGCTTATTATTAAAATAATCACGTCATGATGACACGTAGTCACGCGGTAGCATGACGCTGTGGCGGGCGCGGTTGTGCGTGCGCATGACGCGATTTACGGACTTCGGCACATAATTATGTAGCCATATCTTTGTGTAATTAGTAATAAAAAACAGTTTTCTGCTAGAATTTCATCTGACGCTAAGTGCTGTAGTATATTTCATTTCAAATGTGTAATTTGCTCTGAAATTAATTTGATATGGAGGCCTTCGGGCGGCCTTAAAATTTTCGACACCAGGGTCGCTACATGCTCATACGAAGTAAAAGAATTTGGACTGGGGTTACCAAACTACTTGAAGAAAGTTTTTTTTAAATATCTGAATAATTATGTAGTCTGCCCCTGTCTGTCATAGAATATTTGCGTCCAGCTCGCGAGCGCGCGTTGTCTGATTTAAACCATTCTATTTTCAACTACTTGTCTTTACAAAACAAATGTTAGCATCTATATTAAGAAGAATCAGCTATATGAATAAAGTATTACCTACAGATTATGTGTCGATAAACTACTACTTATTAAAGTGGATAAAGGCTTGCGAAAAACCATTAATGCCATTTTATAGCAGAAATTTTATAAAATTAATGATATTGTAATTTCGAAAATAAACGTAACAGATGGTTATAAGTTTCATTTAAAATTAATCGTAGTTGATAAAAGTAACTTTGCAAAAATCTGCTGTTACATTTTACGTAATTTCAATTTCTTTCTTTATTCAACTTACGCATAACTTAACAGATTTTCATCTAAAGCGTTACGCATAAACTTATGATAAAAAAATCTTAATAATACTCTAATATACTAGGTAGGTATACTATTTTAATCTTACATCTATCAGCAGGTACTTACAACAAACAAAGGGAAACATTAACAATAAATTATAGACTAAAAATATTATAGGTCACTAATAATTAAGTAGGTAAAGGAAATTTCTATAACTATGCTCTAAATATGAGATGAGTAAATCAGGCTTACGTAATGGTTAATTATGGTAATGGTTCATCTTCAGTCAGGATGACCAGATAAACATTGCCGGACCTCTCCCAATAAGCGACACTGAGCCCGATTTTCGGCTCTCCGCATCCACTTTCTACCAGCCACCTTCTGCAAGTCATCGTTCCACCTAGCTGGGGGGGGGGGGGGGGGGGCGCCCGACACTAGGTTTGTCAAAACGTGGAATTCTCTAGAACCCGTCGACCTCAACGGTTATCGGTTCTCCGGCAAATGTGACCAGCTCACACTGCCACTTGAGCCTGCTATGTGGGCTATGTCCGTTCACCTTGGTCCTCTTTCACAAATGTAATCTAACGGTAATAGTTATATGTTATTATAAAAAACATATTAAAACGCAATTAATCTGTCGATGATAGATAAGGTTATAAACAGTATCAAAAGAACCATTTTAATATACTCAACGCAAACAGATAAACAAACAAAGATAAAACAATAACATACGAACGCTTTCATAATAAACGCTCGCATTCAAAAAAAGATAATCCACATAGACCCGGCGTCAACAGAAATACAATTTTCACAAATTGACAATAAATAAAAATATAACAAGTGGTATGAGGTGCAAGTAAATAAAATGGAAACAGCGATAACGTTTTGGAAGTAAGCAGCCGCGATCGCGTCGCCATTTTTGGATTCCCCGATTAATCGAATAGGGAAATATTCATTGGCAATCAAACAACCGGCACTTTTACAAATATTGATTCAGTGAATTTGACCAAGTAATGCTTACGACGGGTGGGAAAGGAACAGCGCACAGTTCAGCTTCAATTTTGATTTTCTTAGAATTATCTCGCGAAAAGTGCATCGGCTTTAGCTTTTAACTCGCGACCGCGGCTTTGCTCGCGTGGTACTTGGATATAAAGTTCCCTATAACTTACTTCAGGCTTAGAATAACATAATTGTACAAAATTCAGCTCAATCCGTTCAGTATTATCGGCGTGAAAGAGGAACACACATTTAGTTTTACAATATTGCCTTTGTTATATTACTCATAAAATCACACTCATACTCATAGATCTACTTGTATTTACCCACTGATTTGTAGCGGTGAAGAGATGGGATGTGTAAAATATTATCACATCTTGTGATCGTGATTCTTTCAGATGAATTTAGACGATGCTAACTCGGTATTTATAGCTAATCTTTTCTAGTGTTTATTGTATTATAAGAGTCGGCTTTCTGATCGTCAATTTCACAGAGCGGTTTTTTCGTGGCCTCATAGCAAAAATGTTAAAGGCTAATCCAACAAAAAACGAGTATCAAGTTTTTGCTTTTGTTTTCCGTCTGCAAATTGTGTAAACGATACGAGCACTGAAAAGTTTCTTTGAGTAACTGTTATTGTTTATCTGGTATCGGAAAATTTGGGACAGTTTGAATCCTGGATATAATGTACGAATATCCGTTGCCAAATTTTATGTTGCACGTTGCGATGAGAAATAACTTTTTTAATCTTGCAAGAATCTCTAGTCTATTTGTGAAATTTGATTTTAGAATCTGTTATTTTTTAAATGAATCGTGTTACTTTATAATTAGGGTTACTTTATTACAAGTGGACCTTTAAATCCTTAAAAATAGGTTCTGACTTATAGAACTGGACTCTGAACTGGGTTTACTTCATTGGTGATTATTATGGGAGCGATTAGAAGGTTTGGCTATTTAATTGCAATTTTCGCAAACGTAAAGATGAAAATTATCTTAGAATAAATAACAAACGTTAAGCTCTAGCTCTAACGTTAGTATTTTATGATCAATGCTAAAGTCATAAAACATTTAGGTATGCAGTTCATTTTTGTTCTTGTTGCAACAAACAGATGAAAGTTTCAACAAAGCTAGACTCTGGACGATCTATAAATATCTGAATACTACCCTGTCAAGATGGGACACGCAGCATTTATCACAGAGGCGTGTGCTACGGCTAAACTTAATTATCCTGAAACGTAGTGGGCTTTTAACGGCTGCAGATACTAAGTGATGATTATGATATAAAGGAGCAAGTTGTTTTAACGAACTTCAAAAATGCTTCTTAATTCGGTTATATATTTTTGACAGACCAGCAGCCAGTCGGATGAAAAGGCCTGGATTCAAAATGCGCAAAATCGTTTCAATGGCGTTTGAGGGAGGCTTATGCTTTATATGTATAAAGCAATGGGTTTTAATTGGCTGAAAATTATGATGATGATGATGAGGCTGAGCAGTTGAGATATTCAAAAGACAAAATGTTTAGTACTTATTCCGCTAACCTTCTCTGACGAGTTCCACAAAAACCCAACAGACATTCAACAATGTTTTGCCTCCCTAATTACGTAATAAGCATCCTCAGGAAATGATCGAGTCGCGGTCCGCCTTCGGCACTCCAAATTATCATTTCCTGAAGATGTTTTATGTTGCAGGCGAAACATTGTCGAATTTCTGTTGGGTTTTTGTGAAACTCATCAGAGAAGGTTAGTGGAATTTGTACTGAATACATATTTTGTCTTTTGAATATCTTGCAATAGTTTTCCGCAAAGTCACGCCTGTCAATTAACGATGAGCAGTTGAGTATGATTATGGTTCAGTATTTACACGAATAAATTGTTTTAAATAAACTATGGAACATGTGCTAGTTCACGTTGAATTTATAAAATATTATCTTTACAAAAAGAGAATAAGTTAAATCCTAATTCCTACCGGAGTATATAAATTATCCGCAGAAGTGAGGCTAATATTCTACTGAAATACATATTTTATACCGCTGCCAACACACCACAACTGATTGGTTCAAGAATTGGATTTGCTTTGTATTTTTCTTTATGTATGCTTCCGCCCGCGCCTTCACTCGCACTATGGATATTTTTCCATCCTTTGGGATTTTTTTCTAAAAATGGATAAAAGGTGTCCCATGTCTTTTTCTGTACCCATCACAACGAATTTCATGATGATCGTTGAGTAGTTATGGCGTGAAAGCATAACAAACAAACTCTTTCGCATTTGTAATATTAGTTAGGATTATTTTGGGATATATTCATCCTCAACATCATTTATTTCATCATTAAGGTTGTTTAATTATAGAGGACATCTCAAAAACCGTCGACTGATCCCAAACTAGGCAGGGCCTACTATAGACTGACTGATATACCACAGACTGATGAACAAACATTACATAGATATTTAAAAATTACCCAACCACAGAACAAACATCCATGTATACCACACAAATGTTTATCCTGGGCGGGAATCAAACCCACAACTTGAAGCCTGACCTAGCCTGAAGAGCAGAAGGCAGAGATACTACTACCAAGTGAGCTATGAGACGTAGTGGTGCGTGGAAATTTTGCACATAATAAATGTTAGTTCTAGACTGGGAATATCACAAAAAGTTTTTCTGTGGGGTAACGTACATATTATATAATCCACTTCAAAAAACAGAAAATATAAACATAATCTTTATTATGAGCATGAACAAAATTTACGAAAAACTTAAATTAGAATAAAGATGATATCATATGCGAGGAGGTTCTAAATTCGAATGTATTTTTTTACTTAATAACGTGGTAACCACGCGAGCGAAGCCACGGGCTAAAGCTAGTTTAGTTAATAACATATTCCATGCTGGCCGCTTTTGTTTTAGCAGAAATCTAAAAAGGGGTTCGTAGTTGATCCCTAAAGCTACCATTCGTTTTATGATTAACGCGTAGTGGCCATGATGATTTAATATTTACAGGCTATTTGTATTAAAGGAATGTTAGGGGTTTGGGAGCGAACACCTGCGGTAATCGTGGCTACGTTTATTGACACAATGATATTTGGATGGGAACTTTATATTTGATGTGGTCAAAGACCGGAGCTGATAAGGTGACGGTTGATGATAACCTATAGCTAAAATTGTTGATGGTTAGTTTTATTGATGTATCCGACATATACCTACCTAGTTTTTGCATTAAATCTATTTTTCACTTCTCTTGCTCAAAAAGTGTATCATAATAGTGTAGCTTAGCGGGCCTAAAACTCGAGTTTAATACCTAGGGCTAAAAAGTTTTTTTTCTTTTTAATTTTTGTCTAAAATCATCAGCCCGTACAAAGCATTCGTTCTCTTATATAAAAACTCGACTTCTTGGTGCTCCGTCAATCTTTTTTTTTGAAAATAGAACCGTCTTGGTGATGTTTTATGAAGGTTGATTCTTCCCTTCACGGTAGAATGCGAACTGTTTCGTTGAGGGTTATTGAAGGTATAGAGATTTAAAAAAAAAGATGGTATTGGCGCTAAATCTCTAGAATTTTCTTCATTCCAAATCACAAACTTTTACGTTTAACTTCCTGACTTTAACTTTCAAATTGTGAACGTGAAAAATGTCATCAAGTGATAGTGAAGATGCTAATATGCAAATGGAAGAAAAGGGCAAAGAAATAATTATGAATCTGTTGCCGACAAAATCACGTGAAATATATTTAAAGAGTTACGAAAATTTTATGAAATGGAGAGATGAGAAACGTGTGGATTCTTTTACAGAAGGGGTTTTTCTCACTTATTTTGATGAATTATCGAAAAAATTCAAATCGTCGACTCTTTGGAGCACATATTCAATGTTAAGAATGACCTTAAAAACGAGACACGACGTCGATATTAAAAAATATGTAAATTTAACGGCTTTACTGAAGAAATTGTCCACTGGATACAAGGCAAAAAAATCTAAAGTCTTGACGACACAAGAAATCGAAACATTTTTAAATAACGCTCCAAATAAACAATACTTGGCAACAAAGGTAACCTACTTATGTACTCTACTCAAACTAAATAAATAGATACCTACCTACATACCTAAATTATGTACCTAGGTTATTACGATTATTAACACACTTATTTTTTGTTCAACAGGTTGCTTTAATTTATGGAATCAGCGGTGCATGCAGAGGAATAGAGCTTGCCAATATAACGCTAGAAGACGTAGAAACGGATACAAACCTACAAGCTGTGAGTCTGCCGAACACGAAAACAAACAAAGAGCGTAAATTTGTCATCAGTGGAGAATACCTTAATATAGTTAAAGCCTATCAGGAGTTACGTCCCGCTAATGTTTCAACGAGAAGATTTTTTCTAAATTATCAAAATGGTAAATGCACAAGGCAAGTCATAGGCAAAAATAAATTTGGTAACATGCCTAAAGATATTGCCACTTATCTAAATTTACCAAATCCGGAACTCTACACGGGCCATTGTTTCCGCAGAACATCCGCGACTCTGTTGGCGGACTCTGGTGCGAATATAACGACATTAAAACGCCACGGTGGATGGAGGTCCGATCAAGTGGCTGAAGGTTATATAGAGGACTCTATACAAAACAAGTATCACGTCACGCAGCGGATTATGGAAGGAATCAATATTCTACCAAACATTACAGAACCCCAAGCATCTACATCGCGGGATTGGATGAATATGTCAACTCAGCTGAAGCCGCACTCAGATCTTAATAATGCAGGAAACTCAAGCATGATTCGAGTCTCTCCAACTTTTACTCCACAACAATCAACTCAAAATATTATCACATCCCAATCACAGAGAACCGAAATAAAATTGCCCGGGAAAAACATATCACTAAACATTCAAAATTGCTCTAACTGCACATTTAATTTTTAATAAAATTTCTGAAAATTGACTAATTTGGAATTGTTTTATTTTCTCGCAATCGAAGTGAAAAGTAGAGTGTTTTACTCGGGCCAAAACCACCCATTATAACTCGGTCTTGTCATCCTCCCTCGCTAAGCTCGGGAGTATAACAACCTCGTATATAATGGGATGGTTTAGTCCCTTGTAAAACAATCTACTATTGTTATACTTTTTTAATTGTTTTGTTTTACGATTTAGTTTTATTTAGCAGATAGTTTCATTTAAGTTGCTCCAGTCAGGATGTCTGTGAAACTGTAAATAGCGCTACAGCATGGCAACATGCAGTAGCAAATGCTGATCTGAGGACCATTTCACCACCACACAGAGCTCTTTCACAAACTGTGTATCCTTTTTAGTTTTAGTTTTAGTTTAAGTCTTAGTATAGTTGTCGCCTTGGACGCGCGGGAAAGCCATGGAGCCTGCGGTGTCCGCGTGGGCGCAACAAGCTTATTACTTTGTGTTGAAGTATACTTATGTGCCGTTTTGTGGAAATCAACTATATGAATAAACTATATGAATAGTCAATTTCTCTTATTTTTATTTTGTTTTGTTAAACTGGGGTGGTATGAATAAAAGTTTTATATCTATCTATCTTTCTATCTGCGAGTGTGTTCATATGAATTTTAGCAGAAGTAGAGCTCTTTGTACCACCATGCACAATTCTGCCGTGAAGCAGCATTGCTGTTTCAGTTTGGAAAGGTTTGGGTACCTGAGAAATTACATGTATAAGAAAGCCTCAAGTTGATGGACGCAGAGCTCTGGAGCAAAGCTAAATCCCTGACTGCCAATGGGCAGCAGCAGCGGCGGTGCAAGAAGCTGTGCCTTGTGATCCCCAACTTCCACGCCTAGCATAGGGCGTATCTTCCTTCTTATTAGGGGAGCCTATTTCCAGCAGTTAATTTTACTTATCAAACAACAACAACAACAGCATCAGCAGCAGCAGCAGCATATTTCGGTTCCAGCCCAGCTGTGCCAGTGTTAGACTGCACAATGCCGCAATAAGCCGACCGCAGAATCCCGTTTACTATACAGCAAGGTGTACCACGGTTGGTCCAAAGACGGATGTTGGGACCCCTTACCCCTAACTGTTCACTTGAAACTAAAATCTATCACTACACTATTCTAAACCAATTTAATGAATGAAATAATAAATGTGTCTTCTTTTAAAGTTTACAGATGACAGCACAACTAACTTGATGTGTACCCTTGAATTTCGGGAAAGGGCATTAGCATTTATTCAAAAATGTGTTCCTGCGTTATTAAGATATTGGAAATCAGTGGAAAGTATATTTTAATACACAACTTTTTGCGAGTCGTTAAAATGTAACTATATAAATTCAGAACCTCGCAAAATATATATTCTATATAAATTCTAGTACATACGCCAAATAAAAACAAAACATTTAAACGTTACGACTTGTAATAGGCAGGTAGTGACTGCAATGTGTCCATTTAAACACAATTGACCAATTAAAGTTGTTTGAGTGTTAACAACAGTTTTGTTCCAACTAACGTGTTAAGCCTTTATGAGTAACGAGCTTGGGACATGCACGTGTTTATTAGGCTAAGTGTTTTAAGTTTTTTGAGAAAGAATAAAAAAATTTTAGACAGTCGGCCGTCATCAAAGATAGCATAAATGCTAAGGGATAAGGTTCACGACGACCTCTGTGGCGCAGTGGGCAAAAGCCCTCCTGTGACGAAGAGACAAATGTTTGTATGCTCTGCAAATATTTGCCTCGAGTCTGTGTGTTATCTATGTATAAAAAAAATTAAGTACCTAGTATATCAGTCATGTGGTTTCCATAATACAAGCTCGAATTTTGTCGACTGCGCTATTAAGAAGTAATCTGACTGTACATCTCATTTTTACATGACCCAAATAAGCACTAATAGCATTAACATTCGAATTCGACCAAACGTCCACTATTCACCGGAAATGCACATTTCAGTGAAACTCAAATTACAGATGCAGCTGATTGGTATAACAGCTTACTCAAATCTACATCTTTGCTAATATTAACAGCTTGCGCACATTGGACGACAAACGTCAGCGATTAGACGCTGCGGGGGACAATTTTTATACATTTTGTTCAAAGCTCCGCACACACGGTGACAATCACGACAGCAAGATATGACAAACGCTCACGACTAAGCGCGACGACAAAGCGTCGTATATGCGAGGTCTGTAAAGGTTAGTGTTACTTAGATATTCTATTATTCTTCTCTGTTCGGTCGCGTTACGAATTAGTGTACATTAAAAAAAATTACGATTCAAAGCGTACTTTCGTTGTCTCTCGACTTCGAGTACAAGTTTTTTATAATTATTACAAGATAATAGTAAGAAAAATATTTCATAACTACCATTGCTTTGTATCTAATTACGGTATAAAAGTAAGAAACACGTATTTCATTCACAAGACATTATATAAAAAATATGCAAACATTAAGTATTAGATAATTTAGTGTTGAATTCAATTTTTAACACAGTGTTTCGAACCATGTTGAATTGTGGACTTCTGCAATAGTTTAGATCCTATAGTAAGTTTGTCTGTATTATAATTCACATAATTTTGTAAAATGCAGTTAAGTAACCTAACTGTTAAATTCACAGCTGTATTACAACAGTGTAAATCTAACAACCAGTGACGCAACTTAACGCGTCGAGCTTCCTCAACTTCTATCGTAAAATTTGCCAAATGGGATCTTAATTTTAACTGGTATGTGATTTATGAACAATTAAAAGTGATGAAGGAACTCCTGAGCCTTAGAAATTGGCGTTTCTGTGAACTCTACATGAATTGGTTCTGCACACGGCTTCACGTACCACGTGATTACGGAATAAGATTTATTTTAAAATGAAAAAACGTTTATTTCATCTTAAAGAACAACAAAAATCATATGAAATAGACTTTACCGTGTTACCTAAAACATAACTAACTTTGTCTGTCTGGGCACTCACACTAGGCTAGCCTGTATCGCGAAGACCAGGTCTATGATTTACAATTTTGTAAATATTTACAATCAATGTTATCAAAAGTATTTCGTATGCTGGGTTTATACAAGTACACGAGAATACCGGTTTATTTTAATGGCTCTAGATTATGTTAAAGACACAATATAGCTTACAACGTGAAAATGTTTATTTCCGAAGCAGAGCTAGAGGGTGAAATAATGGCCACCAATTTTTCTTGTGAATAAATAATTTGGTTGTTTACCTGTTTTTCACCAATAAATAACGTTATCTCTAGGTAGGGAATCCTTGACCCCGCCATTTGATTTACGCAATGAGACTAGTAACAAAATATAAAACATTAGTCATAGATGAGGCTTTAAACACTTTTGTGCTTGCAGCATAAGTTTCTAGCGAAGCTCAATTGAATGGTAATAAAAAAGTCTAGTGCAAATCTGATTAGTGGTACTTATACTGCTAACAACTAAGGAATGCGGGCAACTTGATCATTATCATCATCTTCCTACCCTTATCCCACGTTGTGTGGAATGGGCACGACTTGTGATCTGCCTTCATTTCCCTCGTCATCTCATTACTAACTCCTTCCTTCCTCATATCATCTTTCTCACAGTCCATCCATCTTTTTTTGGCCTCTACCAGCACACACTCATAACATTAAAACCATTGAAACCATTTTATTTATTGTAAATGTGGTATGATACAGGTCTAAGGTATAATAAGTATCAAAGTGTTCAATCACAAATTACTCTTGTGAATGTACAACGTAGAGTAAAATTACTTATTATTAACAAAATTAACATTCTTAATACAAATTAATTTAAAATATCATGCAAAATAATCAAGAAAAAACTCATATTAAACGCTAAATCATAAAATAACTAACAAAAATTACAAAATTATATCTAACATTACAATAGTAGATTGTTTTACAAGGGACTAACCAAGCGTAGCGAGGGAGGATGACAAGACCGAGTTATAATGGGTTGGTTTTGGCCCGAGTAAAACACTCTACTTTTCACTTCGATTACGAGAAAATAAAACAATTCAAAATTAGACAATTTTCAGAAATTTTATTAAAAAGTAATCAACCTTCATAAAACATCACCAAGACGGTTCTATTTTCAAAAAAAAAGATTGACGGAGCACCAAGAAGTCGAGTTTTTATGTAAGAGAACGAATGCTTTGTACGGGCTGATGATTTTAGACAAAAAATAAAAAGAAAAAATACTTTTTAGCCCGAGGTATTAAACTCGAGTTTTAAGGCCCGCTAAGCTACACTATTATGATACACTTTTTGAGTAAGAGAAGTGAAAAATTAATTAAACTTTGCTGTAGGAATTTCAAGTCTTGATCTTTCTGGCTTCTTTCATTGTTAGCACACCGCACTTATTTTTTCACTTCTCTTGCTCAAAAAGTGTATCATAATAGTGTAGCTTAGCGGGCCTAAAACTCGAGTTTAATACCTAGGGCTAAAAAGTATTTTTTCTTTTTAATTTTTGTCTAAAATCATCAGCCCGTACAAAGCATTCGTTCTCTTACATAAAAACTCGACTTCTTGGTGCTCCGTCAATCTTTTTTTTTGAAAATAGAACCGTCTTGGTGATGTTTTATGAAGGTTGCTTCTTCCCTTCACGGTAGAATGCGAACTGTTTCGTTGAGGGTTATTGAAGGTTAATAGAGATTTAAAAAAAAAGATGGTATTGGCGCTAAATCTCTAGAATTTTCTTCATTCCAAATCACAAACTTTTACGTTTAACTTCCTGACTTTAACTTTCAAATTGTGAACGTGAAAAATGTCATCAAGTGATAGTGAAGATGCTAATATGCAAATGGAAGAAAAGGGCAAAGAAATAATTATCAATCTGTTGCCGACAAAATCACGTGAAATATATTTAAAGAGTTACGAAAATTTTATGAAATGGAGAGATGAGAAACGTGTGGATTCTTTTACAGAAGGGGTTTTTCTCACTTATTTTGATGAATTATCGAAAAAATTCAAATCGTCGACTCTTTGGAGCACATATTCAATGTTAAGAATGACCTTAAAAACGAGACACGACGTCGATATTAAAAAATATGTAAATTTAACGGCTTTACTGAAGAAATTGTCCACTGGATACAAGGCAAAAAAATCTAAAGTCTTGACGACACAAGAAATCGATACATTTTTAAATAACGCTCCAAATAAACAATACTTGGCAACAAAGGTAACCTACTTATGTACTCTACTCAAACTAAATAAATAGATACCTACCTACATACCTAAATTATGTACCTAGGTTATTACGATTATTAACACACTTATTTTTTTGTTCAACAGGTTGCTTTAATTTATGGAATCAGCGGTGCATGCAGAGGAATAGAGCTTGCCAATATAACGCTAGAAGACGTAGAAACGGATACAAACCTACAAGCTGTGAGTCTGCCGAACACGAAAACAAACAAAGAGCGTAAATTTGTCATCAGTGGAGAATACCTTAATATAGTTAAAGCCTCACTTAATAGTTAACGTCCCACTAATGTTTCAACGAGAAGATTTTTTCTAAATTATCAAAATGGTAAATGCACAAGGCAAGTCATAGGCAAAAATAAATTTGGTAACATGCCTAAAGATATTGCCACTTATCTAAATGTACCAAATCCGGAACTCTACACGGGCCATTGTTTCCGCAGAACATCCGCGACTCTGTTGGCGGACTCTGGTGCGAATATAACGACATTAAAACGCCACGGTGGATGGAGGTCCGATCAAGTGGCTGAAGGTTATATAGAGGACTCTATACAAAACAAGTATCACGTCACGCAGCGGATTATGGAAGGAATCAATATTCTACCAAACATTACAGAACCCCAAGCATCTACATCGCGGGATTGGATGAATATGTCAACTCAGCTGAAGCCGCACTCAGATCTTAATAATGCAGGAAACTCAAGCATGATTCGAGTCTCTCCAACTTTTACTCCACAACAATCAACTCAAAATATTATCACATCCCAATCACAGAGAACCGAAATAAAATTGCCCGGGAAAAACATATCACTAAACATTCAAAATTGCTCTAACTGCACATTTAATTTTTAATAAAATTTCTGAAAATTGACTAATTTGGAATTGTTTTATTTTCTCGCAATCGAAGTGAAAAGTAGAGTGTTTTACTCGGGCCAAAACCACCCATTATAACTCGGTCTTGTCATCCTCCCTCGCTAAGCTCGGGAGTATAACAACCTCGTATATAATGGGATGGTTTAGTCCCTTGTAAAACAATCTACTATTGATACGTCAATAGTGTGGTAACCAAATATTCAAGCTGTAACTATGTAGGCTGTAATATGATTGTGAACCACGGGGCTTGATTTTAAACCACTTCAATAAGGAGGAGGTTCTCAATTCGTCGGAACCTTTTTTTTTACTTTTTTTTATGTATGTTCACCGATATCTCCTTCAATTGTAAACCGATTTTCAAAATTCTTTAGGGCAAGAAGTAAGAAGTGATTTATTTGAAGTCGGTTTATTATTTATAATATATTTATACTTGTGCAATGATTAAGGCTCCTTACCTCAAAAAGAATAGTATCACTTCGTTGTCCCTCTGTCTGTCTACCAAGATTCTTTTCTCAAGAACGAATGGAAATATTAATTAGAAATAAATTATATTAGTATATTGAGTATATTAACGTCACTTCATAATATTTAGAGCTTAAATAAGGTCTGCGCTATGAAGTGCGCAATTTGGTAATGTGCATTTTAAGAGCCGAGAAACGATTAGGTGCCTACACACGTAACGCAGTGTCAGTAGTAGGTAAGCGACAATACTAACGCGCGTTTAGTACGCTCATCGCCATGCATATAACTAGAAAGTTGTTGTTCAAAGTAATAAAGGTCGTTATACGGTACATTCATTACTCCACAATATTTTGTCCTGAAATTCATGTAAAATATAGCCCGTATTATTTCATGTCACCCGTACAGTAGAAGTACCCGTATAGTATGTATGAGAACAGTGAGTATGATTCCGGGGCGTAGTACCAAACGCGTGTGGGATCAGCCACAAAGTTTGCGGGAGTCGGGAAAAATTCCCGAAACTAGCTCCGTGTGGGGAAAATTCATAACCCGCTTAGCAGTTCCGCTCACCTGTCTCGTTAAACTTCGGAATTTTTAAATTAAATTCTCGAATACCCACCGACAAAGTTGTGAATTCTTTGAATTCGGCATCGTAATAATTAATCTTTCGGCGTTGTAAGCACAAAGCTCTTGTTCTGGTCCTTATTGGTCAAACAGAAGAGCGAGTTCAAACTGGGGTGAAAGGGGATCCAACTTCTATCTTTGGAATACAAGCCAACCTTGCCCGTGGCCTGCTAAATAACAAACGGGACTCTGGTGACCATCTGATTGCGGCAAAGCGCAGCCTAAATCCGGCAAATCTGAATTCCCTGGCCACCAATGCCGAGTAGGGAATAACTGTGGAGATAACCCATCCTATAAAAAAAGACCACGTATATTGTCTGCGGGTACAGCAATTAATCTTTCCCAAGAAAGTGGAGTGGTTTATTCCTTATTAATGTAAGGGATGAAGCTAAACCCTGTAATGAATGCAGGTGCTCGCGTTTATACAAACTTAGGATCTTTAGCAATTATCGGGAACCCGCTTTCAGTTACACGCTAACATCGCATAACTCTTGTTCGAGATTACAAAGAATAATCAACTTTACGGTGTTTGTAGATTAGTTTGGGATCTAACCTGATCAATTGTAATCGACAATGTTGGTATTATCACAATATATACTGTTTTTACTAGGAGACGAATTACTGATTTTTTGTAGATTCTTATTCAAAATGGTGGCTAAGCAATTATAAATGGCGACTGATTTATCAGTATCTAAGCTTTTTTCAGCCTATAATTGGACTAACCACTAAGGGACTTAGGCCTCCTCCTAATTAGGATACTTTGCCATAATCACCAAGCTATGCAGAATGATTGCCAGGATGATCACAGTATTAAAAGGACAGCAGTGTGTCAGCCAAGTTCGATTGGTTAAAATTGAAGGTTTTAGCTGCTATCTTTCACTTTGTGTAATAGTCTCTCAAGACGTCCTTGGCAAGAAGTGGAGGCAGTGTGTCAGCCTAGCTCGGGTAGTGTTGACTGAACAGATGATGCTGCTGCCCTACCCAACAGACGCCTCTTACGACGTCCATGGAAAGAAATAGTTCCAGAAGGTAGTAGAGTTCTTTGTGGAGGGCTCGTCCAGGGAGGTACAGCCACCATGCCTATTTCTGCCGTGAAGCAGCTCAGCTGTGTTTCGGTATGAAGGGTATGGGTGCCGGTGAAATTACAGGCACAAGAGGCTTCAAGAGGCTTATCATCTTCATACCTCAAGTTGATGGACGTAGGGCGTTGCATGGTAGAGCAAGTTCTGGAAAAACGTGATCTACGATGCAATGCTTTGTGATAGGTAATGGTTACCACTTAACATCAGGTGGGCCATGTGCTTGTTCCATCTTCAAGTAGTATAAAAAAAATAGACGCATTGTATCATCCAAGCCCGTTTTTTTTATTGCATGGGTAATGCTGCCCTTCCCAATAGTCACCATTCAAGATGTCAATGCAAAGAAGTAAAGGCAGTGTGAGCTCGGTTAGTGTTGATTGAACAGTTGATGCTGCCCTTTCCAATCTTACGACGTTTATGGTAAGAAATAGAGATATATTTTCTTTCTGAGAACAAACGCTACAACTGAATAATTTCTGTTCGTTATAGCCGCAGAAGGACAGCTCCTGTGCTTTCAGCACTCAAAGAGTTAATGTTGGTATCAAATTTCATTATAATCTATTGTACCTACATAGATGATGAGATGAAGTGAAACCTTTACATCTAAAGGTATACTACTGTCTATTCTGTGCCTTTACACCAAATCATTATGCTGTATTAATTCCGTTAAAAGCTTTTTAGGGGTTTTTAACGACCTTCAAGAATGTAATTGTTCAACTGAAAATCGGCTTATAACTTCGTGAGTGCGTTGACGGCGTTTTGCTGGAATTTGTGAGGATCTCAATTTTATAATTTGCGATGTAGGTATAATGTAGGTAGGATGTAATTATAGGGAGTGGAATTTACTGCTGATGCTTTTGCAAAATGTTGGTTTACATTTTTTACCGCAATTATGATGAGTTCATACGTTCATGTTATTAGCGTACAAAGACTGATGTTTATATTTTCTGAAAATTTTCTTTAGGATCGGGAGGGGTGGCATCGACAAAAAGAAGTCTAAGCCCAGCTGTGGGTTAGCAAAACCTGCAAAAGTTATGCTGAACATTAATGAGAAAGAAAGACGCACAACAAACAACCCACAAAAGTTTTTAGGTAATTATTGTGCAAACTTGTCCAGAATTAGGATTGAACCAGCTTCTCTAGTAACTCAGTTTCAAGTCCCACTGAAGACGTGATGCACCGGACCTGTGGGAATGGAGTTGGAAGAGAGGGAGAGTGTCTAGGCTGTTACATCCGTCTGCAGCCTACATCAGCAAGGTACGATACTAAACGCACTTCTACAGTATGTTATTGATTTTCACCGCCCGATGGGCGGAGCCAAATCTGTGCGAAAGGGATCACACGATCGTTTCCTCATTAAATCAGAAAGGGAGCCTCAATTTCACTCCGTACAGATTCTAATTAAGGACGTACCATTAAAACTATTTAAAATAGGCAAGCCTTCGTGAAAAACATTTTCGCGAGAAGAATGGGTATCAAAGTTGCAACGTCAGGGCTCGCAAGACGGAGCTCGGTAAGCCTTTCGTAATATCCCGGAATTGCGTAGTCCATTATTTCTTTCTGAAGTTATTTTGATGTAGAACTTTATTTTGGCAACTTTAAATGGATTGGGGATCTACTTTTTAGACTACGGCAAAGCCAAGGGGAAGGGTGTTTTTTTCTTTCTGCAGATTGTATACTTTAATTACCTGTTATTTGTTTTACTAGTGCTTCCTTTATATTAAAAGAATCTTAAGAAATCGTTGCTAAGCGAGACTTAAGATGTTTCATACCTATTCTGGACACTAATTGATATTTTTGCGTATTCGTTAAAATTGGGTAAGGACAGGTAGATGATGATATTTTTTTATAGTTATTGATAGGTTTTGACTGCTATTTGAAAACCACACTTCAAAGTAGAAAAATACACATAATTAGGAGTATAATTCACACAGATCAATAAAGCCCTTAAAGAATAGCAGGTATTATGAATTGACTCATAAATCAAAAGAAAGGTGCACTATGCAGATTAGAGTCAAGATTCCGAAGTATTTATTATTCAAGACGCGATCACCGCGCAACCCTGACCCCATGAACCCGACAAATAGGACGAGACAATTCACCACAATTTCACAGGATATTGGGTATGGCTTGTTCATTCATGACAATTTTAAAAAGTGTTTGGCAACACAAACTGTTTTTATTATAGCTGTATTGAAAATAATGACAGGACTGCAAAATAACTAGGTAGAATATGGAATCATATTCCTTCACCTATAATAGTTAGTAATGTATCAGGGCGTAGCTCTGCTCGTACATCATATTTACGAGTATAGCAGAGTATGGAATTAGCTGACATTTGATTGCATCCCTCATCCCGACTACAAATACATCGGTGAATCAAACAACACTCAAATACTAAGCGCAGACAGATAGGTACTCTAACCTTAATCATTGCAAGAAAGTATGCTATGGAAGTCTTTGTCTCTCTAGCTCTAACTATTCACACTTGAATCAAATTAAATACGTTTTTTGTGTGCTTGTATTGTGTGTTCGTTCATAATCAAAGTTGTATCGCCAGGATGGAATTGTATGAAACTTAAAATAAACATAATTTTTGACCAAGAATGACATATAAGCTTTTTATCCGTGAGCAAAGACCCGAGCGGAACCTAGTCACACACAGATTCTTAGTAAAATGAACATTGGAAAACTTTTTGTAATTAAAACTACTGAGTAATCGAACCCTCCAGAATTTTAGATGAACAGACGAGGTGCCTATTGATTACTGGACCTTTACAATTTTCAATTACGACTTGAACAATGGCAATTTGAAACTTGAAAAAAGTAAAAGGCCGCCTAACACAATCACGAACCTCAAGTGCAGAAACATAAATGAAACCATTAATTATCCGAGAGCCCAGTTATTCTTCCTCCCTTCCCCAGCCGAAGGTGGGGGGGGGGGGGGGGGGGGGGGGTCATGGCCTTTATATTTTTCTCCTTCCCGTTAATTTGTCGAAAGTTAATTGAAGGGGTATTTCAGACGTAAATAGCTGAAGCTGAAACAATCTACAGAGATGAAATAATACTACCTATGGAGCAGAGGTTTCACTGGAATGTTAAAACTGGGTCTACAATAATTGTTATTCCAACAAATCAATCAATTTAAATCATTATGAAAATCCGAAGTACGTAAGGTGTGGTATAAGTAGAGCTGAGTAACATTTTTAAAATTAATTACAACATTCTGATCAGATTTCCCGAAACTTCTAAAAAAATATAGTGAGGAGTCTTCATGATAAATTTAAATAGGGCCTAACGGCGCTCATTAGGGGAGGCCTATGTCAAGCAGTGGACACCTATAGGTTAATGATGATGATGATGATGATAAATAAAGAGACAAAGCTTTCAAAAGCTGTGAATTGCAGTTCTTTTTTACTACACTTGTTCCTTTTAAACACTTTAAACAATGTATGCTCCTTGATAACTAACAAGTTAACAGTTGGGGTGTAAGGGGTTCCAACCTCCATCTTAGGAACCCAAGCCAACCTCACCTGCCCGTGTTGCACCCTGCTAAATAAAAACGGGGCTCTGGTGGTCGGCTGATTACTGCATAGCATAGCCTAACACTGGCAAAGTTACATCATCTGGCCGCCGATGGGTAGTAACGTTCGTCATCATCATCATCAGCCTATAGCATTCCACTCCTGGAAACATGCCTCCCCTAATGAGCGCCATTGCGCCCTGTTCTGAGTTTGACGCATATAGCTTCTACTTTCCCTTTCCCAAATCGTCACTCCACCTGGCCCGAGAGCGTCCTACGTATATATATACACCATATGCCCAGTGTGGGGATTATGGACATAATGCCTTCTTATTACAAAAAGCCTATGTTAAGCAGTGGACTGATTTATACTGGAGTGTATTTGTTTTTACATTTACTAGATTTGCAATTAACAGCATCGAGATATTTATTTACTATGATCAACAGCCATAAAATAACTTGTTATTAGAAAATTGCTTTATGAAAGCTGGTTTAAAGTGACACAGGCAACTGCAGTAAGCTCTCAGAGCTGCATAACAAGATGATCTCAAATTATGCCTCACCCCAGTTCTGTTCGCGACGTCGTCCAACTTTGAGGAAGGATTTTTTTATTATTTTCTTCTGTTTCTACCCTTACTTTGTCTTTATCGTATTATAATGATCTGATGGACTGATAAGCAAGGATAAAACCTTTGATTTAATACTTTAATTATGAAGAGCTTTTAGGAGATATGCTCAATAACTTCAGTAATTAGCTTTCATGACAGGACAAGAGATGGAACACGTCGGGTAATATACCCAAAGTTTACTGTACTTTATGAACATGCTATTTACACTACAACATTAACATTTTATTCATTTTTTTAATACTAGATCGTTAGTCGATCTGCCATAGCAACATTTTTTATTACCTTGTGCAACGAGCATAAGTATTTAATAGGTACTCTATTTATTATATAACAAATTCTTCCAAGGACTCAAATGCACCTTCCCATTTTCACACATCTACAGTGTCGTCACCTAGTGAAGCGAATAAGCGAGGATCGACGCTCGTTCGTTGCATTGTTTGGTAAACAATGGTCGACCTCGGAGTCATTAACCCACCTCGGATGTCGACTGCGGATTCTTAACGTTTTCAAGCCTAAAATGAATATGCATTGCGTAAGATTTTAAAGAAGCTTGTCTACGATGTTTAAACTGTGATAGTGACAACCCACATCGGTGTACCACATATTCCACCAGATAATTATCTGTTTTAGATACCCCTGTTCAGTTTCTTTAAATACAAAAGCATGATAAAAGTAGATTAACAAATCAGATTTATTTACCTACGTCAATTCTGTAACTATCTAACTTCTGACTAAACTTTCAGCATAATATGAGGATGCACTACGATTTTAAAAAAGGATTTTGTTAATCGACTTGTCGCTGACTATACTTAAAAAATACTTTGAACCCACGCAATCTGGGCGGTCACTAGGGGAGGCCTTTGTCCAGCCGTGGGCTGCTTGGAACTGATGATTATGAGTGATTGTGGAATTAGCTGTTTGAAGTTGTGTTTTAAACTTGTACCTTCTATTGAAATACATACAATTAATGCTATTGGGATTACGGGTATAAAACCAGCTTACAATGTGCATGGAAGGTCTAGAATTCACATTATCCGCATAGATGATGTGATCGAAAATCCTGTAAATAAAGCTTCCAACGGTTTGTCTAATTGGCAACATGCATTCATTAATAAGCCGCAGAATGGATTACGATACACGTGAATGTTGGTAACGAGGCCTTAGATCTACATTTCTATGTTCGATTGTGAGAGTTGTGAGAATTTTTAGTTTTCATGCTCTTGGACGTAACGATGGTATTATGCAAGTAGTAAAAAGCCTCGAAACGAAACAATGTGATTTACATTGTTTGAGCAACGAAATAGCATATTTAATTTTATAATCAGTAATGGGTAAAATAGAAACAAAATTGAAAGTTTAAAATATTCATAAGTATTTGTCAGGATCTCAATTTTATAATTTGCGATGAAGGTATTTAAGTTTGAGGGTGGTTGCTGCTGATTCTTTTTCAAAATATTATTTTTAATTTATTTTTTGACCATCATGAACGTAAGAACTCATATTCATATTGTTTGTGTTCAAAGACTGATGTTAATATTTTCTTATAACTTTCTTTGAGATCGGGAGGCCATAAATAAAAAGAGGTCTATGCCCAGCAGTAGGTCAATAAGAGCTGGAATAGTTATGATAATGCATGTTTATGAGAAAGTAAGACACGCACATCAAACAATCCACAAAAGTTTTTAGGTAATGACTGACTGACTAAAATTCTCTCATCATAAGAATCAAATTAAAATATTAATTAGAGCAAAGTAATTAAAATATTAAATAGCGCAAAGGTATTTTGCATTAACGCATGGAATATGCCATTCATGAAAGAACTTAAAGTAGAGAAAACCGCTGCCCTTTTTAAAGAAGCTTATAAACCTACGAGCATTTTTCTCGCAAGCCTTCAGCGACACCTCAGAATGTGTCATAAACCCTTAGCCCAAGAACGTTGAGTTCACATTGCATTTTTCGTTGCCTTTCATGCCTTTCCGTTGTCCATTGTCGCATTTGTCACTCAATGTGCTCTAGTATTTCTTCATTGCAGAGGTATTAAGAATCCCTCAATTTCTTTGCAACAGAACATATTTTTTCCATGGATATTCTTGATTATTCTGGTAACGGTAAAAAGACACAAAAAGCTTAAACCTACTCTACTCTTAATAATTTTAACGGTGTCAAGTGGTAACTTTTACTCACTGACCGAGACGCTGTACTGCCTGTGACATGGATAGACAGAGTAGGCCTGCCCAATAACTAGTCTCCTCATTCATTCATTTTTCTTCTCAGCATTGTCACCTTACTCACAGGATCTTTCCTATGGTCAATTCGTGTGGAGCTGGCTAAGCCGCAAGTTTCCTCACGATGTTTTTCTTCACCATTTTGAGCACGTCGATCATAGAAACGAAAGAAATCGGAGCACATCTAACCAGGTAACCATGGCTCACCTTTATTCTAGTCTTAAAGCTATACGCATCCCTTTTAACCTTGGTTTGACTTCGTACGCCTTTGATCGCACTGAAAAATTTAAAATGCTAGCTTAAGTGGGTCGCAAATTGAATGCTTGCGAAAATATAAACCAATACACAAAATATGAACATTTGTTCTATAACTGACGACATGGGTCAGGTATTATCGGAAGAGTGTCGGAAGCGGCGTCCGCGTGACGGTGTCCGGCGGACGGTTGCGCCGGCGTGACACCAATCTCCTCATTGTACGGACGGGAATATATTCGGTTGTCATGCGGACTTTAAATCTGACTTTGAGGTTAATTATTTATTAAATGCGAGTTATGTCAGAAAAGTAATATGGGAACCCATGTGCTGGATGTTAACTAGTTTTCAGACTGAAAATTACTACTTTTAAAACACTTTTATTTATATCTTTGGGCAAAAATTTATATCATTATTACAATTGACCAATGAGTTTCCTGCCCTTGAAACCTAGCCTTTTCGACCATTAGAATAGGCGAACACTAATACAAAGGCAATTACATTGACATCATTAGTATGTTGCATCGTTCCAACACTAATATCATCTGTTGCAAGAGGTTCGGCGTCATCTTATTTACGAATAGAAGGATTTGCCTTAATCACCACGAGCAGCGGACGATTTGACAATCACAGAACAGTCTCAAGTATGAGGTTACTGCTGCTCATATTTTACTATGCAGGTACCTACTAGAGTTTACCAAAGCTCAATCGAGATACGATGTTCACGGGAAGAAATGAAGGAGCCTAATTAAATACCTACTACAGAACTATTATCTAGCAACGCTATATTATGCTGGAACTGGCTGAACTAATTGAAAACAAAGTTTCCTAAATGGTCAAATGCTGATTCGGGCGAGGAAAAGTTATCTAAGTACATGTACAAGTCCATTTTAGTCACAAAAAAAGCCGCTGGGATGCTGGTATTTAAATTTTATGACGGACAAAAATTCATAGAAAAAAATAAGTAGGTAGTAAGGTAAGGTAGTCACTATCTGCACAAAACACTTCTAGAGAGGAGACATGCAGTTTTCTGATACTGTCATCAGGGTGATGTTGTGGCTGCTCCGAATTCTGCTCATCAGGGATGCAGTTTTTTTGCGCATTCACCACACCAAACCAGCCTATATCAGTCCACTGCTGGATTTAGGCCTCCTCTTATAAAAGGGGTTGTGCATGATCGCCATGCTGTGCATGCGGGTTGGAGATCGCAGGGCACAGCTTCTCGCACCACCGACGCTGTTGCCCGTTGACTCTCTGGATTTAGCTGAGCCGGTGTTTCGCCGCAATATGCGCATTCAGCCGGTTGCCAGAGCCCCGTTTGTAATACAGCTGGGTGCAAGTGAGGTAGACTTGGATTCTGATGATGACGGTTGGAACCCTTTACACCGCTTTTGACACACAATGGCATGAAAACCATTAGTAGATTGTGAGCAAATAACCCCAATGCACAGAATCAATATAGCTGTAGTCCTGACAAAAGTGAACTCCAATACTAGACACCGAAAGTATTTTCATTAGTTGGCTTGTACCTAGTGTACTTTTGTCTGCGCAGTAGCGATATCGTTAATCCTTTATCCTCGTATTTCTACGTTATACTTTTACGAGCCTTTAAAATTAGTTAGTGTTATTTTACAAGATTGAAAAGACCTAGTCAGCAGTGATAAAATTTCAATAATGACTAGCCTTCCGAATGACATAGGTACTCGTAAAACAAAAAAAAACAAACAATGGCATGAAGAAATCACTATTATCCATCATCTTCATCATCATCTGCTACTAACTACATATAGCAGTCCACTGCTGGACATATAGGCCTCCCCTGATGAGCGCCATTGCTCCTTGTCCTCGCCTCTATCTTCTGACAGCAGCCTTTCGCAGATCGTCACTCCATCTAGCCGGACTTCACTATGTTTTCCGAGACGCGGTCGCCACTCAAAGACTCGTTTACCCCAACGATTGTCGGTTTTTTAGCAGATATGTCCAGCATACTGCCAATTTAGGTTTTTAGTTCTCTGTCGGAAGTCTATCCGAGAACTTTTATCCAAACGGAACAGAAACTCTAAGAAGAAAATCTGTATGACTAAATCTTAGTATAAGTTGTTCAGCTACCAAAGTAAGCGCATTATCCTAACAAAAAGTCATTTCAAAGAACCTTCAAATAATAGGGTCATTACTGTACAATGTATCGGGAGCACTGCATATGACTGTTGCGTCATTTATGTGCACGACAAAGTACAAAATGTACAATGCGTGACCGACTTTTTGTGTGAACTTGTATATAATATTAACCAAAATATTGAAACTATTGTTAACGGCCGTCCTTAAAACTATCTACATCAAGAATGCTTCTTAAAATAGGAGAAGTCATTATCCACAGTCTGACTTTACCACCGGCTGGATATTAGGCCTCCCAGTTTTTGCCATCCACCATGGTCTTGTGCTAGTTGCATCCACGATCGCCTATCTTACCTTTACGAATTGAGGGCAGCTAAATCCGTTATTGCAGTGTAGCCAGAATAATGCTGACAATTGTAATCTGTTTCAAATTAAGGAACGAGAAATAACAGGAAGAATGACAACTAAATCCTCTAAGACTCGATGAGGTAAGAACCTAAAACGACTAAAAATAACTTGAGTAGCATTCCAGCCGTCTAAGAAAAGGAGCGAGGCTTACACAGGTATCTAGTAGAAGCTTGAGATATTACAGTCTTATAAGACTTGCTTTCCTCGATGAAAAAGAATATTGTAAAAATGCTAAGTTTTGTAAAAATGAATCTACAACCTACTTGCTTTACGTCGGTTGGTAAAAAGCTTCATCAATAAATAGTTAAACTATATCTATAAAACTTACCCTAAACTGATTTACGTTTGTAAATTATCAATTTGTTAAAATATTTTTTTAAATCAGTATACCCTGCCCCGTGGTCAGAGAATATTGCATATACAGGGTGGGGCAAAATTTAACCTCATTCATGGCAGCCACCTTTTCTTTTGTAGTTTGAATGTTTTCTAGGAAACTATAGATTTATTTTGAAGAAAAAAAAAGGTCATTTTCGGAATTTTGAAAAAAAAATAGTCAGCCTAGAAAATGCCAATCTCAAAAAAAACAAGTTAGTCTCAATCGACATTTCTCAACAGGAACACATTTTCCAAAGTAACTCAAAAAAAGAAAAAGAGAGTTAATAGGTATCTTCTGGGAAAGCTCACCCCATCGTCGACCTCATCCTTGCCTATGCAAGCCTCGAGTTCAAGAGCTGGTCCATATTAAATAAAAATAAAAAAACTTACCAAATCAAATCGTAAATCTAAATTAAAAAAGAAGTTTTTCATACGAATTCTATGAAAAGTTATTCGCCATAACATTGAGTTCATGCATTCAATTCGGTTTGTACTTCCACGAGGGTGACCAAATATCCCACGGTGGTGTAGGGTTCCTCGTCAATAAGGTCCTCTTTAATAATGTTGAAGAAATCTCCAGTGTGTCGACCAGGGTAGCGTACCTGATCCTTCGGCTATCGAAGTGATATAGCATGAAAATTATTCAGGTTTACGCACCGACCTCGCCACACTTGGATGATGAAGTGGAGGATATGTACGAGGCCTACAAAACCTTGCACAACACTACTGAGGCATGAGCCTCAGGTGAAATGATTCAACGTTGTTATGGGGGACTTTAACGGCAAAGTGGGAGTCCGAATTGGCGACGAATCCAGAGTGGGCCCGCATGGTTTTGGTTATAGAAATCACAGGGGGCAAATGCTGGTCAACTTCCTAGTTAAGGAGAGCTCTTCTTGATGAACTCGTTCTTCGAGAAGAAGCCCCACAGGAAGTGGACATGGCGTAGACACTGTGACCAAAAATGAGATTGACTTCATCATGACGGATAAAAGGCACATATTCAGAGACGTCTCCGTGATCAACAGGTTCAATACCGGATCTCTGAAAACCTATCTAAAGCTTGAAAAAAACTGTCTGATTAAGTCGCTCCGACCCATTCTACTCCAGATCATGGCGGTCACTGAGAAGTTTCAGAAGCTTCTCGGTGATAGATTCGTTGCTGTGGAACCCACCGATGACGTTGATGAGGCCCTAAAAAACATGGTTGGAATGTTAAGGGACGAGGGCATCAAATTCTGCCAAATGCAGCATAAAGGCAAGAAATCCAAACTCTCGGCTGATGACAAAAACACGGGAAACCACTCAGGCCACTTTGTCAGAGAGGTCAGACCTGAACAAGCAAATTGCGAAGATGATACGGCGCGACCTTCGGAGCTCCAACACACGCCTCATTGAGAGGCTATAGAGCGAAACCAAGGGTCCAAAGTATTCACTCAGTATCTTGGCAGGAGCCACCTTATGAAGTTAACAATACACGATGGCCGTCTTGTCAAAGCCGGAGCTATTATCAGAGATCGAGGACTTCTACGGCCGACTGTACGTGGCACACGCTCCTTGCCCCAAACGTAACAACCACGATTCTAAAGCCACCCTCACCCGCCACTACACCGACGAACTGCCAGAAATCAACCAAGACGAGATCGTATTCGCCCTGAGACGAAGACGAAGGCGGGGTTACTTCAGAACTTCTGAAGGCTGGAGGAGCTCCTGTTGTGCAGGAGCTGCAGAACCTCTTCAACTCCGTCCTTCATTGTGGGAGAACTCCAAAGGCGTGGAACGAGAGCTTGGTGGTTCTGTTTTTTAAGAAGGGAGATAAAACCCTTCTTGAAAACTATAGACCTATCTCGCTCTTGAGCCATGTCTATGAGCTGTTCTCAAGGGCTTTTACAAATCGTCTCGCCAGAAGACGCGACGAGTTCCAGCCACAAGAACAGACCGGGTTTCGCGGAGATATGGCACCATAGACCACAATCACACAGTGAGGCAGATTATACATTATACAGAAGTCCGAAGAGTATAATCAGCCCCTGTGTCTGGCTTTTGTGGACTATGAGAAGGCCTTTGACTCTGTTGAAACGTGGGCTGTCCTGGAATCCTTGCAGCGATGCCAAGTGGACTATCGTTATATCGAAGTGTCGAGATGTTTGTACGAAGCCGCCACTATGAGTGTCCGAGTACAGGACCAGCAGTCTAAACCCATCCAACTGCGCCGCGGAGTGAGAAAGAAAGATGTCATATCTTCGAAACTGTTCACAAGCGCGTTGGAGGATATGTTTAAGACTCTGTACTGGAAAGGTATGGACATAAACATAAACGGACAGCTCATCTCACACTTACGATTCGCTGATGACATAGTCTTAATAGCGGAGTCGCTGGAAGAGCTGCAACAGATGCTGGACGGCCCAGCATCAGCCTAGCGAAAGATAGGTCTTGGCATGAATTTGGACAAGACCAAAATCATGGTCAATGACCGAATTGATCCGAGACCTGTCGTCGTTAATGGACACCTTCTAGAAATTGTTTCGGAGTACACGTACCTCGGGCAGATATTGGAGTTGGGTAGGAACAACTTCGAGAAGGAGGCCAAATGGAGGATTCAGCTGGGTTGGGCAGCATTTGGAAAACTATGTCGAGATTTCTCGTCACCCATACCACAATGTTCGAAAACGAAAGTTTTTAATCAGTGAGTCCTACCCGTCATAACATACGGAGCCGAAACGTGTACACTCACAGTACGGCTAGTCCACCAGTTTAAAGTTGCTCAGCGAACTATGGAACGAGCCATGCTTGGAGTTTCTCTGAAGGATAGAATCCGTAACGAGACTATCCGACACAGAACTAAAGTTGTCGACATAGCTCAAACAATTAGCAAGCTGAAGTGGCAGTGGGCTGGCCATATCTGCCGAAGAACCGACAACCGTTGGGGTAAACGAGTTCTTGAGTGGAGACCGCGGCTCGGCAAACGTCGTATAGGACGGCCTCCAGCCAGGTGAAGTGACGATTTGCGAATGGCTGCTGGTGGAAGCTGGATGCGTCGAGCTCAGAACAGGGCGCAATGGCGCTCATTAGGGGAGGCCTATGTCCAGCTGTCGACTGCTATAGGCCAATTCTGCCAACACATTATGAAAGATCAATTTGAAATAAGAAAAGAGTATTTCCCGGCAAGTGTTCGAATTGCATACATAGACTCAATGTTGTAGTGAATGGCGTCATAGAAATTGTATGGTTTTTTTTTTTCCGAAATCTTACGATTCTTGTTGTTAATGTTAAGTTACTTTTGGAAAAGTGTTCCTCTTGGGAAATAGAGTCGATTGAGACCAACTTGTTATCTTGACAAATTACATTTTCTAGACTACATTTTTTCAAAATTCTGAAAAAGCATTAATTTTTTTTCTTCAAAATAGACCTATAGTTTCCTCAGAACAAAACTTGTAACTGCAAAACTTGTAAATTTTGCTCCATCCTGTATAGATGGAAGCAGATAGAGATGACTTTGACTCAGCAGTGAGTGTCATCGGTGGATTAGTAATAAGTAGTAGTAGTATCAAAAACTCTGTCCTAGACGATTAACGACATGAACCACGAAACAAAAATTGAATGAACCTAATCTTTGTAATTTTTCAAACAGGATATTATGTCTTTAACGCTACCATTGTTATAGTCCGGAGCGAATGTAAATAAGTATGGTCGTTTAAGTATCACTTAAAATCAGCTTGCAACACTAATGGAGCTTTGTCATTATATAGGAGACGCCGTGTTTTGAGAGCATTTTGAAAAGAAGCACAAAAATGGTGTTTAGGACCACCTACCATTATATTATTTATTTATATAACACTTTATTGCACAAACACAAAAGAATTGTTCAAAAGGAGGACTTAATGTTAAAGTATTTTCTGTCAGTCAACCTTTCCTGGTAGAAAAGCAAGGTTGGCGTGCTACATAAACTAGGTACATATAATAAAAATAAAAATATTAAAGAATTAATTAAAGAAGGGAACAAAACCAAACAAAATATAATAATACCTAAAATAAATTTGAATGTAAACAGTTGTCTGATAATCATAAAATGTATAAATATATTTATGTATTTATAATATATCTCTGTATACGGAATAAATTATGGAGATGTTAAATGAAAATTCACGAACAAGGCGTTCCAAAATAGGCTTTGAGGGTGCTGTCCTAATGTTATACACATTACGTTACGTTGTTATTGCACATTAGGATTTACATAGCACATTTACTAAGTATATTAGAAATTACGAAAAAATTGACTTGGGAACATCTTGAGTTATCTTCCGCCTCTGGCTTCTCCCGTGTAGGTACTCGACAAGTTTTGCTCTGTTGTATGACAAACCCTTCAAAAATATGAGAAACTCCCCCTGCTGTGAACTTTAAGCTGTAAAACATCTTGGGTCACCACGAGCCAGTTGTAGAGTAAGAAATGAAAGTGATCAATAGGGCGAAAACGAATATTTCAACCGGAACTTTTACTAGCGTAACGAAAAACGTCGGGCTATGAAAAAGCGTAATTTTGGATCTATGCTGTTGATCCAATTGGCCAAAATTTTACGAAATTATATAGTTTTTGCTAGACTTTGTGATCGAGCCTCAGAGTACCTACATCGAACTGTTATTTCTTCTGTGGTATGTAGCATGATGCTTGTGTGAGGGTAGGCTTTGTACAACTTGGCAACGCCGATACGGACAATTTGGGTCCTGGCCACCTAACCCGTTATTGGATTGTCATAATTTAACATAGCATGTATCTATCGGCTTTACTACGACCGGCTAGTGTGGTAAGCTTGATAACCTGCACGTGTTGACACATTTTATTAGTTTTACGTTAATTATAGGACCAAATTAACTGTTCCTGCATAGTATGTGCTGGTGGCCGTCTTTGGTGTCGGAGTTTTTAAGCCGCTCGAAGACTTTCATCATGGCATGACGACTAAAAAAGTAGTCGTGAATAAGTTTGCTATCGAGTAGTAGTTGCGGAGAACCAACATTAACACTTTTTAATAGAAAATAAATTCAATTTCTAGTAAAAAATAAGGGCATGATAGTTTAACCTATTGCACGTCTTGCCATTTCTAAAAGCAATGTTGCTAAAATCAATAATTTTTCATTAATTTTACCAAACATAATTTAATAAATCGTGCGATAGAAAAGGGACGTTGAGCCGTTTTCTTTAGCCATAACCTTCGTTGGAGCTACATTATGCAACAGCTTTGATATTGGTATTGCGTCACCTCGATGCAAGGCAGAAGTTTCATATGCATATGATTTCCCTCTAGACCGACTTACATTAAATAATTTATATTTTATCAATGATTTTGCAACGTAGCCTAAATTAATTATAACGGCTGTAGCCAACTAGCAAAAATTATGTCAAAGGAGTACTATGTATTAGCTAAATTTATTTCAATGAAAGAGAATTGAATCACAAATTTGATAATCAAGATGATGATGATGATGATGGTGGTGAAAACTGGGAAGGTACTAAGCATGTAAAGGTTTTCGAACATGTGATATTTGTGGAGAGTTTTGGAATAACCCAACTGTGTGAGCATACACTCATTAGTATTTGAGAGCATGAAGCGCTGGGTGGAATTGATTTTGCCTTCCATTGTAAACAGGCAGATAGGTACATTACATCATTGTTTTAAAGCTATCGATATCACCACAGACATATCAACCAGGTGCATTGCAACTATTCCCTATTATTGCGTTAGAAGCCGTGGGAAATGCAATGAACGTACAGAACTACACAGATACGCGCACAATACTGTCCGACGTATAAAAAGATGACAATACACAGGCCTATGGAAAACCACTGACCATGCTCGGTTCACACGCGCCAAACGAGCGGACTGGACCACTTTGGTACTGACAAAGTGGGCTATAATTTACTAAATTTCATGTTTTGTTTAACAGTTATTGTATATATAATTCTTGTACAAAAATAGTTTTTAGTATGTGTGTAAAACGTTCATAGTAACCAAATTGTATATTTGTTTTTCATGCTCAAAAAATATTAAATGGACTTCTCTTTGAACATCTCTACCTATTTGAAGCTTTAGTAGCTGTATATCATCTCAATATTTATAAAAAGTACGTGCCTTCAATGCTAACATTCGTTTTCTTAGAAGGCTGGCAACCGAGTGGGTACACTTGTAGAAGTATATCCATTGAGAAGGCTAACACAATCGATGTCTAGGCTTTAGGCAGAGATTGTTGGCAAGCACGCAAGTTGCGATAGTGCCTAATCGTGCTATGATTATTATTATTATTTTCATATTGACTAACTTATAGCATCACTGTTATTAGCTTCGATATAACTTACCGAAGCTGTAAGCAGTCAATAAAAAATAATTTAAAATAAAATAAAAAACTTGAAAAAAAATTGAGCCCATAAAAACTTAGTCCCTGTTTTTTCACCTTTGGAGTTGGTATTTTTTCTTCAAATTTTTAAAAAGTTTACCCTTCACAAAAAACGAAGAGATTTTTAAATCTGTTCATAAATGACGATCTGTTCATTATGAGGTAACAAACATATACGAATAAAATTTGAGCTCATAAAATTTTCATTCCCAGTTTTCTCACCTTTAGGGTTGGTATTTTTACTTCAAATTTATATGAAACCAATTGGAAAGTATACCCTACACAAGGACAAAAGAATTTTTCAAATCGGTTCATAAATAACGGAGATATCAGGTAAGAAACATAAAAATATAATAAAATTCGAGCCCAAAAAAGGTTCATTCCCAATTTTCTCACCCTTAGGCTTGGTATTTTTTCTTAAAATTTATATGGGACCAATTGAAAAGTATACTCTCTCTAACGAAAAAAGAATTTTTCAAATCGGTTCATAAATGACAGAGTTATGAGCTAACAAACATAATTTTTTTTTTAAAATACAACGGAATTGAGAACCTCCTCCTTTTTTTGAAGTCGGTTAAAAACCAGCGCAACTACTGAAGGAAGCGGCCGACCTTTTGAAAAGTTTTTTATGCATCTAAAATGTATAAAAACAAGCGTTCTATTTTCAAATTAAATATAATGCTATCTACCGCCCGCGGCTTCGCTTACGTGGTACCCGGATTAAAAGTTATGTGTTATTCCAATATGACATTATATGAAAAAAATTCTAGACAATTTCCTAGTGGTATGAAAAATATTTTACGACCTATTCTCATGCCTACCTAATGCCTAATGATTTTTTGTATAATAAATAAACTGACTTAAAATAAATCACTTCTTACTTCTTGCCCTAAAGAACTTTGAAAATCGGTTCATAATTGACGGAGATATTGGTGATCATAGGGCGAAATTTGGAAGTGAGGATGAGGTTTTCTGAGTTTTCCGGGAAAAGTACCAATCCCTAAAAGTACCAATCCCTATAAGGACTCTTTCAAACAAAAAAAGAATTTTGAAAATCGGTCCACGATTGACTGACAAATCGGTGAACATACATAAAAAAAGTCGAAAAAATTGAGATTTTTGTATTTACGATGTACCCAAAAGTATATGAAATTGGTTAAACGCCTACGAAATATAGGTACCTCTGTTATGCAGCGCATAGATAAGCCACCGCCTAACCTGTCTTTTATAAGCACCTACGTAGGTACGTTACTATCTAAGTTAAATAATAATATTATATTAGCTAGGCCTTAACATATTGTGAATAGTTTATTTGTTACTTTTTCACGCAAAAACTACTGAACAGGTTAGGATCAAACTTGGAATATACATAGAATATGACCTGGAATAGGCTTATTTTCCGAGAACCATGCGCATCCATCCATTAGCAATATCTGCTCTCCTATTATCGTTTATACAAATAAGATAATGACAATGAATGCAATTACTATATTTTACAATACAACGCAGTTGCATAGCTATTTGTTGTTTCATTGTATTTGATGGTTGTGAATGAACGGTACGAGTAATTGCTTCGAATGATTCATTACAACAATTAGTTTCATCAAGGGCACAATTACAACCACATTAATGCTATGTCACGCATATCTCATTCATTGTAGAAGTGGGGCATTTGCCTCATTTTGTGACTGAGTTTTATTTTACGGACACGAAGAAGACCATTTAGTGAAAGAATCAAACATTTATATGGTAAAAATCACATTCAACTAACCTATATCTTAGCTGTGAGTCGCTTGCTGGTAGATACTAATCCTTATGTGCATTGTTATCCTACTATATAACTAGCTTCCGCCCGCGGCTTCGCTCGCGTGGTACCTGGATAAAAAATAACCTATGTGTTAATCCAGGTCATAAACTATGTATATTTTAAGTTTCATCCAAATCCGTTCAGTTGTTTTCGCGTGAAAGAGTTACAAACATTCATCCATACATCCATACATACTCACAAACTTTCGCATTTATAATATTAGTGTGATAAATGCGAAAGTTTGTGAGTATAGATGTATGAATGAATCGATGAATGTTTGTTACTCTTAAAAACTACTGAACGGATTTGGATGAAACTTGGAATATACATAGTTTGTGAGTTGGATTAGCACATAGGCTACTTTTTATCTCGGTTCCTTGCGAGTGAAGCCGTGGGTGGAATATAATCATATGCAACTTGTCCTACTTCCTACTAATATTATAAATGCGAAGTGTGTGAGCACAGATGTACGGATCAATGGATGTATGTTTGTTATTCTTAAAAACTACTGAACAGATTTGGATGAAACTTGGAATATACAAGGTTTGTGACCTGGATTATACATAGGCTACTTTTTATTCCAGTACCACGCGAGCGAAGCCGCGGAAGGAAGTTAGTTATTCATAATCATAAGTATTTATTATCTTAGCTTTCTTATTTCCACCCCTGAGGCACTGTGGGCAAAAGCTTGCCTCAGACGCACAATGCTGTTTTCGTCTTGGTGTATTCTTTGTATGTATTTTTTTTGTATGTATTTAAATAGTATCAATGTAAGTCATTTGGTTCATATAATATAAGCTCCACCCAGTTTGGGGCATCATGATGTTGTGTGATAGTGTCCAGCATTATTTATTTAATAATAATTCAGCTAGTCTTGCAGAAAACCCATAAAAAAATTGTTAATTAAATTATTAATATCGAAGTACTTACTGGGCTAGTATTTATGTTTTTGAGACAGTCAAGTTGATGCAAGGCGAGTGTGCAGTTCAGTTTAACACCTCGCTTATTGCCCATGGCGGCTCAGTCATCTCTCATGGAGCTGTACCTATGTCATGTGTGAATGGGCGTAATTAACATACGAATGGTGCCTCAGCTATTCTGTGTCTGGGCCGTATTAGGGAAGGAGAGAGGGGCATCGTCTCGGCTTTGAATGCACCTACAAATTAATAGCATGAAACTAACGTGAATTAACTTATTCATATTGAAAAACGGGCATTTTCACGTACCGCCGTCGTTTAACGCCGTCCGTGCCTTCGCCGATGTAACGGTACGTGAAAATTCCCGTTTTTCAATATGAATGAGATCGTATTCTTCTTCGTATGAGCTAGTCCTAGTGGTATATTAAAGTCTACGTATTGCTAATAATGTCATTAAAGGTTTTGCAATGGTAAATCTTACAGCCTGTGCACATTGGACGACATGCGTCAGCTATTAGACGCTACGACAAGCAACGGGGGACAATTTTCATACATTTTGTTCAAAGCACACACGGCGACAATCGCGACAGCAAGATGGGACAGACGCTCGCGACTAAGTGCGACGACAAATCGTCATGTTTGCGAGGTCTGTAATGTTTTAAACATTTATTTAAAAAAAATGCTGGGTTTTATAGAACAGAACTTGTATTATGGGAACCTACATTATTGATATACTACATATACAGGATGGGGCAAAATTTTACCATATTGAGGGCAGCTACCTTTTCTTTTGTAGTTAGAAGGTTTTGTTCAGAGGAAATTAAAGATTTATTTTGAAGAAAAAAAATATGGCTATTTTAGATTTTTTTGAAAAATGTACAGTCAGCCCAGAAAATGACATTTGTCAAAAAATCAAGTTGTTCTCAATCGACTCTATTTCCCAACTGGAACACTTTTCCCAAAGTAACTTACCAAATCAAATGGTAAGTTTTCGCAAAATTCAAAAAAAAAATTATCCATTTCCAATTTCTATGAAGCGTCATTCGCCACTACATTGAGTCCATGTATGTTATTCGAACACTTGCCAGGAAATACTCTGTTCTTATTTTAAATTCACCTTTCATAATATTTGGCTGAATGATGATACCCCCGATTGATTACGACTATGCGTCGAATTGCATGTAATCTTTATCGTTAGGTAAAGATACTGATGCTGTATGGTACTCAATAAGTATGGCTTAACATAGAGTAAGCCGGCGCACCGCCATTAGCAGTCCTCGGATCCTGCAGCTATTAATTTAATAGCGTTTCTTTGCAGCATCTATTAAACGACTACTACAGGCCTGCGACTAACTCAACCTCGGAATAGAGTTGGAGCTTACATAGCTTAACTAACTACGGATTTATGCATCGAATACGGATTACTAAGTACAATTGGAATTACGAAGAGCTCGTGGTAATAACTTTGCTGGTCGTTCATATCGAACGGGTAAGCAAAGAACAGTCAGCGTGGTAATACATTTCGTTTTAGGAACTCGCATCTTATATTATGTCCCTCAATAGAGATGCGGCCTATATTCAGCAGTGGGTGAAATCGGGCTGTGGATGATGTGTATGATTATTATTATTTATTTAATTTTAAGAAACCTGTTTGAATTGTAGTTTATTATATATAGAAAATACAAAGAGAGTCCCATTAAATGAAGCCCCGAGTTTATGCAAAAGTGTTTATGTAAATAAGTTGTCGCTTGGCTCTTGATTACAAAGAAAACTTGGAGTGGTTTTGTTTACAGTTTAAACGCAATTGCGTTGAGTTCAGCCGTTGCTTGGTTCCAGAAACTAATGGGAATGGATAATTCCTACGGTAAAAATCGTTTATGTAGATAATTAATTTTTTTATCAATTTTCGATTAAATTACTTTTTTTACTAGCCTTCCGCTCACAGATTCTCTGGGATAGTACAAGGATTAAAAAAAGAGCATTTACGTTATTCCAGCTTACAAACTATGTATGTTTAGTCAAAGTTTCTATCCGGTATAGATCAGTTCAGCTGTTACGGAGTTGAGTAGGAACAAACACAACCACACATACTAACACCATACATACCAGAACCGTTCACATTTATAATATCGCAAGAGAAACCGCACGGCTTATCATTATCATCATCAGCCTATAACAGTCCACTGTTGGACATAGGCCTCGCCTTATAAGCGCCATTGCCGTTGGTTCTGAGCTCAATTCCCGAAAATTTTCTTCTTCTAGTGGCCCACTCTGGTATCGAAGTTTTTATGCCGCTCATAACCGACATGGATTAACGACGGAATAAACCGCACCTTTTTTTCTTAATGTACCCATCACAGATTAAGCTAACAAAATAGATAAAACTAAATACCACAATAATGTAAAAACATCGGCTTTGCGTCCATTTCTGTTTCCATATAAGGTTATCTGGAAGAAAAAGCTAAATATCGTTGAGTTTGCATATTTACTTGTTTTTATCTTATGCAATAGTATTTTTCTATGTATGATATGTATTTACAAAAAAAAAATGTATAGTATATCAATCATGTGGTTCCCATAATACAAGTTCTGCTTAGTTTGGCGCTACATGATGATGTGTGATTACGTCCCGCATTATTTATTTATTTATTATTTATGTTATGTTTACTATATATTTCTTATTTTTATCCATATACTCAGAACAAGTCAGGTGCATAATAACAGAACAATTTACAAGCTTTTATTTTCAACTAACTTGTAACTTCACGAGTTTCAAAGTTTCGGTACGGTACAGCACTTAAAATTCAATTGTAGCAACTAGCGGAAGAGCTCGGTGTTTTGTTCCTGTCTCTTTCATGCCACTTGCACAACTTCAGTTCATTGGTTGGCTCAATTTTTATTCTCATTTGCTGCTACATGATCGAAATGTTAGTCGATGCCTCTAGTCTTTTATGACTGGTTCATGCCAGAACAGATTTTTTTACTGATTTTTCAGACATATTCTGTCGATGGTCACAAAATGTATTATTTTGATTAATTAATGACTAAAATAACTTCAGGATCTAGTAGAGTCAAACTAAAGACAGAAATACGATTGGTCAAATATTTTCAGATGGATTTTTTTATTATTTAGCTCTTCTTCAACTCGTTTTCCTTTTTTATTCGAAACGGAAAATATGATATATTTATACAACTTGTAGGAAAATCGCTCGTAGTTATAATTAAAGAAAAACTTAGTTTTAATCCGATAGTTTCGCAGAAAAATTAAAAATAGCATAATTTATTGATTTTGGTGCAGAGTTAACATCATGCCACGCTTTTTTAGGGTTCCGTAGGTACCCAAAGGGTAAAAACAGGACCCTATTACTAAGACTCCACTATCCGTCTGATTGGCTGTCTGTCTGTCACCAGGCATGGTTTTACATATAATTAACTTAGTTATAGTTGATTTTGTATGTAAGTTAGGTATTGGTTTTTAGAATTATTTAATACATTGTTTTTTTTAATATAATGATTTAATTTAATTAGTGTAAGGGGTCATTGGCCGTTCTAATTAATATATTAAAAAAATGTATCTCATGAACCGTGATAGTTGAACTAAACAGTTGAATAACAATACTACAAATACTACAAACAGAATAAAATTATTATTTTAGTGGGGCTCCCATAAAACGGCACGGAACCCTTCGTGCGCGAGTCCGACTCGCACTTGGCTGGTTTTTTTTTCATTGCTCACGCATTTTACACCTCGTTCACTCATGAATTAAGTTCATCATTCAAGTATCGCCTTAATTTGAAAAAAAAACGCATGATTTCAAGTTTACTGAGTTATTGATACGACAAAAATAAACCTTTAGCTACCTGCTAACTAGGTGATGCTAATTGGTAGGTCCATGATCTTTTGTATTTTTGTGTGCCTAAATAATGTTTTGATCTCCAATACCTACTTTGAACAGGCTTTAATTAATTGTATGTTTTTAAGTAAATATATGGTATCAAGTAATTTTCCTTATTCTATTTCCTTATCCTATTAAAAATGAAGCACAAAAGCTCCTTCATATTACAACTCATAACTATTTACACTTTAAACCCAAAATAACTTGCGTATTAACTGTTATTACTGGGTAATTTGCTTAAAATCTGTATTAAAATTGGTAAAATTTAACTTGGAGCTCACGATATTTTGTATGTATTTACGATGTGAAATATTGTGCCAAGCCGCATGTTGCGCGGACGTGCATTATAATTTTATTTTTCACATATTTATCTTTTATTGCAACTTTTTAAGTATGAACCTCATACCAATCTACTTTATATAAGTTGACGTAACATAATTTTTGGGGTAAAAATACAAAAAGACGGTATGTACTCTATAGAGCCACAGTCTTTAAGTGAAAACTGTCAAAAATCGTCTGAGCGTTGTTGACATACTAAATATCAAATAAATAGATTTGCTCTAATTTAGACCGTATGTCGCTCGAAAAGGGTTCAATATCGGCGCAATAGGCAGCGTGCGCCGAGTTTTGGTATGGACATTTTTTTCACATTTATGACACTAGAGCATACTATCTCGATGGTATGACCACAATCCAACAATCCAAATTGAGAAATTAATCGAACCATTCATATCTGTTAGACCGATCGCAACATAAAATGGATAGGTCGCGATTCAGTTCAATAATTTGTAAAGCTTATCCGCTCCTTTTAAAATTAGACATTGTAATAAACTTTGATACATTAAAAACATTTTCAACATTATCACAAATTGCGTCATAATATTTGCTTGAATCTAAAAACACTTATTCACTCAAGAAAATTCCAACAAAATCTGCATTCTAATCCATTTATGTAAAGCCAGCGTGAATCTCGTTTTATTCAATCTACCAGGGCCGAAGCAAGGGGTGACTTACTGTAGGGCTAATTAACTGATGGAATTTTAATTAATAAATTTAACTCTAAATAGTTTTAACTAATATTTTAATAAGCTTTTATTTGCTAATTGATATTGTTATTAATTATTAGAAAAGATAAGATACAGGTATTATAAAATTTTATCAATGTAACGAACTATAATTACACTAATACTATGAATGCGAATGGTTTTATTTTTGTTGCTTCGCAATTTAAAGCCTAAATGATGAATTTAATAATATAAACCTACAACTAATTTAGACGTTATCCTCACTCTTAAAATTAGGTCTAAGGTGAAATAGCAACCTTGGATTAACACAGTGACTCACGCATACAAAACCACGGTTGAGCGCTAATAGAATGATACTTTCAATAAACAGAACTCTCTTTAGCCCCCAATTATATCCTAATTTCATCCCTGATATCCCCCCTGCCAAATATAAAACACATAAAAAGTACTTTCTTTCTTCTTGATTTGTAATGAAATTAAAACTTTTAGCTGATGGGGAAGTTGTAAGCCACTTAAGGATTATCTATGGGTCAAGTCATTATTTACCTACATCATTTTAAATTTTAGTGTGATCTGGGCTACATCCGAGTCAAATTGACAAACACAAAAAGTTGTTACAAGCTGTTATGCCTGCGGCTTCGCTCGCCTTAAAAGTTGTATGATATTTTATAGTTATTCCTTGGAAACATATTTTATATTTATGAAATCTATGTCCTTTTCTGTACCTTTTCTGTACCCCTGAAACATATATGCGAATTTTTTTTGACGATCCTTTTAATAATAAAAGCGTGAAAGCGCAACAACACAACAAATAAACAATGTTTTTTTTTGTTTGTTTGTTTCGTTTGTTTTTGTTGTTGGTTAGGATTAGCTGGCGCTAACTGCAACTAGGTATTTAAAAAACACGTCGTCCCGACAAAATGATTTTTTTAATATATTACGTCTAGATAAGTGACCAGACTAGCGTAGATCTCAATGGCTACCTTACAAATGATGATTGCAAAAATAATAAGCTAATTGCTAGTTTCACACCCTCGAGGTATTCAAGCCAACACATGAAGCTCAGTAATTAATGCAGATTTATTTAAACCATGACTTGTTTCTCTGTAATTACAACCCCTAAAGGCTTTGCCTACGTTATTCAGACTCAGCTAAATCAATCTGAACTGATTACAACAGCTGAGCGTTTAATAATACCTACCGTCAAATATAAGATAAGTAGATATAAAAAATTATGATCGAATCGTATTCCAAAAAAATACAACTGAAATATGAACCTCCTCTTTTTCAAGTAGGTTAAAATTTGCGATAGAACGCAGAGAAAATTAAACAGCATTTGTTGATTATAATGAATTGTAAGTAATTATTAATGTGATCGTATGCTTCTAGACTTTACAAAGGTCTCTTACCTTATCAGTTTCTTAACCTGTATTAGACACATTTTTTTGTCATGAGCCAGTTCAAGACTTCGAGGCATACATGGGCAAAGAACATACCTTTCGTTTAATTTTCTTTCAATATACTTTTGGATGAACTTGGCGGTGCGTTAACTGTCAGTCAATCAGTATTATTACTTTCAAATAATTTTGTCGGTCGACTTTATAAGAGCTTATAGACTTTGCAAAGGTATCTTGCCGTATCATTCCGTACATTGGCAATGACTTTGAGGTTATAACCTTTGTAACGTTTCGCTCATTGTTTCTTTTTTGCAGACTGTCTTTGAAACAAAACAAGAAACAAATCAGCGCTGTTGGCATAACAAGGTAAACTTGCGCACTTGTCTCGTTATGTATTATCCGGCCATGTGTGATGCGAATCGGTTGGGTGGATTCGCTGAGGGAGAGTGTACTCTTGGAATCTGCCGGGTTATTCTGTATGCATCCGTTCGGGCGCACTCAAGTTTGAAAACCAGCACGCGTGACGTGACGTGACACTGTAGGACAAGGACGGGAAGTAAAGTGAGGGTTGCCAATGTACTTGATGAAAATTTTTAAGAAAATGCTATTGACATATATAGTTACATAAAGTAATTTCCTGAGTTGAATATTTTAAGTAAGGTGGATTGAGTTGTAACAATTTAAATATCAAAACATATAAAACTGAAGATAAAAGCATACTGACTGACGGACTGATAATCAATGCACAACATAAACTGTAATTCCTAAAGACTAAAGACTTTGTAGAGTAGGTTCCTCGCATAGTGTAGAGGTATGATTTCCTAACAGCCCTTGAACGATGCAGCGGAAAACCTCTACGGGAACAAAGTCGCAGGCGCCAAAAAAACATGAAAATTTTAAAATTTAAACAGCTCTAACATTGACTACCCCTCATTGGTATTCATTGAGTATTTAAGTGAAACCAATTGAATTCATTTTGTTTATTTCTGTTCCCTCAGTATGAGGTTTTGGTCGATATTGAATAATCAGAAATAACATGTAGTGTAACAAAATG
The DNA here is from genome assembly GCA_951804965.1 of Horisme vitalbata. NCBI lineage: Eukaryota > Metazoa > Arthropoda > Insecta > Lepidoptera > Geometridae > Horisme > Horisme vitalbata. The sequence goes on from OX638093.1 coordinate 17,823,334, forward strand.
CGTAGTTCCATACAAATATATTAGGTACATAGATTTCTAGAAACCTGGTAGCAGCCCTAGCATTTAGGTGCGAAGCATAATTTCACGGTGCGTAGGTCAGGCAGGAGACAAAATAACTACTCTGGAGACATTCATTTCTACAACATTAAATCATTTCGCTATTCGCTACTTGAACATGCTTTCCAAGATTATATAAATGAGGTAAATTAAACTATCTAGTACTTAAAGCACTTCAGCCATAAATGTGTTTAAGCAAATGAGAAGCTTGGAAAAGCAATGTTCTTATCAAAATAACAAGAGTTAAAACCATTTTCAGATATTTATTCCATATTAAAATCGAAAACATAATCATGACTTGAACATAGATTTTTGACAATTTTGATAGGAAAACTATCAAAAATTTTACAGATTTTTATTTGATAGCTGTCAAAAGTTATGTCACAATTGGATTTTTTTCTTGAATACAGGCTTTATATGATTTTCAAGTCATTGAAAGCTTTAACACGGGGACCCACAGAAAAAAAAAAGCAAACACGTTCCCACGACCTCCACGTCATTTCAAAAAGAAGGATACCAACGACAACCATGGATTAGTTTTTAGGGAGAGTCAGCAAGGTATGTTCTTCTAGGAATATAATTTGCTGTTTCTGTTACACGAGTGGCGTCGAAGTAATTGCTTCCTTAAATTGACTCTATATAATTGCCTCGAATTTATAAGTATATAGTTTTTATTTTTCTTCTCCTTCTTCGTATGAGCTAGTGACCAGCTCTAGTGTCGGAGTTATTAGAAAGCCCGAAGGCCTCCGACATGGTTTAACGACTGAAAAGCCGGGACCAACATCTTAACATGCCTTTCGAAGTACGGAAGCGCTCAAATCTAAATGTCACTAAAAGGTCACCCATCCAAGTAATGACCGGGCGAGTGTTGCTTAACCAATGTGATCTGTTAAGAACACCGCCACGAGTGCTTTCGTTTTTATTAACCGACTTCAAAAAGGGGGAGGTTCTCAATTCGTCGGAATCTTTACTATGGTTAATATACTTGTGCAAGTTTAAATGGCAGGTACCTACTAAAAATTGAATGTTTTGTATGTCATCTTTGATGTAATTACCAAATAAAAACCCCCGTATGTCATTACCACCACATAATAAGTTTAAACCCAAAATACATAAGGGTTGCTTCTTAACATTAAGTTCGCCTATAAGTATAGGTACCTACGTTGAATTTTGTGCAGATGGCAATAAAAAATCTTCTATCTATCGAAAAATGAGCCCCAATATTCCTTAATTCGGTTAACTGACGCTCTGCTGAAAAGAAACACAAAGTTTAAACGGAAACGCTTAAGAGGCTACGAAAAGTCTGATCTCCGGACACTTTCTGTGGGATTTGTCGACGAGTTTTGTTTTACATTCGTGTCAATAGACCAACTAATACTTCTAGTGTAAATTTTATTTACACTGTGTTTTGGTGTGTACAGGGGAAAACGTAAATTTAAAATAATGTAGGTCCAAAAGTATACTTGACGATTTGATAATTTATGCTCAAATGCACTACATTTGATTGAACATGTCTTAACAAAATATTCTTATTTTATTTATTTCGAGAACAAATATAATATAATTACAGCATGGCAATAGCAATATTACAAGTATATACATTTAATATGGATAGGTTAGCTCTTCCACGAACCTCAATAACACCAGCCTATTCAGTCCACTGCTGGGCATAGGCCTCCCCTATAAGAAGGGGGATATGCCCATAATCCCCACGCTGGGCATGCGGTTCAGGGCACAGTTTCTCGCACCGCAGACGTTGCTACCCGTTGGCGGCCAGGGAATTTAACTGCCGGCCGCCAGAGCCCCATTTGTAAGTTAGCACCCTGCTACCATGTGCAGGTGAGGTTGGCTTGGGTTCCGGAGATGTGGGTTGGAACCCAACCCTAGTAAGACCATAAAGTCCAGTCCTGAACATAGATCAGTTACTATAGCTTACATTCTATATTTACCAAAACAACCATAGCCATTTCCATGAGATTCGGCAGGTAGTAGTAATAAACATCTATATTTCTCTCCGGTAGCCGAATCGAATATACATTTTTTGTAACATCGCGTCGTTGTACAAAACGGTTCCTAAAACTAAGACGCTAATGTCTGAACAATGTAACCCGATCCTACGTCATTATGCAGAGATAAGTGGCGGGGGCAGACCGCAGCTATAATTCAAAGGGTACTTCCTACCCCCCTTGTCTTTGAGGGGCTGCTAACATGAATTGTCTCGTCGAGACTGTATTTAACGAAATTGTCCTTTAAGTGTGTAGTTGAAATAAGACTGTAATTTAAGTCTTTAGCCTTCGACCAGATAAAGCTCCTGGAGTAGACATAATTGAATTTGTGATGTTTCGATCTGACATTGTCATTTTTTTACACTAAAGGTGACCGATTTTTTACAGATTGTTTCTGAGAAGAGTCCCTAAAGGTACTGGATCGAAATACCTAACTACTTAAACTATATGACATGCTAGATCGAAGCTAAAAAGCATTCAGCAAGCAAATTAACGTGATGTTAGTTATTCATTAATTAATTAGTGCAAAACGTTATTTTTATACATTGTAGGTTGGTCCACCTTCATTCTATTATGTATTTTTTTTATTGTTTTATATTTTTATAAATATTATTTTGCTAAACAAAATCAACTGACGTGCACATAAATATGCGTAGTCCCTAAGTTTGCACATAGTTCGTTCGGACTCAGAGTTACGGAGGGGTTTTCCATTATCAGATAGTTTTCTATTAAAAGCCAGTGGAAATCATTTTCCCAGAAAGTGCAAAGATCCAATGGTGTTGATATCACTCTTTCTAATAGAAAACTGCAATCGATAGTGTAGAAACCCGATCTGATCGCCCTTTTAGGTCAACCTACATACAAAGTATTGGAACAGGTGTTATTTATCAAAGAGGATTCCAACTCCTAAACCCAATTAACTTAAAATTTCCTTATTTGGAAATCGAATTTTAGGCCACTGGGCTACTAGGTTACCGAGACTCTCTCAGATGACTTAGATGTAGAGAGGGAGCGCAGGGCATTATCAGTCAGAGCTAATATGTTGGTCTGTCAATTTGCACGCTGCAGTACAGTCGTGCACACAAGTCTAATTAGGGCGTACTGCGAGTCTTTTTATACGAGCAGTTATGGGTCAAATAAACACAGCGATGCTGGAATGTCCTGCGCGTCCATCGTTATGGGTCAACTAAACACAGCGATGCTGGAATGCCCTGCGCGTCCAGTATAATAACGGGTTCAGGGTGCTGGGCTGCCGCGCTTCTGCAGCGCATCTGGTATATTTGCACGCATAGACGATTTCTAAGGGATCATCCGCAACAGAACAACGTCTATGATGCGTCGGGTGCAATAACTACCTGGACGTGATAGCGGAGAGGATGGATACGGACGGTGCCTTTAAGAGGCACTGGACGAAAGTGCACGCTGTGCACTCTTGACCCAGTGTTCCATTCAGGTACATTCTCTTTTTATTGTGAGTTTGTTTTTAATTGTATTATCTTTTTATTTTTTGTATCTTTTAATATGACTGTAACATGTGATCTGTGAAGCTGAAATAAAAATACTGATTTGATTTGATTCGGAACTTTGCTAATAATAATCATGGTTTAAGGTTTTTTAATATAGCTTAGGTAAATACCTAATTCAAGAAAATATCAGGAAGTAGAAGTAACAACACTTAGTTACAGCACCCGAGCGTGGAAGTTTAAATTTGCAAAACAAAGTTCCTGCAGCAGAAATAAAACACACCTCAAGCGTGTCAGCCCACTGCTCTACCAATGTCAATCTTGATTCACCGTGCATTGACATCGTATTGAAACGCCACACGACACCCAAATACAAAAATGTGTGATTAGCGGGTGAGGCGCCAACTGGCACGGACGGCTCCCGCGTCCGCCAAACTGCCCGACTCAGCACGCCTCAATGAGCTAATTGTCCAATTAACTCCATTCATACATATGTCCACGGATAAAACCGCACGCTGAGAGCCTTTCCCAGCCTAATACGCCTATTCGCACAGCTAAACTTTTAAAAGCGTTCAACTTTATTGGCGTCGTAGTGGGAAACATAGATCACTAATGGAATTTTACATTAGAAGAGGGAAATTGTACTTGAAGCTCTTAGAGTGTGTAATTCTGTTGGGGGAGCATAAAATTGCAGTTCTATTACAAAAAAGGTTGATGACTTTGTTATCAGACTTCAGTTATCAAAGTACAGGCACTAACATCAAAGGTTAGAGTGCTAAATGGTAAAGTACTCAAACATAGTTTTAGTTCTATAGAATTTCTTTTTGTAATGCATGTATTAAAAAATCGATTTAGTACCTAGAAACAACAATATTCAGACGTGGAACACCTCTTTTTAAAGGATGATTTAGGTTTGGATTTTGAAGGATTTTTATTAACAAACATTTTAAGACACATCCCTTGCTGACTTTTATCTACCTAAAAGCTTGGACCTCAGTGTCGTAGGAAAGAAAGTAGTTTTATTTTAACGTGGAAGTCAACAATGATTACGAAAATGTACATTTTGTTTACATTTGGGCCATGGAAGTCAGGGAACGAGCCGCAACATTTTTTTTATTGATTTTGATTGATTAAAAAAATTTTGATCTTCATTAAAAATTAAAATATATTATCCAAATTATGGATGCAAATATAAAACTATTAGCTTCCGCCTGCTACTTCGCTCACGTAAGGCAGCCTTGTGTTAATCCAGGTCAGAAACTATGTATAATTCCAATTATAATCCAAATCCGTTCAGTAGTTTTTGCGCGAAACATACATTTATAATATTAGTAGTAGGAGTAGGATAGGATAAGATTAGTGTGTAATGAATATGTGCTATGGTGTTTATTACTTTTAAAACTACCTATTATAGAAATATACAAGTCCCAAACACAAAGCCACTCAATTCCACATTGAATCCTCCAAACTCCGAAGTAAGATAGACAGGTAGTAAAAGCAAGCGCGAAATTTCCAGAACTTGAACAAGCGAAAAATAAAGTCCTATCTGAGTTTAAAGTAGAATACAAAACGTTGCAACGAAACACTTTGATGTTTTTAACACACGGTTTGTTTGACAAAATATTTTCAGCTGGTGCTATTTTTATGTTGCATCTTTATTATTAGCCGGTTGACATCAAATAAGTTTAGCTGAACATGGAGTTTTAAGCGTTCGTGGGTTTTTAGCGGTTAATTTAATATGGATTTTAATTCTGGATGGGCGTTGCATATGCTGTTCCTTTTAAGAGATTCCGTGTTTCAGAAAGCACGTTGAAATACTTTGAGCCATAATGACCTATGATGACTATATATTGACTATGAGCATTCAAGAATTGAATTTAAACGTTTTTGTGATTCAAGCACAGAGTTTTTTCAGGTTTCACAAATCTGACCAAAAATCTACTGGATTTTTGGTGGAACTCAAGCGTGAGAATAGGGATTTTTTATTATGGAAGTGCTCGCTTTTATCAAAAATCTGTACCTACTTGGGTTTTACCAGCTAAATTTGCTTTGTCGTTTCGTGCAACACTAAAGAGGAAACGAGATACACAGCTGAAAAAAATGAGGCACAGATTTTATTCAAAGCGCGTATTTCCTTGTACTCAAATATTAGTATTAATTCCATACTAAAGCATGACTTTAGTCATTTTAATTAAATTCCTAAATATGAACCTAAGCCATACCTAAGCCTATATTAAGCCTAAGCCTATATTTTTCATGTTGAAAATGTCATAAATTTGTTGCTGCGTGAACTTTAAATAATTCAAACGTGCCGTTATGACGTGACAAGCCCATTAGCAAAGCGGAGCAGAATGCATTTCAATTAATAGTGAGCGTTGCGGTGAATTTATAGCGATAATAAGCAGTAGGTAATGGACCGCAGGCTGTTGCGGCAGTTCGGAGAAAACACTACCTTCAATTTCTCAGTGCATTGCACGTAGTAATTAATATCGGTGCGACTTCCAATTAACTGGGATTCTTATGCGTAAAGTTCGAAGAAATCTTTCTATGCTAGGAATTATATCGCAATGCCTTTAAGGAAATTAGAAATTACGTAGTCATTAATTTATTAAGATCAAAGCGCATTCGACTTTATGAAAGTACTTTTATTCTAGCCTCAACCCTGTTATTCCTAGGGTGGGGGCTACAAATAAATGCTGTTTTTCTTAAATTTTATAGGTAAATAAATAGTAACACAATAATAAACTGTTATATTCTGGTACAAACTACACTCATACACTTCCACTAAGTACCTATTGTATAAACTTTACTTATTTTATTTAACAAAGTGCGTACGATATAAGTTTTAATTATTAATTTAGTTGCCGCTATATTTACCTACTTAAGCTTAAAAGGGAAAAAATGGAGGATGCATTATGAACAATAACAGTTTCACATTTATCTGGTAAAACCAAAATAGCTTCAATGCAAGAAAGCAACAAAACCAGCTAAAAATGCAAATATCTTTGGTTGAATGCCAATTATAGAAAATATGTATTTTTTTATCTCGGGTCTGGATGTTTTTTATGTATTTACAAATATGTATGTTTTTACAAAAAAATATAAGTTGTTTGACAGTCATGTGTCATGTACCCTTAATGCAAGCTCTGATTAGTTTAGCGCCATCCACACCACACCACACCAGCCTATATCAGTCCACTGCTGGACATAGGCCTTCCCTAATAAAGGGGTATATACCCATAATCCCCATGCTGGGCATGCGTGTTGGGGATCGTAGGGCACAGCTTCTCGCACCACCGACGCTGCTGCCCGTCGGTGGCCAGAGGATTTAGATGTGCCGATGTAGGCTGTGCTATGCCGCAATCAGCCGGCCGCCAGAGCCCCGTCCGTTGTTTAGCTGGATGCACCACGTGCAGGTGGGGTTGGCTTGAGTTCCGAAGATGGGGGTTGTATTGAACCCCGTACACCCCCAGCGTTAGCGCCATGCTATGTGATAATTACCAGCATTAATTATTTATTTTTAAATTCAACAATTTTAGTGACTCACGTATTTCGAAATTTCTTTTCACGAAGGTAAAGTCTTTATATTTTCAAGTCCACAAAGCTACTCCCGTAGTCCCCATGGCGATAAACATTATGCCTGCACGTCCTCAAGGCAGTAAAAGAATCGTTTACATTTTTCACCGTGCTAATTTTATTTGACTCGGCCTGAATATATTATGTCCTATTATTGTACCCCACGCCCTCTACAACGTTTAAAGCAAACAATGATATTTTTTCTTGTCCAAAATGGGAAAATTTCTTAGAATAATTGAAAAAATCTGACATAATTGTCCTTGTTATGCCTCATTAAGATTATATTAAAATGAGATTTCAGGTTAATTGAAATGTGTTAAATTTTGTTTCAGTTTTTATGCTTTTAGGTACTTATATGAATTTAATCTTTTAAACTTACGATGAAAGTATGTTTGGCAGACTTTCACAAAAATATCTAGATAGAAAGTGACTACATATTTCCGAACCCTACTTACCATATATTTTAACTATCACACTAGCACAAAAGTGTGTGTGTGTGTGTGTGTGTGTGTGTGTGTGTGTGTGTGTGTGTGTGTGTGTGTGTGTGTGTGTGTGTGTGTGTTTGTTCCCGCTCAAGTCCATAACGGCTGAACAGATTTGGATGAAACTAGGAATATACATAGTTTATGAACTGGATTAACACTTAGGCTTTGCATCTGGGTGTTTTTGTTTATTTGGGTACTATGAAAGCGAAGCCGCCGACGGAAGCTACTAATTTTATAATGTTCACCATAATAATGAGGGTACAAATATAAAATGAAAATAAAAACCATGAGAGATTTCCTTACAGAGTTGCAAAATATCATGTTCTATAGTCTCATTCTAATGGAATACAAAATAAAAAAGTAGAAAGAATCTCCACAAATATACAGATCTTAACCGCAATATGATAGCCCTTGGCACGAGGACGTGAGCAGTGTGCGAGCGAAGTGAACGGTACTGAGCCAAATTCTTATCAAACACATTCACTTGTGAGATTCCGAGCACTCAACGATCTTTCGTAATAATGATTCATTTTATCTCGCATAATAGAACCCGTCTTCAGAACTAATAGCTATGAAACAACGATACTTAATGGTTCTATCATTTACCTTTACAACAAAGGCAAAGGCGATAATAATGTACTTAGTAATAATTTTAACCCTAAGTATCGTTTACTTTTGCAACAACCAACGGTGATAATCTAAACTGCCAAACTTAATCTATTTTACTTAAAAATTATAAGAGAATTTTACAGTGCAACTTTCTCTATTCTATTTTCTGTATCATCTTTTCTTTAAAAAAGTTAGGATCAGGACGAATCACTTGAACAGGATCGACTGTTTGATTCACCAGCATTTCGCTAAAAGATTGCATGCTACTCTGATGCGAATGTTGAGATGGATATGTATGGTGACGAGAATGGATGAGGCAAGGAACGACTATATTTGGGTGAGCCTGAAAGTGGCACCAAGCGGCTGATAAGGTAGGTATGGAGTGGTAGACTGGCATGGTATGGACATGCTTGACATGTCAGGAGGGATGAAAGTCATGTGACTAGAAAAGTGATGAATATAAATGTGACTGGATGCATGAATATAGGGAGACGAAGAACAGATTGTTGGATTGTTTGAAAGAGGATATGAGAATGAAAAGAGTTTACGCCGACGAAAACGTGTTATGCCGACACCCCTAGCTTGGGACAAGGGCAGGAGAATGAGGTTTCGCCAAAAGGTATAAGATCGTAGTTCGTCCAGCGAAACATAATCCGCACTGAGTATTTCAACTTACGTTTCTTCCAAGACATCAGGTGGAACTGAGTCAAAGAACTTCTTGTGCAATTTATCGCATAATTCTACCTGAAACAAGATGAAAATGTATTAGTACTTAAGGCGTAGGTCACACATATCGGGCGCGGACATGGCGCGGACATGGCGCGGACGTGGCACGGACGTGGCGAGGACATGGCACGGGCATGGCGCGGACATGGCTCGGACATGACGCAGAAATGACGTGACAGAGGCACATGTGTAGTGCAGTCTGTTGTCCGATATCGATGTGTCAGCATGTCATCCTCAGAAGACGAAGATGCTCTTGCTCTCGTGCATACAATAAATTAATATCAGATCAGGGCCCGTACAACCCCGATTTCGAGTTAGTTGCTTCGAAAGTGAAACCCCTTCATTGGGTTATACAGTTCGTTTGGGTATTCTCCTCCTAACACAAGCGAAAGTGTAACCCGTTCCTTTTGGTTTTCAGTCAGTTTGAGTTTCAGTGAGTCAACCTCATAACAGGGTAACCTGTTATGAGGTTAAACGAATGAATGGAGTTACCTCTTGATAGGTTTTTTTTGAATGTTACACAATGGTTATCATTACGCCTGACACTGGGTGGGGGAATTTAGATTTTGACTCTTGATTTATGTCGTCAATCATTAGGTATAAGTTCGGATCGCTTTATTTGGTTGAAGGAAGAGCGTCACTGCATTAAAGATCTTAAAATAAGAAACTAAAAACTGTCATGTAAGCTAGTAACGGATAACGGAACGCAAGTAAAGGATGAGTAGTTCTCGAGATATGGTCGATTTAAGTTTGACAGCTGTCATCGAAAATTAAGGTCTTGTCAATAGCTATCATTTGAGCTACTAAAGGCAAGTCTAAGATGAGTAGTTATCGAGATATGGTCGATTTAAGTTTGACAGCTGTCATTGAAACTTAAGGTCTTGTCAATAGCTATCATTTGAGCTACTAAAGGCAAGTCTAAGATGAGTAGTTATCGAGATATGGTTGATTTAAGTTTGACAGCTGTCATCGAAAATTAAGGTCTTGTCAATAGCTATCATTTGAGCTAGTAAAAGCAAGTCTAAGATAAGTAGTTCTCGAGATATGGTCGATTTAAGTTTGACAGCTGTCATCGAAAATTAAGTTCATGTCAATAGCAATCATTTGAGCTAGTAAAAGCAAGTCTAGGATGAGTAGTTCTCGAGATATGGTTGATTTAAGTTTGACAGCTGTCATTGAAAATTAAGGTCTTGTCAATAGCTATCATTTGAGCTAGTAAAAGCAAGTCTAGGATGAGTAGTTCTCGAGATATGGTCGATTTAAGTTTGACAGCTGTCATCGAAAATTAAGGTCTTGTCAATAGCTATCATTTGAGCTACTAAAGGCAAGTCTAAGATGAGTAGTTATCGAGATATGGTCGATTTAAGTTTGACAGCTGTCATCGAAAATTAAGGTCTTGTCAATAGCTATCATTTGAGCTAGTAAAGGCAAGTCTAAGATGAGTAGTTCTCGAGATATGGTCGATTTAAGTTTGACAGCTGTCATCGAAAATTAAGGTCTTGTCAATAGCTATCATTTGAGCTAGTAAAAGCAAGTCTAAGATAAGTAGTTCTCGAGATATGGTCGATTTAAGTTTGACAGCTGTCATCGAAAATTAAGTTCATGTCAATAGCAATCATTTGAGCTAGTAAAGGCAAGTCTATGATAAGTAGTTCTCGAGATATAGTCGATTTAAGTTTGACAGCTGTCATCGAAAATTAAGGTCTTGTCAATAGCTATCATTTGAGCTAGTAAAAGCAAGTCTAAGATAAGTAGTTCTCGAGATATGGTCGATTTAAGTTTGACAGCTGTCATTGAAAATTTATTCCAATTTTATTATAATATAATTATTATTGCGTAAAATAAACAATTAGTAGTCTGCATTTCCACCCTTAATGCTTAGAACACAATTACCGCAATTATTTTTAATCTTTTGACCGAAATTCTTTTCTCCATTATCTCCTATAACCCACTTATAACCCGTGTTACAATGATAAAAAGGGTAACCCTAAGGAATGGGTTTTGGAATAATACTATTGATAACCCTCATAATCAGATAACCTAATCAAAAGGGTTTTGAATTGTTTAACCTATCAAATAATAGTGTAAACCATACGGAGAGGGTTAACTAAACTTTTGGAAAAACCCTGCCGAAAACCTCTTCATCGGGTTACCAAATCGGGCCCTGATACAGTTGAAGAAAATACGCGCAAACGAATTTGCACAAGGATCAGCTAGTATTACCATGGGTATTACATAAAAAAATCTTAGTACCGGTTTAATCTCTCTCCGATTTCCAGCCACAATTTATCTTGAACATTTCAGTTACAATAATTGGAACGACAATGATCATAAAGCGTTGCATATTTTACAATCAATTCAAAAAATTCAATATTAAATTCGATATCGTCATTCGTCATGCATTTTTACATCACTAACGGACATATGTCGCAAGCAAGTACATACTACGAACTGGCGGCCATCTGACGCCCATCTGGCGGCGATCGGGCGCGGGCGCCGAAATGACGCGTCATACGTCCGATCAACGACATACCGTGTGTCCTAAATTGTGCTTTATTTCCATGCATTTTGTATGAAATTTGAATGGAATAGGAAACCGCCTGTGCCATGTCTGCGCCATGTCCGTGCCCGATGAATGTGACCTCGTCGGACGCAGACAAGGCACTGGCGGTTTCTTATTCCATTCAAATTTCATACAAAATGCATGGAAATAAAGCACAATTTAGGACTCACGGTATGTCGTTGATCGGACGTGCTTATGACGCGAAGTCGTCGAGCTAAATTGTGCTTTATTTCCGTGCATTTTGTATTAAACTTCAATGGAATAGGAAAGCGCCCGCGCCATGTCCGCGCCAGGTCATACAGGTGAGGCCTACGCCTTACAAGGAAATGTAGAGTTAGAAATTGGATTAAAATATTTCTTATAATAATATTTGCGGATAGAACACTGGGAAAGGATATAATTTCATCAGTTTTCAACATTGATGGTTCGGTTCTGTGTCTTACTGAAAAACCATGCAAGAAAAAAAAAATTATTTTGACTAAGTTTTTAGTAAAAATTGTGTGGTAATTATGTAATGATTCCATCTTAGCGTTGTTTGGACTGTGGTTTTAAGATTGGTATTAAAAACTATTTTAAATATTAATAACAATAAATTTAAATCCCAACTTTCTAGAGTCCTTCGGGCGGCCTAAAAACTCCGACACCAGAGTTGGTCACTAGCTCATACGAAGAAGAAAAAAAACTATCTATATTCTATCTAATTCATGCGAAAGTGAGTCTGAGTCTGTTACGCATTTACGCCAACAATCTCGTCAGTACCGTATAGAAAAGGAAGTAAGGTATAATAATACCCTCCATACAAAAACTATTCCCGAGAGCTACAAAAAAATATGAGAAAAAAATCTGCTATATCGCGAGCGAAGCCGCTGACAAAGCTCAATCAATAACTCGGTAGCCTTAAAAAAACCAAATTTATCATATAAGCCAAATCGGGTCAAAGCATAATAATAAAACTCATCCAGCCAAGCACTAATCAAACATTCATAAGAGTTCTTCTAAAGCTGGTAGCTCAATTTCAGTTCGAACAATCAACCAATAATAGCATGCTACGATTGAGCCAAGTATAGCCCCGACGACCCGGTTAGCTAGTCTACCTGTCCAAATGCAACTTTAATGGAATCGCCGTATCATTTGTTTTCAAATATAAAACCAGCCCGGCTGACCCCGTGACACGTCCGGAATAAACCAATCCCGGTTTAGCAGCACTTTAGCTCATTCGTTAGTGGAGAATAATTGATGATTTTCAACCAAAACTGGAAATGGAACGTAGTTTATATGGGGCGTTCCGGAATAATGTGATCCTGAAGGGATATAATAACTATTAAAATGAACACGTCCAGTTTCCAGTTCAATATTTAATTAGTCTGAATATGGCGTATCATCCTTAGTGATTCTGATAAAAAATTTAAGCACATTAAAAGCACATTAAAATTTTTCCAAAAAATACTTATTTTATTCGTGCAAAAAAAACACCTAGGTACAATATTGCTCTTACGATTCCTGGCCCGTGTTTAATACACTTGTATGTATTTTTGTGAATGAAATTACAATTACAGGTGGCCGCTATAAATGCTACTATTTTACAAATTATGTAAACTTGTTATAAGGTAACCAAAGTACTTAAATTTGTACACAGACATTTTGAATGGCGCCTTGTTTTTCGAGTCATTAACTTATCTAAGGCGAATCTTAAACTCAGATCATTTTTAGCCGAATCTCCCAACATCGACTCTCTGAGTAGTGCATTGCTTAAAAAGATATACATATTTTAATAAAGAATCTTAGAGAATTTTAACCTGTGATTGTAATTTACAATTATGCAACTTTTATTATCAGGCCTGGCTTCTTCAATCAATCTACGTTGGAATCCTTCAGTTAGCCTAAAAACTGAAATAAAAGAGCTTACAGAAAAAAGAAGAATTACAATTTTAAGACACCCTGCACAGGGTGGAATAATTCTTGCATTAATATGGTAGCTTTATACAAATGTGACATGGGGAGCGTGCAATGCAGGGTACGATAGCGGCATAAAGCCTCCCACGAGTTATCGGGCCGAGCACGCCGTCTGAGCCAAAGACTGAAGCCATACTTTCGAGGAAATACACAATTTTATTACTATTGCGCTTTCACTTGAACAGTGTGGACATGTACATGCACGCGGGTAATGTGCTGTGAAAACCAGGTTCAATGTTTTTGGTGAGGAATAGATAGGTAGGTTCAAAAAAAAAAAATCTTTTATTTTCCTTTTGAGGCTTTCAATTCAATGGGTAATATACGTTTCTAAAATTTGACCACCATTATAATTTCATTTTATAAAGATAATTACTTGATAGATGGACAGGCAACCTAGCCCTGAAGTTAAGTGGTAACTTTTTCCTATAACAAAGAATTAGATCGTAGATCACGCATGTTTTAAACGTGCTCTTCGATGCAAATCTTCTTCTCTTCTATTCTGAGTCCATCAACTTGAGGCATTCATTTGATAAGCCTCTTATGATAGTAATGTCACTGGTACACACACTTGTCAAGCCGAAACACAGCAATGCGGCATAACGGCAGAAATAGGCATAGAAGTATTACTTCTCTGGATGAACCTTTTACAAAGAGCTCTTTTACTACAACTAGAAGTAGCACCACTGCATGAGTTGAGTAGCTTATAATTATTTTGTTATATTAAAAAACATTAGATAAAAAATATGGCTAGATAAAAAATATAGTGCTCAAAGATTCCCAAGACGCCATTAAATTAATACCCTAGTCCTACCAGTTTAGACAAAAATAATTACTAGTGAGCTAAACGACATTACTATTTATAATTTTACGGCGTTTAGCTCCTCTGCGAGTATTCATTAAACGGTACTAGTAAGTACACCATACATTGGTACTAATCCTTAATAAGGTGTAGATATCACTAAGTATATTGTGATAGGTTTCCAGCCAGTCACACACAACCAATCAAATCACAGTCTGTGACTCGTAGGAATTTTCGAATCCCTCGAGACTGAATTACACATATTCTAAGTTGTCACCTCGAAAATTCATCAGCTCGACTCAACCTTGAAATATGTAGTGTTTTGGTAGTTTTCGTGCCTCTAGTCAATAACACCTCAAAATATTTCATTCGTCAAGGAACTGTCAACAGTGTCAAATCAAGATACCTCGCTACGTCCATACCTTGAGTATTCCTCATAAATTCCTCAATAAAAAATACGAGGTGACATCTGAGAAGTTGGTTAGGATACTATGGCTCGAGAGGAATTCAAATGGAAAAAAGGTTTTATGTAGGAACTTTGTGCTTAAGCAGCAGTTTAATAATCATCAGCCAGTTTTGTCCCACTGCAGGGTATAGACCTTCCTTTCATTATGCCACTCGCCTTGTTCCTGCGCTAGTCTAAATAGGTGCTGCCCGCGGTCTTTCTGCTTTTAGAAAGCTGTTAAAAGAAATTAAAATTGCTTCTCCTTTCAGTTGAAAAGTCTTGCAGTAATTTTTTAAATTATTCTCCCAAGACCACGCTGCAGCCCTTCCCAAAACACTCAAACTATCTTACAAATAAACTGCGTATAATTTGTACCGTGTGCGAGGGATTCAAAAAGAGCGCTAAGAAAAATAAACAGCACTTGTATCTCAACGCGACCATCTCATCTAGAGCGCGGCGACGAGCTCACGTTTCTTAAGAAGTTGCTCGACAATATAAACAACGTCGGTGCTGTTTACCTTAAGTCTCAGTCGGCCGTAGTGTTGCCAGCATAGCGTTTTAACCAGATAAAACTCTATATTGAATATATTATTGAGACTTGTGACCTAATTTTATATTTATTGGCAATAAGGCATTTTTGTTTCTTGGTGATACATATTTAAGCGAGATAAGGGAATATAGTATATTGAAAATAATTAATAATTAAAATAAATTATTATAATGGACTTAATTATTATAAATAATTAAAATAAATTATACGCTACACATACCGTCAACTAGCCCAAAACCGTAATTTAACATAATAAACTTTGACTAAAGTAAATGATAGGTGTATAAGTTTTCAAATAAAACAAACTGTTGCCTATTTTAAAGCCGTGTAACTTAAATTTAATGGATTTTCACGCATTTTTTTAAATACCACAATACATTTTTTGGCCCGAATGTTACCAGTCAAGTTGGCAACACCGATCAACTACAAGCAAACTGAGCAAGCAAACTTCTAATAACTTCACACTGCTGTTCACAACATTTGTATATACGCGGTATGTAAACCGATAAACGAGTCAATTATTGCCACTTAGCCGAAGAAGTGGCTGCAGAGAGATATAGGGCAGATCGCATTGTAGGAATGGGGTCGGTTCGTTTCATCTTATTAATCATGGCATGAAATTATGAAATTATTCAGCAGCATAGCTAATGCAAAGCTTTTATTATGCGGTTAACCTTTAAGACACTGTAAATTTATTCTAGTGCCTCAATTTAGTACCTTTACGTCATAAATAGTCGCTCTTCTTGAAATGTACGTACATATGTATTTATCAAAAAGTCTACTCACTTTACTTCATTTATTATTACCATTCAAGATCAGTCTGGATTGTACCACTGCAGGGCAAGTGTACCTTCCACTCCTTACGGTCTTGTGCTTTTAAAATCAAGTCCTTGTTACTTTTACTGCATTAATGACTTAAAAAGATATTGAATTTTTTTTTGTGTAGAAGTGAAAACACTTAAAACACTATACGTGAAAGAATTCACAATAAAAAAACCCGTAAGAGAACCAGAGTAAACGACATAGCTCTCAGAATAAGCAAGTTGAAGTTGTTGTGGGCTGGCTATATAGTCCGTAGAACCGTTAGCCGGGGAAAGGGTTCTCGAATGACGACCACGATCTGGAAGATGAAGCGTAGACCCCCCACCAGATGGACCGATGACATCGTCAAGATTGCAGGTAATTAATTACGGATGGAGAGAGCAAAAGACTGTTCTTCGTGGAAATCCTAGGGGGAGACCTAAGAACCTAAACTAACCTTAGTGGACTTATATCTATTGTTGATGATGATGATGATGATGTTAATGATGACATCACTGAAAGCTGTTCAGTTTCATGAATATAGCGTCTAATTGCTTTGGCATAAAAATATAGGTATACCTACTAAAAAGGACTTATTTTGATCATATAACGTTTAAATTTAGGAACTGCGTTAAGTATCAAGTTTCCTATTTTATAAGCATTTATTTTTAAAAGCGATGCATTTACTTAAAGATTTATCCCCCATAAACTTGTTTTTAGTTTAATGGATCTATTTCTGTACAAGTGCGTTCCACAACTCTGTTACCGCAATGTGACGTCACAGTACTTATTCCGTGACTATTGACAGTAAAAAGATTTCTCGAACCCAAAGGAGACATACCTGTTTTCATTATCGGAAGTAGATTGTAATGTACTGGTTTCATTTGCGTTATTACAACAGGAATGGCGTCGTAAAGATTTACAGTTCAGACGATTTTACTTGGCCACTCTGAAGAAGGACTTTGTTACTTTTTTATATTTTTCTATGATGTATAAAGGATTCCCCGTCAACTTTATTTTTATCGGCCTGGTTCTGCATCTTTCAATCTACAAGATAAAAATCTCGTGTCAGGGGTTATTTATTTAATACTTATAGGGGGTTTCATCAAGTGATCGCACACCTCCGTAACGGCTAGACCGATTTTTTTATGTATATTTGAAATGTATGAGAATAGGTCGTAAATTATATTTCATACCGCTAGGTGATTAGGGTGTCCGTATCATTTTTTCACATTAGTTCTAGACCTGGAATAATACATACTTTTTATCCAAGTTGGTACTACGCGAGCGAAGCCGCGGGTGGAAGCTAGTAACTTATATTTGGCTACAGGTCACCTTGAGATTACATGACTAAACCATTTTAGTAGCAAAAAATACCTATTTACATCACGACCGAAATCAAACCAAAGATGTTAAAATCACCTAAAACTCCACAAAGTAAACAAGATAACCCAGACAACATTTACATGTGTGCTTATCAGATCGTTTAGTCACAATATGTGTACAGGACCTTTGAATGTGTGCGTAAAACTAAGCAGGTCAATGTACCAGGTTGATAAAATATGAGGTAGGTATATTCCTACGAAGACAGTGATCGATTGTTGAGAAGATTTCAACTTACGCAAACATCTTCGCACTGAAAGCTGGGACTTGGAAACGCTACGATTACCTGCACGTCATAGAAGATGGATCGAAAAGGCATCTTTATAAGTCTTGGGAAAATATCTGCGTTTAGGGAGAATCATTTGATGCTAAATCGACGAAATCGTAACTTCTAACGGGGTGTCCAAGTCCTAGGGACCGCTATTTGGGTACCCGTATTGGCTCGTGTGTACCTACACACTTTTATGCTAACCCGAAAGCTGATTTTCTCTTTAAAACAAGATAAGTGATTTTGCAAAACTTCAAAATTAACAGAAGCTCTTGCAGTCGACTTGTTTACCATGAAGAAGAAAAATTAATTATATTTTTAGAGCTTCATTCAGACCATATCTTGTCAAAAAGACCTAGAAGCTGTCAATAAAAACAAACAAACTTACAAACCCGATTCTTAATCAACGAATCTGAGTCACATCACAAGGATATACTAAAAAATACTAATATGCATCATCCCGTCCATTAGAATTATGCCGGGCTATGTCCGAGATGGCACAGAATTGATAACCAAGCTCTCGGAAACCAAGTATTAACTATGCAACGTAATACGACATACCCAGGCTCACTACTCACTAATCCTTGCTAATACAACTTGTACCTACTGGTGTATTAGTAAAGCCTAGAGTCCATTTTGCCATGATAATACTACAACTTGTTATGTGAATGTGTTGTGGCAGCAGATAATCTTTAACTTGATTTTTATATAAGAACTGGATTCGCAAACTAATTGAAAAGGGAAATCATTATATTTCTTTAAAATAAATCAAACTGTTCATCAACACATAGAATAACGTAAAATATCAATGAGATAATCTTCCATCAATATTATTTTGTCTATATTAATTCAAAGGATGCACTTGAGACACTTCGAGAAAAGTATTTTAAAAACGGGGTCTACATATAATGCCAAAAATAGTAACAGCATAGTTATCAATGAGCCTAGTTCAAACAACCCATTCACTAATATACAGCCAAAACATTTTGACACAATCATAATAACATTAGAAAAATAAAGTTTGGTACAAAATGATAAATATATGCATCAAAGTCAAAAAGTTTGTAATTTTTTTTAATAGGATTTTTATAATTTTGTTTAGAATCAAGTGAATTTATTTAATAAAGAGATAAAGTTTACGTATTTAAATATTTCAGATGTAGAAGGTAATCTCCGAAACTAAGTGAGTAAGTAGGTTAGTGTTCTATCCTTCTGGAATAGTACTTTTTTCTGGATGAAACCCCTGGCGATATGTATGTGAAATTTCATGATGATGAGGTTGAGTATTTTAGGCGTGAAAGCGTAACAAACGAATACACAAACAAACTCACTATACTATAGGATATTTTTTTCTGTTAATAATTTATATAATATCCATTTTGGTCATAGTATAGGGTATAAATATTATTAACTTAATTAATTTTAATCATTGCTTAAAGATATCCCTGTTACTGTTTGTCATTGTCAAATGGAGAGAGGTGGCAATAATTATACATAGTTTATATTTTGTGTTTTTTTTAAAATAAATATATGATTACTAAAATGATAATGTAAGACTAATACACGCTGAGAGATCACGACCACCAAAGTTATTAGAAATATTAACTCATAACTTTCAACGCCTTAAGTAATACTCAGCCCATGTCTCTCAACAGTCTCATCATTTAAGAATGATCAAAACAAACTTTTAATTAATTGACTCATAGAAATGCTCGGCTCTACTAAAAACGTGTGGAATTCAAATAGCTTCACTATGAAACAGAAAAATGTAACAGAATCCAAAAATAGCTTGTCATCATAGAGTAACATGTGTCCATATTGTCTAATAATTATGTTCAAAATTTAGACATGTGCTGATGATATTAGAGAAGCAGGGGCCGTTGATAGATTTGGACCTCTAATTATCTTTTTTGCGTTCAGACCCCCACGGATACAAAAAAACACTAAAGTCATTAACATGTCGAAGGTCAAAAATTACTTCGACATTGAATAAAATTGCATATCGAAAGAATAACTTCCGTACTTCGTATAATATAGTGGCCAACTTTGATGTCAGAGATTTTAGGCCTTCCAAAGATATGTCTAGACGACTGAAGCATCCGGAATCAACATATTAACATGCCTTCGTTTAGCACCCAGAATTAATTGCCACTAAACGGTAACCGAAGATAGTCAAATGCTAAAGAAAAGAGCTAGGAACACCGAAGTAAGCCTTTTCAGTGGCGCGGCTGGTAAATAAATAAAGAATAAAATAAGTCGCAGGAGATTTCCCTGTATTGGCTTTTCTCATAGATGTCAGAAACAATAACCTTGTCGGTCGTTGTTTATATAGCTCTTTAAACTGTCTTATGCACGCACCATCATAGCGAACGAGCCTTAAATATTATATGACGGATTGTAAGGACAATTTATGCGCTAATATATTAACAACGGTATCTGGCTACCGCATATACAATGTTGCCTCAACAAGCTTGGGACACGTGAATTACACAATAGTAAATCCTAGCATGACGACAACATCATAAGCAGTAAACCTGGGCCTGGTTCGATGAAAAACAATGGAAAGCTATAGTGACTACGAAAGAATACATCTTTAACCAAGTTCATTTAACGGAGTAGATTCTCAATTCGGCTGTATTTTTTATGCTACCCCATAACTCCGTCGAAAACCGATTTGGAAAATTCTTTTTTCGTTTAGGAGGGTATATTTTCCATTTGGTCCCATTTAAATTTGAAGTAAAAATACACACACAAAAATCAGTTTATTTAATGTCGCTTTATTTAATTAAATCATTGTTTTATTAAGGTAGCGAATCAATCGATTCCCACACCAAAATTTTCTAGCAACATTTATGGCTCCTAGTAATATATTTATGTACTTACCCATTGAGTTAGAAATAGTATATTCATCTAACGATGTATGTTCTCTGCTCTTTTAAATTTAGAAAGCCCTATTAACACAGTTATTCTTTTACAACATTTAGTGGAATTAGGCTGCGCCGTATGCAGCATTGCAAAATGCAAAAAAGTTTTTCTAGATTGCAGAGTCGTCTTTTAACAAATGGGTTCCGTGCTTCAAGATTATTGTCGTCTCATCACGTCTCTTTTTACTACATATTCGCGAATGAGAGGAAAAGAGATAGCAAACTAATTCAATCAATCCTTTGGGATCTTATCAGCCCCCAAAGTTCAGACTGGAGGTCAGCATGCCGTAAAACTTTAGAATAGCCATGAAATCTCAGAATGATTGATGATAATATAAAACGGAGAAGTTATTGCGTCTATCAAATGCTATAATAAATCAAATACTTAACTCAAAAAATATTATACTTTGATGCAAATTGTTTTTGCATTGAATACTTTGATTATAAAAATCAAATAATGAAGCCAAGTAGACAATGTACTGGAATATTTAGTCACCTACATTTCTTCAATTATGTCTATCGCCTGATACAGTAGTTTTATCACCTCCAAGGTAAAGAAAAACTCACTCAAATTAAAATTTAAAACGTGATCCTTTTCATAAAAACAAAGTTCTTGTACAACTTTGCGATAATTACATTTTATTTTGAACCCATGACCTATAACTATGAAATGATATAAATGTTTAATCATCCATACGATAAAATCTACAATTAACAAACATAAATTGGACTAGAACATCATTTTCATGCTTATTACCACTAAGTGCTATTTGCGCTCATTAGTATTGAATATGCGCATAAATAAAAGGGTGTCACTGTCAGGACTCGCTATATTTCAATTAGTAACGTCGACACTAGGATAACTACATCCCAAAATTCTGTTGTTTCTAACCGATAGATCATGGGTTCCACACATCATCGTATGCATCATACTAGTGAACTCCTGTCAAATAATCTTCGGCTTTCGGTTATTTGTACTCAATCACAAACAAACCTAAGTCGTGTGGTTTCAATCAAAAAGAGACCAACATTAATACTTTCCCGAAGACGAGAAGTGATAACGGAAACAAATGAACTGTTGCTAGCTGAAGACTATCTAGGACTTTGTTCTCTGCAGGGAAATGTCGACTCTATCTGCGGGATGTTAGAGCAGTGTTTTGAGTAGGAAGTTGTGATAAGCAAACAAGTCTGGCCGCTTTGAACGCACTGCATTCTATTGCAGTTGCCTGTAGAGACATTTGACACGTTCGCAATAATTCTCGTATGCGTTGCAATATAAACATTTAAGTAGGTGCGCATTTTCAGACTAGTGACATCTTTAAAAACAAAGTTCTAAACAAAACAAATGAGAATAACTAATGACCAAACAAAAGCTCCGGAAGTGATGTTCTCTACAAATATACCAATTAGTTTTTGTTGTTACAGTCTAATCAGTTTGTTGTATTTCTTTGTATGGTGTATAATAAAGTTATATCTATCTATCTATCTATCGATGAATCTTTAGAAGTTAATTCGCGCACTTTGCTTTTTTGATGGAGACATAATCTTTGCTATATTTGTTGGTACTTATAGCGTATTAGTAACATTATAATTAATATCTTAGTAGCTTTGCATTATATTTCTATATCATTATCCTTTTACGTGATTATTCTATGACCGGCAGATAAGAAACCTAACTTGTACTTGTACTTATACTTTTTCTAATGTTGCTTCCAATAAAGTTTACAATTATTATTATTATCGGTAATATTTTCATTATTACCTACATTATCAAATAAATCCACGTTAATAACGGACCTACAACGACCTATGAACTTTACAGTCAATAACCTTGAGTCGTAACACAATTTTACAAATCATCGAATCCCTTCAAACTCTATGTCGGTTCGTTTATTAATTGTACGGATGAGCTATCTATCCACCCTCCGCCCTCTCCCTCGCTAATGCCAGTAACTTACTTATCGCGACGGAAACTAGATCTCTAACGGCGATTGGAAAATATCATCTGGATTTTCCTTACCATAAAACACGAGCATTTTTTAAATTTTGGCATTATTTTTACAATAGTAGAATATGATAATATAAAAGTTTTGGCTTTTTGAGACGATAATTGATAAAAGCTTTAATTATTTGTATAACTTTTTCCTGTTATGCGAGATATAATTCTAGTATTATGAAATTAGTCTTTGAATAATTTATCAATTTTAGCTAAGTGCAAATTGTGGATTATTAATTCTGAAACACGAATTAGATACGGTTTATCAATCAGTAAGAGCATAGCGAGAGTGTCCCACGGGGTCGCATTGACAGTGCAGCCGTCGCGACGAGGCGCCCGGGGCGGCAGGGTGGCTTCCGCGACGCAACCGGAGATTGCGCCCAGCCTCCTGCGCAAGCCCACTAACTCAATCATCTGCGTGAAAATATCGAATAAAACTTGCTCCTAGCAATACTTTTAATACCTATTCGTAAGGGAGGATACAATTCGCCATCACACTAACAGAAACGAAATAAAAATCATATTCCTATTTCTGCCGCCGGCGTCGGCGTTCGACGACAACCGAGTTACGTTCCGTTCGGTACCCGTCACGTTTTGTGTGACGATGAATTTCCTGTTCGAACGAAAGCGTCTGAAATTCATTAGCTCATGTGACTGCACATCTTTCCCGTTACTTTCAACTAATAGAAAAAAATACCGCAGCCGAGAGGCAGTCGGCTGGCACTCCCTTTTCTTGACGGGGAGATGTCAAAAGCAGCGTGCGTGAGACTTGACATCAATCAATGTGGGTTGATGTTATTTTTAGTCGAGCTTCGTTGACGACTGCGGTATTTACGGTCTCACAACCATGGAATCATGTCACTAATGAACTTAATGGTTATAAGCATGTCATCCGTAACAATTCAGTCGGTATCCAGCGTCATAATAAAAATATATTCCATAGGCACACCAAAATACTTTTTCTCATATTTACTGATATTTTTTTCAAAGAAATTTCTTAAAAATGTGCTATTTATCATCTTTGAACTTTGAAAATGTCATGTCAACATGCCCCACTTGCATTGCATTTAGCATTGTGCTCGTCACAAAAGTATCGGTTGCGTATTAGCATGACAGAGCGGCCATGCTCAGGAAGTCGTGTCAGATTTATCACTTTCTCAAAGGCGGGCTAAATACCATCACAATACAAACGGCGACATTAGTGTCCATCATGTCAATGAACAAATTATTCCATGAAATAATGAGGCGACTACGGACGAGTGGAACTATTTCACAAACTACACGACTTGTGGTACGGCATAAATAACGCTACCACTACACGATATTAATAGAATATTCTTATTTTACTCGGTCGCTTATCTCAAGATGCTGATTATCGACGTGTTTTACTGTTATTGTTATATCGACGCGTTTATTTTTAAAAGTCTGAAAATGACGCCATTTAATGAATTCTAATTTTGTAAAATAAAACATACTAATCTACATCCTCGTTTGATTTTATTGAGGATGAACTACGAAAATTTAGAGAGTTTGTTTATTAAAACAAAAATATACATGTTCTCAAAAGCTGTAGATTCTTAAGTAAGTAGTTGGATAGGTCCTTCTTAATACTTATGATTTCTGCAAAGACTGCAAACAATATTTCTGTGGCCTGGAACAGAGCCAAAATTTGATTTTAATAACAGTTTATATACTCATATGTATATTCTCTCTTTAATATAGCTCTTCTTTAAGTAGTTATAGTATGGAAAATGTCGTAGTTAGTGATAAATAAACATTTCAGTGCATATAACGGATTTTATATACTTATAAGCCAATCCTAGATAAAATATACAATCGATTCAATTTATCAAATACGTATATATCTACGAATATTTTAGTGATATTACGTACAGTCAGCATCAAAAGTAGATGATGAGTTTCAGAAATTCAATACAGCTGATAGAAATTTGCGTCAGAATTAGATAGCACTAAAGTGTTCCATAAATAGGTGATTGAAAAATATGCCAACAATAAGCTGATGACACTAACCACCACATGTACCTGATGACTTTAAGGTTCAAAAGTATCTGATGTAAAATAGTTCTATAAATATACTAGCTGCACACCGCGGCTTCGCCCGCGTGGAAATGTGTTTCATTATTTACATAAAGGTTTATTTTTACCACGTTTTGCGCGGAATAAAAAGTACTAACATATTATTAACGCATTACCTGGCATACCCGTACACGTTCCGTTCTCGTTCCCACTCTTACTCCCTTTTTCGTTCCCGTTCCCACTCCTGTTCACGTTGATCACCAATTCAACTGCCGGTTAAGTATGATAAATTTTAATAAACTTACCTAACTTGGGAAATGATTGGTTCCCCATACAAACTTTCATCCCCAATCATACCCTGTTCAAGTTTTATTTTCTTAATGTACTTTTTAGGAATCAATTTTAATCAAAGTTCATTAATAAAAATTTATTACCTTTAACCGCCTTAGGGGTTGAAGTGCGGAAAATCCTGAAATAGGTCATTTATTTCTAGAGGAGAGATTCTGTGCATTATTTCAAGTCGATTGGTAATTATTTTTTTTTGTTCCCCATACAAACATTGCCACCCCGTTAACAACTTTAAAGAAAAAAAAATCAAAATTAGATAAGCCTTTGTATTATTCACTAAGCTAAACTAACAAACATTCACACAAACTTTTGTTCTCCGTACAAACTTTGCCACTCCCGTTAATCGTCTTAGGGATTTTATTTCGAAAAATCCTGAAACGCGTATTCATTTATTTTTAGTAAACAGTCTCTGTGCAAAATTTCAAGTTGATTGGTAAATATTTTTTTTGTTCCCCATACAGACTTTGCCACCCCCGTTCACCACCTTTGAGGTTGTTTTTTCAAATTTTTATTAGCTTATGTGTTATTCTGGCACCGAAACTATCAACGTGCCAAATTTCATCAAAATTGGTTTAGTGGTTACGGAGATACGTGGTAACAAACATTCACACAGACTTTTGCACCGCGTACAAACTTTGCCACTCCCGTCAAAAGCCTTAGGGGTCGAATTGCGAAAAATCCTGAAACACTTATTCATTCGTTTTCAATAAAAGTCTGTGAAAAATTTCAAGTAGATTGGTAAAGATTTTTTTTGTTCCCCTATACAAACTTTGCCAACCCCGTTTACCACTTTTGAGGCTGTTTTTTCAAAATTTGATTATCCTAAGTGTTATTCTGGTACTGAAACTATCTACGTACTAAATTTCATCTAAATTTGTTTAGTGTTTACGGAGATACGTGGTAAAAAACATTCACACAGACTTTCGCATTTATAATATTAAATATGATGATGATATGATGTGATGTGATGTGATATTAGGATAGGATAGGATTAAGATTATTAGGATTTGGAATTAGAATGAATTATATTACTTAGCAATATTTTGGAAATAAAGACAGGTTCAAAAATATCTGACTATCTATCATAGCAAAAATAACTGATTATCTATTTTAACTGGCCTCTTAGCTCAGTTGATAGTTATTCTTATTTATTTTTAAAAAATAAAAATAAAAATAAAAATAAAAATAAAAATAAAAATAAAAATAAAAATAAAAATAAAAATAAAAATAAAAATAAAAATAAAAATAAAAATAAAAATAAAAATAAAAATAAAAATAAAAATAATAATAAAAATAAAAATAAAAATAAAAATAAAAATAAAAATAAAAATAAAAATAAAAATAAAAATAAAAATAAAAATAAAAATAAAAATAAAAATAAAAATAAAAATAAAAATAAAAATAAAAATAAAAATAAAAATAAAAATAAAAATAAAAATAAAAATAAAAATAAAAATAAAAATAAAAATAAAAATAAAAATAAAAATAAAAATAAAAATAAAAATAAAAATAAAAATAAAAATAAAAATAAAAATAAAAATAAAAATAAAAATAAAAATAAAAATAAAAATAAAAATAAAAATAAAAATAAAAATAAAAATAAAAATAAAAATAAAAATAAAAATAAAAATAAAAATAAAAACAAAAACAAAAACAAAAATAAAAATAAAAATAAAAATAAAAATAAAAATAAAAATAAAAATAAAAATAAAAATAAAAACAAAAATAAAAATGAAAATAAAAATAAAAATAAAAATATTAAGAATTAACAATTACTGAGCTAAAAGGTTAAAATAGATAATCAGTTATTTTTGCTATGATATATAGTCAGTTATTTTTGAACTTATATCTTTATTGCCAAAATATTGCAAAGTAACATAATTCATATATTTATAAAACTATTTTACATCAGATACTTTTGACCCATAAAGTCATCAGGTACATGTGGTGGTTAGTCTCATTAGCTTATTGTTGGCATATTTTTCAAACACCTATTTTTGGAACACTTTACTGCTATCTAATTCTGACGCAAATTTCTATCAGCTGTATTGAAATTCTGAAACTCATCATCTACTTTTGATGCTGACTGTACATTGTCTAGTTTGTTAGTAAAACGCTAAAAAAACTAATATGTACAAGGTGTCCTTGACTAAGTAGATATACGATTTATTATATGTAACTCCTTGAAATATTTTATCGAAAAATATAGCTGCTTTATTATCAAAAAGATTTATTCAGCATTATATCCGCAGTTTCTCCTTTTTTTAATACTTGAAGATGGAACAAGCACATGGCCCACCTGATGATAAGTAGCAACCATGACCCATAACCAAGTATTGTATCGTAAGTCACACATGTTTGGATATGTGCCCTACATAGAATGCCACATGAACCTGTAATTTCACCGACCAGCGCTCACACCTCACAGAACCAATCACAGCAATGCTGCTTGATTGCAAAAATAGGCATAGTAATAGCACTCCCCTGGACGAGCTCTACTACTCAATCTTAGGAGTAAACAAACGAATATGTACAAGGTGTCCTTGACTAAGTAGATATACGATTTATTATAGGTGACTCCTTAAAATATTTTATCGAAAAATATAGCTGCTTTATTATCAAAAAGATTTATTCAGCATTATATGCGCAGTTTCTCCTTTTTTAATACTTGAAGATGGAACAAGCACATGGCCCACCTAATGATAAGTAGCAACCATGACCCATAACCAAGTATTGTATCGTAAGTCACACATGTTTGGATATGTGCTCTACATAGAATGCCACATGAACCTGTAATTTCACCGACCGGCGCCCACACCTTACAGAACGAATCACAGCAATGCTGCTTCATGGCAAAAATAGGCATAGTAATAGCACTCTCCTGGACGAGCTCTACTACTCAATCTTAGGAGTATTATACGATAACATTCTTTCAAACCCCTCGTTTGGAACACCTTGTATACCTAATATATTTAAATTCGTTAGAGTCGGCTCGACAGACAGTTGCTAAATTTCAATGTGCCCCATTTCAAACTAGCCCCGATTTTCAGGACACTGAGAATAGAATATGGCTCTCCATCAAGATCGGACACCCGGCGTGATGATTAAAGACACATGTAACAAAATGATGAAATGTTTTTGTGAATCGAAAAGACATAATTACATCCGACAACTGACTAATGGAAACGTCTGACGTGTTTTTATACTAATTTTAATCGGAAACTTGATGTGGCGGTAATTGGAAGAAAAAATCCCGGTACACATTTGTTCAAATTTCAATTCAAAGATGCAGTCTTGCTCTATTGGTGTTTGAAACGTCTTTAATCGTTCGTTTTATGTGGAGGGTTTCCAGCGCTTTAACAATATTTGGAGCGATGCGGGCCATCCGAATATCTCACAAGAGCAAACTGCGGCCGTATATATTCCTAGAGCTTCGGAATACCCTAAATCCGACATACATTGTGGACCATATTACTCCGTGCACTCACGATTGTGCGCGCTATGGATTCCTCGGCCAAATTTTTGAATTATTCCCACATGAAGTGAACAAAGTTTATGATCGCGCATTCTATTTTCAGAAAACGCCTTAGCGAACGTTCCATATTGCCATCCATTTGGCTTCAAAAGTTGCTTCCGGATTATCCGGATAGTGATGAGTCATCAAGCGACTCGCAGTTGCTGCGGCAAAATACTGCCTCTTCATTGTTTATAACATCATAAGGAATTGTTTTTAGTTCAGAAATCTCTTGGAATAATAATAAATTAAACTACGACTTGTAGCTTCGTATTAACTTATTGTACTCTGAAATTGTGCTAAGTGGCACAATTTCAGTCTTCCAAAAAAGTTTAGCATGCTAGCAATAAGTTTTTCTATACGCTTTATTGCGGAGTATATATTCGTGACAACATGTTTGCGGCCGTAATTGCGATTCTAGGCGTTTGACATCGTTCCTCGTCTTTATAGGGCAATTACTGTCGTTATCTGGCATTGATATTGCATCTAATTTATTCATGCTCGCATCCACATTTGAATAAATACATGCCAGCTGCACTGACCTCCTGGATATATTTTGTTTGTAAGACTTTTCGCTTCTTATATGTCATTCCATTAACATAACGCAAGTATTATTCCTCAACTAAGCCAAAAAACGTTTTAAAATGGAACGTAAGCCGAGCGCGTCCGTATCGAATGCAACGTTTTAATTAAATGGGAAGTTTTTGATGAACGCTAGGAAGGGGGTCGCGGCATGTCTCCTGAGTTTAGTTGAGGAGTTGATTATGTTTGAATATTTTAAACAGGAACTTGGTAGAATATTGCGAAATGCAAATTTGGGGACATGTCCTGCTGAACCCGATTCCAACGGTACGCAGTCGAGCACCTACGCTTCACTGCTCGGCTTGACGCCTCCCATACGTGTACGACTGAAAATTCGCTTACCGCATATTCAAACTTACTCCGGCTAACTTTGAGTTGAAATCCCTTTCTAACGTAGTCCACAAAATCCGGAATAGAACATGCATATGTAATGGTCGCAAAATGAAGATTACTTCAATAATGCATTCACGTGGTGGTATGCCACCGACCGCGCCGCTCGGTGTCGTTAAAGCCATGCCAATAATAAGTTATTCGCCTAAAAGCTACAACCACTTCTATAATGTTAAAACTATTTTATACAAAATTCAATATAGAGAAAGAATAGAGATAGCTGAAACAATGATCGTCAAAATCCAATTATTTATTAAGCATAGCGACTTAGCGAGAGCTAGTTCAATGAAATACTTACTCCAAATTAATCTTATATCGTTATCATGATAGGTAATTGTTATATGAGTAGGTAATTGATATGTCAGTAGGTATATCCACTTGCACTCAAATGTAAACCGTTTTCTAATAATTTAAAGTTTACTTCGCAAGAAGCTGTTCTACTAAATCCTGAAACAAAACGATCATCTTGTTCTCAAAGAGATAAAAGTTTGTTATGGTTGTTTTAAAAATGATAATGTGACACTAATGCTCTCGTTAATTCTACCTGTTAGTGTGCGTAGGAAGGTGTATTCCCCAGAAACTACATTTGCTTTAGCGCTTGTACCTATTTATATTTTAGAAAAATCTAGAATTTGTTTCGATGTTATTTATTTGGAGATTGTCATTTTTTGGGCAAACGTCATTTGACTTTTAGTAATTAATAATAAAATATAGATTCAATTTACCAAAAAATACTAAAAGTTACAAAACTCGAGTCTGTTTGCGCAGTTAGCGAAGGTCCGTCTGAGACGCAGAAGGTTGCGGGTTCGATTCGGTCCCGCAGCGGGGGACAAATATTTGCATGTTCTGTAGATATTTGTCTCGGGTCTGGGTGTTTTCTATTTTAGATATGAATGTATTTACAAAAAAATTACATTTGTAGTATATCAATCATGTGGTTCCCATAATAGCTTAGTTTGGGGCTACATGATGCTGTGTGATTACGTCCCGCATTATTATTTATTTATTTATTTATTAGTGCTGTGCCTGTCCAAATTGCCAATTATTTGTTAGTTTTTCTGTTATATTATTCTTGTTTAAGGTGTGTCTATTATTTTTGGCAATAGATTGTTTGTATTTGTATATACATGCTAACATACCTATATAGAGCTCTTTATACAATTTTTAGATTTGTCACATCACACTTAAATCTTAGCATCTACTTTATATGATATATGTACTCGTACAGCCTCAAGTGGTCACTTTAACTCACTGACCGGGACGCTGTGGTGCCTGCGTCATGATTTTATGGAGTAGCATTGTGACATACACATTACAATACAACCCTTAAGCACCCTGCACACGTAAAGTTCGGACCGCGGGAAACAGCACGCGCCATTCCAACCCGCACTCCAAAAACGTACGTGTAGATGCGCGGGGCTGACAGTCCGATATGGCATGTCGACGCGAAGGCTAATCTCACAGTTTTAACCGCGCATCATGTCAGTGATCAGTCCCAGATGCGCGGTCCGATCTTTACGCACCATTAGCACGACAGTTTGATCCGCAGTCCAAACCGTACAGATCGAACTGCGGTTTGGAACGCAGTCCCGATGCGCGGTCCGATCTTTACGTGTGCACGGCGCATTACAATGGGTTATTATGGTTGTATTATAATAGAAGGTAATAATATTATGATTTAATAGTATTTAATTGTCTTGTTCTTAGTCGTCATATTAGTAAAAAAATGCCGCTGTAGGCGTCTTCTTGAATATTACAAAATTATCAATGTCAAGATACATGATACCATAGATTTCCAGACGTAAGTAGTTTTAACAAGTAAAAATACCGTTCAAATTATTTAGTTTCATTTTATCGAATCTAATCGATATAATGTTTATCTACGACTTTTCTGTGGTTCTGCTATCGATTTCGATGGTATGATTAAAACTAATAGGGTAAGGCTAATCATACACGTTAGTATAGGTACGATATTTAAAAGTCTTAGAAAATGACAATGCACAGAGTCACGTTACTAACATTTGCGAAACAACTGTCCATACTATTAGTTAGTAAGTACTACTCATGGTTCCTGATCTCCATGACAAAAAAGAAATCTGTCACTGTTCGGTGATCTGTAGATATAAGAATAAGAAAATAAGAAATGACGGCCTCTGTGGCGCAGTGGGCGACGGTCCGCCTGAGACGCAGAAGGTTGCGGGTTCGATTCCCGCTGCGGGGCAAATGTTTGCATGTTCTGTAGATATTTGTCTCGGGTCTGGGTGTTTCTATGTATGATATGTATGTATTTCCAAAAAAAAATAGTTGTGTAGTATATCAATCATGTGGTTCCCATACAACAAGCTCTGCTTAGTTTGGGGCTACATAATGCTGTGTGATTACGTCCCGCATTAAAAAAAAATAAAAAAATACACAAACTAAAAATCTATGACACATACATAAAGCAGATGTATAAGTATTTAAAATATTGTAAATACGTAACAATAAAATATGTTACTGCGATATAAAATATGTTATGAAAATTATATAGCTGATTGTAAAACTCTGTTTCTTGTCAGTAAACAAACCATTTTAGTATGTATTTATTCTTATAAGCACTATTATAAAATGAATCATACAAGAGAACAGCTCTTAGTCGCTTTATTTTCGGCAATTCCCTAATTCTATTCATAGACAATTTATGTTTGAATTAACTCTGTATTAAAAGACTGATTTCATAATTTATAGCATAGATAGACACTGAGTAATGAGCTACAATATTTTCATTTTAGTATTCCACGTGTAAATGTAGGAGTTAATAATATATTTTTGTTTTAGTGAATGATTTTTTTTAACAGACGCAGACGGTTCGAAACCTAAATACACATACATTAAAAACTAAACAAATTATTATCCACAACTCAGTTTAAAGCCAAGAACTTTTTAAAATCGGTCTTTTCTTATACCTACTTACCTACTAGTCTATCTAAAAACAGTTTTGCCTTCTATGCAGCACTTAACTCTATGGCAAACGGTAGTCGTTAGTCAGACTTGTCTTGGAGGAGTCTTGCGATAATCTCACATAAGACTGGCTTGTCAGTAGTCTGCGCAGAGCCTAATTCTATGTTGCCTATAAAGTCCTATCTCCCGATCTAAAATCTTATCAACTATGCAACATGCTTTAGTTTTGTTTGACAAGTGTAGCGCTATCGTAGCATCCTGATTTTTTACTGCTGAGATTGCGTAAGGCAAACACCGTTATCTTAAGAACTCGGAATGAAAACTGTTTGCTTTATCAAAATGATAGAATACCTAGTTGTTCCCGAACTTTAGTTGTTGGCATAACGTTATCTTATTGCGGCACATATTTTCTTATGGGAATTTAATACTTCTTAAACCAGTTTTATTCTAAGATAGACTTTTGGCTATTTGTAACCGAACAGTTATTCCATACACTTGCAGGGAACTTTTTTTTTCTCATTCTAAATCGATCTTTCAGTCTTGGTAGAATAATGATACCGCCCCGATTAGGTACCACTTTATATTGAATAACATGCTTGAAAAAAATGTTGTGGTTAATGGCGCTTCATAGAAATTGTATGGAAAATTATTGTTTTTATTTTTTGCTAAATCTTCCGATACGTTTTGGTCGATTGAGATCAACATGTTTTTTGGCAAATGTAATTTTCTAGGCTGACTTACAGTCCTCTGTTCAAAAGTAAGCCAAAGTAATTATTTATTTAAAAAACTCAAAAATGTGGTCTTTTTTTCTTCAAATTAAGCTTAAAAAGTTTTCTAAGACAAAACCTTAATACAAAATAAAAGGCCCTCAATCAGCTCAACTTAACCATTAGTAGTTTATTTCCATACTGCACTTCAATCGAATCATGCTTTGACTGTACTTATTAGACTGGAAACGTTATAATTCATGAATCATCCTTTAATTTTGCCAGCCTCGGTACTAAGATGACGAATGTAGACGTTTTGATGACCTAACGTGAATTTCATGAGAATCTTAGTACAGTTTGCATAAATTTATGTATTATGTTAATTGCAAAACTAATCAATTCTTGCGACCTTAGATACGATCTATATGGTCTGCCCATTGCCACTTGAACTCATCATTTAGCCTTACGGATTCTATCACGTATTCACTTATCAGTTTTTTATTAGTTGTTACAAAAATCTTGTGTTTGGTCAACTCTGCCAGCACATCCTTCCTCATTAATATCTAACAATTCTTCTTGTTATATGAATTTCATCCTCCTCATGACATGACCAGACTGACTCCAACTCCTCAATTTTTTCGCCACTGGCGCTACGTTCATGTTATTTTAAGCCACGGTTACTATTAATCGGCAGATTTATTTCTTTGCAATTGGCCTTAGAATCAGGACCAGGCCAGCCCAGGTTTCGACAGAGTCAAAGGCTTTCTCATAGTCCACAAAAGCCAGACACAGGGGCTGATTGCACTCTTATAATACAGAATACTTACCCATTAAAATACAATCAGCAACGACAGTTGCAAGATGCTTTCCATCTGACCCAAAGGCCTACAACTCACTACGACCGAAATGACTCTACGTCAAAATGTAAATATGATAAGATAAGTAAGGCATTTTTTCGTTTGATTGCTTTGTGATTATGTTAGTTTAAATTTCCACTGACATTCGAATATTTCATAGCATGATGAGTAATATGAAAAGTGTTCTTGACCGTCTGTCTGACAAATAGTAACGCTAGACAGACGTACATTTAGTTAATTTATGCAAGCAATTGTCTTAAATCCTTGGCATAAGTTTTTGACACGGTGCTAACTCATACCTAGAACCGGAAGAAAAAATGGGTTATGAAAACGAAGAGTAAAACCACCAACAAGATAGGACTACGCCAAAAAATATAGTTCTCTGTTCTATTTCGTTTGAGCTAATGATAAATACTTGTTTCGAAATTTTTTTCAACCTGAATATAACTGACATGGTTTAATGAATGAAAATGACCTAACAGAATATATCCATTAGGTACTTGGGCGCCGCATTTACAATGTTCATACGTTAAGATTATTATTCACGTCAAATAAAGCTTTGGTTATTTGTAAAGGTTCTCTACCTGAGACTGTAAGACTTTAATTAGGTCTGATGAAGTTATGAACCGCTGGCTGGGCTTATGATCGCCAAAGGTTATGAACAGACCATAAATATATAAACCATGTAGAACTGAAAGCCCGCTCAGTAGTGTGTAGTTTTGGTGCTTTTCATAATATTGCCTCTATACATATGGCTTATAGGTAAAATCGAACATAACATCATTAAAAGTCGCAGAACAAAATACATAATGATAGTAATACAGACTTGCAAGGTAGTTACTGTTTTACCAAAAACCCTGTATAGTTTACGAAAAAAGGACGGGTTAGTGGAGGGGTAAGAATTTCTTAAAGCAGCTTTAGCGCACCATACAGACCTACACGTTCTGGCTTACAGACAAGTAAACTATCAGTAGGTATTTGAATAATCACATTGAGCATGTTAAATAATTCATCAATTTTAATTGTGTCAAAATATCTTTATTCAATAAGATCCTAGGATCACTTTCAGTCACTGGTAAAGAAAAAATATTAAAGGGGGCTCCCATAAAACAATCGTGTTTTCTTTCGATTTTTGCTCGATATTAATGACGGCAACAGCGCTTGAAATATTTACAGAATAATTGATTGTATATTCACTTCAAAAATAGTTAATTAAAATAAAATAAAATAAATTAAGGGGTCTCCCATACATGTATAGATATTGGTACAGAACTATTCGTGCGCGTGTCCGACTCGCACTGGCAGTAGCTTGTAGTTTAATATTAAAAAATATAAAAAACTAGTTGAGGCGAGTAGGTTCCAAAGAGTTTCTCAAGAAAATTGACAAGAGTTACAGTTCTAGTACAGGATGTAATTATTTACCTTTGCTACGGACGAGTACGTCACGTCCAGAATTTATCCCTCATTATGTTGGAAACTTGAATGGAGAGGCCCTCCCGTCGGAGGAAGACAATTCTTTGTTCTGAGTTTTATGGTCATGGTTCATTTTCTTTTTTTTCTACGCAAAACTCTCGGATGTTCTTTGTTTTTTGTCGAATCATTTATTAATTCTACTAGCTAAGACGGGAGGTTCCTAAGAATAATTAAAGATGTTTCTTCTTAGCATAGTGGCATAGTAAAAAGGATTTTTTCAGCTGAGACCTGGGAAAGTTGGTGAAAGAAGTATATTTATGCTACTTATAGCTAAGATATGGGAAAGTGAAAAGGATCTAGATGTACATAGTAACGTATGTAGATAGTAATAGTAGCATTTAATCTACTGACTGATAAACACTGACGTCAAGGAAATTGATTATAAGGGGTGTTTTTTTAAACTTAAATAAACGAGAAGTACAAGTTTCCTTACAAATTAAAAAATATTTTTCCAAATCGGTTCATAAATGAAGAAATAATCAGGTAACTAACTTAAAAAAAGAACCACGTCTTCTTTCTTTGTTGATTAAAATTATACTCGTCTGTTGAAATAATTAGGGTTTATGAGTCAAAATCCAAGAAAAAAAGAAATTTTTGAATAGCAACATTCTTAAACAACTCAATTTACCCCATCACGATAAAAACCCCATATGCCACGGTGAATTCCAGCTTAATTTTTATGCAAGGGTATCGCTAATCTACAACAATTTGTGTTGCTAACAGTACTTACAATGAACGCGATAAGTGTTTCTTTCCTGTCACGGAAGTGCCCACATTTGTTAATTTACTACTTACCGGTTTCAGTCTTTGCGGGTTAACATGAACCGATTTTAACTGGTTTTTTTAATTTATTATTCTAGCCGACCGGCTCACAACTTTTTTTGCGCTATCATTTCGTTTCCTATAGATCAAATAACTACTATACTAAAATCACAGATAATGCTTATTTTACCGCTTCTAAATTTTTAAAATAATTTTCAAGATCAGATCTGTAGTTCCAATTATTAATTATGAATTATTTTACAAGTTAATTATTTTTAAAAACCACATAACCTAGTTTTAACAGTAGTATAGTCATCTCTTGTAGCTATGTTAGTACTTGAGCTCGATAGAAGCAGAGACTTATTTGAAGCTGACACTCTCGCGCATCTCACTGAAGACGAACTAGTTACAGATTAGTGAATGTGCAGGAGGCGGGGTGGGTTCGCTCCCTCTAAGATTTACATTTTTTTTTTATCTTCGTATGGTTTTTGCCGTTCTAATTAATTGATAATAAACAAAATATGAATACATTATCCTAACTCCAGACTAGTCTAGTATTTACTTCTAATCCATACTAATATTATAAATGCGAAAGTGAGTTTGTTTGTTTCTCTGTTACGCTTTTACGCCTTAAGTACTCAGCGTGATCAACATGAAATCCACCCATCTCATAAAAGTTAGAAATGCAGAAAAGGACATAGTACCTTCATCCAGAAGAAACGTACTGGTCCCGAGGGCAACAAACAAAACATTATTTGACAAATCTACATTTAATTCAAGTGATGCCGCAGGAATGTTAGTACAAAATAAGTTCTGTGACATAAAATTTAAACATCCATACTAGCCCTGGAACTAATTATAAGGATTTGTAGGGGTCATGCAGAATTTTCTCCCTCTCTGGAAATTGAAACGTGTAGCAATTTTTTAAGTAATCCTTCAAGTTTATTTCTAGTTTTCCCGGTTTCATAAGCTGAATTATTGAGCAGCCTTTACCACGGAAAGGCGTCAATACAAGTCCTCTAATTAATTGTTTGACAGTAAAATTATTGGGTATAGTACCATTCCCTATTCAGTCACATTGTTAGACTTACTAATGCAAATAGTGCAGTAGGCACTTTCAAAAACGTTTTTAGATCGTATGACAAGAGAATATGATCTATAATGGCTTACCATTGCCGTAAAGAGTCTATGTAGAGTCAGGCAAGCAGCTTTCGACTTAATGAGTCTAAGGTAAGGTCGACAATGCCTACGTGGTTTTGTTCGTAAATAAAATATAAGGTATGAACTTGCTTGGGCCACCAATTGGATAACCAATTGGTCTTATTCGCCTTGTCACGTTGCCATCAAATATGTATGTAACTAGAAAACGACACGGTTCACGGTACCCCATGTAATTTAGCTTTCAAAATAAGAATATAATACCCCATGTAATTTAGCTTTCAAAATAAGAATATAATGGTGGTCAATTTCTTTGTGGTGTGGTAGCTATTATGAGAAGCGGTATTTGATGACTGAAACAAAGAGTAATTTAACTGAAATGATTAATTGGCTAACAATAAACGCATAGCTTCTTCCGTAAGCACTAAATAATTACAGGGATATAATCAGAGAAAATCACTCCCAGGTA
Source organism: Horisme vitalbata (assembly GCA_951804965.1). NCBI lineage: Eukaryota > Metazoa > Arthropoda > Insecta > Lepidoptera > Geometridae > Horisme > Horisme vitalbata. The sequence goes on from OX638093.1 coordinate 17,861,175, forward strand.
TTGTAATATTTTTATTTAACTCCATTGTCCTCATTGGAGTAAAAAAAAACAATATGTGGATGAAGTTGTGGGCAATACACTAGGCTTTGATATGAATTAATAAAAGTTTTACCCACAAAAAAGTTTTAAATTTTTAATGCTTAATATTCCCATAAAAGTAGTTTCTAAAACTATTACAGTCGCACCTATATGGTTTTCCCCAATAGAAAAGATAAGAAAAACCTTCATTCCCATAAAAAATGTTTACGAATCACAAAGCTATTCGTACGTTGGCCCCGTCGGTAAATTTAGCGTAGGGCATACCCACAGTAGGGGAATCAATAAATTTAAACCAGATTGCTCCAATGGCTGTATCTTACCTACATAAATCTAAGAAAGTAGAAATCTAAAAAGGACCAATGTGTTAGAATTTTATTGAAAATGTAAAATAAATTCATGGTACCCAGTTGAAGCAAACTAATCGTTGTAGGTACAATAAATAACAATTTCAGTTGCTTGGTTTTATTTAGCTTTTACTTGAAAATGTATTAATTCCAACAGTTTATTTTTCTCAGGTCTGGGTATTTTCTATGTGTAATATGTATGTATTTACAAAATGTATATAAGTAGAGCTCAGGACAGGGCGCAATGGTGCTCATTAGGGGAGGCCTATGTCCAGCAGTGTACTGCAATAGGCTGATGATGATGATGATGATGATATAAGTAGTTTAACAGTCATGTTGTCCCCATAATATAAGTCTGGGACTCTATAATGATATGATCGTAATGATAGTGTCTAGCATCATTCATTCATTTATATATTGACTGACTTATTCATGTAGGTACCTACAAACTAAACAAAGCAAACCGCAGTCTGATCCATCGTTAACGACTGTTTGCTGTAAAATATCAGGATTCAAAGCAGTAAAACAAAATTTTATATCAATTTGGAGATTATAGAGGTGTCTCACGAAAGTGGTTGAAAAACGCATTTACACTGGCTTCTTTTTTTATTTTAAATTAATTAAATAAATAAACGGACATCTCACACCAAGGATTCCAAACTAGGTAGAGCCTATAATATAGGTACCAGAGACTAATAAACACACACATACTTATAAAACACCTAGACACAGATCAAACAGCCATATTCATCACGTAAATGTTTGTCCTGGGCGGGCATCGAATCCGCATCAAATCCGAAGTGCAGCTCAGAAGGCAAAGTTATTACCAACAAACCTATAAGGCCAGTGTAGGTTCTGCCGTTATAAGTTTTTATACGAATGCCAAAGTTTAATATTTTCTACTAACATTTTTATATTATGTAGTAAGTAAGCTATATATTTAAGCAGTATGTTTATTTTTGAATAAGAAATTATAGAAACAGATGTGTTTTGACTTGTATTTACTACATTCGATACAAAGATCAATACTTATTATGAAGGTGGTTACCACGCATAGACATTTAATGTCTGTAGAATTCGTGGACTATTTGGACTTCATGATCATTATTTTTCAGATAATGATTTAAATGGGTAAAGTCTTGTTCACGAAAAATATATGATTCAAATTTGAGTCATCATTTTTCACAATCAAATTAACCAACTTCGTATCGGTCAATACCGGTAGGCCAGTCAAGGACACCTGCTTTCTATGTGAATCCGGCCAAACATTTTGTCACGTAATCGGATTACAGGAGAGCTCGTAACTTCATGTCCCTCCGTATTCAGAAGTGGAACTTTTTGTATTTTTATCAGAAACTTAAAAGCTGTGTCAATTCTTTGTACGAATATTTACTAGGTTGCATTTATTGTAGGATGAAGTATTAATTACTCAAATTGTTTGATGATATTTTACTTCAAAAATCGTTTGTAAAAAATGCTCTTAATTTTATAGTGTCCAAGATTCGTTTTTTTCTATAGGAAAATCGGAACTATAGTAAACTTACTTCCTTTTTAATTAAAATATAAACCTCATAAACAATAAAACGTGTCAGCTTATAAAATGGAGTACGCAATTAATCGTCGAGTAATATTTCCCTAGACATTTTCCGCTCTTGTAACTAACAGGCTTTGAAACATTTTTACACGCAACCCCGCATGCATGTCATTAGGGATGACTCCGTCGCGCTGCTTTTTCAATTTTAACGATGTAATTACGTAAAATACGAGTCTTCATATGAATCGCAGACAATGTGCAAGTACATGTAACATACACTGAGGAGACTGGTCGCATTCATCGCAAGTGGCTGCGCGTAGCATTTTGTTACACATAATCGGATTAGAGGCGGGCGAGCGTCGTCTGGGCGTATGCCCTGCACCGACTCGGCATATAAACACGACGCCACACGACCTCTACTTTACGTTCGAATATCTTACAGCATGTGAAATAATAATACCCGATTTTAAAGTGAAACTCTATAAATAACCACCTACTATGTGAGACACTAATGCAAAAAATATTTTCCGTTCGAAATATGCGGTTGAGATACTCGATGCGATAGACGCTGTTCGACGGTAAGGCTGAACTCAGACTTTCATTACACGCATCGGTTCCCTGCCCGGGTTCACTGAGTGAGCCCTTCCGGAGCCTTCCAAGATTACTCCAACGGTTCCCAATTACCGCAAGAATCGATCGCTGCAAATTCTAACTAAATTCAAACTAGTTAAACTAGAGTTGACTAATAGAGGAAAAATAAAAAATGTGCAATAATACTAAAAAACATCACATACTACAGTAATAGTGAAAATAATCGTGCTCTTATCGTAATCATGCATAGCGTGACGTGGACCGTTCGTTAGACGCAGAACTATGAGTCTAGAAAGCGGTACAGAATGGTCGCAAGCGGCTACTCTACGTGAGATGTGCTTCCGGTGGTTCCCGGGAAAGATCTATTTATGCGTTATGTTCCGCACAGTTACTGTCCGTGTCAATAAGCTGCGTCAACAGGGCACGGGCGGTACAATCAACAAAATATTTCTCTCCGGAATCACGTCGGGCAGACTGTGTATATATGGAGTGCCTCACTTACCAAACTTCAGAAGATGGCAACTAAGGTGCTCCACCACAATTACCGCTTGCGTAACCCTGGGAAAAATATTTTTCTCCGTGAATCTAACGTGTAAGTTATTTTAAAACAGTGGTTGGTCTTAAAAAATATGGGGAATCATCAATACTCCGTGAGTGTCTGGGTGTGATGGCTTATGCTAGCATGCATATTTATGTTCGTAGGAACAATATTGGGCTGAACCATTTTACACTAAAGTGGTATTTGGGTGTCTTTTGTAAGACTTGGTGTTCTACTCAAAAGTACAAAAGTTAAAATAAAAATCTATTACCGCTAGTCGGCTCTAGTACTATTTAACTAAAAACACAAATGTCTATAGTTCATAGATAAATACACAGTCTCTACTACCACACAATTGCAGCAATTGGTTACTAATACTCGACGTGGCTGGTAATTTACGATAATAGACCGAGACAATAGTGAAGATAAATAAGAAATACTCAAGTACCTACACACTACATAGATATAAGAAGTGAATTATAATTTATCATTTTGAATTACCATTGTAAGTTAATATAAGAAGCTAATTGGGTACCTGGAAAAGACGTGTTATTAAATTAGATCATCCTGTCATAGTAAATCTATTACATCTTATGAACTAAACACGTAAACGTTTAACAAAGCACATTTAGTAGTTTAAAATGATATCGATCTTTATTCATATGATGCAAGATGTTTGTGATCAAGTCGTAATTATTTTTCTCAAATATCATATAATTGAAAGCCCAACATTGTTATTGGCATACAAAAACGGCGTTTAATGATTGATTTTTGAATAAGCAAGTGTTTGTTGTTCGTTCTCAAACACGAACAACCAGCCCGAAACCTTGCAATGTTTGTAGTACAGGTAAGCGTCTGAACATAATCAGAGTAACCCGATTTGTACGTGAATGCGCACTGTCCGAGTGCCACCAGGGGTGTACTGAGATTGAAAATTAGATATATGGGATCAAACACTAGACGATGCAGAAAAAAAATCAGATGACTATACAAGACGCGATCGGGCCTCGATACGATGTCTATTGTATTTTTTTGTATCGCGAAACTACAATCCGATTTTGAGTGAAAGTAAAATCAAGGAGGCTCCAAAATCTTAAAAATGCACTACTGCATTGGATCAGTATTACCAACAACAGTGAAGAGTTACCATCTCTCCAGAAGTCCTGAGACGTGTTAGTATTCCTATTTACTTAAAAGACTATTCATTTGGAAAGATTGTTTGTTTATTGTATTATACGCCCATGGTCTCACCCGCATGGTACCCACCCAGAAAAAAGTAGCCAATTTTATGAAATTTGGAATGAAATTAAAAATAATTTTGGTCCAAATCCCGTTCAGCCGTTACGGAGCTAAGTGCTAACGCATAAAACACAGCCTTTTTAGTCCACTGTTGGACATAGGCCTCCGCTATAAAAAGTAGGATATCCCCACGCTGTGCATGCGGGTTGAGGATCGCATTACACGTAAACTAGTGTGAATTTTTTGTGCATCTCAAGTGGTTATTTGAAATACCCTTGTCAATAAAGTAGGAAAAAATAAAATATAAGCTATCCCGGACGAACTAATGGGAAATCTGTCACAATCAGACAAGTCAAACTACGCAAGAGATAATGTGCTCCAGATTCGTAAACGTAAATAGATAATGTAAATGTAAACAGAATAATATTTATGGCTATTTGTTTGTTATTAACCTTGGTAATTGGTGCGAAACACGATTATATTATGAATCAAGCTATTTCAAATATCTTGGGCCATCAATGATTGAGTAGTAAGTTATTTATTATTTCGCATCTTAGTTATACAACTTAGTTTTACATTTTAATCGGTTCCTTCTAGGCAAGCGTGCTCCATCTTAGACCACTACTTCATCTGGCTCGGTGTGATAGTGAATATTTTATGTAAAAAAATCGTGAATCTTATCTCAATGCTGAGGAAAAGTTATGGTAGTGGGGTGTAAGTGGTTCCATCCTCCATCTAAGCGGAACCCAAGCCATCCTCACCTGCACGTGGTGCACCCTGCTAACTAACAAACGAGGCTCTGGCGGCCGGCTGATTGCGGCATAGCGCAGCCTAAAACACCGGCACAGCTACATTCCCTGGCTGCCGATGGGCAGCAGCGTCGGCGGTGCTAGAAGCTGTGCCCTGCGATCCGCATGCCCAGCGTGGGGATTATGGGCATATCCCCCTTCTTGTTAGGGGAGGCCTATGTCCAGCAGTGGACTGATATAGGCTGTTGATGTGATTGATGTGAGGAAAAGTTGACTATAGGTACCAAGATTCCAGTCAAATTAATCAAAATAATATTAACAGAATGATGTCGAGTCTGGTGGCCCTGAATGATTAGGCTTGTTTGTATACCTATACTAGGCCTATGTCCAGCAGTGGACTGCTATAGGCTGATGATGATGAGATGATGATGTCCATTGAGTGCACGGAATTGAGGGTCGTCTGAATGGACCTCTGGATGGTTGTTAATTGTGATGGTCCTACTTTTTGTCCTAATTAGAAATCCAATGAATTACCATGACGGAAATTTTCATGGTTCAAATTTCCATGGCATAGTATATCTAGCACTAAACGAACATACGAATGTATATTCGTGTTCAAATCGTGTAAAGATACAGAAAAGCATATTGTCAAGCCAACAACGAGCATTGTCAAGTCGGGTGCGGTGTCCGGCGGAGGTCGACTCATTGCGCCCGCCAATTGAGATAATGGCTTCACATGCAGATGATTACTGACCCATTCATTGGAAACTAGCAGTTATTGAGTACGTACGCGATTTATATCATTATACAAAATTCTATTTACCTAGGAAGGACTAAAGGCTGACTTGCTTAGAGGTAACGGTTGTTTAGAGGTATAATAAATTAAACAAAACGTCAAAATAAAAACATCGGATTTTTCGTCGGACTTCTGTACTGCTTAAATCCTCAATTGTCTTTTTAAATGTCAAGTGATATAAATAAATAAATAAATAATGCTGGACTATCACACAGCATCATGTAGCCCCAAACTAAGCAAAGCTTGTGTTATGGGAACCACATGATTGATATATTACATATATATATTTTTTGTAAATACATACATATCATACATAGAAAACAAACCCGAGACAAATATCTGCAGAGCCTGTAAACATTTGTCCCGCGACGGGAATTGAACCCGCAACCTTCTGCGACCCAGGTGGACTTTCGCCCGCTGCGCCACAGAGGCCGTCAAATATAGAATTCACGAGTTGTTAATTTTGTCGTTGAAGACCTTCACTTGAAATTTTAGAGTCCATAGAGTCCATGAAAGTAGATGAGTCAATTTACATTCTCCGTAGGAGCCGTAGACTGAAAAATGTCCTATCTGCACTATCGTAGTAACGATTTAACCCTACACATACGTCCCATACTCGTCACGTCCCTTTTACTGCGCGGATGAATGTAAAACCCTACGAGGGCTACGAGTAAATCAAGCTAACGTTAACCACGCGTGCCCGGCCGATGTATGTTTACTTGAAATCCTACGAATGCACTTCGAAACTTCACATAACTGCTATTTAGTCCATGATTCAACTATTAATTTTACGCTTTGATATTTTAGAGGTGAAACGGAAATAGAAATGTTATATTGTGTAGTATTTCAAAGTAATGATTTTGCACGCCGCGATGCATTTGCAGACTTGCGGTTTACCATAGTTTCATAACGAATCGAGTATTGTTATTGTTATTACAACTTTTGCTATCAACAGATGGAAATTGCAGTTGTAGAGATAAACTGTAGAGACTACCACAAAGTGTTGAAGAAATTGACCGCGGTGGTCTGTTGCCTTGTTATAATTTTAATTGATCTTGTTGTCGCGCTTTACAATTTTATTATTATGTGTGTGCAATAAAATTCAATGAACCATTACGTTAGGCCGATGATTTATACAGTAACTTTCGTCGTAACCGAGATTTACGATGCCACTGTGTACCTACGGCTATTTTCGAAACAGTTCCACTCTCTTCACACTTTAATTATAGATCGGACATTATGACAAAATAATATTTCAGCAAGTATTGTGGTCCGCCTTGAAGATATTATTGTTCTAGTTGCGTTTGAACGCTATAATATCGGGCGTCAATAAATATGTCACAGTCACTTTAAGACCATTAACTATGCTCGTTAACCTGAAAGTAAGTATTCAAACTATCCAAGGAATTCATTTTACGCGACACGTATGAACATTTTACACTATAATATTAAAGCTTATTCCCACGTGTTAGAACTCAGCTAAATAACAACATTTTTGTTATTTTTAAAGTGCACTACCAACACTGATTTTGATTAGGTAAGGATCATTATTAATTCTTAGTATCTGCGAAAATATAATATTTTTCATTTCAAAAATTATTTTTGCATTAGTTAAGTTTAGTTTCAGATTCCTGATAACATTCGCCAAGAGAACGGCAGCCAAATGGTGATGGAGTGAAGACTGATGAGTAATAACCTCACGTGATTTCTCAACATTATCAATAGATTTTTTGCAGGAAACGTCTGCCAAATCTGAATAAATATGAATTTAATTTTTTTAGGGTATTCTAGACATTAAAATAAGCTTTGTATTTTTATTTTACCCGAGTATGCTTCTTACAGAAATTTATTTTAAGTACTTCTTTTGTTTTACGCTTTTTGGATGTATGTTCAGGTCTGATAATGACTTGGGTTCTATTTATTAAAGTAAAACAAGTCATTTAATTACAGTTGCTAATATTGTAATATAACTTGATAATCCACTATACGCCTGAAATGTATTTTTTTTAGTATTTTCTTTTGATTTTCTACCTAATATTTAGGTAAATAGTTAAGTTAAATCGATTGTAGTTTCACGTAAAGGAGAACAAAGTAATTTACAAATTTTAATATTTTTTTACATGAAGTCAAAAATTTGTTGGTTAAATAACCATCTTATTTCTATGTCAGAGTAAATGTTCTGGGTCACCTTATAATATAGGCAGATTGGCACGAAACCCCACAGTTAGAAATGTCAGCGCAGAGTGAATGGACTCAAGTTTTTGTTTATTTATTTGATACGTCCGCATCCATGTGCCAACGAAGCAAAGAGATCAGAAAGGCTCAAAACAATGAAGTCATTAGTCTTTGCTATTTCCAGCAAATTATAGGTAACTGTAATAACTTCTACGAAATAGATTTACAACGTGGAGCGTTCTTCACGTTGCCTACGATTATGTCCGCTTACAATAAACAAACGCTCAGTCTATTTACTCGTTAGGTTTCTACTCTTAAACTGAAGAATTCGTTTTACAAGTTAATAAAACTTGCAATCGAACGCTTGCTATAAAAAATTGACGACTGACGTTTTTATGAAGCGACGAAAAAATTCATTTGCTAGATTTCAACATCGCACCATAGTTCATTCAACTTTCGAAATTGAAATGCAATCAATCAATATTCATTTCAGATCTAAACTGCGTTTGTTTTATGTGAGCCTAGTTAATATTTATGTTTTTTTGTCGATAGAGATTCGGAATATGATAGCGGCGTAACATGCCGTAAACTCTCCTGTCTAGGAATATATCAGTAGGTAGAGTTATTTTGGTGTTCCATCAATTTTTATTCCTTTAACATTTACGAAACATGTTACGCCGCTATCAAATTCCGAATTTCTATCGACAAAAATACATTAATTAACTAGGCACTAGGCACCCAGGACGGCATGGCAGGGGATTTCAATTTTTACCAATGAACATTCAAACCTATAGTAATAGAAATACGATACAAACACCTATGCTTTAAAATAATGCTGTGACATCCCTTTCGATGCCACGGGATTATTTTGAAGCATAGGAATTTGTATCGTATCCCTGTTTCGATAGGTTTGAATTTCCATTGGTACAAAATTGAAATCCCTTGCCATGTCGTCCCGGTCTGCGCAGGCCATTCTACCCTTAACAAATACATAATTAAATAAATGCGATTATGGAAAATTATAAGAATGAATGTTTTTGTCTTTTGTTTTACTTATTTAATGATTATTACTTATTTAATTATGCAATAATTGAAAAATAAGTGTGAAAATTTATGCAATAATCAAAGAAAGATCAAGTGTCATAAAAACATGTTTATGCATTTTTTACATATGATAGCATGTTATTTAGAAAATGAGACTTTATTATGGTAGCACAGAACCGTGATAAGTGACCATGGGAGGCCTAATTTACTTGAAGTATATCGGATCGGACTGATTTGGAAAATGTAAAGCAAACGAGAAGAGAAAATATTATATCCTTTTCAGATTATTGGTTGACCAGATACTCATATTCTGCCAATAGTAATTGTATAAGTAATGCATTGTTGAACATGTGTAAATAGGTTCAATGATGTGACACTCGAGTTTGTTTCTAAGTGGATTAGTGCAGGCTATCGTAGGGCAGCGCGATACGTGCGCAAAGGTCGGTGAGCAATCGTGCGCATACGCATCGCAAACTCGACCTGTCACTCGTCGCCTCAGTGTACGACACAAATAATCTAAGATTTAAGATTGTTTTACTATTAGTAATTTGTTATTTTCGGAGGTAAGTTTTGGTTTTTAGTTAGATATTTAGATATTTTATATCAACTTATTTAAATGAAAAATATATTACTTTGTCCATCAATAGCTTTACCATGGTTCTAATGCTAATCTCGTTTGTATTATTTATCTACTGTTAGTGAATATTCTAAGATTTATAATATTAAATTAAAAAAGTATAGTCCTCATATACTCTTAAACAAAATCTCTTTTTTCAATGAACACTTTGAATTGTTGGTAAGGCCAGTGTTGTTGTTTTTCTCTAGGTACTAAATTTTCACGGAATGCTTATAAGTAACTCTCAGTTGGTAGTAACTCTGCCTCCTGAGCTGCAGGTCGCGGGTTCGATTCCCGCCCAGGACAAACATTTGTGTAATGAACATGAATGTTTGTTCTGTGTCTGGGTGTTTTATAAGTATCTATGTATGTTCATCAGTCTCTGGTACCCATAGTACAGGCTCTGCCTAGTTTGGGATCAATTGACCGTGTTTGAGATGTCCCGTAAAAAAAATATAATTTATTTAATATTACATCAATATTACAAGGCCTCCAACATGTCTGTAATACAAAATAATATTTTTGAGAAATAAACTTAATCGCCTTATTGCCGACGATGATACTCTATTTTCTTTGTAATATTGTTCCTATCCGGTTAATAATTCAAAGACACTGGCCACGTGTATATGACACTCGCTTCCTTCAACAGATGCCAGTGCCAAAGGGAATGTATGGGAAAATACTATAATACAAAGTTATTTGCAATTTATATGGGAATTTTTATAAAATAAATTATTTCTTGCAAAGTCGAATAATTTCTACTGCATGAGTTAATATTTGTAAAAAAGGATAACGAATGCACACTTTTTCAGTAGCCAAAATTTCATGATACGTCTATGATAAAATATGTTAAAATATTAGTGCTTCGGCCTCAGATATTTTTGGCGATCCTGCGTAAGCTCGAGTAGCTACCTAATTAACATTATTAGCCTCATACCTAATTGTTAGTAGCTCTACCTTCTGCGGTCTAAGTCGTGAAGGGTAGATGCTTGAAAAATTCTAATTCGTCCGTCATTTACATTATCAAAAAATATTGGACACGTATTTTTTCTTTTGTCAATTGAACTTAACATGACAAAGATATAGTGCGTTGAAGTTCCGCGTGACGTCACGGGTAAGTACACTTTTTACATACAAGTGACGTCACGAGTCCCCACTCCCGAACTTTGACGCTCTATAACTTTGTCGATTTCCATTGATTTAAAAAAAAGTGTCCAATATTTTTTGATAATCTAATTGAAGGACTAATTAGAATTATTATTTTTCTACCCAGGCATCATCCCGTTTTAGTGGGTACGTTATCTATGTGCCCATGTTTGTGTCTCTTATTCCCATGGATCTGCCGAATTCGATAAATTCACCGTAAGTACCATGTTCTATCGGTGTCTGTATTGTATAGGTACATAGTGTGGTACGTGTCAAATAAAATTGTAGAAACATGAAATTAGTAGGTAAGTTCAAAATATCAAATTCATAGAAGTCGGGCTGTGGATGAGTCCAGCAGTGGACTGCTATCGACGGATGATGATTAATTACGTAATATTTGTGATAATTTTGGTAAGCTAAGATTACATAAAGAGGCTGAAACTAAGATTACATATAGATACATTAAATGAAATATGAACGTATTTCTCAGCCGTTATTTAATCCCACACTTAGTGTAAGCCCACTCAAGTGCAGAACAACCCTTGCCTAAACTAATATTTGCATTTCCGTGTAAATAGGGAACACTAACGCTAACGCTCTAACACGTACGGTACCTACGTAAAGCTGCGTACGCACTCACGCTTATGCGTATGTAGTAGGTGCAACGCTCATTTTCCCAAACAGTCTCCTATCTTTAAGTAACAGACTAAGCGAAGTATCAAAATCACTAACGACGTAGTATAGTAATTACATTATTTTTTTTACCAACTTCCCTTTATTATCATAATTTCCTGCCCTTATCCCACTCTAGATGGGGTTGGCACATGTTTTCTTTCTCCATTCACTCCTATCGGCTGTCAGCTCTGTGTTCACTTCTTTCACTCTCTTATTCTCTTTCATACCATGCTAGTCTTCCACTCCTAACTTTATCTGCCACATGTGTCACTTTCAAGGTTTCTCTGATATACTCGTTCCTTATTTTATCCACCCTTGTCGCACCACACATGCATCTTAACATTCGCATCTCAGTAGCATAAACTCTTCTTTTGTCCGTCTTTTTCATTGCCCAACTCTGATCCATACAATGCTACAGGTCTGGTGATTGTCTTGTAGACTTTCCCCTTAAGTTTAAGGGGCATTCGTGGGTCGCAAGTTGTTACAGTCGCTATTTCATCCATCTCGCATTCATTTTATTTTTCACGTCCCGATCAATATTGCCGTCATTTTGGAAGAGCAAACCAAGGTACTTAAAATCGGAGTAGACTGGTAGGGTTACACCATCCAATTTTACCAGTCTGCTTTACCTTAGCTGCATCTTCTCCGACGAGAACAATGTCGTCGGCGAACAGCATGCACCTAGCTGTATGTCCGAGGTCAGACCACCCATTACCAGGAGGAACAATAACGGTATCAAGGCCGATCCTTGTTGCAAACCTACTGCCACATTGAACTCCTCGGTGACACCGGCTTCAAACCGGACGTTCGTTTGGGCTACAGCATACATTGCATTCACAAGCGTGAGGCTTGTGAATGCAATGTATGCTGTACTCCACTTCGCTTCACTTCTCAAGATCAATAAAGACCATGTGTAGCTTTTTATGCGCAAGTCGTTATTTTTCGCACAACTGGCGTAGGAAAAATATCGGCTCAGTTGTTCCCCTGGCATAAAACCAAACTGTGGTTCTGGGTAATCTCACATTCCTCTCTCATTTACATTATCATTTGTATTATATTATATTAGTAGAAATTAGTAATTAAAAAGTTTTATGTTTATAAATAATTTCTAGAAAAAAGTCCTTTTGTCACTAATAAAGAACTCGTAGAGCACGTCCAGGTAAACGCAGCTTTATACCAAAATGCTACTTCGTGTAGTGTGAACGTCTTTAGGTCGCAAGAAGCCATAATCAGAAGTCAACACTGGTAGCTACCTTCATAAGTATAGGTTTATAGTTTTACTGGTGTGAAAATTAGTTTTAGCTGACAACATTCAAGTACCTTATCATCATCATCATCATCTATCTCAGTTTCATATATACTATATGAAACTGAGTCATACTACTTACTCCGGTACGTGAGTGGGAAACCAGTGACTTATTGATAATGATAATTATAGATAGCTCTGCCTTGTTTTTAGAGCTGCCACACACAACACAACGGTGAGCTTTTAGAGAAAAAAATAATAACATAGGTACTTTTATTTAACTGGGGTTCACACAACTTGTGGTCCAAATCACCCCCTTTCGGGATAAGGCATTAAAAATTCAAACTCACCTTGTATAGAATTCAACAAAAACAATGAAAATATACTTGTGTTCATTAGGATTGTTACTAGAACGATAATATAAGATTTAATAAAAACAATAAACAGAATCTGCATCTAAATTCGTAGCGAAACCATAAAAGAACCAATCCAAAGCAGGAATCCAACGACTCAGTTCAATGAGAGATTTATTACGCACCGTTTCTGTTACACGCAACGGCCCTTGATCTGGCATATTACAGTCAGCGTCCATAATAACGCCTCGACCACAGACCAGCCTAGCCATAATCACGTTATTGAAAAATGGAGCTTGCGCAACATGTTATTGAAAAAAACGTGCTACACACGATTTTTCTCTTTTTTCAGCAACTTGTTTGCGTTCCCAATAACAGCTGATTAAGAAATGCATTATTCTTTATCTATTGTTATTATGCCAGACCATCGTTCGATGTGTACTAATAAACTATACCTAACAATCTACTAAGAATCTATTTTGATGGAGCCAAACAAATAGTCAGACAGTACTTATATGTTTTATCAATTCTTAAAGTCATTGGACTGATGACATCGTCAAGATTGCAGGAAATGGGTGGATGGAGAGGGGCGTAAGAACACACTACGTGGAAATCATTGGGGAGACATATGCTCAGCAGTGGACTTCTATAGGTAATTTTATTAGCTTCTATTGATGACGCTATGGTGTTTCAAGCATTCATAGGCTTCGGGAATCACTTACCATCAGAAAGACCTTATGCCTGTTGGCAAACCTTTTATGGTAGGTACCTGATGATGAAGCAAGCACATGCTGCTTCACGGCAGAAATAGGAATGCTCCTTAGTAGTACGAATATAAAATAAGACCAGTTAAGTGAGAATTGACTCGCCCACCGCGGGTGACATCAATGGTATGCGATAATAATTAGTAAGTTTTCGTAATTAAAAAACTGTACTGGGCAAATTAAGGCCTTTCAGATGACACCATATTTGACTATGCAACAAAATTTATAGCTTGACCACAGCTGTCCTCACATTTGTTTAGATTTCTACAAAACCATATTACCTAAAAACTTCGCTAAAATTTTCCTGTAGAAAATATAGAAATACTTCTATAATATATATAAATTTCATTGAAAATTGAAGTTTCTCACTTCACAAACTTCAAAAATAAGAGGATGGTCGTTTTTTGGACTTTTTAAAAATCAAAATCTGTGCCTGATATAAAAAAAATAAAGACTGTTTTATACTCTTCAAATCAAGCCTTTTCATTTGATACCACACTGGACAACAACCCCTTTTATCTTAATTTTTTGATATCACGCACAATTTTTGATTGAGAAAACCGGAAAAATGACTACACCCCGGTCATTTTTCGCAAACTTTGGAGATAAGGGGGGTTGGGTTTATGGTCTTTTTTTGGACAACTTTAATCATAAATCAAAAGCCGTGCAAAAAAAAACTAAACTAAGTTATTGACCCCTTTCATATGATATGCTGCTCGACCTGGTGGTACCAGTTTGAAATTTTAACATTTCTTATTTTAGACCCTGTAGGGATGAATACGAAAATATTTTTATATTTTTTCACATGCAATCTTATTCATTTAGTGCATTTTAAATCTATAACAAATTTCAAGTCGGCTGCCTGTGTAGTTCCTGAAATAATCAGGTGTGACGGACGGACAAACGGACAAAGCGGCACCATTTGACCGGTCCGGTAATGATGAAAATCATTAAAAGCGATTGCACTTTTTTTTTATTGGTAACAGATTATATTTATTGTAAGTTTTAATTTATTGTTCCTAATTATTGTATTGCCAATAAAATTATTATTGTTATGTACTAGCTTTTCCGTAGCTTCGCACGTATCGTTATTTTTCTATCCCTCAAGAACCCCAAAAGTTGAAACCCGCATTTCCCGCTTCCAGTAAACTCCTTCCCAGTGTTGTTTTAGTGCTGCATGATATGATGTAAATCTTAAATCTTAAACGGACATATCCATTTCTGTACCCCTGATAACGTACAAATTCATGACAATCAGTTGAGCAGTAAATACGTGAAAGTGTAATAAACAAACTCACTTTAGAATTTATCATATTAGGTATCCAATACAGTTGGGATTGTGTTACTACTTTTTATATGAGCTAGGGTATATAAATTTATAACTCAGATGTGATTGTCAAAGCGTAGCAAAGGTAGACGGTAGACGTAGACTTGTTTATTTCAATGCATTTGGTTATCGCAAAATCGGGACGTGCTGGCGGTGGTCCAACACTTTCCCCCGAAATCACAGCAGAATTGCACGGAATCGTAGCTTGCAATTTTTCATAATCAAACATTACTATCTGGTTACGAATGTTGTATAAATAGATACCGTAACCGTTTTAGTGTGAGTATTTTTGTTTACAGAGTGCAGTGCTCTTTGCTCGGTGTTGAAAGCAAAAAGTCGTGACGACAGTACCGTACGCATTCTTTGTGTACCTATTTATGTACGTAGCTATAGAAGAAACTGTGTTGGTGAATCGCCTGAACTTCGTAGAGACAAATTAAAGCACTCTGTATAGGTTTTGATTGAATGAATGTCTCTTATGTTACTGAATAGTTATATTTACGAGTAGCAACAAGACAGTCAGCAAATCTTCTTTCCCTTATTGTATGTGACGTTGGCACAACATGTGTTTTTTCTTAATTTCATTCTGTCACTAGTCATCTCAACACGCACTTTTTTCGTCTTCATGTCATCTTTCACGCAATCCATATTGAGTGGAGTTGAGTCGGCAAAACTAAATATATATAAGAAAAGTTGAGTAAATCTTAGTTGTATACTTTTCTAACTTTTTATAATTTACCCAACCCAAATATTTCTTTTTCATACGAAGGTGCATTTTAATCAGTTTAAGTTTAGTGAGGGAAGAATATGGTACGGTTAATGAAGCCAGATTTACGAGTTCTTTTACCGTAAACTTTTACGTAGTTACTTTACGGTCAGTTTTAAACTTAGTATCGCTTGTCTCGAAGTTTTGCTAAAACGAGAAAATAGATCGAAGAAACGGGACAGAAGCGTCTGGCGGACATCCATTAAACACTCAAAGTCCGTAGACTGCCAATGCCATTAATAGTAGCAACTACCACTTTAGGGCAGTGACAACCGCAGCACTACCTGCTTCAAATTCCTCTATTCGATTCCTTGGCGAGTGCATCCGTTCAAGACCATGTGCCAACATAATAAAACTAAATCGTCCACAATAGGATTTTTCCCCACATATTGAACTTTAAGTAGAGCAGCCACAATGTAGAGTCCTCATAAAATAATTCTTGCATGAAGTGGCATGTCTGAAAGGATTTAACCACACAAGGCTCTATTTAAAAGAAACATTTGAAAAAGAGAATGGAATAGTAATAAACTTAGAATGCCTGATCAGCAATGGCACATTTGCCAATCCTAGCCTAAATATTATTATAAATGCGAGTAGGTATATTATAACCGAAAAACTCGCATAAACGTTGTCAGGGGTACAGAAACGAATATAAGATACCTTTCATCCACCAAAATGTACGAGAAGAAATGAGAAAAAGAGGGATAGATATAAAAATAACATTAACGAGAGGGAAGCCGCGCGCGGAAGCTAGTAGGTCTATGTTGGGATAGCATCGGCTACGGTTATTAGAATCATTTGCTCTGAGGTAAATAACGCTTTGAGTGCAGAAAACACACACCCTGGGGTATGTGCTGTCCCTCTGCGCGGAACGACATGTGCGAGGCCCGAGTCAATGTGTTAAGTAACCTAGGTAGGTTCGTAAATATGTAATTTGAAAGTCAAATTTGTGAATGAAAACTCAGAATTTCAAATAACAGAAACAAACCTCATTTTCACTTTTATTTTGTTTCCAAGCATCGAGATTTTCCAAGCGCTTTAGACAAATGTTATTAATTTCTCGCCCATTACCGAGATAATCACTAGCCCACACTGAACTCAATAAAATATTAATTAAATATCGCATGACATCCGACACGTTATTACTGATCATGATCATATTTAATTATATGGAAATGTTTTAATTTACTCTCTGAACATCTCATTCCTGGAAAATAAAATGAAAATAATTTTCCTATCAGAAAAAATACTTCCCAAAGAATGGACAAAAATGGCTCACGATCTCGCACGAGTCTTCCTGTTTTCTAAGAAAGCTCTCATATAATAAAGTAAGCTTATTAGTATTCAGATACATAAGCATAATATAAGGAGGAATGTAATAATCTGTTATAAACCGCTCAATAAGTGCGTTCATACTATATTTCTGGTTTTACTACATCACTAAAAGATATTGTGAAGTAGAGCTCGCCTCTCAGCGCCAAAACAATCTGAATCTTTATTCCACAATATTAAGTTGAGAAGTTAATAATACTCTGCGTTTTGCTCACAAAACTACGACTAAATAAAGCGAGACATGACGTGTATTGTGTAACACGAATTCCCATGTTTCTGTCTCGGAATGATAATACGGTTTAGCCGCAGATATACGAAGCTACACATAAGTAAAGACCTACTCGTAAGTACCTATGTTCAGTCGAGTCTCGTACATTGAGTATATAGTATAATATGTAGACTTGGTAGAGAGAATGCTTAGAAAGAATGGTTCCTAAGTAAATATAATTATTTTTAGGTATATTTACAGACCTTTATAGGTTTTTGTTAGTGTATTTAGGGAAGTAAAGGAGGCTGCTTTAGAGAGAGATGGAATTTAAGTTTATTTAGTAACGTAACCCAGGTTACTTAATAAACTAAAATTTTGGTATTCAATTATTTTTTAGGTCATATTAATTACTACCAAAGTATTTTGTCCTCTAAGAATACAATGTAGGTGAACCTACATGATGTTAGTGGAGTACCTATTAAGATTTATTTCACTCGCATTTCTTATAAGCACTTTGCTTTTTCGGTCAAAGATTTCGTATGTCAATCTCTTGAAGATGCATTCGACGAAATTGCTAATACGTCTACGAGAATACCACGAAAACGCAGTACCTAATAGGGGAGACCGAGGGCAGTTGAAACAATTTTGACATTTTGCTTCGTTTACCAAATTCTATAAACATTAACCGTATGAATTTAGTGGCAATCGATACTACATTTCAAATCCTTTGAAATGATTTGCACAATAAAAGGATAAATGTGAACTATGTGGCAAAAACTTAATTTGAATGTATTAAGAAATTTTGTTTCAACTCCCCTCATACTGAGGTAAGTTGAAACAGGGGCCGAGGTGAGTTGAAACATTTTATATTTGAGTAAAATAATGTAAGCAGATCGTATTAATAAAGGTATTTATTAAAAATAAATAGACCACGTAATTTTTTATTACAATTTGTACTTAACTGAGCATATCTTCCATCTTTTTGGGGTTGATGCACCACGATAGTGAGCCAATATTAATAGCTATGTACTTATATTAAAAAGTCTTTAACAAAATGGTAAACTTCTTACTAAATTATTTATAGGAACTTGTAACAAAAATAATTAGTTGCATAATGTTCAGTCCTAATTAACAAATCTAACATTAAACAACAATTTGAGAAACAAAAATCACATTCTTAGAAAACTAAATATTAAAAAACTTTCAGTCGTTTTAAATTCATTAACATCAGTCTCATTTTGCTTATTTCAATGACTAGGTTGATGATAATAGCCTCACAGAGTTAAAGTTATTGAAAACAGAATTAAAATATTACTCGGATAAGCAATTATGGCACACATAAGAAAGTTCACCAGCAGTGCAAGCTTCATGAGCCCAACTTTTACATACAAGACATTGAACCCATTTTTCTTTGGCTTTGCTATTTGAATAGGCTTCCAAACAACAAATACAATAGCAATTTTCTTCTTCATCTTCACTGCTTTTGTTGTTCTTAGCAATCTTGGTCATTTTTATCTTAGCTTCTGATTTGTTCCTTTTGTCTAACTTAGGTCTTTTACCGTGTTTGTTTTTTTGTTCAAAAACAGGTTTTTTATCTTTTTTTATTAGCCATCCTAGCTGCTTCGATTGCTGCTAACTCATTCTTTATAGGAGTGTCAATCAAGACAGCGGATTTTACCTTTCGTCAATTTGTTTCATTGTTTGGAGGAGCCTTTGGTAATCGTCTTATGCTTTCAAGAGAGAAAATATTTGCTTGGGCTGTGACTGAAGTATCATGTGATGTAGATGCTACAGATAATGTAGTAGATACTTATTATTTTATAATCAGTAGGCATCCTGAAACAAAATACGCAAAAAAACAAAGCTCACTGAGAAGTCAACCATACAAATAAAAAACGAGGACAGTTGAAACACTCTGTTTCAAATCCCCTCAGCTGCAGAAATCCTCCCAATTTTTATAATTTTATAAACCAAGTAGGAAACACTTTGAAATAAGCTGTACCAATGCTGTCATTTGAATGATTAATTGATAAGCTTTCAAAATGTATTTAACCTGAATCAAAATCCAAACGCGTTACCATACTATTGAAGTCATCAAAAAACGTTAAAAACTTACTTTTCATTATTTTTGCGATGTGCTCGCCAGAACTACGCAACTGCGCGCCAATGGTCACAGACATCAACTGAGGCGCAGGCGGGTGGCAGGACACGGATTATTTGCGACGTTACCAGCTTGCTAACGGTTCTAGGTTTCGCGAAATCACTGCTGTTTCAACTCACCTCTGTTTCAAAACCCCTCGGTCTCCCCTACACCAACTAAAATGTTTATAGAGTTTCATATATTTCTTTCAATTGTTTTCGAACAATATTATCCGTATACTTATGTTGTAGTTGTACCTATGTTTTCAAATTAATTAGTTACATTAGGCGATAAGGTAAAAAGAAATGTTTTTTGTTAAGCAGTGCTCCTCAATTACCTCTCAATTAGTAATATCGTTTTTTAACATCGTAATTAAGGTGATGATAGCTAAAATAGTTAAATCTTTTTTATATTAGTTATAAGTTTTATTAAGCCTTAATAACTTTTTATTAATATTTTTTGCCATAATGTATGTATCATTCAAGTTAAATTTCAAACTGAATTGCTAATTATGTTTAGAATTCCTAACGTCTTATATACCAATATGTTATCACATTACTAGTGTGAACTTTGCTCTAACTCGTGATATCATGACATTAATCTATCCAATGCTAGGTAAGTGTTCATTACTGAATGGCTCCAGAATGTCATTGAATAATATCATTATCTTTTAACTAAGTACTTATGTCTAAATAAGTAACTAACCTTAACATCATCTTTATGTCATTAAATACATACTTGTACGAAACTATTTGTTTCGTTCATTTATTTTTCATTAATGTTTAAGTATTTATAAACTTGTTATTCCATTCCGTGTAGGTATTTATAGAAATCGTTCTTTTTTGGGGTTAATGAGGTTCCAACCACAAAAGAGTAAAAAACCTAGGTACTTCGAGCTTCGAGCGTCTCGGGGCATCGCTCAACTAAGAGCGTTTGCTCATACTTTTATACAATTTTGCCAATAACTTTTTTGATGTGCATGACGAACGTTGTATTTGTCGTTGTAGGGCCGCGATTTGCGCATGAAACAATTCAAACATATATGAATGTGTAAAAATAATTAAAACGGCGACAACGGTTTGTGTCTGGAAGAGATCGATTTTAAGCAATAACACGCTTATTGTACCTTTTATTTATAAGATTACGTATTCTTTAATTCTTTATTATAACTGTGGTTTTTGTACACAAAAACCTTTGTTTTTTTTTATTCAATTGTACTATAAAGAATTATCATTCATTGATTTTGATACAATTTCTCACACATTGCCCTTCACTTGGGTTTACTTTTTTGTGATTCCAACGTACATCTTGGGTACCCAAGCCAACTCACCAGCCCGTGGTGCCCTACTAACAAACAACTCTCTCTCTGCTCTCTCTGGCTCTGACGGACGGCCGGCTGTGGGGCGGTATAGGGCAGCCTGGCTCAGGTACAGCTAAATTCCCTGAGGGCCGAAAAGGATCAAGCCAATGGTATAGGAAAGCTACTATTATCTTAGAAGTGTAGGCTAAAGCGCTATCCACACATTTCCGGGTCAGGGCTATCCGTGTACCAAGTTGTTCGTTTCAATATTCCCGTCAGGGACGTGTCATCCGTCACCCCTGTTCACACATATCAGGCAAATCGGTACCAGTGTAATCTGTTTCTTTAGCTGATACGCACACAACGCGATGTCCTTATTTAGCACTGAAGAATTGGCAATGATTGTAATAGCGGTAGATGAAGAAGAAGCGTGCGTCCGAGCGTGCTCCGGGACACTGACGATCCGGATGCGCCTGACACGGAGCTGTGTGAAGAAGTTCATATAAGTTGTAGCGTAACCGATTTTTCCCCGTCCCTGACGGAACACGGCAGGGCCGGTACCCTTAAATGTGTGGATAGCGCTTAAGTACGTACTAATTTCATAATATTGTCGTTAGTTATTTACAAAAAAGAAAACCTTGTCTAGGTATTTAGGCAAGGTAAGATAAAAAAGTAAAAAGTATCAAGATATCTATTAGATAGATAAAAATATGTACTTATAACGTCATATCCATATCTAGAACTAGATACCTACCTAAATTTCTGTATGTGACATACTATGCGTAAAAATGTAGTTGTTGATACATAGTCGTTGAAGCCACCGAGATTATGATTACGATTATTTAGATAAACCTTGGCGCATACTGCGTCATTAAATTTGTATACAAGGAGTTAACATGTGTTATGTTTACTGAGTCAAGTAAGTTTATACATTCGTAATACCTTTTAATAAAATTATTCATCCTTCAAACGCTCATGGAGTGGCTTAATTCGGTGTTCTTTAGCAGATCATCTTGGTTAACACACTGCAACACTCCATCCAGTCACTATTTTGTTAAGTGACCGTTTACGAGCATTTAGGTCATCCGTTCCGGCGCTTCCGTTCTTCGGAAGGTATATGTTAACTGAGATGTTGGTCTTGACATTTTTCAGTCGTTCAAGTCGTTCAGTCGTTCGTCAAGAAGAAGAAAATAATGTCAAAACCGGACTTCCTCCAGCAGAAGTATTACCTCCTTTATCAGGGTGGTCTAAATCAATACCCCTGGAGCATAAATAACTAGAAATTTAACAGATTTTTTTTAAATTTTTTATTAATTTATTGTGATGAAAAGACCGAATTCTCAGAATTTTCTAAAATAGGTACAGTTGCCTGAATCCTACATGAATAAGTAGATTTTTTAGGGCAACTGAATCCTATGCATATAAGTAGAATTTTTAGAGCAAAAGCCCGTTTAGTGTTAGTTGTGTTGGTTTATTAGCACAATGACGTCATACCAATTAAATATAAAAATATTGACTTTGATGCTATAGAATTTCGTCTTAACTATTTTGTAAAAAAAGTTCCTATTTTCATATTACCCAGACTGTGCCGTACGTAAGAACCTTGATTATCCAATGTTTAGGTAATAGAAAAAAACTAGTAGACCCTAACAAAATAACTAATGAAGGTTAAATCAAATCTGTCTAGTCTAGTTTTTGAGATATATATTAGTAAAGGTTATTCTAAGATTACATTTGGGGTGGCAAATTATAAAGAAAAGAAATTGATATTGACTTTCTACGCAAATATTTGTTTCGGTGCTCTCAAGACCTAGCTTTTCTAAGTGTAAGTTTCTAACTTTCTACTCAATTAGTTTTGATTGTGAGGTTTTTATTTATTTTAAGAAACTCTTAAATTGTAATAGTTATAGACTTTAAGGTCACTGTTTGGTTCCTTGCTATTTGACGCAATAGCTCCACATTTTGGCAAAATCTCATGAATACCAATAACCATGCAGTAACCAAACCAAAACCTTTATGAAAATACTTTCATTATGAGTAGGAAGTCTCACCGTGACAATAATTTAAAAAGTAGTCAGCTAAAGTTCGCTTCACGCTGCCGTCAATTAGCATGTCGTTTGAAGATGCGTTGCTTTGTCACCTCCACCGGTCCACAAGGTCCTAACCAACACAACCCATGGTTTCGAATTACACCTACTTCCCAGAATTTAGAGTACGTTATTGCAAGCCGAATAGTGAAATGTGACATTTCATTCGGCGACAACCGACGGCAGCATGAAGTCGTGTGCGCGACAGATGAGTAATGACAACAACGCAACGGCGTGTGTCTGTGAACGTTCCCAGATGTACCTCTGGATGCATGGATTGCAAGTTATGCAAGCAGCAGCGAAATATTTCTACTTTATTAATACAAGAATTTCACACCTTTCGAGAAATCTACGTGCTCTACCGAAATAAAAATGCAAAATTTTCCACCAATCTAGGTAGATACCTATTGTAATCTAAAATTGTATTGTAAACATTACCTATGTTGTGTTATGGTTTTACGTTAGAACCCTACCTACCTACTGACATGTAGATATTTTTTTGAGTTTTAAGATGAACAGCAATTTCGCTTGAAAAGTAGAGCATGCGTTATCTCATGAAAAAGGCTAATAAAACGCAACTGATATGATAGAATTATTACCAGGCATATGGATTGCGTCTGCTGTATTAAGGTCAATCAAGATGGAAATAATAAACGCAAACGTAGACGAGCAGTTGCATTTTAAATACGAGCTTGAATCGTAAAAATTTCCTAAGCTTCACTAGGATATAAAAAGCTTTGAATCCACCGGATTATTGACAATAAAAATAGTTTTCTACCACCAAAAACTCATCTCGACAAATTTTTATTATTTGTTTTGTTTTAATTTTCGTATCTATAACAACAAGATTAATAAAAATGTCACTATACGGACGGACGTGTTTTAAGAGCTGCGTTTACGCAGTCTATAATTAAATCCTTTTGCAAGATGATGGTCATATCTGCATATTTTACTTTAAAAAATACGTAAACCAAACATATTCACTTGATTATTTGTTTACATTCCTACTGTAGTGACGACTGGGTGAACCATAATAGTTTCTGATTGATTTAAGTACCAATGTTTTTCAATCAGATTTATGCGAGCCAAAGAAGCATTCGCATACGCACCGATGTCTATTTGCAGCCAAGCCGAAATAACTAGCAAAACGAAACGTGTATCCGGTCCCTAGAATTCCATATGGTGTTTGCTAGGTACGACTACTGGGCGCTTAGTAAAGAGATTATACAACCATTTGAGGCAATATGGTTTGCTCTGCACTCTTTCTACTAACCATTGACCACTGACCACTTGCTAAATCTTTTCCCTGTCTGATCAGTCAGCCAATGCCGGATAGACCCGTTCCCTTAATACTGTCTGAATTTGCTTTGAAGCTGGTTCAAGCAGCTGCGGCTTTCAATAACCTTTTGATTTAGAAACTAAACAGCGGTTTTATTTTATGTTGGCGTACCGATAGATCCGCGTCTGATCAGTTCGTCGATTGTATCGTAGTTTATAATTCGCTTCGTTAAACTTGTCTTAGAAGACTTGGCTTCTATTTTGAGTAATAAGCACGTCTGATCCTCGATTAATCGATTGTATAAGGACGCTACGGATTGTGGTGATACAACATTTTTCGGGTAGGTAAGGATTTTATGCACTGAAATACGTTAGTACCTATTCTTGCTGCGGCGCTACAACCCATTGTGGGTATTTTCCTCCTCAAATAAATACATTCCTCCATTTCATTGAAGTTGATTAGTATCGTTACATATTTAATTTGCGACCATTTATATAGACCATCTTCTAGTTGCATACCTAATTAAAGATCCTCTTTAGCTGATATGTGTGATTTGAGTGCGGTTGACATTCTAGCCTTCGCAGAAGAGAAATGGTAACATCTATTGAACCTCTCACTAATAACGAAGTGATTATTATAAAGGCCAGCAAAAAATAAACTTCAAAAAATAAATAGGCCACGAAGATTCCATTCGTTCAACTTTTTAAAAATAAACCGCTCTTAAAACGCTTCGGAAATGACATCCGCTCAAAAGAGCGATAATGATCTACTACCGTCACGTCAAGATAACTAATAATAGGCGCTTGGAAGATTGTTTTTTCTGCGACTTCTGTTTAGAGGCAGCTAAGGAAACTATGGAAAGTTATGGTCTGCATTATTCGTTTGCAATTTGTTTGTTTTTTTAGCCCATCGTGGTCATCATTCAAAATTAGCAGCTGCTTTCGACCTACTGCTGGCAATAGGTCTTCTTTTGATTATGCCTCTCGCCTCGATTCTGCGCTAGTCTGAGCCAGTTAACCAATACCTACTCAGGTTAAAATGTCTCACAAAGTTTATGACGCGTGATGGTTAAAAGGTAATTTAAATATTAATCCAAATTCTGACTCTAAATCGCTCAAGCAATATTTGCATGTTTCCAATAAACACAGGGCATACTAGAGTAAATCAGTAGGTACATTTATTAGAGCTATTTCGAAGTGAAACATCGTTAGATGGCAACACCAAGTTTCCACCTGATTGGCGGGAAGTTTGCGAGACAAGTAGGTACCTATGAAGGAGGTACGTCATTGCGAACCTCGCTTCCACAGCAGCATTTATTTAGAAAGCGCGTGAACAGAGCAAAAAGGTTAGGTATCTGTCATTATTTAAAATGGAGATCGAGTGGTGTAGTAAAATGCATCGAAATGTTCCTGCATAAACACTCTTCAAACACAAGGAGTACCTAAGTAGTGGCATGGATTCTAAGTAGCATCTATAAACGCTAAAACTAGTTTTTAACCAATTTGCAACCTGCGTCTGCAAAGGTGTCCCCCAAATTCCGCCCAACTTCTCTAAAAACTAGTTATAACTAGGTATATTACTCGAGAAAATAACGTGAATGAACTCATTTATAGTGATAAACGGTACAAAACTGGACGCGGAGAGGGAGCGCATTTACTCACCCTGATGAAGACTCTCTAAAGGAGTCAAAATGGCGTCGGTGTCTTCATCGAGGTAACCGATACATCAAAAACCTACTAAAAGTCATTTCGTCCCTATTATCTTCATCTTAAGAAAGCGAACGCTATTTTAAGTTTATCGAAAAGTTAAGAAAATCTACAGAATTGTCATTGTATAAAAATGTATAGTATTGTATTAAATAATATATTACTCGGGGTGTACGGGGTCCCAGCCCCCATCTTCGGAGCCCAAGCCAACCTCACCTGCACGTGGTGCACCTTGCTAAACAGCGAACGGGGCACTGGCGGCCTGATTGCGGCATAGCACAGCCTACATCAGCACAGCTAAATCCCCTGGCCACCGAAGGGCAGCAGCGTTGGACGGTGGTGCGAGAAGCTGTGCCCTGTGATACCCAACCCGCATGCCCAGCGTGGGGATTATGGGCATATCCCCCTTTATTAGGGGAGGCCATATCCAGCAGTGGACTGATATAGGCTTGTGTGGTGTGTGTTGAGGAAATATTAATGTAAAACTTTTAAAACGCTGCTGAAATAATCAAAAGACAGATTAAACGCTAACAATGCTCCTTAACATATTTTTACCGCAAATATTAAGTCATTATTTCCATTTGATTAGGTACAGAGTGGTACAGGTCACTTTGGGCAATTTTGTTTGTAAGTCCGTGGTAACAGGCACCGGAAACCTGCTTTCTTCGTTAAAGCTGTTAAAGTGGAAATTAAATAAGGACAATCCGTTCGTTCTGCAGTATGCTGATGCATTATTCAATGTATGCAAAATTACAGAATTAATAATTGATGAAGGTGAAGTGACGAATTGAAAACCTTTCAGTTTCAAACGTAACTTTCAGTTTAAAACTCTTGACTATTAAATTACGTATTAATATAGATATCTGTTTATCTCTAGGTCTTGTTTAAAGGACAAGAATTTATGGATCGAAATGTTACAATGTGTAGTTGTCGTCTAAAATAAATTTAGGTAGATAGTATAGGTTTCTGTCTGTAATTATATTATCAAGACATTGTCAATTGTGAACCTGGCTTCTAGATACTAGGTACTTAGCTACCTACTAGCAGCAGTAGTAGTAGTAGATTTTACAAATACAAAAAGCGTTATGATTTTAATAACACACTAATATTGGATCACTGTACACCTGTTCGGAACCCTCATTACAAAGTTCATATTGACGGAATAGAAAGCTTACAAAAGAAATTTACAAATTTTTTAGCTTATATCCTAAATTCCTAATCAACGTCTTCAACATTTTAAACTGGTTCCTTTAGACAGTAGAAGAAATATAACTCATATTATAACTTTGTACAAGTTTCTTCATAACATACCAATATATTCAGAAATAATTGTTAGTATACACTTGACTGTGCCTAGAAAATTGCCTCGCTACCCCTTGAGAAATACTTTTACTTTAAAAACATTTAGAACAAATCTTGGTAAATTTTCTTCCCTTAACCGTATATTAAAATAATATAATAACATAAATAATACAGATATTGATATATTATCTTCCATGATTCCCTCCTTAGTTTTAAGAAGAAAATTTAAACTAGCTATGAGCTAGTGTCAGCTGAATAGTTGCCTTGATCTCGTCTGGTAAGTTGTATGCCAGTTAGTACCTATCTTACTTAACTATTATAATTAGACTTAAGTATTTTAAAACTTATATAAATAAACAGGAGTAAAAATATTTTGTAAACGCCATTACGGTATTGTCACACTGTCCAATAATATTTGTTAAAGATTTTACTGTTCTGTAATGAGAATTATCGTTAGTGTATCTAACATTTAAAAAAATGCCAAAGTTTGTGAGTTTACGTGTGTGTTTTAGAATATGCTTGTGCCTCTCAACTCCGCAACGGCTGAACGGATTTAAATTAAACTAAGCATATTACATATATGTTTATGACCAGGGCCTAGGCTTCTTTTATCTCGGTACCACGCAAGAGAAGTCGCGGGAGGAAGCTATTATTTTAATAAAATATTTAATCATTTGTCATTCGCAAATTACCTGCCAAGGATAGTTAGCCAAAGTAAAAATGCTTTCAAGATTGGAGAGCAAATTAGTTTTACCAACGTATAAAGGCTACCCATAAGCAACGTTACCTAAAGGAACACTGAATTGCGGTCATAAGATATGCTAAAACAATCGACCATCTCACAGATCAAATGACAGCGTGATACGGGTATTAGAGCTCGTACTTACCCACCTATATGTACAACATTCACAACGTGTCAACGTAAGGTCACGTAACGTATCCTCTGAAGTTGGCTACTTGCGTCGTAGTTCCTATTTTTGGGTCGGTTTGTACTAGGATTGTTCGAATCGTTTGCTAAGCCAAAATTCAGAGGGGCAAAGATACGTTGAAAGCACTGTTTAGTAATGTTCGTAGTTACCTAGAGCAAAATGATAACCGATAACTGATAAATAAAACGATAACCGTAAGTCAGTCGAATCGAGAGGACATGAATCGAGGATCGGCCAGACGAGAATATCGATCTGATTATTTATTGCATTTTTGACATTTCACAGAGACGTAAATACTGGCGGTCATTGTCTATGTGACGATGTACAATATCTATGAAACCCTATTGTCATTACTTCCTAATTCTATATTCCAGGGTATTTTACACTTGACAATGCGGTTCCGAAATGACACGGCAAGAAAAAGGAAGCAAAAAAAGCCGTTACATTCACCTGTCAGTGGAAAACGCAATGATTTCATTGTTTTACTTAACCAATTCAGGAAAAAAACTCCCAAAGCATATATAACGCTCATATTTACTACTGATTATTATTCTTAGGAAACTTTCAAAGTATACAGTTAGGTATCTACCACTCATAATATTTACTACTCTTTACTGTAGGTACTTATGTTCTCGATTTTAATTCATCAGTTAACTACTTGATAGATCATTTGAAAAAAGAACGCGTAAATTCATAGGTACATTTTTTAATGTTCAAAATTCAAGGGATACCTAAGCTAATAACGGGTATACCTGACAACTGAAAAATTAGACCATAGTGTGGTAATACTTATCAGTTTTCTCATTTTTAGTATGGTACAATAGGGAATAGCAATTTGTAAAACTGCGCATGAGCTCGATTGAGGAAAACAATTTAAGACGACTCGTTCCTAATAACCGTAGCGAGTTCGGCGGCTTATTTTATAGGTACGGCAACCCAGGATGACCTCGCGTAACCTGACCTGACATTCTTTGAAGTAAGTACTACTTGAATCTCAATAAGTAGGTTGCAAACGTAATTTCTTAGTACTTCGAATAAAGCTGTTTCTGAGTAGTTATACAGACGTCTGTAATGGACTGAGCCTACTTTGTTACTGATGACTGTTATGGCAAAAAATAGAAAAAATAAAGAGTTCATACTCGTAGGCATAACGCTAAATACCTACTTAACGAAAATGGCTTGATCATTTTTTTTTATTGTCTCTCTCTTCTTTCCTAAGCCATCCCAGGGCTTAGGAAAAACCCTGAAAGGAACAGCTTAAAATCTAAATTAGTCGAAGTTATTATTTTTTATGGTGAAAGTGAAGGTGAAAGTGGAAATTTATTTATTCAGTACGCACCTCAGTACACTTTGAACCGTAATTTTATTAATTTCCAATTCGTAACGCGACCAAACAGAGCAGAATTGGCAAGAAACTCTGCTCTCTCTCTATGAGATTTACTACTACTGATTAAGAAGGTAGGATATAATCACCGAATCACCGACTAAACAATCGCACGTGGATGACCGCTATGGCTACTGATCAAGCAGTCGGCGCGGCGGATAGTTCAGTTTGAAGGCAATCGGGAAGCCCATCTAATTTATTTATCGATCAATACTGAAAATTAATCGTTGTAATATGCGCACTTGCATCAGGGGCGGATTTCCCAATAGGCCAAGTAGGCCCGGGCCTAGGGCGGCAAAACTTGGTGGGTTTTTTATTTAAGTATGTACCTACCGAAAAGTAGATACATATATAGTTATATGGTATAGTTTAAAGTAGTATAGTACATATATGGCGGAACGCGAGGTGTTTATTCTATTTTGTCGGGTATCCAGGCTTAACAGAGGTAATGCTCGCACGGGTGGTAGGTTCCCGAAAAAGTTTGCAACCTTAGTGAAGTCGAGCGCACCTTTCGAAAAGCTGGTATTTTTATCGTGCTTTACAGCGAGTGGGGGGCGTCAATCTTTCATGTTTTTCAGCGAGTAGGGGGACGGCAATCTTCCATATGCCTAGGGCGACCAATGTATCAAATCCGCCCCTGACTTGCATACATTCTGAGTCCGACCAAACTATCGGGTTAGAAAGTCTGCAGTCTGCGAGGGC
Organism: Horisme vitalbata; assembly: GCA_951804965.1. Classification (NCBI taxonomy): domain Eukaryota; kingdom Metazoa; phylum Arthropoda; class Insecta; order Lepidoptera; family Geometridae; genus Horisme; species Horisme vitalbata. The sequence continues at coordinate 17,891,486 of OX638093.1, forward strand.
TCTTAGCCTCAGCACCGGCTGCTGGCGGTTCCATTCCATCGGGGCAAATGTTTGCATGGCATATTAAGTTCCGTGTATTGGTTTGCGGTACCATATCGATGTTACTAATTTTCACGAATTAAAGAGTTTAAAACAAAGTAGTGCTGATATTATCTATAAAACTTTTTTAGCAGTGGCAATAAAATAATAAAATAGGTAATTCTAACTTCCTTTAATTTCATAAATCCAAATTGTTGACCATTAACGATGGTCGGTGAGGTTCGTTTGAGGTTATCTTATCTATATTTAATATCAAGCGATATTTCAAGTCCTTCCTCAAGTTGAGATAGTCTGAGGTTTGTTGTTAGCTAGCAAATATAAATTTATTAGAATAAGCTGGAACTGGTTTGGTTTCAGTCTTCAATCAAATCAAGAGTCCATAACTCGAAACAAAATTAAAACAATATCAAACACGTCCATGTCCACAAATTTTCGATTTCAATTCAAAATACTTATAGAATACCGCATCTTTTGATTCATAATTATCGAGTGTATAAAATATCTCACTTTAATGTTTGGACTATCCTGACCTGAACGCATCTTCAAGATGCTACGAAAACGATTGAAGGAAATTCTAAATGTACGAATTTCCGGATGGATTATACATTAAAATGACATTAAATTCCGCAGACATGACCAAGACGAGGTCATTTGGCTTTATGACGCTATCACGAATATACTGCTAGCGACACCGCCGGAAAAACCGGAAATATAGTTGATCAATTAGAGGAACACCGTACCTATGTATGTACCTACTAAGATGAAAGTAGATGGCTACATCATTTGTAGCATGTCCTTCCTTGGTAGGTAGGTATATAATACATTATCTCTAATGATTAACGGTTAATAACAAAAGTACCTACAATATTGATAATTATCATAAGGTTAAACTGATAATTTCATCTCATCTATAGGTACCGAACAACTACTTATTACAACTATTTATTTTTCCAATTTCTGTCGCGATTTTTTTTTATCGTGGTTGCTATGTGATAGATCTTCATTCAATATATATTCAAAACACTTTGTAAGATTGTAGAAGAGTTATATATTTGTATCTACGGCTGAGATTAAAGCGTCTAAAGTTACGGTCGCTATCAAAATAAAGTGATGATAACAGACGTGATACAAAAGTTAAAAAAATATCTTATCTCTCCTGGCTCCAGAAAGGTGCAAACATCTTGAGTAAATTAACTAGCACCGCATACATTCGAAACCAAAAAACTATTTCCTAGGACATTGACCGGAGATTTTTATTTAACAAAAAAAATTAGCTTCGATTCCGTATTCTAAGACACGTGAAACATTACTCTACAGTCTACACGCATGTCAAAGTTAAATTGGCAGTATGTTTAGACATGTGATCTGAAAGCGTCCTATTCGCATGTGGGTTTGAGAAATGTCTTGTGATCCGAAACTGTTCAATGCTTTAGTATTTATTTTGAAAAGCGGACTTGTAGAACTGATCGTTGCAATCATCGGTATTTATTTTGTTGCCATTAAAAAAAGAAAATGGCTGACAGAAGAAATTAGCTGCCAACGTTGATGTGACTCGTCTCGATGTAGGTTGAAGAAAAAATCGATAGATCCGATAATATCTCAACTATTGTCCGTTGCCGATGCAGCGCCCCAGATCACCCGGAGAAGAACAAAGTTGGCATAGATATAGAGAGGATCAAAGTGCAGTGTGGGCGCTCGACCCAATACCGCGGACGCGGACAGCGATGTGCGCACGCGCACCGGACCTTTGCGCGTTCGTTGATGCACTCTGGCGTAATGAATTTAATACGTAGTTAATGCAGCTATATTACTTCCCTTTGTAAGTAGGTACCTACCTATGTCGGTCGATGGAACTAAACCATTTTATTTTATTGACATGATTAATTATTTGTAATAGGTACCTGCCTAGCCTGAATGTACTTAGTACTTAGAAGGTACTAGGTACTGTACTAGATACCAGTACCTACGTAGTACCTTCTAAGTACACACGGTTGGCAAACCGTAATAAATTAAAACTGTATTAAGCTAAAATGTATTTTGTCATTAAATTGCCATTTTTGTGTTAATTTCTTTCATTTCTTCACTGCTTGTTATTATATTTGTAATCATGCTGTGTACACATATTTAGGAATGTCATCTAGCTCTAATAATTTTAATGATTTAGTATTTATTTTTATCAGATTATATTCTGTTTGTGTGCCATATATCAATAAATAAATAAATAAACCTAATTTTCTTCCAATAAACCATGCGATAATTAGACATTGTTTCGTCATTATTTTTGATTTTATGTTATTTTATTATTAAAATCATTTAAATGCTTAAAGTTTCTAAACCACAGGTTATGGAATAAAACAATTACTATAATATAAGGGGTTGTGTATTTTAAAAAAAAGAAAAAAAACAGGTTTTTAAATTACAGATCTGGAAACTTAAAGCCAATGTCATATTAAGATATTGAACTCCGCTAAGTCTTAAGGATGGGGAAGTATGATGTCTACAACGCGGCGCGGTCGGTGACGTGCTCTACGTACCTAAGATTGAGGTTATGTTGTGATAACTGTTTAGGGTAGAAGCCGGCAAAAGTATCCAACACGATTTTATACCGAAATGTTAAGACAATAAGAACCGATATTGCACAACTACCCACAAGGGTGGAGGCAGTCGGAGGTTGCGCGCGCAACCGGTATGGCCGCCATAAGCACACCTGACTTCCGATATATCTCGCTAACATAACTGAATTACAGGGCTTTACACACCCCTACAACATCTGAAAGCCTACAGCAATAACGTCGTACGCCTATCAATCGAATTAACAATATCTAAGTAGGCACAGATAACCACAAGTTCAAAGCATGTTAAGTAATCAGCTGATTACCAAACTTTTACCGGTGTTTACGTTCCGGGTTCGTAATTTGATCACTGAAAACATATCTCGATCTTCATGAAACGTCTAGCAATGATGTTTTCTGATGGAATGGAACGCGTGCGAGTATAGGCAGCGCGCATCGGGTCCGGTGCATCGGATGCACTTCCGCGTGCGGCGCAGGCGAGCCGCAACGACTGACGTGCGTACCTGGACTAGTCTGCCAGCTGAGTCCTCCGACGAACATCTTCCTGCAACAATAAACAATACCGGTAACACACGGTAGAGCCCTAGAGCGACCGGCTTTTCATTTCGGCGAACGTACCCCGGGTCGTTGGACGCCTCGACGGGGCTCCTGGCGTCATCCTGAGTTTGGTTTTCCATGGGATCGGGCACCGGCGGCGCTGAGCTAGCCGGTTCGGACGCACACTACGACTACGTATTCGCGAGGACGCGGCGGGGACGGCTCCCGGAGTCGCTCGGCTGCACTACCGACTACCGGCACGAGACTGGCGCGGCGCGGCGCACCCCTCCACGCAGCGCGCGCCCGCCGCCCCCCGCGCCCGCCCCCTCCCGCGCCTCTGCCGCATCGATTCATTCACTTCGTACACAATTATTCATAGGACGGGCACGACGACGGCACGCCACGTGAGCGCGCGGCACGTGGTCGCGCCGGTTCGCGCCCGCCGCACGCCGGCCGCCGCCGCCGCCGCCGCCGCCTCCGAGCACGCCCACCGCGCCCACGCCGTGTGCCACCCGCGCGCACCCACTGGAGCCACCCTCCAACCAGCCAACTCAGCACCCACATCCGCAAACCAACCGACAACAACAATTCCGATATGTCTGTTTGTTCTATCTACATATACAAGTAAAAGACAAATTTATACACCAAAACAATATCTTGTCAAGCTGCAAATCTAAAAATTCAAAGTGGGTCCTATCTCGTTTATCAATAAAATCATGAAAAAGCGTTTTTATTGTCTGATGCAATAGTTATTCAGATAAAATCATTTTAAAATAGGTAGTTGAACGAAATAGTCTACTCCAGACTCGACGAATGTAAGCAGAGATAATAATGATGCTAAATGGTGATGGAGCGCAGCAATATTGCGAAATAGCCTCGCCAAAGAAACCACGATCCGTGACGTCAATGTGCGAGCGCGCGGTACGTAGCGGGAGCTACGAAATGCCGCTACGACATTGCTACGCGCGTAGGCTGCTGAACAATAAAACGATAAATTCTAGTTTTTATGACGCAGTCGCTTTCTTAGCCGGAGTTTAAACGAATATTTTTTTATACCTGAAACTTGGGCCAGCGAGTTACTGGATCTAATTCGGTTCCGCTTCGATTTTTCTATTTCGGATCACCTAACAATTCAGGTCAACTTCGTACAATATGCACGAATTTTCAACGAAAATGGCCATTATGAATAATTTAGGAGAATGTTCAGTCAATTGTAGGTACTTTAAAGTAATAGCTAGTTTTCGTTAAAATAGGAGTAAGAAGTATACTTCTATGTATAAACTATTTAATTAAGTAGGTACCACACCTATATTATTTCAATACAATTTAATGAAAATGATTGGCTTGTTTTTATTTTGCAAATATAAAAAAGTAGGTGAGTAAAGTTACATTACCTAGAGTTCATATTGGGCAAAGCCTTTAGTAAAATTGCTATGATATATGACTTTTAATAACACTGAAAACATAACATAAATCAACAAAATTACGTCTATAAAATGATTCCCTACGAATCCCCGTATTCGATAGTTCTAGAAAAAAAACTAGCAACTAGTGTTTAACGCTTCAAATGCTGGATACACAACTTTTTAAGAATTGTATAATAAATTGACACATGCCTTAATATTTAAAAAAAGGTTTTAACTAATAATTACAAAATACATATACCTACCAAGTCATAATAAGGAAACTAATAATATTTCATAATCTTATTCTTCTAATATTTAATCTAATGTAACCTACCGGACCTTCCCGTATAAAAGTGGTTATTATGAGGTCGATTAATTACCTGAATAAGAATGATAAACAAGGATACATAGGTTAAACATCATAAAGTTAATCAGGGATATTCATAATGCAAAATATACAACGATAAATACATTTGTAAAGACATTTTTATTAGGTTTTTTACACGAGCACGCGATAATATCGAGAAAAGGGTTACATTTTACAACGAGCACAACTAGGTCAAACATTTGTCGAGTCACAACACAACTCACAGTTTTACTTCTTAGGAGAGTATTAAGTTTCAGTTAGATGGATTTCGGCACAATACACTAAAAAAGCAGTAAGGACACTGAAGAATACAAATAAGTAAATGTCCACACACGACCATCACAGAATCCAGAATTTGATAAGGTATTATACTTTATGAAAAAGACTGAAAATATCACACGCTCAGTTATCTGAGCGTCTCAAAATGATTTCACTATATTATTATCCAGACTAGAGGATAGATGTTGAAGTTAGTGTTTATGAGATAGTTATTAACAAAATGTTACGAGAGATAAGTATCTCACAAACTTTATTGAATTAAGCCAGAATGATAGACCCTAGCGCAGGTCGTGGTGAACTAGAAAAAAAGTATTAAAAAAATATAAAACCACAGTTAATTTTTATTCTTCGATATGATTCAGATACAGTTATGATCGTACTCTGCAATAAAAAAATATTAAATCGATCCAGAATTTGGCAGAGATATCGTGAACATACAATCTTTATAACATAACTTATAATCTTTAAAGAATTTTTCGTTCATTTAAAAAAAAACAGAATGTATTCCAGTGTTTTAAATTCGCATTTCAATCCGTGGCAAGGCTAGTCACACTGATGTTAGAAGTGCCCTTACCGAATAAATTTATTACTGTGACTAGTGATGTTTACTTACTGAAAGGGGATTAACCTCGGTAAACTTCGGTAAATAATATTCGTCGTTACAAAGACATTGGGGAGGTTTACTAATCGCAAAAGCTGGAGACATCAACAACAAATTGTAATCTGGTTCAGGTACTTGTGGTTTTAGGAATTACTGTGGGGGAAGTGGGGTCACGGTTTATTTACAAATTACAAATACCGCTGTCACAACTGACAACGAAAACTCAGTGACCAACTAACAACCTATTTAGATAAGTATGCATAAAAATATATAGGTAGCTGTTTTAGTTACATGCATACAGTGTAATAGCTCGAGTAAAAATTTAGAATCATTTAGACAAACTTGTAACAGGTTTTATAGTGTTTTTATAAATAAAAGTAACTAACTTTTTGGTTGATAAATAAATACAATTAATACAAATACGTAGTGCTTTGATAACTAACTTTGATGTTTTTAACTAAGTCATAGGACCATAAAAAGTGCGGGTCTGAACCACAAAAGATTTGGAAGTCTTTACTTTTTCATTAGTTTCCATAATGTTAGTCATTGCAACCGCACTTCCCCTAAGTAAGTAGGTATACTTAATATGTAACCAATATGTATCGATATCTATTATTTAAAAATTAATTGCCGTACGTGTCTCACAAAAGCTCGAAAGCGGCTTGATTTATGAAAAAAAATAGGAAAAACGCGAAGGAATAAATGAAAAATTGAAGAAATCTAATTTGATAATTTTGTATGAACTAGTGTTCAATCCAATTTCAATTTGGACAGAACAACGTCTGTCTCTCAGGGTCATTACGAGTCATCACTAATTGTACCGATATTTAAAATAAACCAAAAGCGCTCCAGTACTCGCACGTACAGCGTGTCTGAAAGTTTTTCAAAGGGATGAAGGTTTACTGCGTTTTATAAAATGAGGCCGGCTGAGCTTCCGTTTCGCCGTCTTTCATGATATATCCTGTACAGTGCGTAATTAAAATCTTTAAAGAATTTTTGCTTTAGTGACACGTAATTTTCGCTGAAATTGTTATAGCTAAAAAGGATTGCTCATATTTTATTAGTACGACCCTTATTTCGGCATAACTTCTATTATATCAGAATCTCTAATGAATTTATTCAGAGCATTTATTTGCTAGAACATAGGTATGTACATTAGATGACTGTTTTAATATTATGAGTTATCAACAGTTTAAAAAACCTTACGTTTTAATCTGTTTATAATTTTTGGACACTTAGTAAAACAATATACTTAGCAGGTACTTTCGTAGTTTATGTATGTAATGTGTGATAGAATACTTACCAAAATAAATTACAAAAGGTAGATAAATCGCTTCCGAACCAGCCAGTATATAAGTAGAAATAGGTCACTAACTATTTTACCAAGCCAGCCTGACGGCAAATTTTAAATTTAAGTAAGTCTGCTACACTTCCAATATAGAAAGTGCTTAAATAGACTGACTGATCCAACATATTTTAATATTTTTTTTGTTGAAGCGTGAAGTAAAATACTCAGGTACGTGATCATAAGTAGGTAACACATATCACAGCCTAGAACTAATAAAATGATTGTAAGTTTAATGTACTACCTAGATGTACCTACAAGATAAATAACGATTCTTCAACGGACATCATTTTCAACTACATAATATTTATTATTAAGAAAATGTGACTTTAAAATCTCTATAAATCTACAACCTCAATAGTTTCACGTAATATTAAACACAGTTAAAATGTAAATATTGAAAACCTACATCCTAGTTTTTGTAATCTACACAACCACGTGACAGTACTTAATTAATTAATGAAAAATCAACAAAAAGGAATTGTTAGAGTTACTTCATAGACTGAGTGTCAATCATGTTTCTTTGGCAATACCTATATTATATGTAGCGATCTTCTTACGTAAAATCAGCGCGCCCATCCACTGCAATTCCGCACACAACAGCCGAAATACAAACAATAATCCATCAACTTTGGTTAAGATTAGATTAGAATCATCTCACTCACTCTCAATGATGTGAAGTGCACAATTTTAGACTTAAGATCTCTACAAAGATGATGACTGTAAAGCTGGGTACGGATAGCGCGTTCCTGTGTACGCGTAGTCAGGGTACGCTGTCCACGCGTACACAACCCAATCAAATCTACGAAATGTTTAACGTCCCCTTACCAACCAATAGGTTATCAAGCAGACGATTAAACTGGCAAATACCAGGCCTGCAAACAGTAGGTCTTCCTGCCGAGATGCAAAGTGCACCCCGGTACTCAGGTGAGCTACTCGTACGCTAAGGACGCACTACCATTTGTCCATGAATAGTACCGGAGCTGTTATGTCGCTCACTACCCGCTAACCACTGAAGGATAGCTAACTTGTAACCCAGCTTAGGCCGTTAGTGAAGCCGACTACTATTTTTCCATGAATAGTACCGGAGCTGTAAAGCACTCTCACTTCTCGGTACACATATGCGCACCTCCCCAAACTGCTCCGCTGGGTAGGCCTGTTCATATGTCTAGCAGCATGAACTACTTGCTATCCAGGCAAGTACCGGAGTACCGTAACAAGTTACAAGTAACGAGTTACGTATAAGGATCACTCACCGACCCCGCTGTTAGCCATGTTTGACCCTTTCGCCCTGGATTCATGAAACTAACAGCTAGTTGCGCGCGAAGAGCGACGCCCAGCATCCACCATCCGCCGAGCAGGCGAACATGCCGCTCCTCTGCAACTAACCACATACCACCACGAGTCCATACCCAAGTCAAGACCATAGGCCGAAGCCAATGGCGGGCGACCTTGACACCCGTGGTACCCTGGTTAAGTAACCGCTCGGGTCTGTCGGTGGAGTAACCACGTACACGTACAGTTAATGTTGACTGTCGCGAACTTAAACGCGAGGTCAATCGATCCATAGCGCTACGCGAGCCGAAACCGGCGGACCACAGCTCGCGCCGGGAGCTAGTTCTTGCGGCACACGTTCCCCAAAGTGTACGCGAGTGTAGCTGCAAATACAGACATGGCGTTCCAAGACACGCGTTATTGACTACGCGTACCAATGTACGCGCAATCCGTATCCAGCTCAAGAATAAACTTGATAACATTTTCTGCGAGACTATTCACGAAGTTGGATCTATCTGCATACATGCATATGTATTTATAAGTTGGGATGTCATAATATGCCAGGTGTTTTTATAATCCTAGTGGCAAGATAGAGTCGTGCTAAACTTAATAAAAGTGAAAAGACCACTGCGAGCGAAACTACGTACTTACGCCTACAGTCGGGACCATGGCAGTTGATGGTGAACGACCAAGACTGCTCCAAAATAATTAATTCATCACGGTAGAATGAATGCTTATTAAATATATGTCAAAAATAGGTACCAAATTGTAATTAGACCCGCTACTTTACCTTAGCAGCAAGAGCTACTACTGCAAACTGCCCGGCCATTATATGCTCTTTTAAAACAAGGTTGGTAAGAGACACCATAAGGTGTCAGATTTGACTAGTTCAGTGTCCACGTGAGTTTACGTATAACTGTGTACTGTTTCTTTATTGTTTAAAAAGATAGTGGAACGGAGTCCAATCGGATGAACACGCAACTACGCAAAAATCGTCGTATCAGAATACCTAAATTATTGTATAATCTTCGCAATACAAAGTTCAAATTGAAAGACTAATGACCTTATAATTACTATAATTAATTTTCAGTATTATTTTTAAGTGGTTTTGATAGTGTAGGTTAAAGTAGGTAATAGGCTAGACGACTGAAAAATTCTAATTAGTCAGTTATTTACATATCTAAAAAATATTGCGCACGTATTTTTTCTTTTATCAAATAAACAAAAAATAACAAAGTTATAGTGCGTTAAAGTTCCGCGTGACGTCACGATATAGTACATTTTTACCTAGGCGTGACGTCACGAGCCCCCACTCCCGAAATTTCACGTTCTTTATCTCCGTCAATTTCTATTGATTCGATAAATAAAAAAATACGTATGTCCAGTATTTTTTGTTGATCTATCTGACGGACTAATTAGGATTATATTTTTTTTGACCCAGTCGGCATGCCTATTAGACTATATTATATTTGTTAAAAAAAACTTTTGTTTAATAACACAACACTTTCAGTGCTGAAAACACAACTGTCCATGTCGAGCAGCATGCCCAGGAGTAATGACGTTCCGCGCCACGCCATATCCGAATCCAACGGTCAACGCGTTAACGAAAACTATGCTGATGTAAATATTCCTTGGACGCGAAGTTTTTAAATAGGTATTTCTTGTCTGCGATGAAAACAGGGCTATATTATTGGGAATACGGAGGCGAATAGAATACAATAGAAAAACAAAACCTATTGGGGATATGAATAGTACTAGCCATTTGTGTTTTGAGAAGTTCCGCTCAGTACGATCCGCTCAGTGCGCTCAGTGGAAAAGCCGCTTAAGAATAACCGCTACGCACACCATTTTATCAGCTAACCCAATGATTTAAAACAAAGTGCGTACCAATCCAAAGGTCAACATAAATACTTACACATCTTAACATGACTGTGAAGATAAATTCTACCGAATACTGATTAAATTTATACATACATTTTATGAGGTGAACGAATATCGGATCGTTTCTAAAGTATAACATTGCAAAAAAGTTAGGTACATTGTTTTTGTCACAACACTATTTTGTACATGTTTTATAATGTTAAATCTCACAACAAACTACAGACTAACTTAACTTAAATATCTAGAACACACAGCCGCTAAAACAACATTAATAATGGCAGTTTTTAATCTATTAATTCACAAATATTGGTTGTTTTGGTTTTTATTTAACAATCTCAAATAGTAAAAATATCACAATAGGTATTCATGGCCGCAGTGATATGAATGCCACTCAATCAATAATAGTAAAAATAGTTCACATAAGTACGGATTGACCATATTCGTGCATATTTCAAACCAGTTAACCATCAAACTTTTTAATGATAGATTCTAAACAATATAAATATTGTATTGAATTAAAGCGTTAGCCCACCTAACACATAAAGCAGAACTAAGATTTTATAATATCCGAAAAATTTCGACAACGCAAGGAGTTGGCTCGGTAGCGTAGTTGGTATCGCGTCCCAGTATTTATGAAAAGTTTGCGGGTTCATATCTCGACTGAGCAGCCTGAGTCAAAATTTTTGGGATATCATAAAATATTATAATAAATAATTGCAATGACAACATAACATTGAGAAAAAACTTAAATAAATAACTATAACTATAACTAACTTAAATAAATAAATAAATAAAAGCTTAGCAATCACAGTAACAAAAAATAAAGCAGACCAGTCTCACGATTATAAATAAATTGCACAAAAAAGCAAGCATGTAAGCTAGTTATTGCAACACAAATTATATTAAACCTAATTCAGAATCAATGCTATTCGCATTGAATAAGCGGCATAACAATTAATGCTAAAATTGCATCATAAAGCTTAAAAAGCGAATCAGCCTTAGTTATTTTATTTGAGTTGAGTCATCAAGGATTCAAGATCGGACACTATCAAAGTAACCATTTTGTATGATAAGGTGTATGAATGTTAATGTAATAAGTTTAAAGAGATGAGGCATACTTGAGATGAGACTTGAGGTCTTGGGCTATGAGAATTATAAACTTAAAATCACATATAACATACCGCCTGAGCTGAGGAGCCGGCAAGACTGCGTAGGGTGAAACACAGAAGCGGTCAATACCTATGGTGCGTCTACATTATCGCGCTTCGGTGAAAGTTCGCGTTGTGTGATGAAGAAGACAAACTTTTCATTCGATAGACAGAGTTGTAAGGGGTTCCAACCTCCATCTTCGGAACACAAGTCAACGTCACCTGTAGGGTGATCGGCTAACTCTGTTGCAAACAGAAATGATTGAAACCGATCCTGTTTTAACAAACTGTGACAGTTTGTCAATTGAAAGTTAGCCAATCACCCCACTGCTCGTTTTGCACCCTGCTAACTAACAAACTGGGCTCTGGCTGGCTCTACGGCTGGCTGATTTCTGCCAGAACAGCTACATTCTGACTGGCGCAACGTCGGCGGTGCGAGGAGCTGTCCACGCTACCCCCAACCCGCATGCCCAACGTGGACATTATGGGCATATAAGGAAGGATAGAAGAAGGCCTATGTCCAGTAGTTGACTGATAGGCTGGTGGTCTTGTAGTTGTTAGATAGATAGATAATAAAAAAAACATACCATCATAAACATACAAAACAAAACGGACAATAACAATAACAAAAGTACATTGAACACTCTTATCACTTAGAGCGATCTATTCCAGAAAACCTTTGGGTGTACTGAATTTAAAAATACTAGCAGACGTTGGTGAAATATCAATAAACACAATAAATTTGTATTAATCTATTGCGTTTGTTGATTTCCTGACCGTAAAAAGTTTTCTAGATCTTTATTACGAGTGGTTATGCATGTGAGGGTTGCCATAGTGACCGATCTTTGAATCATTGATAGATACATTGATAAATACATCGAGACTGATATAGTAGCGCAGATAATATTAGTAATAGTTTTGCTCATAATCTTGTGCTGCTGGCAAGATAAGATAAACGTAGTTTTTATATCAATGTTGTACTTTGCCTTTTGGACAAAATTATACTAGGTACCGTTTACATAATTAACTATAATGTCAATCAAGCAAGCATACTTGCATTGCAATACATCATTTGTACAATGATCAAGCATTATTATTATTTCCTATGATATAGGCCCCCAGTACGGATCTAAAGACTGAGGGGATAGTGCTCAGAAAAACAGTCTTACTAGACCCTAAAAATGGGTTCTGCGCATTCAAGGTTACGTTTAAACCCATGCTGGTGCCTATACCTTAGATTCATTTTAAAAATTGTAACATCTTAATTTCTGGATTGTCCTCAAAAAATGCGTTTTCACCTAAAGTGGCACTTGATCCAAGACCCTAAAAAAATAAGTTATTCCAATGTATTTTTTTGAATTAAACATTATTACGAAAGCATCTTATCAGTTTCTTTATATTGAGCAAAATAATTGCTATTAGCATAGACAACATAATGCTCTATTTAGACAATACGGACAATACCCATTTTTCTAATCTAAATATTACTTGATTAAGATTACCAAGAATTATTTTACTCTTAATTTCTGGATTGTCCCCAAAAAATGCGTTTTCACCCAAAGTGGCACTTGATCCAAGACCCTAAAAAAAAAAGTTATTCCAATGTATTTTTTTGAATTAAACATACTTACGAAAGTATCTTATCAGTTTCTTTATATTGAGCAAAATAATTGCTATTAGCATACACAAAATAATGCTCTATTTAGACAATACGGACAATACCCATTTTTCTAATCTAAATATTACTTGAATAAGATTACCAAGAATTATTATTCTCTACGATATTTAACTTTTTAGTAAATAGTAGTCTGCAACTAGTAAAAATATTATTATTTTGTTTATCGTTCACAGGTAATTTTTGGCATACGGGAGATATTACGGGCCCTTTTCAGGAAAATTAGAATAATAATTAGCTTTAGAATATTAGATCATGTTAAAATTGAATCACGTCATAAAGAAGATCGGTCAGTTTCATACAACCTGTGACCTGAGACCTACAATGTCGCGTCTAGAAATGACCTATGTCCTAATTGCTAGTTCTTATTGCCTCCAATATCCTCATAATAATAATCAATTGAACATGATATCCTCATATCATGTTCAATTAATCGTTTTTTTTTTTTATTAAAGCCGGAGAATTTTTCTAGATATTTATTTTATAATTTTAGGTTACGATCGTTTAGGACACTGGCGCCATTATACAAAAACTAACCAAACGCGTGCTTTGTTAGTGGCAGTTTTAGATGGTTGAAATTGGGACGAGAGATGCACAATATGGGTGAGAGTGCGTTCAATAACCATGATTCGCTATGATAGGGCGTATTGCAATCAATATTTATTATTAAGTAACTAAGTATTCCGGCTTTAATAAATGCAGTTTATAATTATAATTTCAATACTCCATTATCAAGAATATTTTTACATGATTCGCACTTTTAGTCGCTTCCATTTATGGTCAGGTCTTAAATGAGCGGCCTTCTTTACAACGAGCAATACCATTGATTGATTGAACACAATGGAACCACGTTTTTTTTTATCAAAGCGCTGTAATAAGTACACGGTTTTCTTAGAAAAGGACCCATATACGAATTAACAAGCAGAGATCAACTTCAAATACATAATTAGTTATAATAATAAATAGAATTATATTAAATACTGCTGCAATATTTTTTGCACTAATCTTACATAATCACAAAGTTAATACTCACAACCGAAAAAAAATGACTTTATTATGATAAAATCATTTTTATCCAACTAACTATCGGGAACAGCAAACAACTTGTGAATTCAAAAATATGTCTAAGAAATCTGTAAAAGAGCGTAATAAAATGTACCTCCCAGAAATATTGTTGTCTCCCTCTCAAAGCATAATACAAATGCGACTTCATTTCACGTACCTACGCGATTGATAGAGACAAACTTCTTTACTCCATTCGATTATACCGGATTAGGTTCAGAGGTAGAATCACGAATATATATGGCTGTCGTACATCGATCGTTGATCAAGTCGTATCATAAGCATAGAGTAAAATGTTGTCCAATAAGAAAGTGTTGCTTCATAACTACGCTTTGTAATTGGTCATAATTTTACGATACGCTTACGATACGAATACTAATGCCCTACAGTAACAAAGTAAATATCCAATCGCTAACTGTATCCCGTAGTTAGTTGGGAATAAACAACCATTAGAATTATACAACTAAAGAGGTAGATATGAGTTACCGTTCTCGTAAGAATTATTCGAGAAAGAATAAACTTTTGAATAGCTTACTGTAAAAACATCTTTCTATTAAACGACAAGCTTTGATAACCATTGTATATAAAAATATATTTTGTTTTTTTTATATGGTAATCTTTGTATGAATAGCATTTTAATAAACGAGTATAAATTTGAGCTAAATCCAATTAAATGTATTTCTTAACTTGTTTAGCTTACAGAGCTTTTTAATAACGAGTAATAAGTATGAGCTGTATTAAAAACGGACTTTTTATACCTGTTGAGCTTACATAGTTTTTTAAGAAACGAGTAATAACTATGAGCTGAAATTAAATCGTATTTCTTATATCTGTTGCGCTTACATCAGAAAAGATATCTTACTACTAGGAGAAATCTAATTCTAACACATTTAACACTCAAAGCGAAATCGACATCAATCGTCTACGTCAGCATGACACATATTTTAAACTACTTGATTCTAAACATAGAAACATCTAGATAGACAATGAGATCAAAATTTACTAGGGAATGTAAATGGTTAATTATTCGGCGATGATGTGGAAATCTAATTAGAGATTCTACTAAGATGCTACTCGACATACAATGCCACAAGTCAATACTATAAGAGACATAATTTTCAATCGTATTTTGGAAATTTTAAAACTTGATAGTGTCATGTATTTTGTTATTGTAGATACACATTTTAAATTGTATTTATACGTTGCTGGTTGAACGTATTACAACTTTTATAGCTTCGTTTTTAAGCTATGTCGTTCGGTAGTTTGAGAGAGCTTTCGATTCGTCATTGCTTATCCTTTCCTATCGCCAACGATACCAATAGCGGTCAATAGAGATGCTTAGAACGAATGTTTTACGTCTAATTCTTCTTCGTCGCTACAATATCTCCAGAAGAAAGCAACGCTGATAACGTAGCGTGTGTAGCGCTAAGCGTTCCCGACGTATTAACTAGGTTCGTATGGCCGTTATTCAGGACCCCAACACTAGTTCCAGAGCTAACGATAGTAACATTAGGCGGAGGGGCCGATCCTGTAGCAAAACCAGTAGACAATACCTTTTGCGTGTTCTGCATCATAAAGGATTTTGTTCCCGCGCTGCCTAAAGTCAGAACCTTTTTCAACATCACCGAAGAGTTGCAAGCGTTGTCGATCATATCTTTTGTAGTGGAAATACCGTCGAAATCAGTGGTAGTACTTATCTTTGGCGCTGGCTTCATGGTAGCTACGTTGAATGACATCCCGTTTCGGTTGATGATGTTACGGGATACGATTGCGTTGTGGAGTATGTTGCCAGTGGGGAATGATTTTGAGGTGACGTTGACGTACTGCGGCGTACCGATGATGGTCGCGTTGGAAGTGCGAGAGCCGAACCCGATTATTGTGCTGCCGGTACCTTGCGACATTACGGTGCTGAATGACCCGGTTTTAGTGTTGAGCGGGATACTGAAACAAACACTGGTAATAAAATAAAAATCAGGTAAAACATTCCTTAAGGTTCGCAAGTTTCGCATTTTGTTGTGCGTGTCGCTGTAAAGTTTAATTATTTGATAAGCGCCTTATCATCTGTTAGGTCTGAGGTGTAAGGGGGTTCCATCCAACCTCACCTGCCCGTGGTGGACAAACAAACAGAGCTCTAGCGGCCGGTTGATTGCGGCATAGCGCACCCTAACATCGGCACAGCTAAATTCCCTGGTGTTATTTTTTTTTATCAAAATGCTTTTCCTATGTAATTTAGTTTATGCCTACATAGATTGGTCTGCTGGAACAGGACATCCTCACAACAACAACACAACACCAGCCTATATTAGTACACTGCTGGAAATAAGCCTCCCTTGATAAGGAAATATAAGCCTTGCCGGAGTCCCTTTGTAAGTTAGCAGGGTGCATCAAAGGCATGAGGTTGGAACCACTTACAGCTCATCATCAACATAATTAAAAGAAAGTAATCTAATTACACGAACCAGATAGACCGACGCGTCGACAAAATTGCGTTTCTGTGCTTAAGACGTTTCGTCGTGGAAATCTTTTGAGGAGGCTTCCACAGATATAGACACAGACATTAATTCATACAAAACGGTAAATAACAACAATAAAAGTGGACAAGTACCTAATGCATTCACAGACATAATAACAAAAATAAAGACAAATTATACAGGTGTGTAGGACGTAGCTGCTATGTACAGATCAGTACGAAAAGCCCTGAGCTCAGCATATGCTGCAAACGATTCATTGACAGACATGATAGAAAAATAAAATAAAATTATTGATCATGAATGTAAACTGCAAACTCACCCACGAATCACTTGCGAAGTTGAGTTAGGTATGCTCTGTATAGTGACAGTAGCCTGCGGTAAATGGACGCTCCTCTGCACGTTCTGTTGAACGGTAGGACTTGTGTAGTAGTGTACAGTGCTGCCGGTAATGCGACGCGGCGCAATGTGGGCGACTGGTACACTGTGAACCACGCCGCTTGAGGTGGACTGTACTGTGATGCATTTCGTTTCTTTGTTCGTGAACTGGAAGAAAGATTTTGAATTTGTGAAGCAAATAAATAACGCTGGACACTATCACTACTATTGTTTGTGTTATCTGTGCTATAACCAGTGATCGGAATTAGGTGAGCTAATTTACCTAAAGTTCAAAGAATAGAGTCAAAAAAAATGGAGACTTCCTTACCATTAACATTTTTTTCCGGGAAATCTTTCCCGGAAATTGGGAATTTGTTCCAAGTTTTAGGATATCAGTTAAGTACATTTAATATTAATGTTATTCATACAGAAAACTAACTGAATTAATTTTCCTTTTTAACAAACTTCAATAAGATTTATTTTGTTATTAACTCAGGTAAAAAACTGGATTCGCCTATGTTTTCGTTTCCCAGAATAGCCAAATCATGCTGTCCCTTTAAGTGTTTGTAGCAATACACAGCAAACCAGTGATAAACAACAACAACAAACGCTAAGAAAGGGACAGCATGCTTTGGCTATTCTGGGAAACGAATCATTGTTTAAGTAAACAATGACAAAAGGGTTGAAGGGTGAGGGTGTTTTGCATCCAAACGGCGTCATAACTTGTATGCGTGCGTGCATCACTTCTGTAGTTACCTCGGCAGCGTGTGTATCTTAGACTCGTGAATATTTTATTAACCTGTTTTCGTATCGATTATTGGATCTGCTTCACATAACTACCTTGGCTTGAATTTACGGACTGCGATTTATTGCAACCATATCACTACTTGTACCTATCTACCTTGGCTTGAATTTACGGACTACGATTTACTGCAACCAGAAATTTACTGCGCTTTACGGCAATCAAATTACTTGGTAAGTCTTTGATTTGTACTACACTTTTAAAACATTCTAAATATTAGACTGCTTTTGATAAATTTACCAAATTCAAACAATTTTATGCAACTATTTATTTATGGAATTTTATTCAGTGTTTTATATTTGAGTTCGTGCACAAATGTTGGAGCTACTGGCAATTCTATCATCAAACTATATTTTACGCGAAGACGTCCCTGGAAAAGTGTAGAAACTATATATTTGTCTCATTGTTTTCAGTAATTTTTCTGCCTCAACGCAACTAGCAAATAAATGGCGACCAAACCTACCGACGGGATTGTACAGTCGTGGATTAGAGATCACCCCGAATTGTACCACGACCCCGCTAGCAACACGATATTTTGTTCTAAATGTGAGAATTCTATTGTATGCAAAAAAAGCAATATACAGAGGCATATTGACGGACCAAAACATCAAGGTACTGCTAGGCAAGTGAACGAAGAATTTTATTTAGATTTAATACAATTTCTTATATTGTGTAACATACCCTGGTCACGAGTAAATCGACCAGAGTTTAAAACTTTTTTAATGAAATATATGTGTTGTAAATGTACAAATGTTAAAAGGATTCCCGATGAATCGTTATTGAGAAAGGTTTATTTAGACGTAGTTTTTAAAAAAAAAATTGCATTAATCCATGACCATGTTCTTAATCAGAAACTTTGGATATCTCTAGATGAAACTACCGACTATTTAGGTCGTTATATTGTAAATTTTCTTGTAAAACCTTTAAATCTCGCAACAAACAAACCATTTTTAATAGCTTGCAAAATGTTAGAAAAAGTAAATGGAGAGACAATAGCTCATTTTGTGATTGGATGCCTAGAAAATATGTGGGGAGACTCGTATGAAGACAAAGTAGGAGATGTTTTAGTTTTATGTTCTGATAGCGTAGCATATATGTTAAAAGCAGGAAGAATGTTAAAGAACTCCTTGCCAAATATGATACATGTTACCTGTTTAGCACACGCTCTTAACCGCGTTGCAGAAAAAATACGGACACAATATGCGGATGTGGATACTTTAATTTCAAATGTAAAAAAAATATTTTTAAAGGCTCCTAATAGAGTAAAATTGTTAAGGGAAAAATTTCCGAGCCTGCCATTGCCACCTGAACCTGTCATAACAAGGTGGGGTACATGGCTAGAAGCAGCTTCGTATTATGCTGAATATTACGAAGAAATAAAAACTATTGTAAGACTTCTAAGAAGTTCTGATTCTTTGTCTATCAGGCATGCTAAAACTGTCCTAGGAAAAGAAAGTTTAAAAACTGATTTAGATTACATTGACGAATATTTTAAAATAATTCAAATTTCATTAAAAAAATTGCAAAAGTCTAACTTATTGTTGACGGAATCTTTCCATATTTTTGATGAAGCAAGAATTGTTCTAAGCTGGTGTTCTTCTGAACCAGTAAAACAAAAATTAGAAAACGTTATGGACAGAAATCCCGATCTAGATGCATTAAGAGACATTTGTGAAAATATAGATAAAGGATTAGATAATGAAAATGAATTATTGTCATTCTATAAATATGTACCTGTAACTTCAGTTGATGTTGAAAGGTCCTTCTCTACGTATAAATGGATTTTAAGTACAAAAAGAAATCGTTTGAAAATAGATAATATGGAAAAACTCCTAATGATTTTCTTTAATTCTCCGGACGAAGATATTTCTTTATACTCCGTCCATGATGAAAACGTTAGCGATTCAGATTAAGGGACAAATTCAACATCAATGGAAATAATGTTTAGAGTTCCGACTGTGTATCTTAGGTAGGACTGGTTACTTTCTTAATTATTGATTTCGAGTTCCATTATCTGTACAAAATGAATAAATGGTACAAAAACTATAAAATGGCTTTTTTATTCCCTTGCTTAAATAAATGTTTTTATTACTATAGCTATTTACTAAAGCTGGTTTATAAATCACATTAGCTTCCGCGCTTACTTACATCGTTCATTTTATTTGTTGAAAACAATAAAAATCGTGCTTACCGTTTTTTACAACAATCGAATTCGTTTCCTCTTCTTGTTATCAATAATAAGAAGAGGAAATTAATTCGATTGTTATTTTACTGTATTAATTTTAGATGGACCTAAGTAATTTCTCGAAACCCGGGAAAATTTTCCCGGAAAAATATTTAGTCGCAAGGCGTCTCCACTTAGTCTCTGTTATTTTTCGAACTTTAGGTATTTTAGCTCACCTAATTCCGATCACTGGCTATAACACAGCATTATATAGCCCCAAACTAAGCAGAGTCTATATTATGGTAACTACATGGCTGATATAATATGTACTTATATACTTTTTTGCATTTACAAATAGTACACACATACATTAACATACATAATAAAACACCCAGACCTGAGACATGTCTTAGTAGATCATACAAACATTTATCTCGCGACAGGAACTGAACCCGCAACCGTCTGCGTCTCAGGCGGAACCTTCGCCATTGCAAGACAGATGTCATCAACATTAACAACTAATTTGAAGAACACACTAAGATAATTTGGAAATTTGGATCTAGTTATCCATCAAATTAAAAAAATAATAAAGAGCCCCAGTTTTTTTGACCAATAGTATCTTGTGGTGTGACACACAAGCACAAAGACTATTCAAAAATCTGTTTCAACGAGCTTACTCACATTGCTTGTGTTCAGTGTAGGTCCAAGATCGAATTCGTCACCTACCAAAGTAAGTGTATCAGGATTCGCACCAGTTAGTTTCTCAATAGCTTTCCTAGCATCAGCATCACTCTCAATATTCTCCAAATTGCGGCTCAAAAACTCTATATCCGCGTCCAAAAGTCCCTCTAAATTCTGATCGTCATCAGATTGTTTGCAAAGAGTAAAGTCGTCATGCTCAAGTTTTATATCCTCTACTTTAATTCCGTCAATATCGTCTAAGTTCTCAATTTTAACGTCAACACCGGCAACTAAATCATCGACTTTGATACCCTCTACTTTCATCTCGTCTAAATCTTCAACTTTTATCCCGTCGACTTTGATATCGTCGATATCTTCAACTTTTATGTCGCATAGATCGGTATCAGTAGGAACATCGGAGAAGTCTTTGGTGTTATCAGAAGTCCCAATGTTGTATTGGCTTGCATTGAAATTGTCTGTGTCAAAATCTTGTTCTATTTTGATATTGTCAAGTTGGTACGGCTCTACCACTTGAGTGTTACTTGTGGATGGTTGTGGGCTGTCATTATTTGCTTCATTGAGGTTTCTTTTCATGATGTATGCTTTTATTTTCCGCAGCATGAATTGAGGAGCTTTGAAGCCAGTTAGTTCTCCGAGCATTGGAAGCGATGTGTGCTTATACGCTTCGCTTTTTGCTAATTCCTCGATGTCTTCAAGGACCTGAAATAAAGAAGAAAATCGCAATGATTGGATTTCAAGAAATAGAACTTTCTCGAAATCAAATAAAGTTAAGTTATCATACAGCAATCTAAAGAATTAACTGACCAAGGCACCAAACTAGATGCCAGAAACGCAACACGCAGGGCCCCCATTTATTTCCATTTCTCGCAATTCAGGGCTATGGTGGTCCAATCTCTATTTAGAGTCTAAGT
Organism: Horisme vitalbata; assembly: GCA_951804965.1. Taxonomy (NCBI): domain Eukaryota; kingdom Metazoa; phylum Arthropoda; class Insecta; order Lepidoptera; family Geometridae; genus Horisme; species Horisme vitalbata. The sequence goes on from OX638093.1 coordinate 17,913,099, forward strand.
TGTCACGCCATCTCAATCTAGTAGGTCTTCCACGATCCCGTCTTCCACCGTTAGGGGCCTACTTTGTTGTTATTTTAGTTCGTCAAGCATGCAGCAGACCTTGAAGTGTATCGGATATTTAAAACCCAAGTAAGCTCTTTCATCACTTACCATGATGTAAGTTTTTCCGCCAACGGCATTAACCAAGTTATGACCAGCAATCCATTCCTTATCTGCTGTGTCGGCGGGATATCTGAGAAGACCAGCGTGTCTTGTATAGAGACGGCCTCTAGCGTTGCCTAAGCCCAGGACCTGAAATCAAGGGGATATTAATTCTATGAAAATATTACATTTTATCACCAATGATACTCTGGAGTACATTCTTGGATCTGTTTTATGCTCTTGGTTTATATGCGGTGTGAATCACACTGGTTTTCTTTCTAACAAAAAGACAATTGTCTAGGTTAGGTAATCTACACAACAAGGCTAACCTGGGCAGTTGACTCAAAACAAAAGTTTGTTTACCACAATGTAACTTATTAATCTCGCAGCCCCAAAAGGTGGGACCCATTATAGACAGTGATCGGACAGAAGTTGTATCCAACACCAGCTGTTGGTCCCTATGACAATAGACAATAGAAAAACATTAATTTACTATTATAGAACACAATACATACCACAACAGCTAATAGTAAGAAATGCCATCCCGACATGTAGTTGTGTGCCAAAGCACTACACTCGACTTTTTTTTACATAAAATAGTCAAGCGTTTGACCACTATCACACCTGAGACAGGTGAAGATGTGGTCTAAGATGGAGCATGCTTGCCTAGAAGGTGATTAGGTGTCAGCTACAAGTCATACTTAACATTCGTAGGCTGAGTATTATTATGAATTTATGATCATCTCAGCCCGGAATCAACCACTGCTGGGTATAGGCACCCCTTTGTTTATACCAGCCTCCTCTGTCATGTGCTATAATTAGTTTAATTATAACAAGCAATTTAAATAACGCATACTTTGTGGGCATGAGATCCCATAATAAACAGAGTTTCGGACGTGAGCCGCGCCGGATCCCATTTGTCGGGGTCCCTGAGAGACGGGGAGGGGGTCGGCGGAGGGGTTACCCCATCAGGTGCTTCTTCTTTAATCTTCTTGCGTTTTGCTGCGATGTCAACATCGCTGTCGGTGTCTTTTCTCTTGTTTATTACACCCTGGAATTAGAAAATACCGCTTAGCTTTGTCATCATATTTTTTAAATATATATATTACATTTTAGCTCTACTTGCCTGAAACCCAGGATTACCTAGTTCAGGCTCAGGTGTTTTAATACATTTCCAACAAAATAAGATATAATAATAATAAATAAATAAATAATGCGGGACGTAATCACACAGCATCATGTAGCCCCAAACTAAGCAGAGCTTGTATTATGGGAACCACATGATTGATATACTTCACATATAATTTTCTTTTGTAAATACATACATAGAAACACCCAGACCCGAGACAAATACAGATCTTGTATTTATTTTGTTAAATTTTTGAATAAATTATTATTATTGTTAGTATCTGCAGGTTCACTTTGGGAAAAGTGTTCCTGTAGGGAAATAGAGTAGATTGAGAACAACTTGTTTGTTTGACTTACGTCATTTTCAAAGCTGACTGTAATTTTTTTTTTAAATCCAAAATAAAAGAACTTTCAAAATAAACCGATAGTTTCCTCAGGACAAAACCTTCGAACTACTAAAGAAAAGATAACTGCCCTTAATGAGGTAAAATTTTGCCCCAACCTGTGTAGCATCAGCATTCGTTCGCAGTTCGGCAATTACGAAAATGTCTTGTAAGGCCAATAGGGGAGTGATAGCTACAACAGCACATTTTACAGCCAAGTTGTGTTGCTAGGGAAGTACCACTGAAACGGAGCTGCGAGCCGAAGCTGGTACAGAAATATTTCATGCCACTTACTTCTTGCTTGATGCCAAACTTTGAGTCCACAATGGACCCACTGTCGTTCCCTTCACTCAGTATAGATTTGTTAGGCATGTATAATAAACGGGTAGCATCGAGCATTGCACGACAGACCGCCTTCACCTGAAATTGGCAAATTTTATTTATAAAACAGCAAAGTATATGCACTTGTGTAAAAATCTATTTCAAAACGAGATTAAAAATTTAATACAATCAAGTAGGTAGTTACCTAAGTATGGTATGATGTATGTGTTGTATTGTATGTGTATTAGGTTAAACATTGGAATTGTCCCATTCTAAGATTCACAAAATGGAAAGTCACAGCCAGTATGATACTTGTCTCGATATTGATTTATAGCTAATCCAACTAATATTAAAAATATGAAAGTTTGTGACGATGAATGGATACATAGATGTATGTTTGTAACACTTTCATGCAAAAACTACTGAACAGATTTGAATGAAACTTGGAATATAGGTAGGTATTCTAGGTAATCACATTATTATTATACTAGCTTCCACCCGCGGCTTCGCTCGCGTGTTAGCCTATGTGTTAATCTAGGTCACAAACTATGTATATTCCAAGTTTCATCCAAATCCGTTTAAAAGTTTTTGAAAGAGTAACAATCATTTATCCATTCCATTTATCCATTCATCCATACATACTCACAAACTTTCGCATTTATTATATTTGTAGGAAGTAGGATACTAGCTTCCGCCCGCAGCTTCGCTCGCGTGGTACCCGGATAAAAAGTAGTGTAATCCGTTCAGTAGTTTTCGCGTGAAAGAGTAACAAACATTCGCATTTATAATATTAGTGTGAAGTAGGAAGTAGGATGCTGAAGTTTTTGTCTCAACTCTGTAACAGCTGAACGTATTTCGATTTACTAAGAATATTAAATAGTTTGTGACCTGGATATACCTCACACATTTTCGTCTGGGTACCACGCGAGCCAAGCCGCGGGTGGAGAAAGCGAGTTTATTTCGCTTTCACTCCCTAAACACTTGAGCTGACCTTTCCTCATGAAATTTCGCATACACATTGTCAGGGATACAGAATCGGACATACGTTATCTTCCATCCAGAAAAACTTTCTTCCCAAGGAACTTTCACGCGATCAAAGCCGCATGCGGAAGCTATACTTATTCCATTTAAAAATGTATTTTTGATATATTTCAAAGTCCAGAACTAGTGATTGCAGCCATGTGGCTAACATTGAACGATTTTTGAATCGATTATTGACACCAAAAAAAACAGACAAAAAAACAAAAACCGAATAAAAAAACTGATATCATTGTTGGGTCTTAATATCTCAAAAAATTAATTATTTCATCAAGAACTATAATTATTTTTATTTTAATTACAATTTGGTATTGTCCAAATTGTATTGCTAATATTGTAGAAGAAAATGATATAATTAAATGGCGTAAAAAGTTTTGAATGAAAAAGACATGAAAACTCTTTTGTCAAATAACTTAGGTTTGGACCACAGATATAGGAATGCAACTAGATAAAGTCTTAAAATTCAATATTGCTGATATGTACTTTCTTATGTCCAATATCATCAGTTAGAAAGGGATGCATAGATATATCAATGCGACTTCAAAAAGTTAATCTTACCAGAGGTCTCATTTACTAACTCAGTTGCACACTGAAATGATAAGCACCGGTCCTGTTTTTACAAACTTTGACAGATTGTCAAGTGACGTTCTTGGAATTTCGACAGATGAAGTGTCAAAGTTTGCAAATAAGGGTCCGGTGCCGATCACTTCGGTGTACAACCGAGTTAGTAAATGAGGCATCTGGGCGCTCGAACAAATTTCTATTCAGGTTCATACAAATGCCCTGGTACGAAGTCGCAGAAATCACATTGAGATAAAGTATGCATGTCCTTCTAGCTAACATATATGGACATAAGAAAGTAGAGATCAGCTGTATGAGTCAATGTTCAGAACATAAATGAATTTTAAGACTTCTTCTATGCTTTAGTCCTATTTCTTTGGTTTGGACATAGGTACGTCAAAATAGTAGGGGAGCCCAAGCGGGGATTTCGGGATTTATAAAGCGCGGCAGATTAATATACAGGGGGATACCTTGTACCCGGTTAAGTACCTCCACAAAACATGAGGCCCATATATAAGGCCGCCCGTGAAGGATACAGGATCAGATTAGTAAAAAAAAATTGACCATCAGAAATTCTCGAGTGCGTCAGATTAAGGTACGGGGGAGTTAATTACATCCTAAAAAGTGTATATTCCACTAATCTGACAATTTGAGAGTGACGTAAAAAAGGGGAGGGCAACAAAGTTGTAAAAAAAAAAACGTCATCTCGACATTCTCGAGCGTAGCTAATTTTTTTTTTTTGAAGGAAATAATTCAAGAATAATGAAAAATATATAATCTGACGATTTCCGCAAGCCGAAATAACAAAAATTCGTCGATAAAGTTAAATGCGTGCAGCTGCGTGATGCCTACATTTCCTTCTCCGCGTTTCTATTCCTCTCTCACTCTTTCTCTATCTATTACTCTCTCACTCCGTCCCCACTCTGGTTTCTGTTGCCATGACGCCATCACAGCTGATCATAAAGACTCGTTCGTGGCATACTGTTTACAACGTGTTTCCAACGTTTTGGCTTTTTTTGCTATTATAACCCTTCATCTGCGTCGATGCGATTAACTTCAAAAACTAATCCGCCTTTGAGCTTGAAAAACCACGTCGATCGCCACCAAGCTGGTCAAAATCGGTTGATTCGTTCGAGAGATATCGTGAACGAAAGAAACCCGAAAATTTTTCGGGATTACTCCGAAATTTGTGGTTCGATCAATTAAAATTGCAAAATTACTTATGAGGATGATAAAACTGCGTCGAATGGTGCCAACCGCGTGAAAATTGGTTGATCCATTCAAAAGTTATTGCGGCTTGAAAATTCCAAAAATAGTGTTCTATGAAACTTCTATCAGACTTTCGAGCAGGGAGAGCTCAAATGCATAGAAATATTATTTCTTTGAACTCAGCGAGCTCAAAATATCACATAAATTATATTTTGAGCTGAAAAATGTCATAAGTACAATTTCAAGCGCCCAGGAATGGAATTAGCGGGAAGTTGCAGGGATGGCCTTTAAAGTGAACCGTTTTTCTAATTTTTTTTGTCAGATCAGGCGAATCCCTCTAGATAATCGTCAGATTATGAGACAGTACGTTTAGAACATAAAGATGAACCATATATATCTGACGCGCTTGAGTATTTCAAAATGGCGATTTTTTTTGCACATTATGAAAATGGCCGCGAGTTTGCGTCCCATCGAAATCGTCAGATTAGTGAATGAGAGCTTTTTTTTGGTGTACTTAACACTCCCTTAGAAAATCTGACGCGCTCGATAATTTTTTTTTTTTTCATTTTCAACCCTTAAATACAACCACCCGCATCATGCAAACAATCAGATTAACATACGTACATTATTAAAAATACGTAGGGCATTGATGCTATCAATATCTGATGCGCTCGAGGATGTCCATGCAACAGTTTTTTTTTACATATTTAAAAATCTATAGTCGCTTCCCCCACCGATGTAAAGGTATATATATCATATAACACTTTTTTTGCTTCTTATCATCTAAGCTTTGCATCCCAATAGGTCTCCACGACGCTCGAGTAAATCCCCATTTAGCCTCGTGGGCTCCACTACTAAAATGATGTTCCTGAAAACTATGACAAGCATGCGTCAAGGGAAAAATACTTTTCATGATTGCTTTTTCACATGAACACAGGCGGTTGTTGGGCGTATGAGCAAACTAGAGCGACCAGTGTATGTTGTCTGGTAGGTCATTCTAAAATGCCTAAGGGAAATGTATTGAGAGGACAATCGAAGGAGTTGGTGATACGCTTGCGTGAGTATTTTGAAAAGGAAAATCAAAACAATGGACCCCTTCTGCCTGTGTCAAAAGTGCGTGAACGTGTTGCAGAAGCGCTACTACGGCATCAGTGTTACTACTGTAACAAACATTACAAACAAAGTTCATTGCAAAAGCGGCACCGAAAAAAATAAGGCCTCATCGCCAAAAAAAAAAGAGACCGCACCTTGTATGCCATGTGGATGAATTTGATGCTGATGCAATACGACGTCACATATACAACTACTACTTGAGAAATGAATTCACAACGTTAAGAAATTGACAATATCGCTCCGGGACTATGGTTTGTTTCGTGGGCTGAAGTTTTCGTTAGCAAATGAATTAAAACGAATTGGATTTTTATTTAAAAAAGGGAATAAAAGAAAAAATTTGATGGAGCGCATAGATATTGCCCTAGACTGGTGTATCTTTTTGAAGAAAGCAAAACAAATAGAGGACTGGGTAAACGTATTTTTTATCGACGAAACGTGGCTCAACCACAACACCTAACCACATCACCTAACCACACTTTATCGAGGTACTGGACTGATGATAATGCTGCGTCTACCTCGAAAGTACCTATAGGAAAAGGAGAAAGATTAATCGTTTGTGATGCAGGAAGTAAAAAAGTTTTTTTAGATGGAGCTTTGCTAGCATTTAAATAAAAAAAGACCGTGGAATACCATAAAGAAATGAATGCTGAAATCTTTGAAGGACTTACTGCTGTCACCAGAAGAACCATCTGTTATCATCATGGATAACGCACTATATCACTCTCGCCAGTTGAATAAAATGCCAACGCTATGTTGAAGTGTAAACTGGTAAAAATTTTAAAAACAAAAAAGCAGAAACCTCTATACGTTGTGGATGAAATCGCAGCTGAACACGGTCACAATTTTCAGACTTCCGCCATACCACTGCCAATATAACGCCATAGAACTTATTTGGGCACAAGTGAAAGAATATGTGGTTCCCATAACACAAGCTCTGCTTACTTTGGGGCTACATGATGCTGTGTGATAGTCCAGCATTATTTATTTATTTATTTATGCTGCCAGAAATACCACGAGCCCACCATTTACAGACAAAAAGATGCTCGAATTGCACAAATTAAACAATGCCTGCAACCAAGTGACACCTGAAAATTGGGCAAGTGCGGTGGAAAAGACCAAATGATTAATATTATCGGATTGGGAAAGGGATGTGACTTTCGATAACAAGACTCACCATCTGACGCCAGTTTGATGTCGGTCGACGATTAATAAAGTTTATTAATATAGGTAGGTAGCTGGTATTACTTATATATCATAAAATTGAAAATACCTATTTTATGTCAAACAAATAAAACCGACAAGTATAATCGATTATCGATTTTGCGTTGTCAAATCGCTAAACCAAGTATTTAGATAGCTGCAAACACTACTTCCATCAGTGTTTCTGAATGGAGGCTTTTGGTAGCAACTGGCAACGCATTTGGTAACATTTTTATACAAAATATTAATGTATTTAGGATTATTTTCCTATTCATCCTGTCCTATTATTAAAAAGTGTTCTTTGATATGCAAATAATACAAATAACTTATTTTTGTCATCCATCTGTATGATGCCTCTTTATCTATTAGGGCATCAAAAATATAAAATTTTATTCAAAAAAATAAAATCTTGAAACAAGAACAGTATGGATTTCAAAAAGGCAAATCCACAACGTTGGCTTCTTATGAGTTAGTGAATAGGGTAATTAACTGTATTGACAACAATGAACTTGTAACAGTGATGTTTTTTGACATGTCCAAGGCGTTTGATTTTGTTTCTCATGACCTTTTACTGACAAAGCTAGAAAAGTATGGAATCCGTGGACCTGCGCTTAGCTGGTTTGATTCTTACTTAAATAATCGCCAACAATGCGTTGAAATAAAACAAATTAACAAGAAAAAGGAGCTAACGTCATTCCGCTCATCCTATAAATGTAATAAATTTGGAGTGCCACAAGGAAGCGTGTTAGGACCACTTCTTTTCCTAATTTACGTTAATGATCTTCCTGACATCACTGATAAACACTGCATACTTTTTGCCGATGACATTTCTTTAATTTTTTCATCTAAGCGTAATATTGAAATTGATGACTATATATGTGACATTAATAAAACAATTGAATCCGTAATTAAGTGGCTTGATATGAATAATTTAAATGTTAATTTGACAAAGACCAATTATATTCAGTTCGGCTCATATGCAAGGAAAATCAAACCGTTACACTTTACTTACCAGAATACAACAATCTCAGAAGTTGAAAGTACAACATTTCTTGGTATAGTCTTAGACAAAAACTTAAATTGGAAAGCCCACGTAGAGAAAGTCTGCTCAAAAGTAAATAGATTTGTATATGCTCTCTATAGGTTAGGGAAAACATCATCCCAAGCCACGGTACTTCAGGCGTATCACGGCTATGTGGCATCCGTCCTTACTTACGGACTTATTCTTTGGGGAAATTCGACAGATATGCCGCGAGCGTTCATAGCACAGAAAAAGTGTACAAGAGCAATTGGAGGAATACCGCCATGGGAATCTTGCAAGCCACTATTTAAGAAGTTCGGGCTTCTCACCCTACCCAGCTTGTACGTGTTGGAGTGTGCTCTATTTGTTAAAAAACACAATCATTTATTTGTACAGGCTGATCAGTTGTATCCAAGAAGCACAAGGAATCGGGGTAGAGTTGTGATACCCAAAATTCCTAGGACGAAAATGTATTTAAACAGTAGCTATGTTATGTGTGGGAAGATTTACAACTCTATACCTGATACTATAAAGAATCTACCATTACCTAAATTCTTAGAAAAAATTAAGATCTGGCTAAAAGAAAAATGTCTTTACTCTATAAATGATTTACTAGATTAATAGGTATGTTGTTATTTAATTAATTAATGTCTAGAATTTAAATTTGACTTGGTTATTTTTTAAATTGAATGTGTATTATCTGTATTTAGTGCATGTTTAATAAATGTTACCTACAAATTATTGTACACCCATTAAGTTGGTAACATAGAGAAACAAATAATATTAAGTAAGACCTGTATTTAAAACCTATGTTAAGCAATAAATAAATTATCTTATCTTATCTTATCTTATCATAGCTAATTATGAAAAGTCATTAACTTATTACGAAAAAAAAACGGATTGCAAACTAACCTTTTTAGCTTTTGGTTCGGACTGTTTTAGATAAGAACGTTGGCAGCATTGAGTTTCAAATGTCAAAAATAAAATAATAAGATGGAAGAAATAGAGTAGTTGTATAAGATTATTATAAAAATATATTAGTTAAAAATATGCAATCTAATGTAGTAAAATAAATGAAACTTACCTGTTCTTCACTAACAGAATCACCTCCCAAATTAGATCTAATGTTGTCCACAGCAGGTACAAAAAATTTCTGAAATAAAAACCATCTCTCATTTATGTGTAAAATTCTCAAGGCCATACTACATATAAAAATATTAATGCAAAATTTGTGAGGAAGTATTAGCACTAAAAGTTGAAAATTAGGAGCTTAGTATCTGCACACAAACAATATTAAAATAATAAAACAAATTAAGTCATATGGACCACTCCGCTCCACTGAGAATCAATCTCAGAGAATAAATTAACATTAAGTAATAATAACTAATTTGAAAAAGTGATTGCATAAATAATGAACTCATTCAATAGGCATGCAAGCTATTTAGTGAGTTAGCTAACCATTAAAAATAAATTACTAAGTAGTGTAAGGGGTTTCAACCACCATCTTCAGAACCTAAGCCACCCTCACCTAATAGTGCACCCTGTTGTATTAACTGGGATTAAAGGGCATATTCCCCTTTATTAGGTATGTCCAGCAGTGGACTGATATGAGCTGGTGTGGGTTATTACTAAGCACATAAATGTTACCTCTAGATATTTTCTGATGACTTGGTCAATGTCTCTAGTGACAGCAGACTGTATTGTCTGTCGAAGTGTGTCCAATGACTTGTTGGCACTGGCCCTGAATTCAGCGATTGGCCTCGAGTGAGGCTGCACTGGGCCGGGAAGACTGAATCTTCGGTGCATAGCTGCCAATGTATTTATAGCAATCTGACGGGATATGGGTTGTTTCTGTAAAAATATTCCTAAAATAATTGACCAGCACACATTGAAAAGAGCCTATATCCAACAGTGGTCTGAATAGGCTAGTACTCTTAGTGTACACATTAAAGACCTAAACATTAGTTGGTGTCCATTGAAATCATATTTTAGTGTTTTCAGTTTATATATAAAGAGACACCAAACAAATTAGAAAATGGTATCCAAAATTTTTGAACCAGACGGAACTTGAACCCATATCTTTGCAGCCAGCAGCACATTATCCAATGGTATCATCACCAGTTCAAATAAATAAATAATGCTGGACACTATCACACAGCATCTTTTAGCCCCAAACTAAGCAGAGCTCATATTATGGGGGCCACATGACTGATAAATAAATTATATACATTTTTTTTATAAATACACAATTTAATGAATTTTTAATTACCACCGTCTGAGACAAATATCTTGAAATAATACAAACATTTGTCCCACTGCAGGAATTAAACACACAACCTTCTGCATCTCAGGCGGAACTTCGACCACTGCGTCACAGAGGCCATCATGATGTCATGGTTAAAATTTTGAATATCCTGTAAACAGTGATTACCCACACTTCTATAGATATTGACTACTTACAATTATTTTTAAGTTTTGAATTGAATAAAAAATTACACAGTGTTAAATCGCGAAGAGTGGAAGAAAGGAAGGGAGGCCTGCCCAGCAGTGGGAAAGCGATGGCTAATTTATAAATAATAATAATAATAATAATAATTGAATGGAGTGTTTGTGTAGAATTTTTCCAGAATGTAGAGATATGGGCAAAGATTTGGTCATTCAAAATAAAAACTGGCCAAGTGCGAGTAGAACTCACGCACAAAGGGTTGCATACCATTGTTTGGGAGCTCCACTTACTAATTAATTTTATTCTTTTTTTTCACAGAAATATTATCTGTGAAAATTTCAACTGTCTAGCTATCAAGGTTCAATAACAGCCTGGTGAAAAAATATTGGGTCGCCGACAAAAGATATCTGAACAAATCAACAAAATAATAGAAATAAAAGAAGAGCTATGAGACTTGACGACAATCCCATACTCACAAGTGATATTGAACCTTTAAGTTTCAGGAAAGACTTTTCCTCCCTGTGTGTATTCTACCACTTGTATAATGGAGAGTGTTCCGGAGAATTGTTTGAGACGGTGCCTGCTGCTTCTTTCTATCTTTGCACCGCTCAACATCGGCTGAGGTACCATCCACATACATTGCCTTATAGAAATATATATATATATTGCATTTATAGAAATATGCAATGCATTTTTTATATTTCAGATACATATGTATTCCTACCCAGATATCTTGGTACTTGAATATTATGAATTCTCACGACCTGTCCTTCATTCAAAGACCATAGTCAAGGGCAGCCTTGAATTGACCCAATTATCAAGGACAAGTCCCAGTTTCAAAAGGGGTATTTTATCTAATTAGAACTATTAATTTATCTATTATTTTCTTACCGTCTGCATAGTATTTGCCGCGTCAGTACGCACATTCACAGTTCGAGGAACCTGGAAAGTCAAGGTAGTGGACGAGCTCTCCGATTCAGAATTTTGCATAGATGCCTCAGTAGTGTTCCAATTCTTTTGCACCACCATTTCGTGACGTTATTTTTTTATGATTATCAATACTTTTAACACAATGCTGCATAATTTTCATTCAAGAATAATCAAAATTGTTGTTAGGTTTTACAGTTTCAGCTCCATTTTTCTCTATAGCATTTTTTTCCGTCCGTTCCGCAGTGTTGCCACCGTGGTTTTTGAAAAAGGGCATTTTTATAAGCTTGTAAGGGTTAGATAAAGCTAATTTTGTCATGAAAAGGGCTAAAAATCGGAATCTTCTAAAATCATGTAATACACTTTATTTATTAATTTCTCGTTTCTCTGCTTCTATTTAATAATTTGACAAATGTTTTGCTAGCTTTACTTCTCTCCCTAATAATTGTTTTTTAATTTGTTCTTGTTACTGGATCTTGTGTTTTGCTTTCTTCTTGATTTAGGTACTTTATTTATTTCATTGACATTTTCTGTCTTTTATTGGGATATAGCTTATTTTGTCATTTAAAGAGATTATGAGTGTGACTGACGCAATCTATGCTACGTGGCGTACATTGTTTAATAACTTGGTAGGCACGCTACGAATTGTCGTTCGAAGTTTTGTATCGCAATACGAAAAGGGCTAGATTGCTCTTACCAGGCTAAATCATCAAAAAACGAGCTCACCTATGGTAAAAAGCGCTAGATCCAGCCCAAAAAGGGCTAAGGTGGCAACGCTGCCGCAAGTCCTGTAAGACTAACCCAGTGTTGCCAGACCAAATTTCTAAATGCAGGAAATAAGAGTAAAAAAACCAGGAGATAGTATTTCAGATAGTAAATCAGATCAATAAAATACATAAAAAAACAAATTAAAATACATAATGTTTAATTTGTTTGATATTTGAGAGGTCATTTTTGTTGTCACTTGATTGGTTAAAAGAAAAAACTATTTTTTGTATTTAGAGTGTGAGCCCACACTTCAGGGAAAATCTAAGATTTTATAATCAAATCCTACTTCCTAATATTATAAATGCGAAAGTTTGTGAGCATGGATGTATGGATGTTTGTTACTCGTTCACGCAAATACTTCAGAACGCATTTGTATGAAACTTGAAATATGCATAGTAGTTTATGGCCTGGATTAACATGTGTTAAGCATGCAGCTTCGCTTGCGCAGCTTCGCTCGCTTGCTACCCGGGCGGAAGCTAGTAGGTATCCTATAAAAAAATTCTTTGATTTTCGGCAAAAAAATCGAGATCAGGCAACATCAGGCTTTTTAGTTCAAGCAAGGTATCTTTATTTTTAATCAACTGCCATTCGCGAAGCAGTCTAATTTACAAAATGTTAAAATTATATAAAAATGTTTACTTCAAAATAACATTTCAAAACTACGTCTTCGCCATCATTAAGTGGTTACCACAGATATAGAAGAGAACTAGATAAAGATTTAAAATTCACTATGCTCTGAACGTCAACTCATACGGCTGATTTCTACTTGCTTATGTCTATAAAGCATTTGTTAGAAAGGGATGCATACTTTATCTCAATGCGATTTATACTACGACTTCAGACGACTTCTGCATAGAAATTTGTTCGAGCGCCCTGGTACGATTAACTTTTTCAAGTGGCATTGATTGATATATGTATGCATCCCTTTCTAACTGATGATATTGGACATAAGAAAGTAGAGGTCAGCCGTATTGAATTTTAAGACTGTATCTACTTCTCTACTATATCTGGTGGTTACTATATTTTGACATTTGTTAAGGAGGTTCGCGACTCTTGTTAAATAACTCAATGACAGAAAAGTGTACATACCATTGTCCATTAAAAAGGCTTGGTAGCACAGAGAAGGCCTAGTACGAGTTGAAATTTTTTATAGTGTACTATATCGCGCTCAATTTTAAAATAATTTTTTTCGTTAATTACCTCACCGTTTTGAGTGATAATTATTGCAATCTGCAAGAAGATTACATTACCTACGTTATTCGATCAGTTTCTACTTATACCAGTTGCGTAATTTCCAAAAAACGTACAATAAAGATAAAGAGCTCGATATGGTAAACCAAGAAAGTTTTCGAATGCAACTCGTACCGGGGTACCTACCTGTTCTGACTTTCGGTCTCTTTTTGCCAATATCAAGTTAGAGTAATGTCACTTATGTCATGCTCATGTTCCAAAAAATTAAAAAAAAAAAAGAAATCTGTAAACCCTTTCCTGTGGTGTAAAGAATTTTCCTAAGTTTTCCGTTGGTTGTTATTTAATTAAGTGGAGCACTATAATATTATTGCTAAAGTAAAGCTCCACGCCCCGTGTGCCTTTCCTTTACCTACCGCGACCGACCGACGGCGGCATTGGGTTCTTGGCTCGATAGGCTCAATCAGATCGGTCAGTCAGCAGGCAGACAGTTATTTCTGTAGAGTGGGCGTAGCTACACGTTTTACATTTTTACGAATTCCTTACGCTTCAACAAGGTAAGCCAAACTATACGTGCCTTAAAAGCATGAGTCCTAGGGATCACTTAACATTCTAATTCACAATACAGGCAATAATTTTACTCATTCCATGTATAGTAGATATTTATGATGGTATTATTCAGAGGTTGGCTTCATTTACTTTACTTAAATACAAGCAAGCAACCTAGATAGATACTTTATCTCCATTGATTGAACTTTGTACCTGCAATAACAAAGCAGTTTGATCATATTCATTGGTTTTTGGTTCTTGAAAAAAGACTATAAAATGTTATTCAGCTGCTTATGAAATAAATATGACCTATAGTGACCCTGATTTATGTAGGTACCTACTTACACATGTTGAGATAACATTGATAAAGGTACTTGTGAAAGTAGGTACCTACCTGATTATTAAGGTATTTGCTCTAGCAATTTGCCTACTTTCTTGATAGCATGTGTGTAGATAGCAGGTAGTATGAACCTACTCACTTTTTCTATACCTCTTCAAGTTGGTAACTAATAACTAATACATCAGTTGATAGTGTAAAATACTAATGCTGCATCAAGGCCTCTATTATAGGGTGGGGCAAAATTTTTCCTCATGCAGCAGCTTTTTCTTTTGTGGTTTTGTTTTTAGGAAACTATAAGTTTTTTGATGGTAAATGGCTTCATATAAACTGTATGGAAAACAAATTTTTCAGTTTTGCCAAATGTGACAATTTGATTTGAAGTTACTTTGGGAAAAGTTTTCCTGTTGTGAAATAGAGTTGATTGAGACCAATTTGCCTCTTTCTCAAATGCAATTTTCTAGGCTAGTCAGCCTAGACTGTACCTACATTTTTTTCAAGTCCAAAAATGTTTTATTTTTCTACAAAATAAACTTAAGTTTGTTTCATAAGAACAAAACATCCCACAAAAAAAGGTTGCTGCTCTGAATGAGGTAATATTTTGCTCTACCCTGTAAAGCATCACTCGCATGTCTTGTTTAAAGAATGCTCAGATAATTAGGCCATCAGATTTGATACCATTTTAATGAGCTTATTACATACCCATGCAGTCATTATCTTGTACCTTGAGATACAAGATAACATTTTGCATTTCAAACTGAACTTCTCAGCTTATTGACAAACAACATCAACTGACCTACATAATAATTATGAGCCCTTCACCCGCCATCATTAATTGAAATTGGTCACAGGTTATTTAAAATCATAATCATCATAGGCCTTTAACAGTCCACTGCTGGACATAGGCCTCCCCTTATGAGCGCCATTGTGCCCTGTTCTGAGCATGACACATTCAGCTATTTAAAAAACTACAAGACAACTTAAATTAAACCTAAAAATTTAATAAAAAAAGCTTAAATTAAAGATAATAAATTGGCCTCAATTTGGCCTTGCATTGTGGTTTTGCTGACAAGGTACCTAGATAAGAAGTAGCCTGAAGTATAACTTTTTCTAGTTCACAAATGATGTATACCTACTGTGACCTACCTATAAGTTTCATCCGAATCCGTTCAGACAGTATGGTGTTGCTTTCATGTTCTGAAAACACAACTCTCGGTGGCGCGCACCTTGCCCTTCTCTTGCATGGCGCTCTGCAACATGTGTGAAGTCCGCACTCAATGTGTTAAGTGGGATTGCACAAGCTTTCACTTTTTCAAAACTGGTTTAAAATGCCAATTCACTCAATCTTAAACCTACAAGTATGTACGTACATACCTACTATTTTTCCAGTCATTTACTATATGTTACATACATTAATGCAGATCCACGCTTTCTGTATACCGGTAACAGAGTATAATCAAAACTTAAAATACTTGTTTGGACCAACTTTAAATTTTAAGTTAAACACTCATTTAAATTAATCAAGACTTGTATCATGACTACATGTTGTTGTAAAAAAGAGAACATAGTTATTTATTTACATATTTTGTAAATTCAAATATTGTTAAGGTCACATGATTTAATTTGGAGTAGGTATGTGCTAAGTTTAATTTGAACAATAACAAAACAATACAACTTTGACGTAATAAAACTAGAGATACCTACCTATCACTTGTTGATATTTTCATCTGGCTATCGCCACTGTCACTTATTATGTTGAATGTGTATTGATATTTTTTAATTTTCTATTATATGACCCGGTGAACTTCATATCATCTAAAATTGATTCGTAATCCGAAGTGGCAATTCCCATACAAAATTACCAATTTAGTTTTTTTTATTTTTGGCTGTTCCTGTAGGTTTTTTCTAATTTTCTTCTCTTCTAAACATAGAGAAGAAAATAACTAGCGCGAGCCATTTTCTAGTTTTCGTGAGACTAACGCACGGCAATTGATTTCTATTTAAAATCCTATATTGAAGAGTTATGTGTAGGTAGGTACTGTAGATCAATTATTAGGTATGTCAGAATTAAATGGTCCATTAATATTAAGCCTCTTCAAGGTATCAACCAAACCAAGCCGAGTAAAGATACTTTCACTTTTAAATACAATCTCTTTATCTGTTGCGATGTGAAAAGAATCAGGGCTCATGTGCTTTTTGTACTGCATTGACATTACATGAATCAGACAGATGTTGGTGTTCATTTTTTTTTTCGGTACAGGCCAGGGACATTATGTAAATTTCTGTCAAAACAGCCATTTGAATGCTCATTAGTGTGCATTTACACTGCACTTGTTGTGTTTTTTATAACCTAACTGCTTAATTATCATTTCAAAAGGCATTCTTCGTAGCGCACCCAGATGAAGCGCACCAAGATGAATCGCGCCAAAGTACTTTCACATAGAGCACCCGTTTTGATGCGCTTCATTCAGTAGTTATAAATGTTAAGTTTTTGTTCCTCACAGTAAATAAAGTAATTAAAGTCACGGAAGAAATCTGTCCCTTTGACAGTTCCAAGTTATAACTCAAGCTAGTTATGGATGACCTCAACAAAAAAGATATATCTTAGCCAATAGGCTCATTTGAAGGTATATCTTTTTTGTGGGTATTCCTTCCACAAGTTAAACGTGGATGAAGTCCTTGACAAGGGGCTTGCTACGGTAGTTAACATACCAGATTTTAATTAAATTAAAACGGGCTGATTAATTTCACTTTGACAACTGATTAATTTCACATTGAGAAACACGCAAACATTAGAGGCCATTGCATAACGGCCGGTTGTCAGTTTAAAAAACTTAAACTTTGGCTGTCCTCGGATGAACTCGTGAAATGCATTCAAATCTGCACTAAGCTGGTTTGTGCTGCGCTCGCTATGTGTCACCGCTTCCCTTAGCGCGTGCGCTGCTGCGGGAGCTATTAACAATAATTTAGTTAGTCGATAACGCTTAATTAGGTAGTTAGGTATGCATTAAAATTTGCATAGTACTTTCATATTCACGTTACTGAAATGTTATTGTATTAGTTTTCAGCAATGTTAAAGACACATTATTATCTCATCACTAGACCTAATATTATGATTGGTGCGCAAACAAGGAATAAAAACTTAACATTTATACCTCCTCAATGAACCGCACCAAAACTATGTGTTTGCTATGTGGAAGTACTTTGGTGCGCTTCATCTGGATGCGCTACGAGGAATGCCTCTTCAAGAAATAATTTCTGTTAGAAATTTTCAATAGATCTATTTAGTTCCAGAAATTTCCATGTAGATGACCTAACTTAGGTGGTTAAGACAAAGCTAGTTGTAATTTTATCTTATCTCTGTTTGATATTGTTGTGTTTAATTACAGAACAAAATGTCAAAGATCAAGGCTGGACCGGTTGTTGACATCCTCGGTGATGAAATGACCAGGATCATTTGGGACACCATCAAAGAAAAACTCATCCTTCCATTTCTAGACATCGAACTCCACGTATATGACCTGGGTATGGAAAACCGTGATAAGACTGATGATCAGGTAACAATTGACTGCGCCGAAGCAGTTAAGAAATACAATGTCGGAATCAAGTGCGCCACGATCACTCCCGACGAGAAAAGAGTCGAAGAGTTCAATCTTAAGAAAATGTGGAAGAGCCCTAACGGAACTATTCGTAACATTCTTGGCGGTACCGTCTTCAGGGAGGCTATCATTTGCAAAAATATTCCTCGACTTGTTACTGGCTGGGACAAGCCGATTATTATCGGTCGACACGCGCACGCTGACCAGTACAAAGCTACAGACTTCGTCGTGCCTGGAGCAGGTACACTGGAACTTATCTGGACACCCCCAAAAGGACAACCCATTAAGTATGTTGTTAACGAATACAAAGGCGCTGGTGTCGCCCTCGGTATGTTCAACACTGATGCTTCTATCATCGATTTTGCGCACTCATCCTTCCAATACGCTCTAGGCAGGAAATATCCCCTGTATCTTAGCACCAAGAACACCATCCTCAAGAAATACGACGGCCGCTTCAAGGACATCTTCCAAGAGATCTACGATAAGGAATACAAATCGCAGTATGAAGCTGCCGGCATCTGGTACGAGCATAGGCTGATTGATGATATGGTCGCTTATGCAATGAAGTCGGAAGGTGGTTTCGTATGGGCTTGCAAGAACTACGATGGTGATGTTCAGTCGGATTCGGTCGCGCAGGGCTACGGATCTTTGGGTCTTATGACATCGGTGCTTATCTGCCCCGATGGTAAGACTGTAGAGGCGGAAGCCGCTCACGGTACCGTCACTAGACACTACCGTTTCTACCAACAAGGGAAAGAAACATCCACCAATCCGATCGCTTCTATCTTCGCTTGGACTCGTGGCCTTCTTCACCGTGCCAAACTGGACGATAACAATGAACTGAAAAACTTTGCAGAAACACTCGAAAAGGTTTGCATCGATACAATCGAATCTGGCATTATGACGAAGGATCTCGCTATCTGCATCAAGGGGATGAACAACGTTAAGAGGTCGGACTATTACGAAACATTCGAGTTTATGGATAAACTCGCTGAAAACCTACGAAAAGCCTTAGGTAAATGACTGCATGCACATAACATGTGTAGACTTTAGTTTAAGCATACCTATGATGATCACATTCTCAATACCTATTTATGGAATCTTTTACTTCGTCACAATCAGGGTATAAGGGTATTATAATGCATTTTATTTATTTACTTTTAACATATTGTACGAAATATACTTAAAATAATAAAGGAATTTGTAGAAATAATTAGTTTTATTTGTGTGTACCTCTTGAACTTCAGCCTATGTAAATTTTTGTGTTTAAGGTAGGTATTGATATCACTAATTAAATATCTAACTAAATTATTCTGAAGGTCTGCCGGACAGGAATCAGACATGACTTCTTTGTCCATTGTAAACATTCCTACTACCTGCCCGCTTATAACCAATTTTTAAGCAACTTCAAAAGAAAGTTTTTCAAATTT
Source organism: Horisme vitalbata (assembly GCA_951804965.1). NCBI lineage: Eukaryota > Metazoa > Arthropoda > Insecta > Lepidoptera > Geometridae > Horisme > Horisme vitalbata. Next base: position 17,932,458 of record OX638093.1, read on the forward strand.
CTATGAAAGTAACCCACCATTAATTAATTTTTTTATCTAATAAAATGGAACAGACGTAGGTATAATCGAAATCAAATATGAAAATGTAAGGACTACTTTGATGACCTATTTGTTTTTTCTTTGTTTATTAAATATTAAACATTTTCTTTATTTTTTTTATATATAAACTAACTAACCTACTAGTACCTACATAGGCATTGGTATTAACACTTTGACTGCGGGCCTAGGACATGACGCTCTGTGCCAAGCCCCAGGAGGGGTTCCTACTCGATATCGACAGTTGTGTTATTTAGAATACCATAGGTCGGTAGTTTCGGTTATCTACCTTACCACAGCAACAGATTACGGAATAATAGTTTTAATACAACAATAACCTAGGAGCTTTACAGTGCCAGCTCATTTATGTGTAAAATTGTTACATGAGATGTACTACCGTACTGCTCACGTTATTCTATCAGGCGTGTTATATCATTCATTGCTTTATCTTATTACTTATAAAATCCTTTGTCCTGAATGACTGACGGATCAACGCACAGCCTAAACCGCTGGTTGTAGAAACCTGAAACTTAGAGGGTGTGTTCTTTGTATGACGTAGGAATCCGATAAGGATTTTCCCAAATTCTACCCCTAAGGGGATGAATAACGGAGGCAAAGTTTGTATGGGCAACGTGATTTCTTGGTCCAATCTACTTCAAATTTTGCATGACATTCTTGACATTGAAACTCATCGCTAGGGGCTAAAAAGGGGTAGAAAGTTATTTTGGGGGTGATTTGCATCATATTTGATATAAATACTCTTTAGCGCTTTTGATTTTTTTATTTTTATTTTGACACATGTTTGAAAACTCAATCCGATCTCTTTAAAATTGGAATATCAAGATTATGTAATGGCGTTACTTATAGCTTCTGTCAAAAGATATACAATGCTTAAACTGTTGCCATCTCATACCATTGGATTAATGACAAACAGTGACAGGTCTAACTTTAGAAGCTTTTTAAGTAGGGGGGTTAGTATTTAAATCAAAAGCTCTAAAAAGTATTGATATCAACATCAACAACATGAACTCCCATTTGCTTAGAGTTTCCTTGACATCGTAGTTCTATAAGCTTAAATTCACATAACGCAAAGGTTAGCTGGTATAGAATGCTTCTTAGCATTAAGTTCGCCTATGTTCAGTTAATTTTGTGCAATAAATAAATATTCTATTCTGTCCTGTGGTTCAGATTACATTGGTATTTGTTGTAACTTCGTATGTAGGTATGTTTGTTTCAGCTTAACTCTCAAACCAATTGATCCAATCTGCATAGAATTTGGTAGGTCGATAGGTTGTATTTGAAATTTATGCTGGGATGTATTATGAATGTGTTATATTTATCATATAGGCGGTCATCAAGATAATAGAGTCTCAAACGGGGTCAAAAAAATTAAACATGTAAATATATTGAGTGAGGTGTCATAATGAATGGGTTTTGTTTGTTCATTTAAAAATAGTTTTGATTTTAATTCTAGGATTTCAAGTTTTTGAAACAGGTGTGTTTTCACACAGCACACACAAAGTTACATATAACATTACCCACCCTAATTTATAAGACGTACACATCTACCTTTTTTTAAATGTTTTGTTTATTTTAACATATTGTGCTTATTTTAAAATTGTCTGTTGATGTAAATTTCGTGTGTGTGTCCGTAGAACCTAATAAATGTTTATCGATCTATCTACTTTATTGTACTAACACTAAGTAGTTGTATGTAGGTACTGGTGGTGTGCCGGATAGTGGTTTTGCCAGTCAGGCATTCTGCCGGATACCCGCCAAATAGTATTAATGTATTATCTTTGTCGGCAATAAGCCGGGGTGTAAAACATGCCACATATAACCCTTACAATAAAACCCACTGGTCTTTTCTTAGTTCAAAAAACAATTTTTTTTGGAAGTGGGAAAATGTCTCGATCCAAACCGAGTTGATATTTAAGTATTTTTCCAACATAATCTCTATCATTCAAGCACTCTCCATTTTTCCATTCTTTCATTTCCCAAGCATTCTCCTTTTTCCTTTCAGATTTCTATTTCTGTAAAACTGATGATTTGACTACATACCTACCTTTTAATTAATTAAATGACTTCCATCCGATTTCAGGATTAAACGTAACTTTCTATTTTGGGACGTAACCTCAGATGTAATTCTTTGTCTAGACTAGTAGGACCTACCTGCTTACCTCGTACTAGGGGTACAGATGTTGGTCCCGGCTATTTCAACGTTAACGAAACTAACAAATGGAAGTTCATGTTGTAATGGTTATCCAAATTTTTCTTTTTATATGCTATGTTATTCAAAAACTGTAAGATTCAAGAATTTTAATAAAAACCATTTTGAAATGACCAAACAAAACCCATTCCATATGATGCCTCACTCAATATGTTTCATCATCATCATCATCATCCACAGCCCGATTTCACCCACTGCTGGGTATATCCCCTGGCCGCCGACGGGCAGCAGCGTCGGTGGTGCAAGAAGTTGTGCCCTGCGATCCCCAACCCGCATGCCCAGCGTGAGGATTATGGGCATATACCCTTTATTAGGGGAGGCCTATGTCCAGCAGTGGACTTGTATAGGCTGGTGTGGTGTGGTGGGTATAGGCCTCCCTCAACTTGTGCCATCCACCACGATACTGCGCTAGTCTAACCCACCACGTAAGGCCCGCGACTTACAATGTCGTCTGCCAATCTTGCATCTCCCATCTACTCAATATGTTTACCTATGGTTAATTTTTTGTCCCCTTTTGGGACTCCATATCTTGATGACCGCCCTTCTGATATGACTCATAATTCCCAGCAAAAAATTCAAAAAGTTTGCCCTGTCACTGTTTGTCATTATCCAATGGTAAGAGATGGCAATAGTTTAAACATCGTTTATCTTTTGACAAACTTTTTTAAAGTAACGCCATTATTCTTTTTTGACATTCCAATTTTAAAGAGACGGGACTGAGTTTTCAGACATGTGCCAAAATAAAATAAAATAAAATCAAAAGCACTAAAGAGTAGCTATTGATATCAAATTCGATTCAAATCATCCCCAAAACAAATTTTTCTACCCCTTTATAACCCCTTTAGGCGATGAGTTTCAATATAATACGAAACACGTCTTCCATCAATTACCTATGTTAAAAAATGTTTTTGCAAAAATTTAAGTAGATTGGCCCAAGTCTTCCCATATAAACTTTGCCCCGCTTTGTCACCCCCGTAGGGGTAGAATTTCGGAAAATCCTTTCATAATGGATGCCTACGTTATACAAAGAACACACCCTCCAAATTCAGCTCTCTACGATCGGTGTGGCTGTGCGTTGATCCGTCAGTGAGTCTTTCAGGACAAAGGATTTTATATGTAGGTAGGTGTAGAGTAAAATAAATAAAGAAGATGTACTTATATACTGTTTGCGCTGACGTGACAACCAGAGAACAGTGTTGTGAGTAAGTACCTAACCTATTAATAGTAATTCCATGGAATGGGTGACAACAACGATTGTAGAGCCACCTTGACCCGCCTACACCGATGAACAGAGATGAATAGAGACACCAGAAAATAGCCAAGACGATCGTATTAGCTTGAAAACAGCTTTATAATCAAGAGGAGATTGTAAGGACTCGTGGTTATTTATTTCAGAACTTCTGAAAGCTAGAGGAACTCTTTGTGCGGGAGCTGCAGAACCTCTCTACCTTACCTACCTACTCTCTGTCACTGTGGAAAAAATGCGTGGACAGGCTGGAGCTTTGTGGCTTGCGTTTTTAAGAAGCCTCCAGTTTTCTCAAAAGCTACAGAATCTTTCTCAGCTCTGTACCTAGTCATCCACAACTGTGATTCCAATCTATAAGCTGTTATTGTTGTAACCTGTGGTTATGAGAGATTTTGATTTTATCAGTTTTTAGGGCGGATTAAAATCATCATCATAGGCCTCCCCAAATAAGCGCCACTGCGGCGTCATCAGCTTGACGTAGGGGGTATCCGCTTCGCTTCACCAACAGATCATCCGTCCACCTGTCATTATCCTGTCACCATACTCCTATCGTTTCCTTTTTTTTGTGTCACACAAAAGAGAAAACGAGACCATTTAGCTCATTTCCACAGACTAGTATAAATTCCTACGGTACACATTTCTATGAAGATTTAGGCACAGATTTTTGTTCTAAGTGCTCATTACCTTGTAAAAACTTACGTTAGTAGGTGCCTGCCTACAATTTTTTATAGCAGAAATTCTGTGGGTAGACTTAGTAGAATGCATTAGGCTAATGATGACGAATTAAAAAAGTACAAATTTTGAACTTTTTTTAATTCATCGTCATCATCATCATCATCAGCCTATAGCAGTCCACTGCTGGACATAGGCATCCCCTATTGAGCGCCATTGCGCCCTGTCCTGAGCTCGACGCATCCAGCTTCTATCAGCAGGTAGAATAGCCTTTCGCAGATCGCCACTCCACCTGGCCGGAGGGCGTCCTATACTACGTTTTTTTTAAATTAGATGACGTTTTTGTGACAACTGTCAAGTTGACATTAGCTGTACTTTTAGGTGGGAAGGGAAAGCACTTCCTAAATTTGATGTGTTTATTTATTTTGCATAATAATCTACATTGCTAAAAGGACAAGACGGTTTATACTTGTAGAGCCCATTTATTAATTACTTACTGAGAAGTTACTGGAAGATTTAGTAAGTGCTTGAATTCTTTAAATCTAATGAACCTAGCTACCTTCTAAGTATCTACGTATCGCCAGAGAAAACGTTTTCAATTTTCTATTTCGTCTTCGATCCCCCATGCGGATTGCGGTGGGTCGTCAAATAACTTTTCTTAGTGAATTACCGGAGGCGGTTGACGCGGTTTCCCCTACAAGTTTAGTGCGTCCCTCCCGCGACTCCCGCCATTCCTCCCTTGTGGAGTGGGCCATTCAAAGACCGTTCGCGAAGCTCGCACGGTACCTACTTGCTCTGCTTCCTTCAGTTTGGCGGGCTTCGCGTCAGCAAACAGCCGCGTGCGGTGTGAAAACTAATCACTCTTTTGGCGGGAATATTACGTTCGCGAACTGCATTATTGTACCTGAAGTTTATGTGGATTCGTGAAAATGACGACGAAGACATTGTTGTTTCCACCATGTATCGTGGTTATGATTATTATGGTAAGAAAACACTTACAGTGTAGGTACCTTACCTACCCTTCGAAATCGAATCGAATTCGAAAATTATCAGTGACAGATTTTTTTTTATGAAATGTTTTATTATTTTATCCAGCAGTGATCTAGTACATAATGGTAGCTATACATACTACTATTTACTCTGCTGTGCATTTTCTAAAACTAAACTTAATTTTACAAGCTTTAGTTTTCTAAGTAGTTTTCTAAGGCTCTAAAATGTTTGCGATCAATTTCTTTTATTTCTAAAAGGTAAAAATTATGACCCAACCTCTTTATAGTTCGATCCTATCAATATAGAGTAGCCTCTTTACAATCAATAAGTTAAGTGCAAAAAAACTCAGGATAGCTGTATAAAATAACTCAAATTATTTAAAAAAAAAAACATTACCTACTTTCCAACACGTAGGTACATACCGAGGTAATCATCGAACCATCAACCAAATCACATGTAGGTAAGGTACCTACCATTACTTCTACTTCATTGTTCATAACTAATCTACAAATGTACATTAAGTTACAAGCTATAAACGCTAAAACACAAGTTACAAGCATTTGATCCCATTAGCATACGTTGATAGAGCGCTTAATAACTGTAAGCATTGCAACATAGTTAAAGTAATAAGCAGGCTTTGGTTCCGATTTTGACTTGTATCCATTCGCCCAGAAGCCTTCTTCGATCGCCGCAACGACCAAATGCGGAAGAGGTGCTTGCTTCATAGCATGCTTATGTGAGTTTGACTTCTTATGTTATTCCGATAGAAGGTGATTTGGACCACATCATGGTTATTCAGAAATGGTGAGAACCTCAGTTAAAAAGTGATTCTAAACTTTTCTCCAAAAACTTTAAGCTTATCTTTTGTTGTGTGGTGGTGGTGGTGGTGGTAGCCCTAAGCTTTAGGAAGCGCTGTCACTATTATCATCATTAAGTCAAGGACAAAGTTTAGCAGCATAAGCTGTTCTATGGCTGCCTCACAAGTTTTTGGGTTTAATTATAGCGTAACTTTAAAAGCCAGTTCCTCAATAAAACACTACCAAATTCGAAGTCTTTGAATAATTGAACTTTTGGCACTACTGGCAAAAGTTTATTACCCCTTTTCGGGATAACTTACGTATTCAAACGCACCTTGTATGAGCAGGTAAATTATGAAATAGATACATAAAGTGATTTGTTTTTATAGCAAGTTCCTACCTTTCATGATGATGACACTTGATTATACCTCGGTGACGGACGTTGTCGCACTCATAGTCGTTTCCGTTGAGTAGCTTTAGTTTAACGACAAACCCTTACATCTTGCCATAAACTTTTTATGCTTAGTTCTTAGTTCTTGGATACACGCTTCTATCTACCTACCTTAATCATCTTCAATGGATTCGAACTCTTTTGTGTTCCTGGTTTTGGGTCTAGAAACAAAACATTTGCAAATTAGCCCTAGACTTTTCACATCTTTGTCCCTCACCTCCTACTACGACCATATTGGAACTCGGACACAATGTAGAACATGTAGAACTGATAGATTATGTGTGTATGTTACTCTGCTATACCTAATCAATTACAAAAGCCACTCAGTTGCACCCAATAACAACCGTGGTTCATTCACATGATTTCTATTCATCATTCCGGGTATCAGACTTATTAATTGCCCGGACTCCTAAATTATAAGTATAAGTAGGCAATAAAGCACTTTTTTTTTACTTTTTACTTTTACCTAAAGAACTAGCTTCCGCCCGGAGCTTCACTCGCGTTAAAGTTATTTTTCTATTCCTCGTGAACTTTCTTCTTGGTGAAAAGTACCTGAAATTTCATGATGATCGGGCGTAACAAACAAATAAACTCATCTTATATATTAATTAGCGAAAATATAGATATAATACTTAAAATAGGTTTATATAATATTTACTTCGTACTGCATTTCCGCGACCACTAGCTAGTGGTCGCACTTCCCAGTATTATAATAATAGCTTTCCCGTTAATCTGTAGAAGTCACCAAATGGTCTTAGGAAATCCGAAGTCCATATTTCCATTTCATTTGTGTGTAATTCACTTGCTCCGTAGGTGCATGCTAACTGTGTGTGATAGTCACAACCAGCTTTCTGTTCAAACTGCGTAAGTTCCTTCACAAAAAAGAATGGCAAACGAATTTATGCTTCGTAGACAGGTGATTTTGAAACCTACATAAATATCGATTGGAAGCACCGCGTACTAATGATAGTAGAACGAGTTATGAGCAATAACAGTTCCTCGATCCACGGAATTTTGATTAGTGTTACATAATGTCGGTATCCACAGTAAGGTTGATCTTCGAGCGCGTGGGAATCGTCTCCGGCCGTGCAATTAGGGAACGCCCGGGAGCGGAGGCCCAGATGATGGAATCGTTAGTACTCGGCCACAGCTACAGTATCTACAGCATTTATTTATATATTCAAGCAGGAACGCCAGCTATACATTAGAGGGTTAGAACTTATAAGGTTCAGGGTTTGCGGATTACCAAACCCTTGGAAGTAAGTTGGTACATTTGTGGCGGCGAGTGCTAAAAATAATATAGGTGCACAGGTAAAGAACGATATCTGAATCGGTTTAACAATAGCATTATGGATTTATTTTAGGTCACGTAATTGCAATGAAGGTACAATATCTTAAGGGCATCATCCAGGCACCGATCGATCCGTGCAAGGGAATACAGCCTTTTTTTCGGCAGTAGCAGCCTTTTTTCGGCGGACTCGTACGAGTCGCTACGCTCTCACTATGACCGCGACCTAACTGCGCAAACGGAGGGTACTCAATTACCATGCACATTGTTTTTATTGCGATCCTCCTTGTTCATAGTCAGCGGAACAAACACATCTGCCGTTGATCGTAAAACTTACGGTTTGTTATGATTTAGATTTCCTTAGTCCATTCCCTTTTATAGTTTTATGTAAGTATAGTAGTTACCTACCCACTTTTAAGAAGGATCATAGTAATAAAGATAAATGAGACTAAATCTAACCATGTTCATCAGGTACCTTACCTACCCAACCAATACTGATATGAATGAAGAAATTTACCAATATTGTTTAACTAACTAAGCATTAAGCATAACTAACATTGGTCAGGTGCTAAACTAGATAATTTAAAAGACCATCATTTTGTAACGTCTTGGGTTCCATGTGGGTAGAGCCAATCGAGAATTACTATCCAGAAATAATTTAAACAATTTTATAATCCGTTGTCAAAACATTTAATTATGAACTGAATTCAATTATTTTATATTTCATTTACATACTGTCCATTCGGAAGTTTTTTTCCATTTAATTAGAACTTTTTGTCGACTACGCATGCGCTACAAATTGTAATAATAAGTAGACGGTAGAGTACCTACCTAACGCAGATACATTAGCATGTTTGTCTGCTATAAAAACTAGCGAGAAAGTGTTTGGCGAAAAAAGTTAATTATAGAAAAAAGTCCATATCAATGATGTCACATATGTTTGCCTCATCCTCAAGTCGTTGACCTAAACCAATTATAGTTGCATAATAGAACGTTTTTTGTTGCATGATTTGAATTGGCTTTTTATGCGTGAGCCAATTTCTGATAACTAAACTGATAGCGTCAATACCTGTTAGATCATTGTACCTAAGATATCAATACCGATCGTATGATACCTTACGAATAGACTTTCATGAGATGAGCTAACGAAGCAACGTAATTTGCACCAAAGTAATAAAGTAAAATGATAAGCTACTCCTCTGGTGCCCAAGTTGAATTGGACAGCTGAATTCCAAACTAGAAGTTGATTTGATTACCACCATTTCTGTATTTGTTATGCTCGAACTTTTGTAATTTGCAATCGTACCGACTCCATGGCCTACTTGCAGTTTCATAAAGTTATCCAATTGCAAACAGGTCTGTAGTTTAACTGTCGACCTAGTTTGTGCAAAATAGCAAACTGAATTGATCCACCATTTAGCGTATATAACGGAAAAATCAACAATCATAAACTGTGGAATTAATCAGTGGCGTAAATAACGAATATTGTAAGCTTAGTGTAGCTAAAGTGTGCTATTCAGGCATATAATCAAGTAACTGCAGTCGGCCGGGGCATGCATGGTGAATGGACATGGTCAGTCCAGGGTACCGTTGCGCCGAACACCGTCAATGGTGAGGTCGCCGTGCCTACGACCCTGCATGCCCTATCGATCCATATAAGTGAGCTAAACGCCTCCAGGCATTCTAAGACCATGAGAATTGCCCACTTACCTGAATATAACATACTTTCTACATCCTAACCTACTTTTTAATGTTATATCCATTCGTTTTAAATAGAGATAACATTAAAACATGTCAGATTTCGATGTCTAAACTCATTTTGTTAGAACGTACCCGAGCGTTATCTGCATCGATTTGTTTGAGATCTCCGCTAATCGTGTTACTAGTTACAATCGCAAAAAATGTACACAGTTAATTTTCATCCAGATATTTTTTATAGCAGCTAGCGTTTAATTCAATTAAGTAATCAACAGAGATGACAGGCTGTTACTGAGAAGCGTGTAAAAAGTTGTCAGACATTTATCTAGAGGTCTCAATGGAGTGGTAGGTCTCGGATCCGATTTGACGTGTGTGGCCCAGTTGCCTCTATCGGTAATTACTTTTAATCAGATACTTAATTAATTTAACAGTTAAATGCCAACACAAAGAAAAACAATTTGCGGACAAAAAACATGCGAGGCTTCTTTTACCGTTATTGTTAGGGATCATGGTAGAATTTGCACTCTCATGTCATGATCATGTAAAGTGACTGACGAAATGATTACGATGCAAGTACAAAATTTCTTTGTTTTACATGACCTCATAATAAGTAGAAAAGACTCATTTTGTGATAATGGTTGGAAAGTTTGGGGCTTTTATCTTAATTACGGTGACAGAAATCGAAGACACCTTATTTATAGTATTTTCCTAGAATTTAAATCGTGTTCAAAGCAGAACAGACGGCATGTGATGGAAGTGCAGCATGGGCATTTTAACTTAGAAAATGTTACCTAAATAAGGCCGTCTCGCATTATCAAGGAGCTTTTTAGTATAATAAGGTGTTAATTCCATGTCCAAGGTTGATAAGGCAGGGCCAAGGTGTTAAATTTCATTTGAGAATTCAAATTTCTTTTTTTGTCTGCCCCTGATGACCAACCTCCTGGTGCAGCTAGTGAATGAGGACAGTGCCATTCTTAACTTCACTATTCGTCAAAATCACCATGCTTTAAAAAATCTTTAGAAATACAAAATTCGTGACCCCTCAACTTATGTCAACACCGTTCGTCAACTCAAAACTTGTCTCCGCCGTTTCCAGAAATCAATGTTGTTTACGTATACGGACCGCGTCCACTACCCCACGCCGCAGAATAAATAGGAGTAAAGAACGAGGGTGGCATCCACCCCCGCACTATAAATCACTGTCCGAATTACTGCGTTTCTATAATATTTGTAATCCGACGGTTTTCGAGCACAATTGATACGACCCTTCCTTGAAATTAATTGGAACTAGTCCTGTCATCGTTTTCGTATTGTCAACAGGAAAACGTTTTACTGTTAAGATTGATTTATAGGGAAATGGTAATTGCTATGTTTTAGTGCCAACTTTTACTCTTATCAGAACTCATACTTTAGTAGGCTACTTTGCTCTTATCTTCGAATCTTCGAGTGAAAGTAAGTGTATAAGCAACTTTAAATGTCGTACCTAGCAATTAACAGATTTCTCGTTTCCTCCGATTAAATTAAGTAGGTACGTAAATAAGTAAGTAATTTTTAACACAAAAATTATACAAATTTGTAATATATTGTAGGTCAATAAAGTTCTGTACAAAAGAAGCGTAAATGAGCCTACATAAAACTAAAAAGTTAAAAGTAATTGTTTATTTTTTGGTTCATCCACCTTTTTTCTATAAATTTATCCCTTACTATCTATGCGTTTACCACATAGGGAGATCTAAATACCTACCCGTTAGTTTTGGAGTCGGAGTCAGCTTTGGAGTAGGACATTATAGCAACTACACCCCTCCCACCTCAGGCATGCCCTCCTGCGCCGCCCACGCAATAGTTACCTACCTTGGTGTGCCTTGGCTGACACCGACTCCAAAAATAACAGGTAGGTATCTGGATCTACCTAAGTGGTAAACGCATAGATCGTAAGGGATAAATTTATAGAAAAAAGGTGGATGAACCAAAAATAAACTATTATTTTTAACTTTTTAGTTTTACAGTTTTTTCAATAATTTTTTTGTGAAGTCAGTTTTTTTTTATTTTAAATTATTGTTTATTTCCGAAGTTTTAATGAATCTGACTTTAAGACGATTACTAAAACTATAAATAAAATTCGAGCCCATAGAAATTTCATTCCCTATTGTCTTAACCCCGAAAAACACAACGAAAAAGAATTTTCCAAATTGGTTCATAAATAACGGAGTTATGAGATAACAAACATAAAACATGAATAAAATTAGAGCCCATATTAGTCCCTGTTTTTTCACCTTCAGAGTTGGTATTTTTTCTTCAGATTTTTATGGGACCAATCAAAAAGAATACCCTATACAAAAAACGAAGAGTTTTTTTAAATCAGTTCATAAATGACGGAGTTATGAGGTAACAAACATAAAAAAACGAATAAAATTTGAGGCCATAAAATGTTCATTCCCAGTTTTCTCAACTTTAAGGGTATTTTTACTTCAAATTTATATGGGACCAATTAGAAAGTACAACGACAAAAGAATTTACTAAATCGGTTCATAAATGACGGAGATATGAGGTAAGAAACATAAAAAAAACGAGCCCAAAAAGGGTTCATTCCCAATTTTCTCACCCTTAGGGTTGGTATTTTTTCTTAAAATGTATTTGGAAAGTATACCCTCTTCAAATAATTTTTCAAATCGGTTCGACAGAGTTATGAGCTAACAAACATAAAAAAAAAACAAAAAAAAAATACAACCGAATTGAGAACCTCCTCCTTTTTTTGAAGTCGTTTAAAAAAGTAATAAAAACGTTGCTGTATTAACACGTTGACTGTGGGCCTTGGACATGACGCGCCACGCCATGCATGTTGTGTTTTCAGCACTCAAAGCGTTAATCAGAATGAACTCCGCAGAAGTGGCGTTGGTAGATGTGTCTACAAAATAAGCTTAAAATCTTCATCATCACCACCACCATTTACCAAGAAAGCAAGCTACTTTCGTAGTCTCACAGTCTCGTTACAGTATCGCTTACAATCGCATAGATCTCGTCTTATTATAGGGGACTCAATTAAAACTGCAATTTCAGTCATTCAAGCAATTTCGTTTCTGGTTTGTTTCATACGAAATCAAGTTACGCTTGGGCTATAGCGTAAGAGGTAGATAATACAAAGGTATTAACGCTAATACCCAATTATAGACTCCGCATCAGATCGTTGCACGACCCGGGAGGAGATTAGTGCGCTACAGTGTAGAGCGGATCGTAAGGGAGAGTTTTAAGCGGTTGTCGACCAGTAGATATAGTAGGTATGATAGCTACACTGGACAAATTGTTATTTAAGAAGTAATCTATATAAATAAAAATCATATCCTCTGTGCGTCCCGAAACCATTGATCAGATTGTGATGAAACTGTGGTTGTTCTGGGGACGCCCCTGAGGGTTCTTGGCCCAGAAATCTATAGAAATAAAAATCAATGTTTGCGTGTTTGTCCTCTATGCGTTCCAAAACCATTGATCAGATTGTGATATACGTGCAAACGAAGTTGCGGGTGGGTCAGCTAGTAAAGATAATAAATACATCAATGACTTAATACTTATCAAAAATCATGATTGTAGCAGTATCAAGCTAAATAAAGGCCTATTCAGATATGAGCGATATCCGCCGGGTCGTTTGGTATTAGCACCTTTAGTTTCTATAAGCACCTTCTTTTTTATGTCTTTTAGTCTTTTCATTCAGATAAGCGGCGCTCGCGATACTTTCATTTCATCCATATTAACAACACTTTGTTACCGAACGCGGTAGCTATTACCGCTCATATCTTAATAGGTATTTATTTTTCACCAGCTAAAAATTAGGTAAGTAGGTCTTACCTACAAAAGCTTTGACTTTTAAATTTACCTATTCTGGGTGGTTTTAAACAAAGTTCCTACCATACTATACAGTTTTACATAGAGCAACTTTATGTAAAACTGTAGAAAGGAACACGTTAGTAAATTACGTAGGTGGGCGCCATGGGCACCTTGCAAAATATAGTAGGAAAGAAAGGTACATTCTTTGAAGAAAGTAAAGCAATTTCGTCGTAGAGTACATACAGATACCTAGGTAGGTAGGTACTATACTAACAAAAGTATCAAAACTGCGGTAATATTGTGCATTATTGAAAAGGCGATACAATTACGTCGGTAGTAGTTACCGCACGCGATGGTAGTGTGAAAAGCGGTCAAGCTGTGTGTTGGTTATTACACGCTCCATCGATTTTACCGACTGTTCATGTACGATGAAGTGATTTACCGCATAGATTGCTGTGTGAATGTTTTTTTTTATTAAAATGACCACGTAAGATATGATACTTTCCTAAACCAAAGTTATTTTTTTTAAGCTTTCAGTCAACGTTTTATCTTACGGTCACGGTTAAAGATTATTTATTCCTGATAAGATTATAAGCTAATCACTTACTGAGCAACTTAATAACTACTCAGATGAGTAATTTACAATATAAATTACAGTGAGCATTAACATGGATGCTTATGTACATATGTAATAATAATTACAAAAATATAGATTACATTACACTAATAGCAATCCTACTATCCTACTAATATTATAAATGCGAAAGTTTGTGAGTATGGATGTATGGATGAATGGAATGTTTGTTACTCTTTCACGCAAAAACTACAGAACGGATTTGGATAAAACTTGGACTGTACATAATTTGTGATAGGCTACTTTTTTATTTTATTTCTATTTTAGCAGTCGACCACTTCAGTTAGTTATTCGGGAATCAAATTTGGATTAGCATTCTCAAAAGCCATTTAGCATTTTTTTTGGCATTATCTGCACCAAGTTTCAGAATTATCTCCAAATAAAAAACATATATATGTAGCAACTAAGTAAAATATATTAAATTTTCATGACGCATAATGTTCACAATCCACTTAAAAGCACGTAAACCAAAGAACCCACTTCCTACAAAATACTTTCCTCACCGACAAAAATATTTTATTCAGAGAAAGTTTATAAAAATTCTCAGGCAAGTGTTCTATAACAATAAAAATGTCGGTACGGACATGAAAATGAAAACCGAAAGCGAAGTAACAAGCTCCTTGAGTTGTTTACAAGAGACCAAGAGTTTATTTGATCCCACGCGATTGTCTAGACGGGCGGGGGGTGCGTGCTCAAGGGAGATAATATTGCGAATAAAATCTTATTTTGTTAATAATTTTTAAAAAGGAACTCAATTTTCAATATTGTCACCCTAAAATGTATATTTGAAAAAATTACATTCTATAAACCTTCTCAGTGCATACAGTAGGTTGTTAAGTACATACTTATTGAAATTATAATACACAATTTTTTAGTTTTCAGTAGGGTTTCCTGCCCAACTAATTAACCTTCTGATGAAATACTAACTTCTAATCAACTAAAGCCTAATTTCTAATCAACTAAATGCGATTAATTATGAAAATCTCATCTAATATCTACCGTTCGAAGATAATAAACATAGCAAAGTGATTAATTAACTAATAGGAACTTAAATTAGTTAAGTTTATTTTGTAGGTTTAAAAATCTATTGTTAGTAAGCACTTAAGCACACACAATGCTAGAGGAACCACGTGCCTTTTACGTTCGATTTTTTGACGTTAGGTACATTAAAACTTTCTATATCTCCAACAACGAGATACATCTCTATGCTCTTCAACAATAAACCTCAGCCAAAGTAACGCTAAGTAGCGTTATCGACTAAGCTCTACACCCCATCCAAAGTTCACCACCAACAATGGGAGTCACGTGCAAAAAAGTCTACGACGTTAATAAAAAATCGTGCATCTTACTTTTTACTCGTGTAAGAGGGAACTTACATAAAATACAGGTTACAGCCTACCAGCGCGGTGCTTACCGGCCTGTGAGTAGGTATGAGATTACTGAGATTACTATGGCTACTTATAGATAGCTACCTACCTACTTATGTCATGTCCCATACATATCCCAGGAACTACAGCGTCCCTGTCAGTGAGTAAATTAACAATTGACTTGACTTCCTTTATGTAGAATAGATGCAAAGACCTAAGGTACTTAAAAGTAGGTGCTTACCGTGCTTACCCATTTCAAAGCGAAAGAAAGAAGAATAGCACACTTTTGGCCTCATACGCTCCCAATATCAACCGTGTTGACTGTGGCATCACTTTCCATAATCTTAATCAGTCAGTAATCATTTTTATGAGTTCACACCGGAAAAAAAGGCACTGGTAAACTGGTTTTAAACAAAATGCGCTTGGAGCTTACGGAGAATGGCGATTTAATAAAATTTATCTGCCACAACAGTTTCCATTGTTGTGTTTGGCGAGATCGTGAAACACATCTCTGTAGATACTTAACGGTTCAACTCTGACACAGAAAAATGTAGAATTATAAAAAATCACATGGAAAGCGCATTATTTTATACATAAATGAAAAAATAAAGAAAATGTCGCTTAATACAATTGAGCCATGGCTCACTTTGATACGTAAATATTTTTATATTCACACTAATTCGTAACATGACCAAACAGAAAAATTGGCACGATTTGAAAAATATTTATTCACAAAACTTAGCTAAGAAGATAGCCTTAGAATGTATCAATTTATTTATGAGACCATTACAGTTAAAGGCAGTTTTACGCACTCTTGTCACCAACAAAACCGGTAGTCGGCTTTCCTGCTTAGCAAATAAATAAGAGGGCATTACCATAAAATTTTCTGCAGAAGCGGAGGAATAATTTTATCAAATTACCACATTACATGGAACTCCAGGGGGTTTTACGGTAAATAAGATTTTACGAAGACTGGTATAATTTCTTCGTTTCTGTCAACAAGGTTGGAATTTGGGACTTTTCTGAAAATAAAGAAAAAAAACCAGATAAGTATATTATGAAGTAAAGTAATTTATTGCGACCTCCGAGCGCGGGATTTGGGTTCGATTCACGCAGTGGAACGTGGTACGAATGTACGATGTCTAGCAAAATGTTCCGTGTTGTTTTAACTTTTATAAGACTATCAAAAGTTTCTACCAAGAGGTAATAGAATCATGTATACCTGGGGTTAATAACATAGATTAATTGTTACTTTCAATCTTTTACGACCACTTAGAAATTAATATCCGAGTCTAATATTGCAACATTGCATATACCATTTTTTTAGAGTTCCTTCACTATTTTACAATTTACTGTCTGATGAGCTTGATTAGCTTAAAATTTCCTTATGCAACTACTTTAATCAGCTTCTACTTTGTCAACTTCATAGAAACTCGTATATAGGTACCTACTGTGGCAAGGGCGCGTGCTCGGTCAACGACCACGCGTAGCAGGTTCATCCGCGCATGCAATGCTTGTGTAGTAACTGATATGGTATCTACGGAAGAGATGATGAGATGAATGTCTCGGTAGCCGGTTATGGAATCTTCACTTATTCCACATCCAATAACAATGCCTATAGGGAAATAACTTTTGACCAAACAGCATCTCCATGCGTCAAATATAGAGATAGAAATAAAGGTACTCTACCTAAATCAAGCAGATTTTGAAATAAGTCTCTCAGCGAATACTTATTAATTTCAAAAATTCTAAACTGAAAAATAAATTCAAGACTATTTTGCTCAGTTCGTCTCATATTAAACGTGTGAGTGAAACTAAAACAAACAATTAAATTGAAAAGCCTATTCATACGATGCTGAATTTGCATTTAAAATGGGCTGGGAATTTTCAAGCTTTCTCCATAAAGGGGTGTCTTTGACTAGTAAATAGTAATGATCGTATGATAGTCATCAGAAGTCAGCGCACTTGTTATTTGGAACTTGGAAGTAAAGTTAACGAACTCCTCTTGCGAAAATACCCCCTTCGCGACACATCAACCATTTCGATTGATTGTTAGTTTTCAGAGCACAAATCCCTTATTATAGAATATTTGCAATTTAAAACAACGTTTTTTTTATGCCAAAGCTGGCAGTCGAACATACGGGCCACGTGATGGAAAGTAGTCACCGTCGCCCATGGACACCTGCATCACCAGAGGCGGTACTGTTGCGCTGCCGGCCCTTGAGGAAATGAAATACCCGCCTTTTGAAGGACCCCATGTCGTAGCTCTGAGGGAAAACCGCAGGAGGGAGTTCCTTCCACAACTTGCACGAACCTACGTGGCGGGAAAGATCGTGCAAAGCAAACGGTTGTAGAGAGCCAACCATCCAGGTGGTGGGGATGAAATTTGGTTTTTCGGCGTGTGGTGCGATGGTGGAAAGCGGCCGAGGGCACCAGATTAAACAATTCCTCAGAACACTCCCCAAAATATAGACGATAGGACGAACTGTTGGAAAGGCCATACGGTCATATACCTAAAACTAAAAATAATTGTTAGGGGAACTTTATATATTAGGTATATGATTTATCATTACCACTGCGTACGTTTCTTTTCACATCAAAGATCCTGAGTTGATAGGTACAAAGTTACAATACCAGCACGCAACTAAAAAATATTTATGTGCTTATTTTCCTGAGTAAGCTCAAATGTTCGCAAGCACGATAGCTTCCGGAGTACAGGCTTATAATTAACACAACCAAGAAAATTGAGTTTTAAAGCTATATAAATAAATATCAAAGTGTTGTTGCATCGCTAATGGTAGAGTCTATAAAACCTACCATGGAATTCCAAGGCGCACTCATCTGGGATGTGCTTTGATTGGCAAACAATGCATTGTTCTGTTAAACCGTCTGTTGCATATTTCATAATAGACAACAAATCAATTTACTGCTGTGGTTTCCGCGGTGAAACTGGATTCAATAATTTAAATCCCGTTTAAAACTATAACTGTAGCAGAATTTTGCTAAAGATGCAAATATTTTGGACGAAAAGCAATTTTGTCGCGGTAATACAGTTAGCTGCCAACTGGTTTGGAAAATACCATCAGGGACACCTACGATACGGTGTTATACCTAAAGTTCGCTGCGTGGTGCCATATCCGTACAACTATAAATCTAAATTTTGGAATTGTACCCTGGAAAACGAGATAAATAGATTGAACTATTTTACACCATATAAAGAATTACTTACTTACAACGCCATTATAAATGGTCGTACAGTGGGCAACCTTATCGCTTCTAAATACCTAGCTATCAACTGCACTTAATACAGTCGGGTTTGGTAGCAGAAACAGTGTTAAAAGACCTACCGACAGCAACATTTTGTTCAGTTTTTGTTGCAGAGTGAGCCAAGGATATGCAAGGTACAACGATAAAGACGGTGACCACAACATGCTTCGTAATATTGTGGTTTTGCTTGCTATTGTTCTCACATGGTTCACACAAAATGAACCATTCACTCTGTTTTACTTATTAGGTAGATATATAAATAGAAATAGAAAATAACTTTATTCATGTAAAGGAATGATAGGGATCACTTTGACACGTTTTTTTACACCAATTCATAACGCGATCGACCAGAGAAAAATAAGCAAGAAACCCTACATAGCTTACAATTTATTTAGCGTCTTTATAAAAAAAAACTTTGTTTTAATGATGCAAAGAGATTCGGTATTGATATCTAGGAATAATAATAAGTACCAACGTAAATTTAATAATGTGAATGAATCCATCTCTGGTAGGTTAGGTACCCACCAAAGAGGTCGGATTGGTACCCCCCCATAGTATAGTAGTACAGACTCTGCCTAGCATCAGTTTTTAGTGCGTGTAAAAGTTCATGTTGCAAGTTTCGTATAAAAATTGCTAATATAAATGCAATTTAGGATATTTGAATAAATAGATTTTTATTACGTCTTCACCCCAAAACTTGTCAAATCGAGCTGATACTTTGCGCTTATGGAATTAAATCTGTTTATTAATCCGACTCAATATATTTTTTTACGATTAATTTCATTAATTTATCTAATTAAACTAGTAATTCAGAACATGTCACTTATATTTAAAAATCGGAAAATGATATATAATCCAGAAATCGTAAAAAGTGAAAGTAAAGTAAAAGTAGGTAGGTCTAAAAAAAATTAAAGTTCAGTAGGTATATTAAATGATACCTAGGCACAAACAAAGATTTGTCGGCATAATCATAACTCAAAACGTCTATGTATAGGGCTACGGAGGCTCAATAAACGAAGCTAATAGAAACATCAATATAACCTTTATCAGAGCGCAACAAAAAGGCAGACGTGACAACTTGACTCAATAAAAAGACGAAACATTGTCTCCATCATTTACTTGATAAAAAGAGTGATTCTCCATGGCAGTAGCTTACGCGCACGTATAGCCAGTTGATACTTTTGTAGCCCTACAAAGCAAATATTTATTACAAACGATTACAATTTCTGTCTCGTCTCTATTGTGTAGCCACTTTCCCAAGTATTATCTTACAGTTAACTTTTGTAGGCTTGCATACTAGCGTACTTTTGTAGGCTATAGAGTACCATAATCGCTTCTTTTATTTTGTTGTTTGACATCACCAGTTTTATATTTATACGAACGAACGCTCGCTCCCTACCTGTTTCGGGTCACATTCAAAAAGTATCTTAACCATAATTTTAAACGTTTTAATTCGCTTTTTGAAGAGCAAATACTAACTTAACAACGTGCAAAGAATTTATTTTTGGATATAGCAATATACTAGGTATCTTTTTCACAAATTCCTATGAAATTCGCAGTGTACGCGTGCACAAATCTACCCGCTTCGTACAATATTAAGTTCATGTTTCCTATTGTTTTTATCGTAAGCTTCCTACCTAATTATGTAATTCGTATTTTTATTTCGTTTACGTACATGTTTTACCGCTTATCAGGCACATAAAATTGCAAACATTTTAGCTTTAGTTCTTTAAGTGAATTTGTAATTCTTTTGAGAAAAATAAATATCTTAAACCGTAAACCGTAAAAGTAGAAGAATTTGACATTATATCATTGTGAGAGCGCAATGCCTACTCACTTATTAAAAGCTCAAGAAGCAACGCATTATTTCCCAACAGCTATGTACTTTTCTCCCAAATAATCATAAGGTAAGTTGTTTCTCCCATCTCATAGATAATTTCCATGCCGAGTTACGCTCTCTTGGGTGCGCTAATAAGAAAATTCACAATTCATTTGTTCACCAGATAACATCACAGGAGCTTATTAAGACATCATTACCCGGTGTTGTATAATCACGTAAAGTATGAATAATTACAGGTTTTGATAATAACGGTAATGAATTCGTAAAAAGGTCGTTGTACACGCAGCCTGTTGCATGTTTAATTTTGTGGAAATCTTAATTGCCTTGGACACGAGCTAGAAGGAATTTTATAACAATAGTCTAGTACGAGTAGAATAATAGAGCTAAAACAAGTATTTATTTTTAGTACCTACGCCGTATTTTATAATCCGATCTCAACTCAGAGCGCAAGCTTGAGAGTTTTCAAAACAATTATTTATATGATTGTGTCATTCTGAAAATACTTCATCGCATCAGAGATAAGATCGTCCCGAGCAAACAATATTTTCTTTGGATTCAATAAATACTTATCTAAATGTAGTTACCTACCTAACTGAAATGATAATTTTAACTTCAATTTTATATTTTTATGTACAATAAGGAAGGAGGTTCCCCTTGATACAGGTAGA
Source organism: Horisme vitalbata (assembly GCA_951804965.1). Classification (NCBI taxonomy): domain Eukaryota; kingdom Metazoa; phylum Arthropoda; class Insecta; order Lepidoptera; family Geometridae; genus Horisme; species Horisme vitalbata. The sequence continues at coordinate 17,953,461 of OX638093.1, forward strand.
ATGAAGAAGACTTCAGTCGGATTATCAAGTAAAATAATATAAACATATTATATAAGTAGGTACAAGTAGGCTATCTTTGTTTGTTACGATATCTATCAAAATCATCGTATTACGATTATATAGCGGATGTTGAACAAAAAGATGAGCGTCAATGATCTTGAGTGAGCCATTATGGCTATCAAATGAAAGTTTTATGATTCTGATTGCTTTGTCCGATCCGTTTGCATATGGCATTAGGTATCCGTTTTTATTCTCCATAATGACGAATTTACACGTCTAGAACAGGAGATGAAAACTTTTTATTGACAATTAAAGCATCAACAATAATTGCAGCTTTGGTTTCCAGTAGGGCTGAAGAAATTACAAATCTTGCTGGCAATACACATTCTTTCCAAAATGATTGGAAAATTGGACACTCGGATCATCAGAGATAGGTTCGCAGTTTTGTTTACGTGCTCAAAATCCAATTCCGATAATTGCAGTACAATCAAACAAACCGCAGTCAAGATAGGAATGATAACGGACTAGTTTTTAGATGCTCGTTTGGATTCCGGCTATAGCTGAACAAAAAATTTGTTAGACATTGGAACCATAGAAAATTAGGTCAGTATTCCACTTGAATAGAAATTCGAAATTATAGACCTACTAAATTTTGAACTAAGTATATTTTTTGTATTCTATACAGAGTGGGGAACAATTTTACCTCATTGATGGCAGCTACCTTTTCTTTTGTAGTGAGAAGGTTTTGTTCTGAGGAAACTATAAGTATATTTATAAGAAAAAAACAATTGTATTAACAGAATTTTGAAAAAAATTACGTAAAATTGCTGACTGTCAGCCTAGAAAATGACATTTGTCAAAAAAAACAATTCTCAATCGACTCTATTTCCCAACAGGAACACTTTTCCAAAGGTAACTTACCAAATCAAATCAAAAGATTTTGCTTAATTCAAAAAAATGTTTGGGATGGGAAATAGAGTCGATTGAGACTAACTTGTTTTTTTGACAAATGTCATTTACTAGGCTGACTGTAATATTTTTCATAAATCCGTAAATGCAATTATTTTTTACTTCAAAATAAACTTAAAGTTTCACCAGGACAAAACCATCTAACTACAAAAGAAAAGTAACCTGCCCTCAATGAGGTAACATTTTTCCCCACTCTGTATTTTGTGTTTCGTGAAGAGAGAACAAATTCTATGCAATGTAATTTTGATGTTGTTAATTATATGTACCTTATGTAGCTACTAAATTTCCGGTCTTTATTAAATAATACTAATTCGTAGAAGTTATAATAGGCAGCTACTATAACATTCAAGTAGATAAGTAGGTACACATAAATAATAGGAGCATAGTCTTAAACAACCCTCTACCGTTTTGAATAATATTAAGTTCCGTTCCGGCCCCAAGCTTGAATAAGTGATAGGTACCTCACCTACCAATTCACCTCAATTCCGAACATTTTCATTAAATTTTAAACTTCGGATCGATAACTAGGTGCAAGACTGATTTGTAAAATTCCTATCTCCTGAATTGCTTTTTGTACTCGTTCGCTACGGTAAAAGATGTTCCAATTTCTGTCCAATATCTATTGATATGTTTACTTTACCACCTTGTTAAATTACATTATTATTCAAGAAAAAGTGACTCGGCGGAGCTTACCTATTAACCTTGCATTACTTTTTTTAAACTTTTTTTAGTGAATGGTCTAAAATTGCTTGCGCAAAAACTTGAATTTCTAGTTTTGTATTATCACACTTAATTTACTCTGTTTCTGGATGATTGATAGCGTTCGTAGGCGGAACGGATGTCCTCATAGAAGCAAAGACAACGTAGGTACCAAGGAATGTCATAGCAATTTGCACAATGATTCAATGCCTAAACAAAAAGTAGCTCAAGGCACGCGACCACCGATTCCTGTTTATTAAGACATTGTTGGTGTAAAACTTAAATACCAGATAGTTTTGTTTATGATTTCACACAAAAACAAAGAATTGTTTTGTTTTTACCTATAAATTGCTGCGTTAACTATCATAGTTACTGCGAGACTAATTAGCAGTGAGCATTGTAATAAAAGTGCCATGCCAAGTATTTGTGCTTCATGCGTTTTAAGCAACCGGTACGCTGAGCTTCGTGTTTATTTAGCGTGCTGAAAAATCTCCATTCCAGTTCCCAAGGTCAGTCTGCGAAGAACAAGAACGATGCCCTTTAAAACGAGTAAAAATATCCAGTGTGAAATTTAAAATAACATAAATAACAAGACACTACTTTTAAGTTTTTTCTTAGAAATTTCTCACTGAGGTGACGTGATTAATACACGTGCGTTTAAACCTGACTTGTAACGCGGTGGGTAAAGCATCTTTGTAATGAAAATTGTGTCAGGGAAACAAAGTATTCAGGCTTAGATATACTCGGGATTTATCACTGTTGTTTTAAGAACCAAACAGATGTTGCGAATAGACTTTTAACGTCTATTTCATTTTGTTCATGTGAACAAATGTGAATGTATGTACATTCTCTCTCAATTAGGTACCGTCTTACTGTATCGTGTTTCTTGTTCTATATGTCGAGGAGAGTCTGGAGATCATATCTGGTGGTATATGATCTTGAGTGAAATGCCATTTGTAGTGCTGTGGTCGTTGAAATGCTTGACACATCGTAGATGGACTGTCAGAAGGGACGTTTGGGAGACGATCCTTAGAAACGCCATGGAAAAAGAAGAAGAAGGGAGCGTGGGGCGCGGGAAGGGAGGATGGACGTCGTCCATCGAACACGAAAATAAAAAGGTTAAATATGATGGGATCGCGATGGATTTTGGGAATGAGAAGGAAAAGCACTACAAATGGGAGATCGCTGCATTCCTCGATATGTGCTTACACGTTGGATTTACCTTATCTCCGACATATATTTGACCAATACCTGCGGTGACCTGCTACATTATAGTTGTTTTTAGAAATTTATTTGTTTTTAGATATTGCCAGAGTGCAGTGCTCAGCTCGGTGACTATTGCCGGACCAACGTCGATTGCAACCACATCGGCAAAGCTTATTGCAACCGTGGCGTGTGCGCATGCCAGCCTTACTACGCGAGAGTCAACAATTCTACGTGTCTCGAATGTAAGTTTCTTATAGGCCTTAGATGTCAAAAGGTAGAATATTAAGAACAAGAAAAATAACGCTTGCTAAGAACATCTTTACAAAAATTTAACCCAGAAGTATATATATACCTACACAGTTGACTATTATGCACATAGATAGTCATTAAAACAAAGTACTTACCCTACGGTAGAGATAAATCTTTCGTACTTCGCATGGTTTTCACTCACACGACTTATTACTGCGATGATTTAGTTATTCACAGTGTGGTAAAGTCTGCGGTTAGCCAAATTACTTTCACTATCAATAGCTATCATCTCTTCATCGGTAGTTTTCATCACCAGCCCCGAAATTATAGCCCGTAACAATGTTGAATTTGCTTTCCGTTACTGTAAATGTGCTGCATCAATCAAAATGTCTCTACTCAATGGTTTGTCGGTACAACTTTGATCCTATTGAGCCAATAAAGTTATTTGCGTGAAGCTCTGCATTCACCGTTTGTATTCGCTTTGCTTTCACTAACTTCATTAGAAACGTATGTACACGAACACTTAGTATAATTAGCAAACAATTAAAAACATACCACAATCGACCTTTTCTTTTTAGTAAAAAACAAATAGATTCTGTCTGGACACGACTTTACATTGATCAGATTAGGATTTGGCAATGTTTGATAATGTAACTGTATCAACCGTGTGCGGCAGATCGAACGTGCAATCGAACGATATCACGCATCACATCTCAGATTTCGCCCAGATAGCCCTGTAATCCCACGCTTGTCTCACTTTTTTTGCTTCAATCGTATCCGACCAAATCGAGAAACTGGCTCATGGGATTACAACGGTTCCTCGCCGTTTACGGGTGTCATTGCTAACTTTGCGAAAGACCGGTAAAGTTCTAAATTACGATTTCACGGATACAGTGGATCCTCGGAATGTTGTTAGTTGTAAATAACGGTCCTTGTTTATTTATGGAAAACAATTTATTCATTCACTTGGTCACGGTGTGTGATTAGGTACGCGTTATAAGGAACCACTTGCGGATGCGAGTAACACACTTCCCCGACCTGTAGGTCTAGTTGGGCGGCATTTCAAACCAGGATCGTACGGAGCCGGTACCCAGCCGACCGAGCTACCGACCGACCGACCTTATCAATAATCATAATTCCATCATCCGGACCTTTTACGGAATTGAAGGCGTCGGTATGAAATAGGTTCGAGGAAATCTGTAATGGTTCAAAGTTATATGTTCTTTATACGTATGTTTTGAAAAGAAACATGCACTTAAATAAGCTTCACTACTTCATTTTATAGTTATTGCTCGAAGCGGCTAAGTTACTCCTAGGTGTTATGTTATAAAATTTACACCAAGCAATTATTATAAAATAAATAATATTTATTTACGATATAAATACCGTACCATAGATAATAACTACAAGCATAGCAGCTAATAAAATTCATTCTTCATTATTAATCTTTGTAGATGAGGCCGATAGGATGTAATTATTATTAGCTCGGCAGTATAACTTTGCCGTTGCCATGGCGTGGCCATTCTATACAAAATAGGTAGAATTTTTAAAATTCTAAGCACTGAAAGGTAGGTATACGTTTGAGTGATATATGCGTTTGTCGGACTCTAGAACTCAGTAGTAGGGATATATGCTTGAGATATGTCGCTTGTCATTTAAATTTCTTGCTTGGTCAGTATGCCAAGCATGAGCAATTCTGAATAAGTATATCACGGTCACGGACAATACTGCGGATTAAGCTTAAGTGATAGACATATCAGTTACAATCCAGCTTGTAACCCCTGTATGAAAATGTATGGCAAAGCCTTGTAATAATAAATGGAAGCTTATAATAAGTAGATATCCTATTTACAACCATTTACGGCTTTTACAAGAAATCATGGGCTAGCATGAACATTACCGTCTAAGCTAAAGTGTCATCCACAAACTCAATAGAGATTAATGATAATAAATCTTTATTCCGCTAAAGGTCTACGTTTCGAGACCCTCGTACATATGGTTTATTTGTGGAACCAATTTGAGTAAGCTTGACGATGTCTGCCTGAGGCGGGAATGAGTTAGCGGCCTGTTTCAAAACGTGAAATTGTCCCGCTATGCTCCTTGGTAGGTAGGTCTTGCCCTTGGACCTGCCTTGTTTAATTTTATTTTATTTTAAAATATGCATTGCACGCGGCGTGTATTTTACTGCACTACCTTTAACTATGGCAGGGAGATGTTTAAAGATATAATATTACAAGTTTTTTCCAAACTGCGCTTTTTACGATGAGCCGCTTCCAAGATAAAAACCTATAATTTCTTTTTTGCTTTTGTAAAGAGAAGAAGGATGAACTGTGGCATAAAGTCAGCAGGGCGTGCATGCGTGACGTGACAGTTTTTATAAACGGTGCTCAAAATGCCCATTTTTGGGTAAGCACATTAGCCCAGATATGCATAGTACTAAGATAAAAATTACTGAGATACTTTAGTAAAAAGTGACCGGGGGCTTAAGTGCGAAAAAAATGGAGCAGAGCCCCTAGCGGGAAGTTTGTAAAACCTTGACATCTCCATACAAAAAAAACTTTGACGTTAAGTATTTTCTTCCCACTCAGACAACTGTTAGCGTCAAACAAAGTAAAGGCGCTTATGTACTATCAAACCAGTATCAAACACGTAAAATTTGAGAAACAATTTAATGGTTTACATTAAAGGATGCATTAGTTTAAATCGTGAAACCGTTCCAATGCCAGTGCAAGACTTAAGGACTTTCGACTTATTAGCAGCACTTAAGTATTAGGTACCTACTTAGTCCATTATTTTTATCTTTGGAATGCGTGATAATAACGAAACTTAATTTATTTGCTAAAAGCTACGAAGTACAACCTTCTCTGTGATACAACTTTACATTATTCATTTGCAACGAATTTGTGATGTAAGGTTTTGTACCGTAAAACTGTATACTTAACACGTTGACTACGGAACGGAGGACGGGCAGCCTAATATCGAGAGTGTATTTTCAACACTCAATGCGTGAATCAAAGTCGAAATGTATAGTTTGTTATGTTATGAATAACCAAGAAGATAGGCTGATGATGCTCACTCAATGTTAAAAGGGTGCACGCAGGAATTCTAAATTGATATGAATGATTCATCCACGTATAGACAGGCATGGCAAATAAGAATAAATTAAGGAATATACGGGCGAAGCTGTAATGAATAATATTAGAAGCTTACTGAGGTTTAAAAATAAGTTAACACGTTGGCTGCTGGCCTCGCACATGACGCTGCGAGGCCAGCAGCCAACGTCGAGGAGGACGACGTGCAGAATCACATTTGTGTTTTCAGCACTCAAAGCGTTGTGTCAAATCTATATAATTTACTCGTAATTTGATGATATTAGTAAAAGTATATGTAGGTATAGGTAAGTAAGTAGTTAGGCATAATTACTAGATTATTATGATAAAAAATTATAGACTAATGGATTATGACCGTGAATGATATTTTTGCATTACACAAATGCATGTGGTGGTGGAGAAAGAACAGGAGCGAGCGAAATCTGAACCAAATAAATTGGTATTGTGTTACTGGTGAGTATTAAGATCATATGTATTTTAAACTGCAAGAAAACTTGATATTCCTGAGCATAGCACCTGCTTCCGAGGCAACTCTTTCTCAGTTGAATATGTCCGGCTTTGGAACGATCTTCCATTTGATATAGAAAAGTAGTGTCAAAGGCATGTTTCAAAAGATTAACCCGCGAGCATTACCTTAAAATGTTATATACTTAGCAATCCTAATCATCCGCACAAGTAGTAGGTCTTTCTAAGTCACAATGTCTGATCATATTTATTATAATAAATATTTTAATATTTTCTATTTGTACCTACTATTTGAAATAAAATAAAAATATATAACTTGATATGTAGGTATTTTATTAATATTATTTGTACATTATAAGTATTTATGTACCTAGGTGTATGTAATTTTATATGTAGTTTATTTATAAAATAGTTTATTATACAGTTGTAGTTTTAAGTAATTTTAAGATAGAATTATAGCACGCCTACCACCATCTAAAAACAAACCACAGGTTTGGCTGGTAGAAAATGCTCGTAGTATTAAGCCCACCTTTTTGTTATATTTAATGTGCAATAAAGTATAAATAAAATAAAATAATAATGAATCCATGCGATAAAAACATCTGTCAGAGCGATTCCGCTTTACTCCCTTCAACCTTCAACTGTGCTGAATCAAATTGACCTTGACTTTGTACGGATTATGATGATCGCAATTGGAAATCGAAAAGTCACGCACATCGTATTCTCTTTCACAGCTGTCTGCTCCGTGCCAAATGTAATAAACGCAAGTGTTTCATTCGGTACATTTTACTGCTCGTTTTTAGATTAATGTGTCAAGAGACGCAGATTCGTGTTGATATCTAAAAGAATTGTAATGCTAGGTGTGAATCCGAAGATAATATTCCACGTCCATTTGAATTCATAGTTTGTCGGGTTAGATACATTCGTATCCCGTGTGAATGAAGACTTTCAATTCATCACATAACAATGAATCAGCTTGTTTGTTTATTTAATTGAACTATGGCTCATAAACATAGATCTACCCACTACTAATAGAGTTGTTATATTAGCAAAAGTATAAGTCTCCAAACTAAGAAACAATCGAAGTGTAAAATTCCAAAACCCTATTAATGAACACAGGCAGGTAGTAAATGGACAGGCTGTCGTAAAAGCTTAACATTAATTATGTCGTCAAACGGAATTTGTGGTGTTTACCACTACATAATAAACTGCTGTGTAGTAAATAGCTCGCATAAATAAACCTAAATAAACCTCTTATAACTACCGTTTGAATACAAATCACGTGCGAGACTCTATTATATATAGCTTAGTGCTTGAAAGTGTTATGTTATACATAGTTTTACAATATATTTTATGGCTGCCAATTTAAATAATATGAAAAGCACGCACACGCATTCTAGGTACATCGTTTAAAAGTAAACTTATCATTGAATGTTTCATCATCATCATCATTCAGCCTGTTAACACCCACTGTTGGGTATATGTCTCTTCTTTATCACGCCACTCCTTTCTGTCCCTTGCAAGCCTCATCCACAGATTCGCCGCTACGTCTACGATGTCGTTCGACCATCGGGCAGGTGGTCGGCCTCTTGGCCTTCGAGCATCTCTGGGCCACCACTCTCTGACTGTGATTAAATGTTTAGTTAAAAAAAATATTGGTCCCGACTTTTTCACTCGTTCGCCATGTCAGAAGCCTTCGGGCGGCCTAAAAATTCCGATACAAGAGTTGGTCAATAACTCATACCTAGAAGAAGAAGAAGAAGAAGAACTGTTTGGTTTCTTGTAGTAGTAAATGTCTTGTCTAGCCCACAACGTCAAGTTTTAAGCTATGAATGCACATAACTAATGAAGTAATCAGATACAGACCACCGGAGGCTTTCGAAGCCCGTTATTTATACTTTTGCAACACGATAAGCATTGCACAAAAACAGTGTCGAATGTAAATCACTTGTTGATCCTAGGCCATTGGATGCAAATTGAGGACCACACCCATTGAGCGGATGAACTTGAAATAAAATAGGGTCGCACACGCCCATAGGTCGTGAACCCTTTTAGCCTACATTGCACAGTGCAACTAAAGAGCTAAGTGGGTGCCCATTGTTTTAATATTTTAACAAATAGAGCCCCAGTTTACACGTACACTTATAATTGTTCGGTAGTTGATTCTGTATAAACATACTTTGGTGTATCAAAAGATCTTTTCTCACGGGACTTGACTTCTGCTCAACAGAACTAGCTCTATAGATTAGGTACTAATCAGATATTTAGATTTTTTTTGATTCTGTTTGTAACAAATTTCAATGTGATTTTAAGAGTGCTTGCAATGTTAGGGGGGTTAAACGAAAAAAGTTGGGGTGCATAAATTCTAGAGAAATATCTAAGATCAAAGTTGAAAATATATGTTTTTAAAGTTCCAACAAATCACATCATCGTTCATTCATTTAGCATGAGGTAGATAGATATAAATAAATGTTTATTAGACCTTTATTATTAGTATATATATGTATATAGATAGCCGGATTGGCCGGTGACCCGATAAAAAACGGCCAAGTGCGAGTTGGACTCGCACACCGAGGGTTACGTTCAAATTTGTACTTGTATCTACTTTACGTTTTTCGTTTTTAAGAAAACTTACGTTACGAAAAGAAACGTTACTTGTGCTGTATGACGTTGCTTGTTGCTTTTCATGATTGAAGACAATGGGAACTAGAGTTGGATTATCTTGCGAGTGTTTACATAAACGGCTGTATTTTTTGATTGCGTTGACTTGAAAGTTTGATTTTTCACAACTCCAAAAATTTGCAGACTCGGGTCTGTAATAGGTACTTGATATTAATTTCAACTTGATGGATATCGAAAACGGCTATAAATTGCAAATCTACCTATTATTCTGACTCATATTTTTATATACCAGATTCAGGCTACACTTTCGTTGAGTTAACTACTTATCTGTGATGAGAACAAGGAACAAAATCTATAAAAGATTTAAAGGAATTTATTATCATTTTAACTTTTTTATTCTTGTTACAGCTACTCTACTTGGATCAGAATGCGTGGTGTCAGAGCAGTGTACACTGAAAGTGGCTTACAGCGCTTGCTTGGAAGGCGTGTGTCGCTGCACAGATGGTCATCTGCAGTTTAGGAAGCATACGTGTCTGTCGCGTAAGTATTTATTTATTTATTGATATATGGCACACAAAACAGAATATAATAGAGACAGACATAGACATATATTTATTTGCAACTGAACACACAACACAACAAAATAAAAAAGTAACAAACAAAATAGAGAAAAAGTGAACATATAACATGGTGGGATGTGTGCAAATGGCTTCGGCACAGCATTATATCCGCTGTTTTAGCAGCGGAAGCTGGTATTCTGCCGAATCCATCATGTTTAGAGCCATTTAACCCTGCGAGACTAAGTAAGACTAGTATATAATCAGATAAAAATCAATACTTTATCATTAAAATTATTAGAAATAGATGATATTCCTAAACATGTGTACACAGCATAATTACAACTATGAAGAAATGAATTATCGTTGTGTATTTTTTTAGGCTTATATTACACAATAACTTGTTAGCTCTACCTTGTCTGTGACTCCTATAATAATTAACGGTCTATATTATAGTTAGAATCTGGAACTCAAGTTACACCATACCTAATCCATGGCAGTGTAAAAACAGGTCCTTACCAGTAACTACCATAATATTTAACTGAATTCAAAAAATTAAGAAGTTTTCAATTCGTCGGAATATTTTTTTTGGCTAATAAAAGTTGTAGGCTTACCAGGCATAACCAACACCTTCGGTGATATGGTATACCTAATGTTAGAAGAATTCGTAACTCATATTGTCGTTTGCCGACAATATAAACTACGATATAAGATACTCATAGAATTTTATGAGTGTAAAAAGTTGTTATTCAATGAGATCTCTGTGATTTTGTCTAAATAATATAAAAATAAAATTAACTAATTTAGGTAATATTTTATCACTTTTTTATGTAGACATGTAGACTTATCTGATAAGAAGATTCTCTAGAATCTACCCATTGGTACTTAGATTATTACTACTTAGATTATTGCTATCATTATGGCACTAGGGCCAACATAAAGTTATTAGTCTACAATCAACAGGGTTATTATGATCTATAAGACACCTGGTTTTACATAGCATGTAAATGTGTATTAGTAGCTAAAAGTCGTTTGAACGTTTAAAACATATACCCTGTAATATAAAAGAAAGTAATACCAAACTTAGTATATTTTATTTATTTATTATATTAATACATTACTGCAGCGGCTAGCAAAAGAGGCATTGATGGACGAACTGAAGCCGAGACACACATACGTGAATCCATCAATGCCTAGTTGTGGCCAAGGCTTGTATAGTACTTTTCTCAAATAATGCGCTGAAATTAAAACTAAGTAGTTCCTAGGCAGAACTTGTACATTTTTCATTAAACACTATTAGCAAGCCAGTTCGAAATTTTAATAAAACTTGATTAGTGACCTCCTTCGTTGCGATGTTTCGGAGTAAAAGATCGTTCCATTTTTAAATTGCGCGACAGATATGAGTTTACATATTCATTTATTTGGCCGCTAAACACGACAAATAAGGATTTTCATACAACTTTTGCCGGCCGCTGCTCACATGCACTTGGCCAGTACAGCAATTTCGATTTATCTCGAAAAAGGTTGTCAAAATAATGGTCTAATTTGCAAGCATGTTTGAGAAAAAACTGTTTTCAATACAACACAATTGTAATAAAAAGGAGAATGTAACATTTAACGGAACACCTTTTAATGGTTGTTTAAAAAGCGTAACGATGCTATTAATCTTTTTCAAGTCCAAAGTGTCATACAAATATGATCGGAGCGGAACTAATCAATTAAGCGCCAATTGGAAATATGTATGTACCTTATCGGAGGATCTACCTGAATGGATTGGCGTTGTTAGTTCCTCGACACCTGTCTTTGGGTTGCAATTTTTTACTGTTTATTACCAGTTACCCAGTAATAATTTATTTTGCTTGTCTTTTTGTAAGTAGTTTATCAGACAATTTATAATCGTATGTCTTTAGAATTCAGTTGTAGCAAAAATTCATTTTTTTATAAGGTGCTGCATTTTCAAAAGGTGTTTTCATCGGAATTTTACTTCAAAACTTTCGTTTTCATCAGTTTGATTGCCTCGTGCTAAATTGGTCGGGTCACGGCTGAAGTACTGAATCGAAACGAATAAGCCGTGTAATTCTATCAAACGGGAAGAAGAAAGTTTTAATTTCGATGTAGATGCCCAATAAGTAGACCAAATTAAATAAAACGAAGGTTGAACGTAGAATAATGAAGTTCTGATAACGTAAACGTAAAAGTAACGCAAGGGGGCCTCCAGAGGACGAGTTGCCCATACAAACGTAATACCAAAATGATTTCAAATTCAAGCGTATTACCACTATATTGTTGTTTTATTTGTATTCCAATAGTATTTATCTAGGTTCCTGGATAGATTTTTTTTCAAAATACCTGAAATGAAATAAAAGCATTTTGCACATTTCTGTGCCAAAATTGACCACTTTTCTTCCTCTTTGTTTCGTATTATAAACAACAATATCTTATGTGTTGTTGTTAAGGAACATAGCTTAGATTATCTAGTTACAGAATAACAGTACTTTGTAAAGAATACATAGTTTTCAGTCATCATTTTTGGTATTACGGAACACAACTCTTAGAAAATGTTGAACGGGCAATATTGCTATCCCGCCCGCACGGCTGAATCATCCATCAGCTAAACAGAGTTAGCGATATACGGAGCGATTCTTTGCCCGCGCCCCGAATTGAAGATACGAGCGAAGGTCGCCACAGTCTTATGATTGGTCCATTGCGTTGCGTTGCGTCGCTTCGCGTTGTCGTAGCGTCAACGCTGCGAAGTTTTTAATATATAAATAAATAATGCGGGACTTAATCACACAGCATCATGTAGCCCCAAACTAAGCAGAGCTTGTATTATGGGAACCACATGATTGATATACTACACATTTTTTTTTTTTTGTAAATATATACATATTATACATAGAAACACCCAGACCCGAGACAAATATCTACAGAACATGCAAACATTTGTCCCGCAGCGGGAATCGAACCCGCAACCCTCTGCGTCTCAGGCGGACCTTCGTCCACTGCGCCACAGAGGCCATCAATATATTTTGTGAAATGCCCCATTAACGCGTTGCGTCATCGACGGACAAGAAACGAAGCGGGAGGGTGTTGCGCAGCTCTATCGGAGCTCCCCGGTGCGACGACGCACAGTGTTCCACTGCTAGCAGAGCAAACTAGACTAGAATGCGTTGTGACGTGCGTCGACGCAACGCAGGTGTGGCATACAATGCGTTGATTCGTTGCGACGACAGACGCGACGCAACGCAACGCAACGCACTAATGGAGGCTCACTCTTAGCGGTAAAGAAAATCCTGTTGTCGTAACTATTCAACCTCTGATTTTATACGCTTAAGAATCCCAAAGTCGATAATAAGCCCTTTGTTCGGTGGTGTAAAAGCTTACGTTTAATAGAGCCCATTTCCGCGAGATATCGTAATTCTCTGAGAAAAATGAGGTGATTGTTCTATCAAATCCAAGCTCATGAGAACCTCGCCTATTACCCACTCATAATGTGCGGTATTATAGTTCTACTGTGAGAATGATGCGTACACTGTTTCAAATACTTAGCTTTCATGTCAAACTCGCTAGCACCCTGCAGAACTTCACTTATGTCTGTGTGATATTTGTACCACAAAACGGTACAGACATTCAACTCCTTGCTGAATGCTGACCCCGTTTTTTTGCGAAAATACGGTTTGTTTCTGAATAAGGAGAGACTTATCATGCATGGTACGATATAATTGCCGCTAACCTAATAAAATTACCTAGTTGAATGCTTGTTTACGGATAAGGTCAGGAGTTCAAATCATGAAATTGTATCTCGAAAGATCCGTTAGCGTAGAGTTCCCAGACGCGTAAAATAATGCCTACCTAACTTAGTATGTTACAAGTTAATTTTATGTATTAACTTGTCTGCCCAGTTTGAGTAATTTGTAAATGTTCCATAGTAATTTTTTACTAAGACAAAGTTAGCTAGCACCTTTCATCGCGAGTATTAGGGTCGTCGCCATCAATTACAAATATTGCGTGATGTGCATTATCTTTCCTGATTATTTTAATTATTAAATAACCAAGCATACCATCATCTACGGCTTTATTTATTCACAATACATACCTAATTATGTTGCTTTAATAATATTCACGAACATCTTTCACTTTGCATTCATCAATGCAAGTAGATTATTTAAACGTCAGAATTGTTAGGTGAATTTTAACTACACTTTTACTGACTGATGAGCTACATACGACACACATAAAGCAAGTTAAAACTGTACCTCGGCAGCTATTAGAGCGTATGATGGTAGACCATATGACCAGTCTCAAGAAAATTGTCGTCAACCACCCGTTGCATCACGAGGTCAATAAATAGGTGCATTAACTTTCCACGTCCAATTGGCATTCAATGATCCACCGCAAATATAGAAACTGTAATAAAATGCATTATGTTTTACAGCGGCTCCACCTGGTCACGTCTGCTACAGCAACGAACATTGCCGGCTGTGGGATAAGGAGAGTCGTTGTGAATTTGTTATTCTCAATCTCTTCGGGAGATGTACATGTGGGCCCAATTTTAGGCAAAGTGGAGACAAATGTATACCAAATAGACCACCTTACGCTACTGAAGCTGTAGTTGCCGAACAAGACGCTTCTGACTTTTCCAGCAGCTCTTTATCAGGAGTGCCAAATAAAGCTCCAAAACCAACTGCAAATCTGTATGTTCAATATAAAGATCCGTTTGAAACTCAAAAATTAGACGATGTTTCACCAAGTAAACAGACGTATTCCAATGATGTGCTGAGCACTGAAGACGATAGCCCACTAATGCAAGCTGTTTTAAAAGTACCGATAGTTGAACCTGCAAAACACGTATCTAACAGAAAAGATGGTGAAATTGCAATTATAAGTGTGGATGAGTTGACAGCAAATTTACATGCAAACGATCAACCGATATACAAAGTAGTCACACTGCCAACAGTTGAGAAGAAGTCAAATAAGAAAAGTGTAGCTAAGGAGCAAACTACTGAACGGAAATCGCAGAAGACAGGACATAAAAAGAAATCATCTTTGAAAGGTATGAAAAGTACTTTGGCCTATAGGTGTATAGGTGTAAAATAAATCAATGTTATGTATCCAAATTTTAAATTAAATTCAAAAACAAACATCACGTATTTATCTCCAATGTGGAGATTATCTTCTATTCTAGGGATTAGGGATATTATATAGAGTGAGTCAGAGAGAAGTCCCTAAAATATACTTATTTATTCGGTGCATGCCCATTTTTTGCAGTGAGCATTTCACATGACAGGATGCAAGTACTTTTAATTTTCTACTATTGTAGTACACTCTATTGAGTTAGAAGTTTAATTTGGGCTTACATTTCAGAAAAACTTCGATCTCGAATAGAGGACGATGGCCCGGCTTCATTAGGGTATGCCTGCAAGAACGATTCGCAATGCCAGATAGTGGACCCTTACTCCAAATGTATAAACAAACGCTGCGATTGTGCGTTCAAGAACAACTCTACCTCAGCTTGCTCCGCTAGGAATAGAGGATGTTTACCTGCGACTTTCCAAGTAAGTATATTATAACTCAAGTAAACACGTGAGCATGCTGGAACTGGAACAGAAATACCAAATGAATTCACTACAACTGCAAGCAATACAAGAAATCTTTGCAGTACCTATCTTTTTTGTTCACAAAACAAAGCAATACTGCTTGCTGTGCGATGAAATGGTCTAAAACATACACTTGTTTTCTAACATACCTTTTATAACAGTATCATGAAAGCAATGAAATCATTGTATTCGTTTTAAAACGAAGGAGCCTTGTATCATTCAAAGCTATAAAATTTATTACGTTCATTAGCATAATCAATGCTTGAGTAACGGTACTAATTCCATTTGGATTTGTGCAAGCTATTTACAAACTAGAATTCCGATGTTGGTTCTGGAAATCATCAAAGGCAGCTGCATCACTTAGTCATCATCACTTAGTAACAGCTGAGATGGCGGTCAAATGTAAGCCTATAAACAGTAAAAAACTCTTTCTTATCACATATCAATAATGCTCATTTTCACTACAAATCGCCTATCTATACCTATCACCGAAGGTCCGAAGACAAACGTGAATTGTTACAATTTACGGAATTGTACAACCCAGTCTATTTCTATTTAATATTCAAGTTATTGACTGGTTAGAGCTCCTTCCTTGTCAAGAACTTACGTTGTGTTAAGAGCTTACGACGTTTGGAGGCATCCATTAATGGGGGGGGGGGGTATAATTTGAAATTTACTAATCAAATAACTAAGCAGTTTTTTTTAAATAAATCCAATGCAATCAACTTATTATCATAAATCCACATTTTGAAATATCGATTTTTAGATTTTTGGGGGTGAGGGGGTAGAGCAAAATCTCACGACATCTCACCAAGGGCTGGGAGGGGGTCTAAAAATCGCCAAAATCACCTCACGTAATTAACCCCTTTCCGGAACAATGGCAGGCATATGAGTCCTGTCCTGCCTGACACATTCATGCTTCAAGTTGTTGACGGCGTTGCATCGAAAGGTTCCTGATATGTGTGACTTATTACGATGCAATACGACCTGGCTGATGACTTATGGGAAGCAGTGGGCAAAGACCCGCCAACGACTCAAAAGATTGCGGGTTCGATTCCCGCCGCGAGGCAGATGTTTTAGTACTGCAAATATTCGTCTGGGATCTGGGTGTTTTCTATGAATAAGTAATATGTAGGTGTTTACAAAATGTATCTAAGTAGTGTATCAGTCAAGCGGTACCGATAAAACAAGCTTTGCTTAGTTAGGGGCTACATGATTCTGCGTGATAGCATCCAGCGTTAATACTTTGCTAAGGTATCAGGTGCACCAATTGCTTGGGTATTTCATCTTGAAGTACCATAAAAAATCTTGCCTCTGTTGTACCAACATAAGGATCATGGATCATAATGTTAGTGAAAATGGCTATAAGTCACCGTTATTGTGTCAGAACACGTGCTAACTGGCTGTGATAAATCTATGATTGTTTGCGTTTCAGTGTCGGTCAACGGGCGCTTGCATCAGCTGGTACTTCGTTTGTGACGGCCGTAAAGATTGCCCCGATGGCTCTGATGAGAAGTGCGAGGGACTAAAGAAAGGTACATTACCAATTTGTTTGTTCTTCCTTCACGCCAAAAACACTGACTGGATTGAGCTGAAATTTTGCATATATGTGGTTCTAGCCTAGGAATAATATATTGGCTATTATATCTGCGTACGCGAGCAAAGCCGTAGGTGGAAGGTTAGAAGTATTGCAGCAAAATTGTTTTTGTTTTACGATTTCTTTATACGAGACCCGTAGGTACATATACTAGTCTGTACGAGACTATCTGACATAGAACTAAAGCTATCGACATAGCTCATAAAATTAGCTAGCTGAAGTGGCAATAGGCTGGCCATATCTGCTGACGAACCGATAATCGGTTAGGGTGAAAGAGTTCTTGAGTGGAAACAGTTTCTCGGCAAACGTAGTATAGGATGGCCACGGGCCAGGTGGAGTGACGATCTGCGAAAGGCAGTTGGTAGAAGCTGGATGCGTCAAGCTGAGGACAGGCAATGGTGCTCATTAGGAGAGGCCTATGTCCAGCAAAGGGTTGCTTAAGCTAATGATGATGACGACTTCTTTTGAATTTAAATGTAATGTCCAGATGGGTCTGGCGAGCCTTGTCCGATGAACTCATTCCGTTGCGGCGGACCGGGGGCGCCGTGCGTTTCGCGCGCCGCACGGTGCGACGGCACCGTACAATGCCCCGGTGGAGAAGACGAAAGGAACTGCCATACCACCAAGCGCAGAGGGTAAGTGCTCCTGCTCAATATCACCGGCTAGCTTCGCGCTAAACTAATGCTACTTACAACATTCGTGGATAGATAAATGCATAAGTGTGTGTATAAGCCTAAACTAGGATAGATGGTTTGTTTAGGTTTTCTTTTTTTATAGATATTTAGGCTTAGGTTAGTTATAAACCGTTATAGTAATGCAGGTCTACTTGTATTAAATGTAAAATAGGTGAGAACTTAGTGCTTAGATAAACCTAACATAGGCTTTAAGGCACTATTAACCAGATTATGTAATCAACTTTTATTGAATAAATGATATATCTATCACTAGCAATGCAGTGTTTATTTAGCCCAAGGAAGAGAAAAACTTGAATTCTATATCATCACCGACCATTGCTCCACACATCTACATACTGAATTGTATTATATTGTGTATGTATATTTTTTAATTGAAGAGTTGCCTTGTAAAATTACGCTATTATTTTTGCTAGGCAGCCCTAGCTGATTTTGTTGATTAGCTTTTCTAGTATAGATGCCCATATCAAACTCAAAGGGCTTGTATATTATACGCGTAAGAGAATAAAAGACCCGTGCTAATGTAAGGCAGCGAGACCTGGGCGGTCACCGATACCACAGATAACATAATACTAATACCCGATACCGAAATAAAGATGCTATGGTGGATGTGCGGAGTTACCAAGCGTGACTCCGAAATGAGTTCGCGCGAGGCAGCCTGGGAGTCCGTGATTTCGCCGATAAGCTGCAAGAGAGTAGACAGAGCTGGTACGGTCACGTCAAGAAACGTCCACCTGAATACGTTGGCAACCAGATACAGAAACTGTCCGTCTCCGTATAAGGTGGCCTAACGGCCGGTTCCGATGACGCTTCGGTTTTCCTTGAAAAAACAGTCAAATTTTCGACGCCTTGTTTTTAATTTTTGACAGTTTTTCAAGGGAAAACTAAGCGTCATCGGCTACGGTATAATATAGGATTCGATTGTTAGACAACTTGGACAGAGGATTTGCGTAGAGACATGGTAGCATGCAATGTTTCCGATGCAGACGTCGAAGACAGAGCGAAGTGGAAAAAAAGTTGTAGGAAGGCTGACCCCATCATCATCTGGGATTGACTGGGATATGCCAAAAAGAGAGAGATATTAAAAATTTGACATTTTTGTGTGGATGTTTAGAAGCACATTATTTTTAAGTGAGGTTCTTACAACTTGTCAACCATGATCCAAATAACCTTTTGGAAAAACGAATTGAAACTCACCATATAAAGCTCTAGGACGAGAGGAACTGTCGTACCACCAGCAATAAAATACCAAAAACAGAGGGTTAATATCATTGTCTCTATAGTATTTATCTACTTTTGTATCATTGTTTCAAACATCAGCGACATTGCGATGTTTATAGAGGATGAAAGAAACCATAAACAAAGAAATGGCCTTGTTCTGTATGTTTGTGTTGATGTAAGTACAGGAAAGAGATAGAGTTTTTGTAATTACAGTGTCAGCCTACACTTCAGGGAAAATATAAGATTTTTATGTATCGCAAAATTTTAAATTTTGACTTTGGCGGGATTTGAATCCGCGACCTTTCCACAAATACCAGGATGCGCTAACCAACAGCGCTACCGATGCAACTCCTCGCCTTGTAGAAATTTTTCGGGTAGTCACGGCTAAAAAAAGAAAAGAGTTTTCTATCTATCTAGCAAACAGTAAATTACTTTCGTTAATACATGAACACAGATAATGAATTAAATCAAGCGTGACTTTGCGGAAATCCATTACAAGATATTTAAAAGATAAAATATTTAGTACAAATTCCGCCAACTCTCTCTGACGAGTTTCATAAAAACTTAACAGAAATTCGACAATGTTTCCAACATTATCAGGAAACGATAGACTCGCTATCCGCCTTCGGCACTCCGCCAAAATTCGCAGACGTTTTGCTTCGCCGAGCGCCAAGCAGAAAGATTGGCGCTTTCTCGCAACAACACCAGCCTATATCAGTCCACTGCTGGACATAGGCCTCCTTTAATAAGACGGCGAATATGCCCATAATCTCAAAGGCATGTGGTTTGGGGATCGCAGTGCACAGCTTCTCGAAACGTCGACGCTGCTGCCCGTCGGCCAAGGTATGTAGCTGTTCCGGTGTTAGACTGTGCTATGCAATCAGCTGTCCGCCAGAGCCCCGTTTGTTAGTTAGCAGGGTGCACCACGTGCAGGTGAGTTTGGCTTGGCTTCCAAAGATGGAAAGAGAAAGAAGAAAGAAAAACTAACTTATAATTAACTGATAAAAAAATAAGCACAGTTATTAATAGAAAGAACCAAACTAAACCAAAGATACCATTACATAACATGTTTAAAGAAAATAACAAATACAATAACCTAAAGTGGTAAGATCCTAAGTACTTACATCTGGATTTGTGCGTTACAGAGTCCTCGTCAAAGGACTCTACTCAGCATTGTGCAAAGAGGTAGGATTTTTGCATTGTGTTGTAACTGTTAAGTAAATCTACTCAATGCTGATTTTCATGGAGGTTGGCCCTAACACTAATGTACGATTCACACCTACTGGCGCGCGTC
The DNA here is from genome assembly GCA_951804965.1 of Horisme vitalbata. Lineage (NCBI taxonomy): Eukaryota > Metazoa > Arthropoda > Insecta > Lepidoptera > Geometridae > Horisme > Horisme vitalbata. The sequence goes on from OX638093.1 coordinate 17,973,739, forward strand.
GGACAGCATCGAAGCGCATTTTAAAACATGCTAGAGGAAATTGAAACATCCTCAAAGCAGTGAAGTTCCTTAGTTGCATGCAATATCTACTTACGGATCTATTTATGTCAGTGTTTGACAAAGCTCAAAGCTGCGTGAATTGCATGCAAATAAGGAACTTAACTGCTTTGTGGATGTTTCAATTTCCTTTAGCATGTTATAAAATGCTCTCCAATGCTCTCCGACGCGCGCCGGTAAGTGTGAATCGTACATTATAGCTCCTTATTTAATACGGACCATGGTTTTCCTTTCAGATGTCCACGTCACACGTTCCGTTGTAACTCCGGCGAGTGCCTGCCAGAGTACGAGTTCTGCAACGCCATTATCTCATGCAAGGACGCTTCTGATGAGCCACCGCATCTGTGCAATGAACAATCAAGGTACACTACCACAAACTGTTTGTACTTACACTACTCAAAACGTATCTTTCTCTCTAAAGCTGGCTGTAAGTAGCAATGTAAAATACTCAATGGAAAGAAAGAAAGAGGAAAGAAATTAATTTATTTGTCTCACAAAAGGAAGTCGCACAAACCAAAAAATTTTGGCATCTAAGGTCTCCCACCTTAGATGATCTAACTCATGTAGAACATGAAAAACTTGAGCACTTTTCTTTGCTCCATTTCGAAATAGAAAATTTGCAAACAAACATTGTAGGTAGTTATAATGTATTTAAAATATTAGGGAGTTAGAATTAAGACTTTTATAATAGGGATGAATTAGTCCGTCAATTAGATTATCAAAAAATATTGGACACGTATTTTTTTTTTTTAAATCCATGGAAATCGTCAAAGTTATAGAGCGTCAAAGTTCGGGAGTGGGGACTCGTGACGTCACTTGTAAGTAAAATGTGTACTTACCTGTGACGTCACGCGGAACTTCAACGCACTATATCTTTGTCATTCTTAGTTTAATTGTCAAAAGAAAAAATACCAATATTATGTGTCCAATATTTTTTGATAATGTAAATGACGAACTAATTAGAATTTTTCAGGCATCTAGCCTATTAGATAGGCAATGACAAGTAGTAAAGTTCTTTGTGAAGGGATAATTCTGGAAATTACTACCACCATTCATATTTCTGTGTTGACGTTTGAAGGGTCTGGGTGACGGTGACATTACAGGCCTTCATGCCTCAAGTTGATGGACGCAGGGAGTTGCATCGTAGGGGCACGTTTCAAACATGCGTGATCTACAAAGCAATACTTTGTTCTAAGTAATAGTTACCACTTAACATCAAGTGGACCAGTACTAGTTCCATCTTCAGATATCATAAAATAGAGAACACGCGGTTTGTGTTATTAAGCGTCTTAGAGAAGAGCCATCAATATGGGGAACTACAGTTGCGGTAACCGTTCTTTTGGCAAGATTTTTTTTCATGTCAACTTATCAGTTTTGCGAGTCCAATAATTTATGATGGAGTGTAATGTCTGATTTACACTTGCCGGCGCATTTTAGAACATGCTAGAGGAAATTAAAACATCCACAAAGCAGTTAAGTCCCTTACTTGTATGCAATTTACACAGCTTTATCAAGCACTGACATAAATAGTTCCGTTGCGTAAATTGCATGCAAATAAGGAACTTAACTGCGTTGTGGGTTCCGACCTCCGTCTTCCGATCCCTAGCCTACGTCACCTCCCAATGGTGCACCCTGACTGGTGGCCGGCTGATTGGGGCGAAACACCAACACAGCTAAATTCCCTGACCGCCACCGGGCAGCAGCGTTGGGGCGGTGCGAGAAGCTGTGCCCTGCGATCTCCAACCCGCATGTCCAGCATCGGGATATACCCCGTTATTAGGGAGGCCTAAGTCCAGAGGCTGTAATCTCGACATAGCGATCGCTACATACCGAAATTCGGTAGCAGCTCGGAAACAGATTTTCATACAAAAAATTGTGCGTCGAGGTGAGCTGTGCCGATCATTGACGTTTACGATTTTTTGGCCTTACTTATGAACATCTTTCAAAAGATAAACGATGCTTAAACTATTGCCATCTCTGACCATTCGATGATGACTAACAGTGACAGGACTAACTTTGAGCATTGATTAACTTTAAGTAGCGTTCATAAGTAAGGGGGTTTGTCGTTATCAACAAACACTGACAAGCAATGTCAACTCTACCATTTTTGCGAATTTCAATGGGGCCCACGGCCAAATATGACACCCCGATAAAGCTTACGATAACTATCGGTAACTTCTAACCTAAAGACTAAACATTGAAACCCTTATAATGTAGTGTTGCAAGAACATAAACTTATTTAACTAACTCCTTACAAACTAAAAACAATTATCATTGTAATACGTTAATTTGTAGGTACCTAGGTACATTATTGCAAAAAAGTTTAATGTTTATGTAGTTTATTTATATATTTTTTAATAATAATAGTCGACACGAAAGATTTTTTTTTATCCATGTAAGTATATTGGTAAGTATTTGAATTTAAATCCGTCGATTAGTTGAATTATATATTTTTCATTTTTTTTTCAAATATGCCACAGAAATATCACAGTGACAGTTGTTTAGCAGCAACTGTCGATGAGAAAGTTGCAAGCTTTAACACAATTATTACAGACTTATTTGACACTCACGCTCCACTTAAGAGAGTCAAAGTCAAGCATCCTCCAGCTCCGTGGCTTACCGCGGGCTTAAAAAAGATGATGTCGAAGCGCGATAAGGCAAAACGTATCCACAAGAAATATCCTACTGAGGAGAACCTTGCTTCTTATAAAAGACTTCGCAATCGTTGTAGTAGGATGTGTAGGGATGCTAAGAGACGCCACTTCCATGATTCTCTTCTTGATTCTAGTCCTTCACAGATGTGGAAATTTCTTAAATCTCTGGGTCTAGGTAGTGCTGAGAGGTCTTGTGACCCTCTTGGATCGTTTGACTTAAATGCTATTAATGTACACTTTTCTAAATCTCCACTCTGCCTTGATAGCAAAGTTAAACAAGCAACTTTAGATAAACTCTCCTGTGAACCCAGGCCTAATTGCCCATCTTTTACATTCGAAGCGGTTGCTGAGGAGAATATTAAAAAAATCCTGTGTTCTATCTCTACGAAAGCTGTAGGTACTGATGGAATTAACATCCAGATGTTGCTACTTCTCTCCGATGAGCTTATTCCTGCTATTTCCCACATTATTAACCACTCCCTTGAAACAAGCTCTTTTCCCACTGCTTGGAAAACAGCTTTTGTCATTCCTCTTCCCAAAATTCCTAATCCTACACTTGTTTCCCAATTCAGACCTATCTCCATCTTACCTGTCCTCTCTAAAATCCTGGAGAATGTTGTGCAAAAACAACTGTCCAGCTTTCTTTACCAAAATTGCTTGCTGAGTCCACTTCAGTCTGGCTTTCGTCCTGGTCACAGTACGATTAGTGCGTTAACAAAAATCTCTGATGATATCCGCTGGGCCATGGACAATAAACTTCTTACAGCACTTATACTTTTGGACTTCAGCAGTGCATTTAACTCTGTTGATCATAATATTCTCCTATCAATCCTTGCCTCTCTTAATATTTCTTCCTCAGCAATTGCCTGGTTTTACTCTTATTTATCTGGTCGCTCGCAGTGTGTGCGCTCGGAAGAGCTCTGCTCTAACTGGTGTAACATAACAGCTGGCGTACCACAAGGTGGTGTTCTCTCCCCTTTACTCTTTTCGGTGTTTATAAATGCCATAACTCATGTTATTTCTTCTCACTACCATCTTTACGCAGACGATTTGCAAATTTATTGGCACTTCAAGGTAGATCAGGTATCAGAGGGTATCAACCAAATCAACTCTGATCTTTCCAAGATCAATCAATGGGCTAATTCTTTTGGTCTCCTTGTTAATCCTGCTAAATCTCAAGCCCTTATTTTCGGTTCTCCCTATATGTTAAACTCAGTTTCTCTTAATTCCCTTCCACCAGTATCACTTGCTAATGAGCCTATACCTTACTCTGAGAAGGCTAAGAATTTGGGAGTCATTTTCGACAACCGATTGTCTTGGTCTTTCCATGTCAATGAGATCAGCAGAAAAATCAATTTCACTTTTCAGTCCCTTAAGCGCCTTCAGAAGTTTTTACCACTCGATACCAAGATAACCCTTGCACAATCTTTACTTCTTCCAATTCTTGACTACGCTGATGTATCTTTTCTTGATCTCACGGAGGAGCTTCTGAATAAGTTGGAGCGTCTTCAAAACTTGTGTATCCGATTTATTTTTGGTCTACGCAAGTTTGATCACGTCTCCCACTTTCGATCCCAATTGAAATGGCTTCCTATCCGACGTCGTCGTGATCTTCATGTATTATCTTTTCTTTATTATATCCTTCACAGCCCTCTCTCACCCCCTTACCTCCGTGAGCGCTTTGATTTTCTTGTCCCTCGTGGTGTGCCCTGCAGATCGACTAAGTCTCTACTTCTCAAAACTCCATCTCATTCTTCTAGCCGCTATGGTGAGTCTTTCTCCGTCAAGGCGGTGAGACTTTGGAACTCCCTTCCCCATACTGTCCGTGACAGTCCTTCGCCTAACGTCTTTAAGTCAAAGTTGAAAGAGCACTATCTCTCCTTGCAAACTTAGTAGAACCATAATATACATTTATTTATGTAGGTATATGTATTTAATAATTTATATATGTACTCGTATCATATTTATCGTACTATTTTAGCATTTATTTATATATTTATTATACATTATTTATTGTCTATTAGGGATATATATATTTCTGTAATAGTTGTAATTAGGTTTATTCTCAATTTCTCATTATTTGTATGTACACATTTATCTATCCTTTTCATTATAACTTCTCTTTATATCCAAAGGTTTGCTGTAAGAAAACTCTCTCAGGGTTAAGCTCGCCTTTGTACATAGCTTCTAAGTGAACTTTTTCTGTATTTAATTTTCTGTGTACAATAAAGAATAAAGAAAGAAAAAAAATAAAGAAAGAAATATATATTCTATTTTATCTACATATTTCGGGACCTATTTTACCCATTTCAAGTGCGTTTATATTTATCTAGTACCTAATTTTAAGATAATGTAACTAATTAATAAAAAAAAATACACCTTAATTTTTCCAAAAATTCTATAAGTAGGTAATATTTTAGGTAAAATTGGGTGAAATAAATACTTATTTATCGTAACTCATCTAAATAGTAGAAACATCAAATAAAATTATTTGATAACTCGTCATTACAGGTAAATATTTTTCCCTAATTTTCGGGAAGATGTTTTTGTGAGTTTAGACTTAGCGTTATATACCTAGCTAACGAAAAAGTCGAGACTGCAGCCCCAGCAGTGGACTGATATAGGCCGTTGTCAAGTGGTGGTGGGGCTCTAACGACCCGACCGACCCAACCGATTCAACCGAAGCCAAATTCATCGTTCATTTTAATTTTATTTTAGTGTTCCTATAGATATATAATTGAGCTTACAAAATGAGCTGGCAACGGGAAATCAACAAAGATAGATTAACGATTAGCGTTGACATAAAGTTTTCGCTAAAAGGCTGCTGCAGGTATCGCTTACGCTTAAACATCGTAAATGTCTTGAATATTAATCAATCCATTTTATTACCATGACTGGCTGTTTTAATGTTAAGGCGATACGATCGCAGGCGGTACAGTCATCCATCAAAAGGGAATTCCAGAAGGTATATTCCCTGACAACGATCGTAACTGTTTTTACAATATTTCGTAACCGGCCCACGTGTGACCCATAGCGGCATCGAATATTTGACCTTTTCAGTACGGGTCTAGTGTTTGTTCAAATGTTTTCATTCGTTACGGAAATGATCTTGCTATAGATACAGACTAACAATGTCGAAAATGCGCTTGCATTTTTCTTTAGGAGTTTGATTGTGCAATGGTTTTTTAAAACAAAATAGTTTCTGAGTTATATAAAGGACTAGCTGAGACCCGTATTTATAAACCGAGGCTTGAACGAAGACTACCAAAGAAGTACCTATTCGTATCGTAGCCTTCAAATTTTGGACTATGAGAAAGCGTAGATTCAAAATAACGCTTTGTCATTGGCCAACATTTTTCATTACATTTTGCTATGTACGATACGTCATGTTGAATTATTCGTAATCGCCCTACCGATCTCTTCACGGCACACATACGCAGGACCAAGTTATGCGCTACCACAAACGGATCCAAGCTCCCCGAGACACCAAACTCAGCCAGAAATTGGACAACGTAGCGCCTCTGGGAAGCCGACCCATGAGCTAGGATGGCACCTAGAGCAATACCAAAAGACTCGAGAGTAGTTGCTCTCGAACACAGAATAGAAAAAGGAACAGCATTTCCACTCCGCAAAAACGATTAAACAAATAGCTACTTTAGCTGCGACGCAGATAAGTGTTATTCAGTTCGTACCTAACATTTATATCGTCACCTTGCATCCCTTTCTACACGTAACTCTTATCTCTTATGCGTACTAACCTACGGAGCGAGCCCCGCAGTCGGGGCCCGCCGATGTACATAAATGTCTCGAAGTTGACACCAAGGCAAAGAACTACCGTTTGATTCCTACCCGCACTTTAACCAAAATGGTAGTCAAAGTGTTTATGACCTTGATTGATACCGATCTCAACTCAAAGTGCAAGCTTGAGTGTTGTTAAAATCGTTATTTTATTTGTATGGAAAAAAAGTGTCATTTTTACTATAGTCACCATTAGTCATAACGATACTTTTTCTCTTCGTTTTTCAAGCTTCGGCTTATGAATAAGTACTTACGGGGCCCTTTACGTAGGTTGCGAAAAGTTGTCCGAAAGAGATCGCTTTTAGCGATAAAACCGCCAACCGTACCTCTTTTTATAAAAAAAATTGAAAAACTTTATTAATATCAAATGGAAGATCATTCTAAAGCCGGACAGATTCAACTGTGAAAAGTTGCCTCGAAGCAGGTGCTATGCTCAAGAATATCAAGTAGGAGATAGTCAGATGACCTATTTTGTTAGTTTGTCATGTGTGTCTGACCGAAGTTGAAACGATTTTTCAAATAGATAGGAGCAAAACGATCTTTTAGAACTGAGAAAAGAAAACAGAGAATTCGAAATTGTCTACGCTGCCGAAGAGGCAGCCATTTGAGTTTGGCTCGGTAGCTGCTCACGTGGTCATATTTACGGAGACAGAAAATGAAGCGTACCTATGCCTGAGACGGTCGAGTTTGTTAAGAAGTTCTTCAGTAAGGTCAAGAAAAGCCAACATCAGCGTAATCAATAATAGGTATAAGAAGCGAGTTGGCTAGAGTAATTTTGGTTTTTATAGGAAGGAAATTTTTCAGACGTATTATAGAGTGTAGAGGCATCAAGTTTTCGAGATAGTTCCTTTCTGTGAGGCTAAACTTAGAGTCGAACAGGATGCCAAGATTTTTAACAGTAGACAAGAAAGGGATATCACATCTATCTTATTGAAGGTGCGGGAGGGTATGGAGAGGGTTAAGTTTATTTGGTTGACGCGAACTTCCAATAATAATGGTTTGACGCTTATCCGGATTGACTTGAATACCGAAGTGATTAGAACATGACCTCAGATTGATATTGTATGATACATAGCATAAATATTTTTATATCTTCTGTCCCGTGGCAGGATTCGAACTCAAAACCTTCTGCGTCTTAGGCGGGCCTTCGCCCACAGAGGTCGTCCATAAACGTCTTGTTTTATTTCAGATGGCGTGCAGCTGATTTCTGCCCGATGAGATGTGGAAACGGTAGATGCAGGAGTACGGCAGTTTCGTGTTCAGGCCGAGACGGCTGTGGCGATAACACTGACGAGATTGCCTGCAGCGTTTGTAGTAAGTTCATCATCATCAACCTATAGCATGGACTGCTATAGGTGCTGGAAATAGGCCTCCCCTAATGAGCGCCATTGCGCCCTGACTTCGACGCTCCTAGCTCGACGAATCCAGCTTTTACCAGCAGCCTTTCGCAGATCGTCACAACGCTTGACCGGAGGGTGTCCTGCACTACGTTTGCCGAGCCGCGGTCAACTTGTTTACCCCATCGTGTATCGACTCTTCGACAGATACGGACAGCACACTGCCACTTCAGCTTGCCAATTCTCTGAGCTATCTCGAAAACTTTAGTTCTATGTCGGATGGTCTCGTGGATTATATCCTTCTCGTGGCAGACAGAAAAAAAAATACGACGGACAGACGGACGACACAGTGATCTTTTAAGGGTTCCTTTTTTCCTTTTGTGGTATGAAACCTGCATTTGGGCTTCTTATGTCCTATTAAGTTCTGATATGCTTAGAACTGCAATCTTTAGAAAATGCGAATATCATTACGAATTTGTTTATTTTAAAATTAACTAATATATTATAATGTTAACTGTTTGCTTTGAACCGTGTTTTTTTTACACAATGAGAGACCTGTACCTAGAAGTGGGTGAAGTCGGGTTGCGGATAATGATGATAGTGACTGTTGATCTACATGGCCAGCAGTATCACCAAATATGACTTATTCTGCATACAAGCGTCGATTTGACACGATCTTTGATTCCGTTACACGGACAATAGCAGCAAACGATGCTATGCATCACAAAACAAAAATTAAATTCTATTTGCATTTTAGCTGTGGGACACATTATAGTAAAATTTTAGACACGCGCTGGTCATTGGAACAGTACGGTTCATAATATGCGTAAAAAGTATTTGCTGCTCAAATTCAATATTGAGATAAATAAGGCTATTTATTTTACGGAAAGGCATGCATGTAGTCCAACTTTGAGATGGAGGATTTACCTGAGTTGGGCAGCATTTAGAAAAATGCGTCAATTTTTCTCACCACCATAGATAGCACAGTGCCTGAAAACTAAAGTTTGTTCCATCAGTGCGTCCTACCCGTCATGACATACCTCAGAGCTGATACGTGGACACTCACACTAGGTACGCTAGTCCACTTGTTTAAAGTCGCTCAGCAAGCTGTGGAACGCACTTTGCTCGGAGTTTCTCTGAAGGATAGAATACGCAGCGAGACTATCCGACATTGAACTAAAATTGTCCATATAGCTCAGAGAATTAGCATGATGATGTCATATCTACCAAAGAGCTGGTAACTGTTGGGGTAAACACTTTCGAAGTGGAGACCGCGGCTCGGCAAATATAGTGAAGGCTGTCCTCCGGCCAGGTGGACGATCTGCGAAAGGCTGCTGGTAGAAGCTAGATGAGTCGCGCCGAGGACGCAATGTCGCTCATTAGGAGAGGACTATGTCCAACACTGGACTGATAAGCTGATTATGATGATGCATGTGGTCTAAGTGGTCATACAGTTTACACAATGGGAATTTACTAAAATTATGTAACACATTTTTTTCAGGATGTCCAGCGCCGTGAAATAAGAACCTAAAAACAAAGAAGGCTTAAGCGGAAGACATTCCAAGTAGTGGATCTCAAATCTTGAAATACAGAATAAAATAACAATATTTTCGCATATTTAACCCTAGAAATTGTCATGTATTTTTATGTAAAAAGTTTACTGTTATTGTATGTGTCACCTAATTCGAAATTGTACCTTTATCATCTTAATAGAAATAGAGAATATAATACTAAGTCTAAAATGGCAGTCAGTGATAGGTAGGATCTTTTTACATTGAATTAGCTTAAAAGTAAGCATAATTTGGTATTGAATTAGCCAACAACTAAGCATAAAACAATACTAAGCATACCTTGATGATGAATTTGCCGACTACTAAGCATACCTTGATACTGAATTAGCCAACAAAATACTAAGCTTTCCTTGGTATTGAATTAGCCAACAATACTAAGCATACCTTGGTAAATTTCTAAATCTACATAAATATTTTTCAAGGGGTAAGTTTTGCCTAAAGTTAAGAGCCTATAATATTGTAACTTGGTTGATTTCTATAATATAGAACGTGAAGTCCGTTTTGCAGAACAGATACTCAAATCATAGTTTAAGCCGCTTATGCAATAAGACTGAAGAGTGTTGCTCTGCTACAGAATTTAAGGTATACCTTATAATCGGCGCCATTTCTTTCTGACACTCGATCACGAAGACTAGCGAAAAAATGTATATTTAACTTATTCCTATCGTAGACGTAAATTTTGGCCAGTGAGAAAGCGTAGATTTAAAATAACGCTTTGTCATTGGCCAACATTTTTTGTTACGCTTAAGTACGATACGTCAGTTGTAGGTATACGTGATCGGCCTACATACTGATTAGATTACCTACCTACTTCATAATTATAATGTTAATAAAAAACCACTTGTGTCTGTGTTACAATAGTAGATACATTAAAAGTTACATAATAAGACCATTTATAAAAATGTTCAGGTAAACGCTCAAATCTGTCAGTCTGTAGGTAAATTTAGTGTTTTTGTAAATATAGGTGAATATTTTAAAACACACATGTTTCCTCGGTTTTGTTATTTTTTTAGAATAGGAGTATTACATGAAAAACGTAAAGTAAAAAAGTAATAGTGATTGGAAATTCGAGTAAATTTCAATTGCGTCATGCATACTTTGGTATTTCTTGAGGAAATATTTCGCTGGTTTGTCCTTTGATGATAATTCGAAATTTAATTGTATTAAAAATAAGGCGATTTAGCGTATTCAATTCAGCTATATTTTGAATTTCCAAATTCTGGAGCATGTTCTTATTACCTACTGAACTACCTATATTTAGATTTTTTACTGTTTCATAATATAAAATTGATTTTGTAAGTAGGAATGGAGTTTGCCTGGCAAAAGTCAATTGTAACTTATTGTATTATAGTGTGTTGATGTCGTGTGAATGTGATTAGTATTTATTAAACATATTTCAATACAAAATGCGATGTTTTTTTTATAAAAAGTTAACCTTCTTCAGCTATGCAGTTCATACTTAATTTTATTTATCTCCAAATTGCTCATAGTTAGGTATCCCAATGCAATCCTATAGCTACCCCTAAAAAAATGTCTGTTCTATATCTTAAAAATACTGAAGGGATGACAAATATATTAGACAGGTATTGAAGCCTAATTGTGAATTTTTTTGTGGTTTGCGTTAACTATACCTACTTATTATGTATGGAGATGGAACAATAAAATCAGTAGGTTATGAAGCAGTCAAATAAACTGGCAAATGCTAGGAGCAGTATTCAGTAGGTCTTGCTGCCGAGATGAAAAGTACCTACACTTCACGGTACTCAGGCTGTTTCTCGTACGATGAAGGCGCACTCACTTCCATTTGTCCATTAATGGTACCAGAACTATAAAGTCGCTCACTAGGACAGCGAGCTAGGCCGTCGGTGAAGCCGACTACCATTTCTCCATGACTGGTTCCGGAGCTGTAAAGCACTATGGAGATGGAACAGAAGGAAGTCTGTAAATATTTCAAGTCTCCATACAAAAAATATATGTAGGTATAGTAAAGTAGGTAACGCAAAATTTGTTATGATTTTCAAACGTAGACAACACTAGCTTCCACCCTCGGTTATGCTCGCATGATACCTGGATAAAAAGCCATGTATAAATCCAGGTCACAATCTACGAATATTCCAAGATTCATCCAAATTCCGTTCAGCCATTCTGGCGTTCGTGATCGAGTAACAATCCAGACATCTAAACTTTCGCCATAATTTATGTTATTACCTACTTACTGTTAAACATTGGGTCAAAGGAACCCCAAGGCCAATGTAAGAACCTTATAAAAAATCTAAGAGATCGTGGGCCCTTAGTCCCTGAGGTATTGAACCTGGTAAGTAATTCTTTCTTGGGTAGATTCTTCGAGCAAAATTAACGAATACTCCGGGATGTAGCGTCCTCTACAGAGACCGAAAGAAACATGTTAGTAAAAGCATTATTAAGTTCCATGGGTATTGCATGCGATAAACCGAACTCATACAACCTTAGGACAGTGCATAACTTTCTATCTCTACAATAGATGGCGCTGATTTGAACTATTTTTGACGACCTCGTTTGCGGGTTTATCTCAATGGTTTGCGGTATAGTTAAAGGTTGCGGGTTCTATTTCCCATGCGAGACACGGTTGCGAGATCTGCTGATATGTTTTAGTCTCTGGTGTTGTTGTGCAACAACAATCAACATCACATCACATTTTCAAACTCAAAGTTTACCAACATTATTTATCACTTTCTTAATATTAGTATTTTGTTTCCTGTCACTCTCTTTTTTTTCTTTTTCTTTTATAAACTATGTATAAGTATATTCTTATTATTATTGTATGTATTAGGATTAGATTTCATAGCATAATTTATTAATATTTTGTGTATAGTCAGTCTTCTCAACATTGTATTTAAATGTAATACTTAATTATGTATTTTATCTTGCATAAGTGCACCGCCATCCTCTAAAGCTTTGCTCTTCCTTTCCTTACTATGGTTGCCTGGAAGAGATCGCTTTCAGCGATAAGGCCGCCAATTGTGTTACCTTCATGATGACTTAAGTTACTCTTATTTTTCCTTGTATTAATGTGGTGATCAATAAAGTGTTAACTATCTATCTATCTATCTACTATGTGTGTATGTATATACATACTCATAGTTTCTGATTCACACGGCACAGGAGAGAATCCTAGTGTGTTTAATCAAGGTTATGTATCTAATAGCTATTATTACTATTACCTATTATTTATGGTAGGTACCTGACGATGGAAAAAGCACACAGCCCCATCTTATGTTAAATGGCAACTATTAAATATCACAAAGCATTGCATTGGTTACGGTTATTTGGAAATTGCCCTGCGGGCTGCGACGCCATACCCTGCGTCCATCAACTTATGGCATGAAGGTATCACCTAAGGTATCAGCCTCCTGTGCCCATAATTTAACACCCTTCAAACCGAAATAGCAATACTGCTTCACGTCAGAAATAGGCATGGTTGTAGAACCTACTTCCCCGGACGAGCCCGTCACAAAGACACAAACAACTCTACTATGTACTACCTATTGATAATCAGTATTGCCGTTTTTTATTTGGAGAAAATGCTAAAACTTCTTGCAGAAAATGCCAAAAAAATGCTGAATAAAATACATATCAAGAACGCATATAAAGAACGCAAGAGAAGACTCTGCTCTTTGGATATTAAGATTAATCTGCATCGTAGTAGGTTAGTTACTTCTCATTGACCCTTCATATATGTTTTGCGGTGGAAATGTGTTGCTTCATGAATTTTAGCACACTTACAAAATTTGCAATAATTTAAACTCTGACAAATTTTCCCGTTGTTTGCGCTAAATTTCTCATAAATATGAGAAGCCGTGATATTATATTATCACATCAGATTGAAATTAACGTAAAAATTACGAACTGCACTGATCGTTCGTAACAAATTAACAATCGCTAAAACGGCAACACTGATGATAATTGAAGCTTCCTCACCCAATTATAATTATGTATATCCGTGTCGAGACGTGAATCGTGATGAATGGAACGGTAACCTATCGATTACGATGGCATTGAAACCGAATAGCCAAACATTAAGTAAATCGAAGGTGATAAATTGATAATGTTGAGTTGCATTACCTTTCCTAACTCTTTTAGAGTAAATGCTGTCAGTTACATCTTTGGCGAAGAATATGCCTACTATATTATAAATACTTTCAGATCTTTTTAATTCCATCCATGAGAAAGCTACACCAACGAACCAAGCTAAACCAACCTTTTAATAAAGATGATGATGATGATTCGTAGGAAATAGGATTCCTTGGATGAGGAAAATAAACGTTGGTGTAGCTTTCACAAAGATGGAAATGAAAAGCTCTGCAAGTATAATATTGGATTAATAGCAATAACAATTAATAATTAATAGAAGTCCACTGCTTCATCCGTGGAATCCTACTTCCTACGAATCATCATCATCATCAATCTATTACATGTTGGTTTAGCTTGGTTCGTTGGTGTATCTTTCTCATGCTATAATAGCAGTCCACTGCTGGAAATAGGCCTCCCCTAATGAGCGACATTTCGCCTTGTCCTTATCACCTTATCATTCCGATATACGAATAGGTATTACTTATATTATGCGAAAGTTTGTGAAATGTTTGTCCTTCTTTTACACCAAAACTACGGAACGGGTTGAGCTGAAATTTTGTACATGTGTAATTCGGGTACCGCGCGGGTGAAACCGCGGACGGAAACTAGTTGCCACTAAAAGCTCCTTGCTAGCATCCCTTTTAAAAAGATCTATCACGCATGCGCAAATCTCCAAAACAAAAATGGCCGCTCAGCATCCAGAATCCAGATCACAGAATTAACATTAGCACTGAGGAATTTCCGTGCGGTTTTTGGTTCAGCAAATAATGTGCCAAAAACGCAACAGTCACTCAATTTGGTGACTCTAGAACCAAGTAAGAGTAGGTAAGTTGATTTTTTCTTTGGGAAGAAAATAAGTATAAATTCAACTCGATCGATTGTTTACTTTCCGGTGGCTTAATATATTATTTTAATTAAGCACCTCCTTTACCTACCTGCAACACAACATTAATGTTAATCAATACATAGCTAACAATCTACCTAAATTTTGGCTTTGAATAATTGTTTCTGTTCTGGTAGATAAATTATGTAGCTAGTTATACCTACCTAGTTGATGAGTCAGTTGAAAATATTACGAAACATTGATGAACAAAGGCCTTAGAAAATCGTGACTATTTTCAAGATTAAGTTATTCATTAAAACACGAGTCGGGACTTAGATTGCCTTATAGATGCTATACAGATTATGTTTTGTTTTTTTTTTTATAATTAAGTAGGTAGTTATTTAAGATGATGTGGTAGTGCATGCATAAGATCCTTCTTGTTTTACATACTCACTTTTTTTTCAAACCATCCGTCTTTGCAACGTCTTTAACTTACTTTATTTATCTTATGTACTCATACCTATTAAGTTGAAAATGTTACAGGTTGTTATTGAAATTGTTGCTTGTAAACAGAGTCATGCATTTTGTAACATCCCTCTCAGTTGGTTTGCATTTGAACAACAAAAAGGCACTCGAAATAATGCTCAGATATGTTTGAAAAACAGTATTGATCCATTCGATACAGAACTAACGCACTTTTGAAGTCATATTTTGAACGAAGTCGCTGTTTAAAGATATTTAAGTACTTACTTTAGTAATTGATCAAAAACAGATGGAGAAAAGTGTGTTTTGTTGTAAATTGTTAAAATATTTTGTATTGCCGGTGTCAAGGTTATTAGTTTTTTTTTATTTATTCCTCTAATGATGTATAGATGAATGTCAGTGATGTTATATTTAAAAAAAGAGATATCTCTAGTGACCAGAATGTTATATTAAAAAAAAACGAGATAATACTAGTGACCAGTGACCATCATACAGAGGTAACACAAACACAGGTTGATGATCATACAAACCGTCTTTTCAGGATAAGAAGACTCGAAAGAAGAGTAAAAATGAAGCAACTTAAAATAGCTGCGGGTTTGCTGATCGTAAGCTCCTGTTCCATTACACTTTTGATGTGCTACTGGAATAGAAGTGTCGTGACCGATCATAAGATTCCTGCCGCTTTTAAGCTGAAGACAAGCACTGATGTTGGTGTCAAGTTTCTGAAAGAACGACCAATGTTACACATACCACTGAACTCATTTTACCCTGATAAATCCAAACCTACTTCGAACGAATCTTTTGACATTTCTGAGGAAACACCAGGTGCGTAATTTACTTATTTGATAATGACAAAGATTTGATTTAAGTTAGATATTATATACTCATTGATACATTTTATTATTGACATAGGTATAGGGGTGGTCGCAACGCGTCTCTGCTACTACACGCTAAAATTAACATCTTAAATTCAGGCAACAATGGATGGGACTGCTTGAATGCTTTGTTATAGCTAATGGTTACCCCACTAAACATCAAGTAGCCCATGTTGTTGTTTTGATCCATCTTCAGGTACCTACCATAAAAAAATCTGTTGGGTAGGGGAATAAAATTACTTTCATTTCATAAAAAAACTTCTTTATTTACCGTTGGAAACGCTCGCTGTTTGTACCTAAGTGGGAATTTAGTAGTTGTGCTGAGGAGAATGTAAAAACTTATATTTTTTTCATTTCTTGTGTCATAATAACTTAAGTATTCTTTCAACTAATACTCGATTTTAATTTTAAATCAAGAAAGATTATAGAGTTTAGTAAAATTTTAGTAACAGCATTGGTACGCAATTTAGCTAGGCAACCCATTTGCGATTTATCAGATTTATCTAAATAATCTTTGTCATTGTCAAATAATAGATGAGGTTATTTAACTCTAAGACCGGATCTCAGAATAGGCAATACCTGTGTTATAGTAATACGTGAAATTACCTCTTATTTAAAAGGAAATCTTAAAAATGTCATGTTAAAATCAACATTAAGTATTTTCATGTTGTAAGTACTTGTGTTTATTTTACTGTCAATGGAAAGGAATACAAATGGAAAGAAAAATCAACATGATTGGTTTTGAATGTGTCCATCTTTAGTGACGTGGACGTGTCGTGTATTAACATTATGCATCCTGTCTCAAACGTTTGGTGTTGTCTGTATTTTGGCGTACCTAATAAATGTCCTAATTAGGTACTTTCCTAAGGCTAACATGGATCTATCCTGTATCTATTCTGTTAAAAAAAATAGAGAACCAACAATTAATATTAAATATAATACTTACTTAATCCGAAAATAATAGGTTATATAAATATTAATTTCTTATTTTGTTTCCAGTCTTATTGCACATGATCAACACGTCAGGTTGTAAAATTCCGGTAATAATGATACAGTATGAAAAATACTTGAAGAGTGCAAAAAAACCTAATGGAACTTGTGGAAGACGAGCCGTTTTTATGAAGAAAATAGACAGAGATAAAGTTCGGGCTTTGATAAAACCAAAATTGATGAAAAAGTATTTGAGAAAGAGCGTTGTTTTTGACTGCTGTTATCGGTTTATTAAAAGATCATCAGTTGTTGGATTTGAAAATAAAAAGATAAGGCAAGTTAACGGGATTTCAGCAAAACATACCCAAATACCTACCTACCTACCTACCTACTTATCTACCTATAAATAATAAACTTTTTCTTAACTTTAACTTTAGTTTTGGCTGCGCTTGTAAAAAAAAACAAAAATTCTTTATTTCCTTACAAAGTAATTAGATTACATTTATTTATTTATTCATTTAATTCTTTATTGCACTTTTCAGAGAATAGTATTACATGGGTTCCGATCTACTTTTTTGAGTAGTACCTACATTGAAGTCGTTGACAGTTTGAAAATATGCATAAGAAATGTTACGTTATACGTTATTTATTAGATAGGTATATAGGTATGTAATTACTTAGCAGTATAACACAAACCTACTTTTAATTTCCAGATTTACGAGATGCGTTAAGTTCATCGACAGCGCAATCATAAAGTTGGAATCAGACTTTATAAACGTAAAATGTTTTGATTATGATAAACGGAATGTATCTCACATGATATATGACGATGTATACGCATTCGCTAAAAGCATAAAGGTCGCAAAACAGCACGATAATTGCAGTCTCAAATTTAATGTGCTGATGATCGGAATGGACTCCATGTCACTGCCTCACTTCTCCTTATCATTACCTCGAACAGTTCATTTTTTCCAAGACAATTTCTGGCTTGGTTTTCGGGGCTACCACAAGGTATTTAGCACAGCATACAATACATGATAGTAGTATATACTTTGAATCTAAAGTAGGTATCTACAATACTTTGTAACCTATATTTTTCAATTTTGTATCTTAGCCTGGTCAATCTGGTCCTGGACATGGACCTAAAGTAGAATGAACAGAATATCAGGTCCAGCCGGTAGAGTTAAAGCCTTGACCGAGTGATAGCCGAGGTCAGGCTAAAGAATTGGCTGGGTGGGAGAAACAAACGAAGGCTTAATTTACCAAGCAACTGAGTGATTAGATACATGTGATGATGGTGATAACAATTGCGTACTATTTGTATCTGATCTTTCTATCTATCCTTATTAATATTATAAATGCGAAAGTGAGTTTATTTGTTTGTTACGCTTTCACGCTATAACGACTCAACCGATCATCATGACATTTATACACGTTGTCACGGGTACAGAGATATAGGATATCTTTCATCCAGAAAAAATCTGTTCTCGAAAGATAGAAAAATAATTTAATAGCTAACAATAAATAACGCGAGAAAACCTGCGGGCAATAGCTAGTGGCGTATATTTCTAACTATTTTCAGGTGGAAGATAACACATTTCCTAATTTAATGGCAGCACTAACCGGAAAGGATTTACCGTCAATATCAAGCAAATGTTCAGGAAAAATGGATCAATGCCACAAACATCTTATCTGGAACAAATTTAAGAAGGCGGGATACGTGACTGCCTACGGTGAAGATTATTTGCGACTGCCAGATACTTTTACTAATAAATATGCATTCAAACTACCGCCGACGGATCATTACATGAGACCCTTTTTCCTGAAAGGTGAGACAGAAATGAACAACAAGTCTCTTGTTTGCGCAGGAAAGGTGTCGTCTGGGCAGCAATTATTAAATTATGCCCTAGATTTTGCAGACACATACAGAAACGATCAATTTTTTGGTCTGTTTTGGATGAATTCATACAGTCATAATATAAACAGCAGGCCTCAAGATGCAGATACTATTTTAGAAAATTTCTTCAATCAATTGTCTTATACAGGTATTCTCAAGAATACTTTCGTCATAGTTTTTAGTGACCACGGTTTACGGTTTGGGGAGCATCGCCTTAAAATGGAATCCTATTACGATGAACGACTACCGTTCTTATTCATATGGTCTCCATTAAAATTTCATGGACGATATTCAGAGAAATTGCAGGCGCTTGCAATCAACCAATTCCGATTACTAACCCCATATGACCTTTACAATACTCTTGTTAATATCAGAGACATATCTCTTTGCAGAAATACTACGACATTTAAGAATTCTGAAGCATGCCCAAAGTGCCATAGTTTATTTGAGGTTGTTAGTGTGAATCGCACGTGTCGGGATGTCGGTATTCATGATAAGTGGTGTACTTGCCACAAATTGTATCCTCTACCAGCTCAAGACTCTGAAGGAGAGCGGAGTGTCCATTTTGTAGTCTCATACATTCAATCAATGATAAAATCCGTTCAGACGAATAGATGTTGGGGTTGTATGACTCTAACGTTAAAAAATATTATACGTATGCATTTTTATTACAATGATGATAAAGTAAGCCTGTTCTATGTAGTCGCATTCAATATGACTCCAGGGAACGTGTCGTACGAAGCAACTGTCCTATGGAAGGAAGGAAAGAGGGAGCTTATAGGTCCAGTGAGTGTTATTTCGCCATACAGGGGCTTAGGCAAGTGTACTTTAAAACCTAAAGATCGCTTATTTTGTGTATGCCAAAAGATCAATAATTGTTGATACAAATTGTTCTAATGTCTTTGTATTGTAGTTAAGATTATGAATCTACATAGTTATTTTTTTTCCAGCCTGTGATACGGAGAAAATAAAAGGAAAAGTTTGTTTTTTGATAATACGTTTTTATTTCTCCTGATGCCTCCTCGTACTTTACGTAAAACTTACCAAAACACCCATGCTCAGAATAGTAGCAGCAAAGATACGGATATATCAATGAGTTAATTAATATATTATTGTTATCGTCAATTTAGGCATGAATTAATTATGAAACAGGACGAGCGATTATGGTCGCTCATCCTGTTTTCCTTAAGCAGGTAGGTACCTATACCCTACTAAGTAGGTACATCAGCTGTGGTATAACTAACAAAAAAAAATTTTTTAATGAATTTTGGCATAGAGATAGATGGGACCTTGGAAGAGGACACAGGCTATTTTAAGTCGTAAAAATAAATCTGCAAGAAGAAAATATAGGGGATAAAATTTTGCATGGAGGCATGTTCAAAAATCATCTTTCTTTTTATCTGTAGACTTAATAACGGTTCGCCAACGGGAGCGAGAGCGGGATCAGGAACGGAAATGGTAGGTAGGTGAAGGTATTGGTTGGTGCTTTTTATTCCGTAATCGAAGTTGATATCAATACTATAGTCCTTAGTGCTTTTAATCTAAATTAAATTTTATTTTCACATGTTTAAAAACTCAATCTGATCTCTTTAAAATTGGAATTTCAAATCATCGAGATAGACTCTAGAGCAACGAACGTGTACGTTTGTACTACAAACGGAAAAAAGTGTCTGCACCAAAACTCAGCGAACGTTGTCGATTGCGCCGACATTGAACACTTTTCAATCCACATGGGGTCAAAATTAGCGCAAATATGACATTTTAAAGTTTATTTATATCAAACTAGGTTCCGCCCGCGGCTTCGCTCGCATGGTACCGGGATAAAAAGTAGCTTATATGTGTTAATCCAAGTCACAATATAATATTAGTAGGAAGTAGGATACTCTTGGACGATTTTTGTCAGTTTTCGCTTGAAGACTGTGACTCTATAGAGTACCCACTTTCTTATCTCGATGTGTCAAATATGTATAAAATAATTTAAATCAAAAGCACTAAGGAGTCCCATTTGTTAGACTATCGTTGACATCGTAGTCCAGTGGTATTTATAGTGGTGTAAGTTCGTATCGTATGTAGGTATGTTAGTTCGAGCATAACTCTCAAACCGTTGATCCAATCTACATACAATTTGATAAGTAGTATTTGAAATTTTTGATGGGAAGTCTATGAGTTATTTCAGACAGGGTTTCATCAAAATATGGAGTCCCAAAAGGGGCCAAAAAAAGCATTAAATATATTGAGTGAGGTGTCATATGAATGGGTCTTGTTTGTTCATTCCAAATTAGTTCGGTTAATCGGTGGTAGCAAGATTTACTTATGCTCTTTATGAGCTTAAAACATGTACCAACTTAAAAACAGCACATAGTGCCTATTATGCATATGCACATGCGTTAATACTGCATAATTATAAGGAGTAATAGCTCTGAATGTCATCAGCTATTTATACTACAGAAAAGATGTATCAGAATATTAATTAATAGAACAGAAAGAGAGAGTTGTAGAGAGCACTTTAAAAACTTAAATACTTAAAACCTTACACTAATATCATTATATATTTTTGAAATTTGCAAATTTGTCAGAATTCACAGTACATTATTTACTTTTGGTAAAGACCAATATTCTCGAGCCCATAATCTAAGAAATAAGAATAAATTAAACCTGCCCTATACAAAGTTTCAGCTAGTAAGAACTGGTACACACCACATGGTCATACAAATATTTAATAAACTGCCAAAATATATATGCGAAATTAAAAAAGACAGCTTATTTTATATAAAACTGAAACAATATTTGAACTCAAATAGTTTTTATAGTATAAAAAATATTTTAAATTCAAAGACAATGTAGAATAAGTAAAACTTAGTGTATGTGATACCTAGGTAAGTCATAAATAGATAGATAAACAGTAGTTAGCTACAAAACAAATTAATTGTTACATAATTGAGACAGACTAATTGAGTTGTAAGATAGGTAGAAAATATTTTATAATTTTTATACCTAAGTTCATATTGTAGTGCCTCTGCGGAGCTCATGTTGCGGACCTCACTAATATTAAGATCTATATGTACCACATGAAACAATAAAGAATATGATTATGATTATGATTACAGTGCTAATAGTCAGAACACATAAAAAACAGCTCGCTCCCTATAACAAGTGTGTTCAGCACTCATACACTATTAGACACAATTTTAACATAGTAACTCTATGCTATGTGGGAAGGACGGATATGAAAGTTTGCGGTGGAGGGGAACCAATCATTACTCAAGTTACGAATAGAGAATTAAAAACTTATGATACCTATACTTTTTAACAGGCTGTTGACTTGGTGACGGGTTGCCACTGAATGGGAACGGGAACGGGAACATGAACGCGAAATAGGGGTTATTTTATGGGAAACCAATTATTTTTCAATCCACGGATAAAAAAATTAATGTCTACCTATTTTACTTCCCATATTACGTGGTACCAAAAGTCTTTGATCTTATTTCGAATTTGTACTGGATCTCGACGATATTGGCTAAACAATGTAGACTAGAGCTGTTTTTTTTTTATTTGAAACATCTGGGGGTGATACGCCCTCTGTTGATGCGACAAGTCGTCAATGGAAACGGCGGCAGTGGAAATAGGATTGGTATCAGGATTGGGATCGGGATCGGGATCGGGATCGGGATCGGGATCGGAATCGGAATCGGGATCAGGACCGGGATCAGGACCAGGATCGGGATCGGAATTTGGATCGGGATCGGGAGGTGTTGGCTAAACCTTATGCGCTGTAGGTCGTACTGGTGGATCGTGGTATTTTCAGACAAACCATTTTAGATGTTTCGCAACTGTTGTCGGAGTTACCATAGCTATGACGTAACTACTTTTTATTCCGTGACTAGATATTTCCGGTTCTGCTTACAATAACGATGTTCGCGAATCAAGTACCTACACGTAAACGAAGTTGCGGGCGGGTCAGCTAGTAAACCATATTATACTGATTAGTACACATAACATGTGCCTACAAAAGTTACATAAAAGCAAAGGGTTGCTCATTACTTCGTTGTCGTAAAGAATTTCAAGAAATCATTTGTTGTGGACCCCTACACTCAAAGTCAAACAAACTAATAAAACCTATGAATCGATAAGTTTTTGAATTCACACCCAGATATTCGTAATACTTGGGAGAGACCTATGTCCAGCAGTGGACTGGTTCAGGTTGATGATGATGATGATGATTCGTAATGCGAACAAACAGAGAATAACTGACATAAAACGTTGCTAGGCTTTTTGACTATTCCCAGGTTTACGCATGGTGTGGAATAGTTTAGAGACTGTGTTGAACCAAATTAGTAGGTAGGTACCCAATTTACCGATACTGTCATTATGCAGTACCAATAAAAGATGTAAAACCGAATGGTTCTACTTTTGTAAATAGGTAAGTAGATCGCGGCGAAAAAAAACGGCATAGCTCTGGACGAGCAATCATTGGACTTGCTTTCGTTTTAATTTAAAACTAAAAAGGAAGTACCTTTAGCTACCTAGTAAAGAAAATAGTCTAACATTTCTTGAAAATTTAGACCTAACTTAGTTCTAAATTAATTAAATCTAAGTTACCTTCACGAGTAAAATAATTAAAGCTAGCTCAACTAAGCAACTTGGTTTCAAAATTACCAAAAATACATTCAAAATTACCAAAAGTATTCATTTTGGTGGACTAGAGAATATGCATGATTCTCTAGTCCACCAAAATGAATACCTAAGTTATTCATCGGCACCTATCATATTAAATGTAGTTGTGTTTGTTTGTGTGTGAGTCAATGTTAATTTACCGGAAAATTATTGTTGCGTTTCAACAGCGTTAAACTAATAGTATTAGGTAGTAGTGTTGCGAGTGTTCAGTTCAGTATCAACAGGAACTTGTCAGAGATGTGACGACAAAACCATTTTCGTGAATAAATTTGTGCCAATATACAAACATGGTTGGACGGTCATGTTATCTCGTTGTAGGGAATTTTATCTAATTTGTTGGATTTCGGATAACATTTTAGTAAGTATGTTTTTCAATCTATGTTTTAATAGAAACATTTTTTTACGCTTGCATTTCATGCTATATTGTATTGTGAACAATAATGCAATCTTTCGACGACCTCAGTGGTGCAGTGCGCGTAGGTTACGGGTTCTGTTCCCGCAGCGAGACAAATGTCTCGGGGTCTGGACGTTTTCTATTCTAATGTGAATGTATTAAAAAAAATATGTCATGTGGAGCTCTGCTTAGTTTGAAGGTGTTGTGTGATATTATCAAGCAAAGTTTTGTCCAGAGGCTTTGATATTTTATTTCAGTTAAATAATAAAATACAATGCTACTTAATACAATAAAATAAATGCAATACATAACAAAAATATAAATTTGACAAGTGTGAGAAAGTCGTAAGTACCTACTTGCGCAATGCCAAGGCTTGTATTACTAATAAAGTAATCATCATCAGCCTAAAGAAGTCCAACGCTAAGACTGAACATACACAATTAAGCAAACAAAGTTAAATCCAATAGATTTAATATTTTAATAAAACGCATCGGGTGTTCGGACGAGAAGATTTTTTTTAAACCTGTCCAAACCAGATTTCAAAGTAAATACGACTCATATATATGTATATATATAGCTTTAAAGCATACGCCCAATACCTGGATACAACTTTACAACACTAACTAATTGGTCCTTTGGAACAGTTTTCCATTAATGTGATAACATTGCTCACCACGTGAACAAAGCCGCGTGTAAACTGTGAAAAGCCCATTAATACCCACCTACAATTACCTAACAATTGTGATGGTTGTTTATATAAATGTATACAGTAGGTACTAGGTACTAGCTTACAAGTACTAGCTTACGCCAGTGAATGCTCTCATGTAATACCCGGATAAAAAGTGTTTATATCAAACATCCAAAGACATCAAAATATTGGTAAAACAGTGTGGGAACGGAGATCTTACGGAGAAGAAAGAAACAAGCAATTGATTATTTTTCTGTCAGCCTCTACGAATTCAAGAGCAAATTTATTTCAAAAGCCTCGTTTTCGTGAATCAATGAGTCTATATTTAATGTTATTATTATTATTTATTATTATGACACTTTATTAAACTTTAAAACTCGTTAAAAACATTTTTACTACAAACCTAATATTATCTACTTTATATATAAATAACGTCAAAAACAGATAACAAGTAAAAAAATGTATTAAATTATTATTATTATTATTATTTGTTAATTTTATTGTCGTTTGCACATATAATTGAGGTGATAATTAGTGTGTAAACCTTTATAGTTAAGATTGTATTGGATGTGTTGGTATTCGCCTTATTTAATTAAAAAATATAGTTGTTGCAACTTATTTCATTAATTTAAATAAAATCCGGTGTGAATTGGGAACACGCATTTTTGTATTTAATATAAATATAAATCGTTATTTTCAGATCACATAAAGATGGTCCTACGGCAAAAAATTGCCGCATTTATATTTTTGTCGAGCTTTACCTTATCTATATTATTTTACCATTACTACAATTACATTGTATTTCGGGGCGATGTAAATATGACGGAAGTGATAAGAGAACCTACAAATTACACCGGTAAGTTTATTTAATTATATCAGGGTGACAATTGGGACAGTAAGGCTATTTTTGTACAAAAAAGACGCAATATGACAATATCCTAATATAATATATACAAATTGAAATTACGACAGGCTTTACGACCCAACACTAAGATTCTCTGCTGAGTCTGTGTCGAGTGTAATTATTAATTAATTATAGAACTATCATGATAACAATAGTTCTATGAGTGGTATATTGATACAACAACATCAGCATAAGTCAGTCAACTGCTGGACTTATGCCTCCCCTAATATGAAGGGGTAATATGACCATAATCACCACGCTAGGCATGCGGGTTGGGGATCGCAGGATCGACTTGCACCGCCGACACTGCTGCCAGGTGGCGGCCAGGGGACCTAGCTGTGTACCTAGGCAGACTGCGCTATGCCTAAATCAGCCGGCCGCCATGCCAGAGCCGTTTGTAAGTTAGCACGATGCACCATAGGCAGGTGAGGTCGGCTAAGGTTCCGAAGATTAAGGTTGGAGAACCCCTTACACCCCAAAATTGATACATCCGTCACAAATGTCAACAGATCATGCAAATATTTTTCCCGCAGTAAGAATCGTACCATCTTGTGTCTCAGCCTATTGCTCCAATGAATTATTCTTCCTACTAGAACGTAACATATTACATTTTACAGGTTCTGAAGACTTTCTTATAAACACCACAGGATGTATCATCCCAAACTACGGGAAGAGTATAAAATTTATACAAGGCAAAGAAAAAAAACAGTCATGTGGACAAAGAGCTATTTTTGTAGAGAAGATTGCTAATGATACTTTAGTCTTCTTCATAGACAAGGATAAAATGAGAAAGTACATAAAGGAAAAACAAAAATATAAATGCTGTTACAGGTTTGCTAGTCGATCCAAAACATCTGGGAAAGAGGATATCGTACTCAGGTAAGTTAGTAATGGCTCACATCATTAATTAGAATATTGTCCATTTTTTATTTCCATTCTTAATTCATAAATAAACTGATCTTAACTACATACATAAATACATAGAGTCTCGCATATTTCCCAGAGGGATAGGGAGAGACCACATTAAACTTACTATGATCTTGGCGTACCTCGTAAATTTTTTGTTCTACTTTCGTTCTGATATAACCTTTTAGCCATTTATTTCAATAACTGCTTAAAGTTGAGTGAGTAATGTTTCGGAGATTTCGGGGAAGTGGGTTAACGAAAATGGTTTTAGTTTCCTATGGTTTCTATACTATTTACCTACCACATTTTCAGATACACTTCATGTAAATCATTTGAAAATGGCTCAAAAGTTGGGCATTTAGAAGAAGTCATTACGGTGACATGTACTTCGGCAATAAAGAGAAATAAATCGACAATATATGAAGACGCCTACATGCTACTAAAAAGGCGAAGTAACGAAAGTGAAGATACGAGGAAGAAATGGAATGTACTGCTTTTGGGAATGGACACCATGTCTCGCGCGAGAATTTTAAGTACAATGCCCAAAACAGCTAATTACTTGCAAAGCAACGGTTGGCTAGATTACAAAGGATATCAGAAGGTACATTTAAGGAAAACTGATATAAATAAGCTGTTGTGCCTTTAAATAATAAGCATGCATTGGTTAATTAGAACAATTTATATTTAATTAGGTAGTTAGTTATTTATACATCAATGTTGATTTTCAGGTGGGCTACAACACTTTTCCTAACGTTATGTCGTTTTTAACTGGGATGAAATTATCATCAATCTACAAAGCGTGTCGACCAAACATGTTTGAATGCAATGAGCTAATGATGTGGAGCATATTCCGCAGAGCCGGATATGTCACGGCCTTCGGAGAGGATAACTTACAGCTACCAGATACTTTCTTCAGATACAACGGATTTAAATCTATGCCTACACACCATTACATGCGTCCACTCTTTCTCACCGGAGAGAATCTGAGAGGGAATGTGATATGCACCAAACATCTTTCATCAGGAAGACATATACTCGACTACGCTTACGATTTTGCAGATACTTATGAAAAAGACGGCTTTTTTGGTATGTTTTGGATAAATTCCTTTAGCCACAATCAAGAAAATTTGCCATCGCTATTTGAAAATGATATTTTACACTTCTTGAAAAACGCAGATGCAGCTCCTTTTATGAAAAATACGTTTATCGTGCTCTTAAGTGATCATGGAATCCGGTTTGGGCCAAGTCGGTTAGCAATGGAGTTCTACTACGAAGAAAGACTCCCGATGTTTTTTCTTTGGGTGCCAACTGAATTCAGACAACTGCATGAAAAGGAATATTACAATCTACAGTTAAACCAGAACAGACTAGTTACGCCTTACAATTTGTATAAAACGTTGGTTAAAATATCGAATATGTCGGTAAGTTCTGTGGATATAAAATCGGAAGCTTGCCCATCGTGCAATATTTTATTTGAGGAAATTTCACCACATACTACATGCTCGGAAGCAGGCGTTAATGAAAAGTGGTGCAGTTGCCATGACCTGATTTCTGCTAACAGATTCGTTGACAAAGATGCTATGGCAAGTGTGCAAGCGGCCGTTTTATATGTTCAAGCAAAAGCGAACAAAGTAAAAACAATAAATTGCATGAAATGCTTTTCGTTACAATTAAATAATGTTTTTAGAACACATTCATTTAGAGAAGGAAATAAAACTAATTATGTGGTAGCGTTTGAAATGAATCCTGGTTACATTGTATACGAAGCGACAGTTGTGAAAAACAATAATGAATTTTCAGTATTAAATGGTGTGGACACATTAAGTGGTTATAATACTAGAGGAAATTGTGTTAAAAATGCTCTTGATAGAATGTTTTGCACGTGTCAAATAACTAAATGTTCTAAGTAACCTTGTTTTAATTTATCATCATTTCAACCTTTATCGTCCCACTGCAGGGCATAGGCCTTCTTTTGATCATGCCACTTGCCTCGATCCTGTGCTATTCTGAACCAGGTGCCGCCCACGGTCTTTCTAATATCGTCAACCCATCTCGGTGGAGGACATCCCCTATTCTTGTAACCAACTCTCGGCCACCACTCACCTATCATCACTACGTCTGACTTAGTGTCCTGCCCAACTCCACTTGAGCCCTAATATCCGCTCGCTGACGTCCTGGACCTTACTCTGCT
This sequence comes from Horisme vitalbata, assembly GCA_951804965.1. Classification (NCBI taxonomy): domain Eukaryota; kingdom Metazoa; phylum Arthropoda; class Insecta; order Lepidoptera; family Geometridae; genus Horisme; species Horisme vitalbata. Next base: position 18,002,031 of record OX638093.1, read on the forward strand.
TGCGGATTTCAGTATTGGGGACTCTGTCTAAAAGTGTAATATGTGTGGCGCACTCCATGGCTCGCTGTGCAACACTGACATTGTCCACAGAATCCTTCGTGAGCCGCCATGTCTCAGCACCGTAAGTCATAGTTAGCACATTGGTTAAAGAGATGTGTTTTCAGACATTGTGGAATGTTGTGAATGTTGAATGTTGCCCATCATAATTGTACCTTTCTGGGGACCTCTTTCATCTGTAGTCTAAGAGCCCGTGAACCCCAGACCTATGTTATTTTATAAAAGCTGGAAGTTTGTCAGCGCAATGCTCTCAACACAGGTAAGAACGAATGTAGCATTATGGAGTTTGGGTTACAGTGGCTTTGGCAGGTAAACGGTACTAAAGGTGTATAAAATACCGATTTAAATACATCAATCAATAAAGTGCGATTTTTCGGTATTATTTTCAGAATATTATTAAAAATCACGTTATTAATTGCCAGACACTTAACATCGTGGCAACCCCTTGCTTGACACCCTTAGCGTTCATGAAATTATAATTTTACTTACGTTATAGTATAAAAACAGATTTTTATATATAATACTTGGGTAATAAGTAGATGATGTTTCCTCATTAGCCAGACACTTTTGATAGTTCGAACCCCTTGCCAGACAAACATTGTAAATCGTAAGTTGTATTTTAATTCGTCATTGTTGCAAACTTTTTACGGTAGGGTACGGTAGTTTTGAGCATTGCACCCTTATTGGCAAACATTTTAGTGCAGTTAGGTGCGATAAAGAACCAAAGGTAAGCAACTTTATTAAAGTCTCTGTGCAAAAATCAAGTCAAAAGGTGAATATTTTTTGTACCCCATACAAATTAAGAGGTTGAGTTGCGATAAATGGTAAAATAGATGGTTTTATATTTATTTTAATTAGTCTTTGTGAAAAATTCAAATCAGTAGGTAAAGATTTTTTGTCCCTCATACAAACTTTTCCACCCCCGTTTACCCCATAGAGGTTGAATTTTGAAAAATAATGAAATAGTTGTTTATTTATTATTGTTAAGGAGTCTCTATGCAAAAATTCAAGTCGATAGGTAAAGTTTTTTTTTCTTTCATACCAACTTTGCACCCTCCTTAAACCCTATAGGGATAGGTAAAGACTTTTTATGTCCCCCATACAAACTTTGCCACCCCCGTTTACTTCCTTAGCGGTTGAATTTGGGAAAATGCTGAAATAGATATTTATTTATTTTTATTAGAGAGTCTCTGTGCAAGATTTCAAGTTGATAGGTAAATATTTTTTTCGTGGCATTACAAACTTTGGCACCTGCGTTTACAGAGAATCTCTGTGCATAATTTCAAGTTGACATGTGATTATGTTTTCGTTCCCCATATAAACGTTGCCACCCCCTTAAACCCAATTATTCATGATAAATGCTGAAAAAGATGTTTATTTATTAGAGAGTCTGTGTGCAAAATTTCAAGTCAACAGGTGAATATTGTTTTTGTCCCCAATACAAAATTTGCCACCCCCGTGAACCCCCTTAAGGGTTTTCAAAAATCCCTTCTTATTCGGTTGTTGTTCTATAAAAGAAAGCTACACTCCAAATGTCAACTTTGTATCTTAAGGGGTTTAGGTTGTGCGTTGATTCCAGAAAAAGGAATTCTCTTTTATAATATAAAGGATTTAGGGTTTCTCGTTTTGCAAATTTCGGAGCTTTCGGAGCTTTTTAACGGTCGTTTTTGGGACGTTTTTCATCATAAATCCAGAATAAAATATAAATAAATAAAAACTTTTTTGACAACCTCTGTGGCAAAGTGGGCGAAGGTCCGCCTGTGACGCAGAAGGTTGCGGGTTCGATTCCCGCTGCGGGACAAATGTTTGCATGTTTTGCAGATATTTGTCTCGGGTCTGGGTGTTTTCTATGTATGATATGTATGTATTTACAAAAAAAAATGTATCTATGTAGTATATCAATAATGTGGTTCCCATAATACAAGCTCTGCTTAGTTTGGGGCTACATGATGCTGTGTGATAACGTCCAGGATTATTTATTTATTTATTTAAAAAAAAACTGTTCCGAGCTGTACAAATTAGGCCCTTTGATTTGATACCCCACTCGACCTGTTGGCCTCAGTTTGAAATTCTGACATTTTTAATTTTAGACCCCTTGGGGAAAAAAAAATTTTTTTATTTTTTTACTGGCAATCTTAATCAGTTTGTGCATTTTAAATTTATACCAAATTGAAAGTCGAAAGCTTATGTAGGTAGTTCCTGAAATAATCAGGTGTGACAGACGGACAGATACCCTAAAAACCGATAGTAACAATATATATCAATGCTAAAAACTGATTCGAGCAGTACAAATTGGGCCCTTTGATATTGACCTACCACATTATTCCATTTGACCTAGCCAATCCCCGTTTTATTAGGGGTGAATCCCCCCCTATTTTGGAAGATTTCGAAATAACTATTTTAGTTACAGACTTCTCTATAATTTTCCTGTAAAATATAGATATGTTTCTATAAGATATAAAAAAATAAAAACTGTTTCGAGCAGTACAAATTAGGCCCTTTGATATGAGACCCCACTCGACCTGTTGGCCCCAGTTTGAAATTTTGATATTTTAAATTTTGGAACCGAAACGGAAGAAAACTTTTTTTTTTAAATTTTACTGGCAATCTTGTTCAGCTAGAGCATTTTAAATAGATAGATACCAAATTTCAAGTCGATAGCATATGACAGACGGACGGACAAAGCGGCACAATAAGGGTTCTTTTCACTGGCTCGGTAACGTCACCCTAAAAGTACTTATTTGTGTTTAAGTGTGTAAATTTTAATTCACCGGAAAATTATAAAACCGATTTAATAGGCATAAACTAATAGTACCTACTCAGATAGTAGTGTTCAGTTCAATATTAAAAGGAGCTTATTCACATTCATATTCATAATATTAACTAGTCAGAGAAATGAAAAGTGAGCTAAGGCAAAGCCATTTATTTATTATTATGTCAATAAACAAACATGGTAGAACAGTTACGTTAGCTATCTCGTCGGTTATTTTATCAACCTAATTGATTAGGATAAATTTAACATAAGTAGTGTTGAACAATTTTTTTATTGGATTTTTAGAAAAATAATTCAATATATCGACAACCAGTGAGCTCATAAGCGAAAAGGAATAGCAGAATTAGTAATAGGTAAATATTTGTTGATTATCGATGATTATTTATCTATAGGTACATATACTAAAAATGTAACCGATTGCTGTCTGTACATGGATGATAATGAGGAAAAATATTATTGGGACCTTCACCAACGCAAATAGGATCCAAAACAATGATTGTTAAAATTTTTGTCTGTTTGTCTGTGCGTTTGTGCACGCTAATCTCAGAAACAGCTTATCCGATTTAGATGGGATTTTCACTAGTCATTTAGGGTATGTTTTATGTCAATCGGTTCATAAATAAAAAAGTTATGCCAATTTAAAAATTCACGCAAGTTTTGGAAGTTTTTCGAAATCAATGTAAGTTTACCTCTAACCTATAACTAAATACATATTGTATATATTTGGTATTAGTATAAGTTAAGCATTTCTTTCTAGCTGACCCGCGTGCAACTTCGTTTGCGTGTATTTTCATTCACCTTTTCTGCCTCTCTCAAATCAAATAAAGTTGTTGTTTCTTTCATCTTTGGAACCCAAACCGGCCGGCCCGTGGTACACCCTCCTATCAAAAAAAGGGGCTTTGGCGGCCGGCTAATTTTGGCGTAGCGCAGCGGAACATCGGCACAGCTGAATTCCTTGACCACCGACAGGCATGTTCCGCTGCGGGGGTCCGTCGTCGTTAATGGACACCTTCTCGAAATTGTTTCGGAGTACACATACCTCGGGTAGATATTGCAGTTAGGTAGAAAAAACTTCGAGAAGAAGGCCAAGAGGAGTCAGCTGGGTTGGGCAGCATTTGGAAAACAACGAGTTTTCTAGTCACCCATACCGCAATGTTTGAAAACGAAAGTTTTTAATCAGTGCGTTCTACCCGTCATGACATACGGAGCCGAAACATGGACTCACAATACGGCTAGTCCACCAGTTTAAAGTCGCTCAGCGAGCTATGGAACGAGCTATGCTCGGAGTTTCTTTGAAGGATAGAATCAGCAACGAGACTATCCGACATAGAATTAAGGTTGTCGACATAGCTCAGAGAATTAGTACGCTGAAGTGGCAGTGGGCTGGCTATATCTGCCGAAGAACCGAAAACCGTTGGGGTAAACGAGTTCTTGAGTGGAGACCGCGGCTCGGCAAACGTAGTGTAGGACGCCCTCCGGCCAGGGGGGGTGACGATCTGCTAAAGGCTTCTGGTAAAATCTAGATGCGTCGAGCTCAGGACAGGGGGCGCAATGGCGCTCATTAGGGGACGCCTATGTCCAGCAGTGGACTGCTACAGGCTGATGATAATGATGATGATGATGAGGTAGTTAATAATTGCTCGCATCCCATTTTGGGCTTGTATTCTTGTTTCCTCCCGGGTTTTACCCCTAAACACTAAGACACCGCGGTATTATCGGCAAAAGTTAAAATTGTAGAATTAGGGGGTAGGTCCCATTTTGTTCTATGAAACATGACGTCATCGAACAAATTTATACATTTTCTTCCCTATTTTTTCCATAGAACTACATACTAGCTTTACACCCGAGTTTCATGCCATAAAACACAATGGGAATCAGATTTTCTCAAAATCTTCCATGAGAAGCTAAATGACACTGATAATTGTGATATTCATATATTTCCGCCATATTATAGGTAGGTATATTATATATTTAGAATTAAAACCTGACCTGTCAACTGCAAAATCGTCTGCAATCTGCAAAAGTACAAAGGCTTACTCGATACAGGCTATGCCTAGTGAGAAATACATGAAAACTTGTGCCCAAATAGCATTGTATTAGTTATTACGATTTAGTTAAGCTGCCATGTTTTAACTGTGATAAACATTTTTTCTTTTTATTTTAATTTCATTTTCAATGACACTGAGAAAAAATATTCCGTCTTATTATTGATCAAACATCTGCCAGGGTCAAATAATCCTGCAAAAGAATCCTAATAATCGAAAAATGCATATTCGTAAGAAGCAGCAGGAGAACTCTCCAGATTATATAGAGGATTTTGTCTCACGAGAATTTTGGTTTGGTACCGATCCTTGGGGTACACCAAAACTAACACCAAGCCTAGAGCTGTAGTTATTGTCTACACCCCGATATAATATTACAACTTAAACACTTTGTAAACATAAATCATTTCTTATTTGCAGACCACTTAAAGATGTTTCAGCGAAAAACTGCCGCTTTCGTTTTTTTTTCGAGTTTTATCTTATCTATGTTCTTTTACAATTACTACGAATACGTCGTATTTCGGGTCAATGTAAATATGAAGGAAATGATAAGAGAAGCTATTCATCACACTGGTATGTTAATTAAATCAGGATGAAAATATTCAGTTGATAATATGAAATTCTTGACGACCCAACATTAGGATTTATTTTGGCTATGTCTGTGTCGGGTGAACAATATACCACATCATATATTTTAGATCTGAAAATCGTATAAACCTACCTGCCATCTCTTGCGTCTCAGTCCGCTATTCGCCTCTTGCTTCAATAAGATACACACGCCGGCGAAGTTAGCGGAACAAGACTGAAAACTGATTTATTTTATTTTTTTATTGCATAAATTTGTCAAGTGGTTTTAGTTTTTTAGACTGCAACCCTCTTTAGAAACAAAATTAAGATAAATAAATCCGTTCTTCAATGTATAAATTATACCCTCATAAGTTATTTAAAAGATAAAAAAAATATTACAAATTCCGCCTACTCTCTCTGACGAGTTTCATAAAAACTCAACATAAATTCGACAATGTTTCGCCTTCCCCATAAGGCATCATCAGAAAACGATAAACTCGCTGTCCGCCTTCGGCACTCCGCAAAAATTCGCAGACGTGTTGCTTCGCCGAGCGCCAAGCAGAAAGTGAAAGCACCAAGTACTTTCTGCTTGGCGCTCGGCGAAGCAACACGTCTGCGAATAATTGCGGAGTGCCGAAGGCTTTAAAATAATTAATAGTGTAAAATAGGAAGAAAGTGTTTAAAATAATAAATTAGTGTTCCCATTTTGCCGGCGTGTGTAGTTTTCCTACCAATGTTGGCATGATGGTTGGCATTACTCAATTATATTTTTAATCAATTAATTATTTTGATTAAATTAATTTTATTATTTGACTATTAACAATTTCCATTTTAAACCTGTAACTGACAATGTGGGTAGTGGGCGAAGGTCTGCTTGAGACGTAAAAGGTTGCGGGTTCGATTCTCACACGCGGGACAATAAATTTTCTCATTATCTGCAGATATTTGTATTCTTCCATGTATAATAAAAATGGTATTAGGAGGGACACGTCAGCCGGATGACTTCTTAAGTGCAGGCCGTGCGACAGGCTATATGTCGTCGGGCACGGACATGGCATGGGCCGTTTCCTTTTCCAGTTACTTATAAAATGCATGGAAATAAAGCACAATTTAGGACACACAGTATGTCATTATTTAGTTTGTAACCGGGTACTAAGAAGGGTTTTTTATTTCTAAATGCCACCCCTAAGGGGGTGAAAGGGGGCGTTTGAATGAAAAATCGTATTCCGTAAAGATAGAAACTTCAAACTTGGTATAGACAGTGTCAGATAAAAATAATAAAAATTGTCATAAAAAAAAATTTGCCACTCGAGCAATGTTGCAAAAATGGGTGCAATGTGATCTTAATATTTATATTGGAAAATCTAACGCATAGTGTGATTTACCTGAAACTTCGTCAGAATACTTTTACGATTGGATTTTTACCGCGCCCCTTTTAGGGGGTGAGATGGAGTGGCAAAGTTATAAGGGAAAAAATTTAATGTATTGTTAGAATATCTTAAAACTTAGAAAAAATGTTTTTTTTTAAACTTCCCAAGAGTTACCCCAGGTGAAACGGGGTAAAAACTTTTGTAAAAAATCATATTCTTTCCTTTTTAGACGGGGTGCAATGGGGCATTTGATGGGAACTTTTAAACGCGTTGTGTGATTCCTTTGAAACTTTTTATTAATATTTTTTACTACATAGTGAAATTTTGAACGCTTGGTGGGATTTGCTTGAAACTTGGCTCAAATATTCTTAAGTACATTTCGTAAAATTCTAATACGATATGGAGGATGTTTGTAAATCATCTCTGAACCGGGAAAACTCTTTCGGGCGGCAGCGGTATATTAAGAAAAAAACCTGAATTTTGAACGAAGTCGTGGGACGCCCACTAGTAAACACATGACTAATAATATTATACATGTAAAAATACCCACCACAAATATCTGCAGATAATGCGAACTATTGTCCCGCGGTGAGAATCGAACCCGCAACGTTTTACGTCTCAGGCAGACCTTCGCCCACTGCCCCACAGAGGTCGTCAGCTATAGATTTAAAATTTGTTAATAGTTAAACAAATAATCAAATTAACGATTAACGTAACGTAACGTAACGTAAATGATTACGATTATATGAGGGAGTGTAAGGAGTTCCAACCCTGCAAGTGGTGCACCCTGCTGACTAACAAACGGGGCTCTGGCGGCCGGCTGATTGCAGCATAGCGTAGCCTAACACTGGCACAGCTAAATCCCCTGGCCGCCGACGGGCAGAAGCGTCGGCTATGTGAGAAGTTGTGCTCTGCGATCCCCAGCCCAGCGTAAGGATATATCCCCCTTAATTAGGGAAGGCCCATGTCCAGCTGTGGGCTGAAATAGGCTGGAGTAGATTATGATTATTAATCATAATATTTTTTTATTATGATTTTAATAAAAAAAAATTGCCAACACTGATTCTTACTAGTGCGTAAAATTCCATTTTACAGGTTCTGAAGACTTTCTTATAAACACCGCAGGATGTATCATTCTAAATTACGGGAAGCGTTTAAAATTTATACAAGACGAAGAAAAAAATATGTCTTGTGGACAAAGAGCAATTTTTGTGGAGAAGATTACAAATTATAGTATAGTCTTCTACATAGACAAGGATAAAATGAGCAAGTACATAAAGGAAAAACAAAAATATAAATGCTGTTACAGGTTTGCTAGTCGATCCAAAACAACTGGCAAAGAAGATACCTTACTCACGTGAGTTAGACTGGCTTACATGTTAATAGGGTATTGTAATTTTTTTCTGATATATAGATATATTTCTATATAGATTCTATATAGATGTGAGATATATATATAGAAAGATAAACTCTTTATTGTAGACGAGAAAAAATAAACAGTATGCAGGAATTATTACAAAAAAAAGAACACTGGGCGGACTTATCGCCAAAACCTATTTGATTCGAGGTTGCAATCCAGCGGCATTATCGATCCAGCTGGATTTATGCTGGATTGAAGCAAATCCAGCTGGATCCAGCGAGGATCCATCAGTAATCAATTTTTCATAGGCGTTAATGTTTTTTTTTTAACTCTTTTACTTAAATGTTATGAGCTTGAGCTGATCGTAGAGACCTGAACTTTGTATGACGTAGGCATCCAAAATTTTATTTATTGTTTTAGTCCGAAATTTTACCCCAAAGCGGGTGAAAAATGGGGGCAAAGTTTTTATTGGACAACGTGATTCCTTGGTCCAATCTGCTTCAAATTTTGCATAAACATTCTTTAACAGAATTGATGGAAGATGTGTTTCGTATTTTATTGGAGTTCATCGCCTAACGGGGTTAAAATAGGTGTAGAAAGTTATTTTGGGGGTGATTTGCATCGAAGTTGATATCAATACTAAATAATCAATTTTTATTTAACACATGTTTGAAAACTCAATCCAATCTCTTTAAAACTGTAATGTCAAATCTTAGAGTAATATACTCTAGAGCCACAAACGTGGAAAAAAGGTGTCCACACCAAAACTCGGCGCACACCTAGCTTGATGACCCCCTGTCTGATATAACTCATATACTTCCCAGCAAAAATTTCAAATACAACCTATCGAACTACCAAATTGCGCAATCGTCAGCGCCGACATTGAACACTTTTCAAGCGACATAAGGTCAAAGTTAGTGCAAATTTGACATTACATATAAAATAATATTTAAATCAAAAGCACTAAGGAGTTTTGATATTATCTTCCATTTGTTACTATAATCTATACTATAATATCAAAACTCCTTAGTGCTTGTCATGATTTCTTTAATATTATAAGTTTATTTTAACAATCATTATTATTCAATAATCTATTTTATAAGCAAATAATAATTACCGGATGTAAAAAGTATTAATCATGCATATTATGGCAACTCGGAACCTGACTGACGAAAACCAGAGAGCAAGTCTATGGTTTTGTCGATGGTTGGATTTTGCAGGGAGGTATTGTCTGAGACCTAACGAAAAATGACGAGGGTTGGGGATTCCGAAAAGTGAAGCGGTAGCGACAAGTCGTCTTGAGAATTGAGATTGAGCCACAAGCCTCGTTAGTTTTTGAACAATATGATCTCCAAGTAACCTCTGTACAATAATGTCTAGAAAGTATCTAAAATGGATCCAAAAGCAAAAATAAAGTCTTATCCCAAGATAAATGTGTATCATTTATCACACATCAGAAGTGGAGATGAACCAAGGTACGAAAGTGTTGATTTTATTATTTAACATTAAAGTAAATGTATATTTCATCGCCATCTTGTTCTATAAGAATTGAATCGTGTTTTATGTGCCGGTCGGTAATGCACCGAGATTACCTGGCCATGTTAGCACCTTTCTATTTTTAGAACTTGGTACATAATTCCGAATAGTTCCGATACCTACCCGCATTTTGAATATCTAATTTAAATAAGTAGGGAAATTACCAGTTTTTCTAGCATGGATCAGTCGGTATTGAACCGAGAATATCTGTCTGTGCTAGCCTAATTGGTAATACAAAGCTTGGATTGAATACTGTTCGATCAGGGCCACTCTCTGATAGCAGTATTTGGTTTGCGAATTTTAAAAATGTGAGTTTAGATCTAAATATGTATATGCCCAATTATGCTGGTATAGATCAGTCGGTTTTAGCCGAGATTATCTGACTGTGCTAGCCTAGTTGGTAGTACAAAGTTTGAATTGAACACTGTTTGGTCAGGGCTACTCCCTGATAGCGGTATTTGATTTTTACTATTCTGCATATCTAATTCGTAATACAAAGTTTGAATTGAACACTGTTTGGTCAGGGCTACTCCCTGATAGCGGTGTTTGATTCTTACTGTTCTGCATACAGGGTGTACTTGAATTGAATCGACAATTTAATTTTTGAGGAATTATGTGCCATGTGTGTTAGTACTTTTATTTCAAACAGTTATTTTGCAACTTATATGTTGGGTTGGCGGTTAATGATTTTTACTTTAGTGGTTATGTACGTCACAATCACAAGGCTATGTATGTCATTGTAGGGAAAAGTTTGAACCATGTGCGTTCAAGTGGCTATTTACGTCACAAAGCTAGGCTAAATATGCCATTGGAGGGAAAGGTATGATATGAACCATGTGAGTTAAAGTGGCTGAGTACGTCACAAAATTACACGGACTGAATAGCAGTATGATCCAATGCTATGTATACATCAGAATAAAGTAAGCACTACACGTAGGACCAGTAGGTTAGGTGGCTATATACGTCACAACGTTACATGGACTGCGTAGTAGGAGCCCAAGTGTGCTATATATTCTAGAATTTTATTTTGTACTAATGAGCAAACTAAAATGATTATTTTATTTATTTCTATGGAATCTGATGACATGCTGACTCCCAAGAGAGAACCTTCAGTAAAACACACAAGCATTATAAAAGCAAGCAAGAAGTCTTCGATAAGGAAGGAAAAAGATGCGTTCAAAGAAATGAAGGTCCACATTGACCTCTCCAAGCTCTACTTCATCTTCTGACTGCCCAGGTACATAGAAACGTCGTATAAAGCATAAGAGAACTGTAAGGTTAGCCCACCAAGAATGTACCTGTTTAATAATATTGTGCCAGATTTGATCCGTTGAGTAAATCTAAAAGTATTGACAGCTGTCTTAGAAAAGTTATGTTAAGTGTGCCGCTATTTACGAATGGGATCAAAAGCAGATCATACATTTTGCTTTATAGAAACTAATAGGCCTGACAAAGGAGTGGTTCGAAGCCCTTCCAAGCATAGTGTTTAGCTGGACAGAGTGGTAGGCAAAACTTTAGAGGGTGTTTCCAAAAGAACAAAATTATGATGGGCTTTTGAAAGCTTATCTTGTATGTCACGAAATAATGAAAACTTCCGGGACTATTTTGACGATATGCTAACATTTTTTTTAATGTGTGAATTTAGTGATAAGAGGGCAGATAGTATTGTTAGATTGTAGTACACTGTATTGTTTAAATGTTCATGGCATAAATGATAAATTTGTGAAATTTTACACTGGCGAGCTTAACAGTTTTCTTCCAATAAAACCTTTGAGTAGGATATGGAACAGCACAAAACAGGTGGAAAAGTGTACAACCGGCAAGAATTTATGTAGACAATAGAAACAACGAACTAATTACCACAAATTATAATAAACAGAAATAGATATAAAACAAATGCAAAGTACTCACAACTATAATAGCAAAATACTAATAAGTTTAATTATAACAAGAATAAATGAACGATGATACTTATAAAGATAAATAATATAAAAATATAAAGATAAAAAATATATAAAGATAAACCTAAATTATTATGACCTATTGTTTAGAAATATACTTAGTGCTTTTTTTATTTTGATTCTCCCAATTCATGTATCTAAGCCTGTATTTAAGTGCTAAAAATGTCTAAGGGTGGGCCTCGATAACGACAACTGTAAGCTTTAACCAGTGGTTTCTCGTCTGGTAGGTCCACTAAAGCTAATTAAAAATTATTTATTAAGATAGCAAAAAAAAAAAAATTGTATATATATAAAAAGTTTGGGATGAAACTGTCAAACCCCTTAATATTAATAACAATTGTAAGAAAGACGATTAAAACAAATACAACCCTTGCAGAGTTTCTTGCCAATTCTTCTCTGTTTGGTCGCGTTACGAATTGGTGTAAATTTAAAATAACAAATAAATAATAAAAATATAACTTTAATTTAGTGTTCACAAAATCTTACACAAACAATTTCATGTACCTACTTCATTGCACAATAACAGGTGAGAATATAAGCTAACAGAAAAATGTAAGTTTGGGAAAAGGTATTCACAGGTTACATACAGTCAATCTCCAAAACTTAGCTCACACAGCCATGCATAGTTATTATAATCAGTAGGTTATTGAAGAAAAATGAAAGAAAAACTTCATCTGTTTTGTATCTGGATTCGTACATACATATAATTAGTTAGTTAGTTACCTACATTGACCATGGCTGTGCTCAAACTCCCAACTAGGTCCCTGTGTTAGGGAAACAGCAGGCTAGCAGTATCAGTAGGCAGTAGTACAAAGCGTATCTACTTATTACCGTATTGCCGAGAGCTTTGATGAAGAATTAAGAGATTTTCACTTTTTAACTTAATTAGAATTTAATGTTGCTAGGCAGATAAGTGACACTTATGAAGGACAGCATCAGCCAATATACATAGATGCAAGATTTTGTGTGTGTTAGTATGTTTGATCTCACTAAATTCAGGAATGGCTGAACGGATGAATGATACGATTAAAAGTGTTCCTTAAGATTCCAAATTAATAAATTAATTATGTATCATTGTATCACAGTCAGTAAAATAGAACTACGATTAAATAATCTTTTCAATCAAGGAACTTAAGTGTAGGTGACGGGAGGTGTACCTAGTCTTGTTTGACAAATTTGACAGGTCTCACCATAAGTTTATCGGCAAACACTTTCATTGCCAGAGCTATATCTTTTATCGTTAAAAGATATTTTATATGCTAATATAATAACCAAAGATTTATTTATACACTTTAGAATTTTTTGACCGAGACTGATGTTAAGGTTGGACTCAATACTCATTACTCAATCGTTTATTGCGTTCCATAATGAAAACATACAGGTGTTAACAGCTTTTTAGTATTAAATTGAAAGAGATAAGTTGAAGTGAATATACTTTTACTTGGTCAATATTTACGTAATAGGTAGGTATTATCGGCAGATTACTTTAGTCATATTATTAATATCGTTTTACAATTTTATTTACGACTCTAGGTTGACGTGAAAATAAAAACATTGGATGAACTTTATGAACTCTTAGATATCTTACCTGACTGTTGTGAATTAAATTTAGTGGGTATTAGGCTGTACAACTCGTAATTCTATAGGGATAAAGATAGACCTGATGGATGATAGCCCGGTTATCTATAAAAAGGTTGATGAGAATATTTGCACAGTTGTTCTGCCGGCGTGATGCTCTTGATAAATATGTTGGTCTAGCCATGACGATGTAGGACGTTTAGGTATTACCAGTATTACCTATACAACTTTATTTTATCTTTTGAGGAACAATAACGACTTGGAGAATACAGAGATTATCGTCGTCGCCAAAATTGCGGTGATATTGTAAAATTTAAAAGGGTTATGTTAATGCTGTTAATTATTTCACTCAAAATATTTCCACTTATGTTTTATTTGGTATCAGATTGAGAAATAGTTTAAAGTTGGATATTGGCACTCGAGCTGCTCCCGAATAGCTTGAAAATATAAGGAAGAGAAGTTCCAATTGTAGCTGTAACTAGCCAAGCTAAGCAAAAGGCTAATTACGTTACTGGTAAAGTCTTTTTCTCCTATGTAGGTAAATACACTGTAGGTTATGAATAAAATAACACTTAACTCATTTTATCAACAAAAAGAACTGTACGAAACTTATGTAACATTCATAGGCCCTTTAGGACTAATCAGAAATAATCAGGAACAATCAATTTATTGGCAAATTAATATTTACATATGAATGTTTTACATATGAATGTTTTACATATCATTATGAATTATAATTATATTAGGTACCTAATGACTGAATATAAAGTTGCCATAATTCCAGGCTTTAGGAAGTTAGGTACTTAAATTATAGGCACAATTAAACATATTTTGTACGCTAAACCAATTTGAGTCCACATGTTGTAAGCAAGAGTGCCTAATCACAAAAAGAAAAAAAAAAAAAAAAAAACAATATACTAATGATAAAATTAAATAGAAAATTCTTTATTGCACAAGATAGATTATGTATATAGGCGAACTTAATGCTAAATAGCATTTTCTTCCAGATAACTTTTATATTGTGGGGAAATGGATTGATAGTGCTACAAATTTGATAAATGAAATAGCAGAGAATATAACTTTACTCTAAAACCTAACAAATGAAAAAAAAAAAAACATAAAACAATAATTAGGCAAGTAAAGGTAAAATAAACTTACATGCAAAAGCTAAGATATCATATGCATACATAAATTACTTAATGTACCTAGAAGCAAATCCAATAATAACAGCAGTAGCTCAACATCTAAGTAGGTACCTAAATCAAATCGAAAATCGAGCAATAACCTAATGTCATGATTTCTATGTAATTACTTGTAGACTTAATTTTCTAAGTGGGTATATCATTAAGTCTCATTTTTGTATGTATATTTCCATTTGTACATTTAGTAGGTACCTACCTACTTATACTTATCTACACCATGAAGATGTTACTTCTTTTAGTACCCATCTATAACAAGCAATGATAACCTGCGAGGAAATGATTTTACAATTAGCTTGAAACTGTACCTACCTACTTTGTGAATGAAAGCAGAAATCAGATAATTAATTTATTTGTAAACATCGTATTGTATTGTAACATAAATCATTTGTTTTCTTTATGGTGTTGTCGTATACAACGTTCTGTGTTATGTACCAGTGGTTACGAAAAGCAAATATTCGTAGTATTGTAAAGGCAGGTTCGGTACATTAATGTAGGGTCAAGTGGTACACAGTGGCGATAGCAGACACAGTGGCGCAGAAACAGTACGCGAGAACGAACAGAGATATATACCTATCTCATTCACCGATCGGCAGCGCTAGAGACGCTAACGAGTTGTAACCAGTCGGGCAGCGCACACGGCGCGTGGTTTTTGTGTGGAAGGAGATTTTTTGTTTTCGCAAAGAAAAATACAGTTTTAAGGTAAGAAATTTCTAGTTCCATCTTCATTTCGTACTACATTTTACTAAAGATTTCTTTCTACTGTGTTTTAAACTCTAACAAGGTTGTTTAAGCGTGTAACTCACCCTCGAATAATGCATACATTTTTTTCTACCAATTTATTTATTTAAAATGGCGATGCAGTCCACAGTGGATCAGTTAATGAAAGTACACAGTGGATCGTGATCCACTGTGTACTTATGATGTTGTGTTAATATATAGAACTTACTTAAGATTTGTTTATTTTTGTTAGTCTGTTAATTAACAGACAGAAAAAAACGTTAATTATTGGTTTCAAATATAGCTTGGAGGTTTGTTAGAGTTACATATTATGAAAAAGTTACGGAATAAATAATTACAATAATATTTTGAAATTTTGTGACATAGAAAGGTGTAGGTAATCAGTACTAGAGTACTGTAATAAGGTAGTAAGATTTTGAAATGGTTATGGGTTTTTAAATATTATGAACTAGCTGTTCTCTTCGGTTTCACTCGCGTTAAATTCGAATTTAACATTTATAGAGGGATTATTCTCGTAAATCTCCAATGGGAATTTGATGATTTACCAAGACAAAAAGTAGACAATGTTACTCTCCATCCTTTCAACTAACTCTGTGCCAAAAATCAAGTCGATTGGTTCCTTAGTTCGGGCGTGAAGGAAGGACAAACAAACACACTTTCGCATATACAGGATGTTGCTCTAATGGTGACATTATATAAAAACACAGGTAGTGCTACTTGTCAGTAATCATAAAACATTTAATCACAAAGTCCATTTTTCAAAATTTGCTTTTTCAAACAAAATAAATCACCTACCCGTGTGTTCATTTAATGTCGCCATTAAAGCAACATCCTGTATAATATTAGTTAGGATTTAAGGACTGCTTGTAGATGCTTTAATGTGAGTTTATCTTTTCAGAATGCCTCGTCCTACAAAGCCCCGTTCTATCGGGAGCCATACCGAAGAAAATATGAAAGATGCTTTAAAAAAAATTAAAAATGGCATGAGTGTACGAAAAACCTCGAAATTATGTAATATTCCTTTCACAACTTTAAGGCGTTACTACCTTAAATCAATAAGTTGTGAAACTATAGAATCGATGCGCTTGGTCCCTAATTATGAAGTAAACAAGGTGTTTAACGATGAACAAGAATTAAGTCTTAAACAATACTTTAAGCATTGTTCCTCATTGTTTTATGGCCTGACCGCAAAAGATTGTAGAAGAGTGGCCTACCAAATGGCGGACATAAACAAGTTTAAAATGCCTGACAGCTGGATAAAAAACCAAATGGCTGGAAAAGAATGGTTGAGGAGTTTCAGGCGTAGGCACAATGATCTCAGCCTGCGGAAACCAGAGCCTTGCAGCCTTGCTCGAGCTACCGCTTTTAATAGAACCAATGTTGAAAGTTTTTATAAAAACTTGGAGGATTTAATGGCACGAAACCCGTTGTTTAAGGATGGAACTCGTATTTTTAACCTCGACGAAACATCAACCACCACAGTTCAAAAACCTCAACGCGTCATTGCTCCAAAAGGACGCCAAAACGTAGGTAAAGTAACTAGTGGAGAGCACACACGACACCACACGACAACAGTCTTACTACTATTTCTCAACGGACTTGTCTCAGTTGAATGTGCATTAAAGGGGGGCTTTGAATAGCTATACACCAAGATATTTTTTTAATTCATTTAAGTTTTCACAGTCATGTCAATAATTTGTGTTCCTTTTATATTGTTTGATAGTTGACTTTGTTTTGTTTTTGAAAAATGTTTTTTAGAATAATATTTTTTGTTAGTGTTGACTAGGATAGTCGATTGTGTTACTTTAATTTTGAATGTTAGTACTGTTAAATGATTACCTTGATCTCGTAGCGTATACGCATAAGCAAATAGACTGATTCTATGTTATAAAAATGTTTTATTCTTATTGGTCCTATTAATATATCCACTGTGTAATACCCCGATCCACTGTGTAATTAGGGCCTAGCCACTGTGTCGACCCCATGGTCCACAGTGGCTCATTTCTGACTTTTTTTAAAATCAGTTTTTTCTTTTTTCCTATTTCATATGACAAGAAAATAATAATACACGATCAAACTAGTTGAACTACATTATACCTATTCTCAATTTCAATGTCCTAGCTCTATCCAGAGCAGAGTTATGACTTTCGGAAAAAAAGTGATCCACTGTTGACCACTTGACCCTATATACATTGTTGTGTAATAAGAAGGTAGATTTTTTTTACATTATACCTAAGCATATGCCTACGTAATAAGCTGATAGTGCCATTAGTTCTGTGTTTGTACGTTGTTTTATGTGTTAAATTACATTCCTAGATTTAGCTGTTTTTTTTGGTTTGAATATTTCGAAATTGACTTTTCCAATTCAAATGAGTATCTTTCTAATAAATGAAATATTTCTACAGTTTCTATGCAAGTATTATCAAAATTGTCAATTCAGTAAAGAGCAATTGTAAGTTGTAGGTATCTTAGTTTTGGTGTTATTCATTACAAAATTAAGGTTAAATGAAATGCAATGAAATGAAATGGAAATGAAATGAAATGAAATGGTTTATTTGTTTGAAATATGGTAACAAAGTTCTTAAGTGCTATGGTACAGGATTCGCATATTTCACCAAATACAATTGGCATGTAAAATTTAAAATATTTAATTGTCAAGGAATTTAAATTACATAATTCTAATTAATACAAACATGTCACTTCAATAAATCAATAAATAAAACATAGGATTAAAATTAATAATTTTGAAATTGTCAGATTATGGTTTAATTTTCGTGTTGAGAAATTCATCTACGCTGTAGAAAGTTTTAAACAATCAATTCAATTAAATTCTAAACTAAGTAGACCTACTGTAATAACTATTAGTTGTATCGTTGTTGTACTCGTGTCTGTAGGTACAATTGGACAATGCTGTAAATAGTACTGTATCGTTATACTTACTAATGGCTTGATTTGTTTCAATCATGCGTCAGGAGATCGCATGAAGACGGACGGCCGAATGTCATGATTTCTTTAATATTATAAGTTTATTTTAACAATCATTATTATTCAATAATCTATTTTATAAGCAAATAATAATTACCGGATGTAAAAAGTATTAATCATGCATATTATGGCAACTCGGAACCTGACTGACGAAAACCAGAGAGCAAGTCTATGGTTTTGTCGATGGTTGGATTTTGCAGGGAGGTATTGTCTGAGAGTACCTAACGAAAAATGACGAGGCTTGGCGATTCCGAAAAGTGAAGCGGTAGCGACAAGTCGTCTTGAGAATTGAGATTGAGCCACAAGCCTCGTTAGTTTTTGAACAATATGATCTCCAAGTAACCTCTGTACAATAATGTCTAGAAAGTATCTAAAATGGATCCAAAAGCAAAAATAAAGTCATATCCCAAGATAAATGTGTATCAGTTATCACATGCTTTTGATTTAAATATTATTTTATATGTAATGCCAAATTTGCACTAACTTTGACCTTATGTCGCTTGAAAAGTGTTCAATGTCGGCGCAGACGATTGCGCAATTTGTTAGGTCGATAGGTTGTATTTGAAATTTTTGCTGGGAAGTATATGAGTTATATCAGACAGGGGGTCATCAAGCTAGGTGTGCGCCGAGTTTTGGTGTGGACACCTTTTTTCCACGTTTGTGGCTCTAGAGTATATTACTCTAAGATTTGACATTACAGACTATCGTTGACATCGTAGTTCAGTGGTATTTGTTTTTTGTTCGTATGTATGTTTGTAGCATCTGCATACAATTTGGTAGGTCGATAGGTCGTATTTGAAATTTTTGCTGGGAACATAATTATTAATATCAACGGGATATTTACCATGATTTGTGAGTTCTGTTATTTTCCGATATTTCGACGCAGTTGCATGCGCCATGATCACGGGAGAACTGAAGACCTAGAACGCTTGCGGAAAAAGTGTGAATGCCTACGCGAATCGGTGAATTTCTTAGTTAAGTGTCGTGACGCAAACCTAATATCAGTGTGCGTGCGTATTAAATCTCGTGATGACATTCCGGGTTCTGGAAGTATTCTGCGACAAGCGAGTGTCAAATTATTGCGTAAATCGATACGGAACAGTAGACACTGGTTTCATTCATTGCAAGCACAATTGTTAAAGTGTCACCTGAAGTGCAGTGAGTGGTTGTCACCTGCGGATTTTGTTGTTCTTGATCGTATTACTTATTTGCAAGAATCTATTGAAAAAACAAAGACGTGATGTCCCCTACAAAGGGAATAACTCGAAGGAAACATCAACAGTTATTAATTTGTCAAGTAAAGTTTTAAATGATTCAGCTGTCAGAGTGTTGGAGAAGGGCTTAAATTATGCCCCTACCGTCTCCCCTTTGAAAAACTAATCGGAAATGTAGAAGAAGCCATCCGCAGCAACAAGATACCTAAAAATGATGCGGAATGTCTGAGACAGGACATTGCCTTTGTGTTACGTCATGCGAAGCTACCTGAACCGAACATTAGGGATGAGGAGCTGATCGCCTTAAAAGAATTGCGCGCTGACAATGACCTGATCATTCTTAAAGCTGACAAAGGAAACGCCAAGGTAATTATGGACGTCACAGAATACGATGACAAGATCCGAAACTTGCTCAGTGACACAAGCACATACAAGAAGGTTAAGTATGATCCTACTGCTCGAACACATCGTAGTACCCAAAAGTTAATAAAAGAGTGCCAACATGCTCTAGGTGAGGAGACAACTAAATTTCTTCAACGGCCACGAAACATCCAGCCACCCAAACTGTATGGTTTACCCAAAGTACATAAGCAGAATGCCCCGTTACGACCTATTGTGAATCAAATTGACTCACCAACATACGAGCTGGCGAAGCATGTAGCAGGAGTGTTGCAACGGACAGTGGGACACACATCATCCTACGTGAAGGACTCACGACATTTCATACAGGTATTGAAAGAGACAAAGGTGGAGCAGAGCGAGGTGATGGTTAGTTTTGACGTAGAATCCCTATTCACTAATGTACCAGTAGCTGACTGTATGAAAGTGATTGAGATGAAGATACAGATTGAAGGTATTCCTGCAGAGTACGCTAAGCTCTTAGGTCATATTCTCTCTTCAAATTTTTTCCTGTACAGGGGACAATATTACCTCCAAATAGATGGTGTCGCTATGGGAAGCCCGGTGGCTCCCGTGGTAGCTAACATTTGGATGGAACACTTTGAGAACGTAGCCCTATTGTCTGCCCCCTCGCCGGTTAAGTTGTGGAAGAGATACGTTGATGATGTTTTCTGTGTTTTGGAAGGAAACAGGCCGGAAATAGAACAACTGTTGAGACACTTGAATGAGGTACATACCAAGATCAGGTTCACGTATGAAAAGGAAAGTGATCGTCGATTGGCTTTTTTGGACGTCATGGTGCAAGTTAAGGAAGATGGTGGTTTAGGTCATTCGGTATATCGTAAACCAACACACACAGATCGATATTTACACGCTAATTCACACCACCATCCTTGACACCTAAACTCGGTTGTAATATCGCTCACCAATCGTGCTTATGACCTGTGTGACGAACAGCACATAAAGAGTGAACTGGCATATGTCCATGATGTTCTAAGGAAGAATGGATACAGATTGGGTTCACTACCACATCGACCTAGGCCGAAATCCCGCAAATATATGGTGGAACGAAAACCAGCATTTCTACCTTACATCAAAGGAGTAACGGATAAAATTGCAAAAGTCCTGCATAAATTTTCCGTCAAAACAATTTTCACTCCGTTAAAGAAGATTACACACTACCTGCGCTCACCTAAGGATAATTTACCACTTGAAAAACCGGGAGTGTATAAGATTAACTGCAGTTGTGGGAGTTCTTACATCGGTCAAACGAAGCGTACGATAGCCTGTCGTGTGAAAGAACATATTAGGGCGGTCAAGAACCTTGATGTTCAGAAGTCTGCCATAGCTGAACATCTGCTGGAATCAGGTTCAAATCACTGGATCGAACTACATAATCCGCAAGTAATCTCAACAGAACGCCACTATATACCAAGACTGGTTCAAGAGGCGATTGAGATTACCAAACACAAGAATTTCAATAGAGAAGATGGTTTTCAATTATCTGGAGTCTGGAATCCTGTTGTTAGAATGTGTAGGAACCGTAAAAGTGATGTTTCAGAAGTGTGTCCTGATACAGTAAGTGTTGTGTGCCGTGATCGTGTTAAAAGTGATATTGAGACCAGTGGTAGGGGTGTCGTTCGTAATAAAAGACTGAGAAAGAGGGTAGATCGTTTCGTCTGCCAGTAACTACCCACTCGCACAGACTTCAGTTCTCCCGTGATCATGGCGCATGCAACTTGGGTCATCAAGATATAGAGTCCCAAAAGGAGCCTTACCTTAGCCTAACCATACTGTAAATTTATTGAGTGAGGCGTCATATGAATGGGTTTTGTTTGTTCATTCCAAAATAGTTTTTGCATATGCCTAAAGTTAACTGAGTAAACTTATTGAGCTAGATTATAGCTCAATGGATAACGAATCTAAAGAAACGAGGAAAAGATGGAATGTACTGCTTTTAGGAATGGATTCCATGTCTCGTGCGAGACTTTTAAGTACAATGTCTAAAACAGCTAAATACTTGCAAAGTAACGGTTGGCTAGATTACAAAGGATATCAGAAGGTAAATTTAGGGCTACCCACCACTGATTCAAATTATAAGCTGCTGTGATTTCATTATCTGTTTTTTATTTTTTTTATTTTCTTTATTTAAAAATTATAAGCGTGTCAATTCCTATTGAACTAGTTTGTTATTTTTGTATTTATCATCATCATCGTCAGCCTATAGAAGTCCAACGCTGGACATTATATTATTTTATTTATTTTATTTGGAAAACAAACACTACTTAAAATCGAATGAGCGCCATTGCGCTCTGTCCTCGGCTTGACGCATCCAGCTTCTACAGCAACCTTCCGCAGATCGTCCCTTCACCTGGCTGGAGGGCGTACTACACAACGTTTGCCGAGCTGCAGAACTCGTTTACCCCAACGGTTATCGGTTCTTCGGCAGATATGTCCAGCCCACTGCCACTTCAGCTTGCTAGTTCTCTGAGCTATGTCGACAACTTTAGTTTTATGTCGGACTTAGTTTTCCAAACCAATTCTGCCCAACCCAGCTGAATCCGGCTCCTTCTTCTCAAAGTTATTTCTACCTACAACAACAACAACAACAGCCTATTCAGTCCACTGCTGGACATAGGCCTCCCCTATAAGAAGGGGGATATGCCCATAATCCCCACGCTGGGCATGCGGGTTGGGGATCGCAGGGTACAGCTTCTCGCACCACCGACGCTGCTGCCCGTCGGCGGCCAGGGGATTTAGCTGTGCCTGTGTTAGGCTGCGCTATTCCGCAATCAGCCAGCCACCAGAGCCCCGTTTGTTAGTTAGCAGGGTGTACCACGTGCAGGTGAGGTTGGCTTGGGTTCCGGAGATGGGGGTTGGAACCCCTTACACCCCTTTCTACCTACCTAACTGCAAAATCTGCCTGAGTTATGTGAACTGCGAAACAACTTCAAGGTGACCATTAACAATGACAGGATTCGGTCAATTCGGTCATTGAAAATGACTTTGGTCTGTGTAAATTCATACCGAGACCTATCTTTCGCGAGGCTGATGCTAGGCCATCCAGGATCTATTGCTGCTCCTACAGCAACTCCGCCAGTAGGACTATGTCATCAGGGAATTGCAAGTGTGAGATGTGCTCGCTGTTTATGTTTACGCCCATACAGTTCCAGTCCAGCGTCCTAAACATATCCTCCAATGCGCTTGTGAACAGTTTCGGATATAAGACATCTCCCGTCATAGTGGCGGCTTCGTACAGACATCTCAACACTTTGATTAACGATAGCTCACTTGACATCGCTGCAAGGATTCCACAGCCCAGGTTTCGACAGAGTCGAAGGCTTTCTCATAGTCCACAAAACCAGACACAGGGCTAGATATAATCTTTCTAATTCTTATTTTTGTATTATTGTGATCAAAGAGCGAGGTTTAAGATGTGTATTGTTGAAATCTCTTCATCCTCCCCCCGCCCCCCCCTCCAGTTTGTTATTAAATCATTAATGTTTTTTTGTAGGTGGACTCCAACACTTTTCCTAACATTATGTCGTTTTTAACTGGGATGAAATTATCGTCAATTTACAAATTTTGTCTACCAAACGTACGTGCATGCAATGAGCTAATGATGTGGAGCATATTCCGCAGAGACGGATACGTAACGGCCTACGGGGAGGATAACTTACAGCTACCAGATACTTTCTTCAGATACAAAGGATTTAAATCTATGCCTACACACCATTACATGCGTCCACTCTTTCTCACCGGAGAGAAACTGAGAGGGAATGTGATATGCACCAAACATCTTTCATCAGGAAGACATATACTCGACTACGCTTACGATTTTGCAGATACTTATGAAACAGACGGCTTTTTTGGTATGTTTTGGATAAATTCCTTTAGCCACAATCCAGAAAATTTGCCATCGCTATTTGAAAATGACATTTTACACTTCTTGAAAAACGCAGATGCAGCTCCTTTTATGAAAAATACGTTTATCGTGCTCTTAAGTGATCATGGAATCCGGTTTGGGCCAAGTCGGTTAGCAATGGAGTTCTACTACGAAGAAAGACTCCCGATGCTTTTTCTTTGGGTGCCAACTGAATTCAGACAACTGCATGAAAAGGAATATTACAATCTACAGTTAAACCAGAACAGACTAGTTACGCCTTACAATTTGTATAAAACGTTAGCTAAAATATCGAATAAGTCGGTAAGTTCTGTGGATATCAAATCGGAAGCTTGCCCATCGTGCAATATTTTATTTGAGGAAATTTCACCACATACTACTTGCTCGGAAGCAGGCGTTAATGAAAAGTGGTGCAGTTGCCATGACCTGATTTTTGCTAACAGATTCGTTGACAAAGATGCTATGGCAAGTGTGCAAGCGGCCGTTTTATATGTTCAAGCAAAAGCGAACAAAGTAAAAACAAAAAATTGCATGAAATGCTATTCGTTACAATTAAATAATGTTTTTAGAACACATTCATTTAGAGAAGGAAATAAAACTAATTACGTGGTAGCGTTTGAAATGAATCCTGGTAACATTGTATACGAAGCGACAGTTGTGAAAAACAATAATGAATTTTCAGTATTAAATGGTGTGGACACAATAAGTGGTTATAATACTAGAGGAAATTGTGTTAAAAATGCTCTTGATAGAATGTTTTGCACGTGTGAAATAACTAAATGTTCTAAGTAACCTTGTTTTAATTTATCATCATTTCAACCTTTATCGTCCCACTGCCAGGCATAGGCCTTCTTTTGATCATGCCACTTGCCTCGATCCTGTGCTATTCTGAACCAGGTGCCGCCCACGGTCTTTCTAATATCGTCAACCCATCTCGGTGGAGGACATCCCCTATTCTTGTAACCAACTCTCGGCCACCACTCACCTATCATCACTACGTCTGACTTAGTGTCCTGCCCAACTCCACTTGAGCCCTAATATCCGCTCGCTGACGTCCTGGACCTTACTCTGCTTGCGGATTTCAGTATTGGGGACTCTGTCTAAAAGTGTAATATGTGTGGCGCACTCCATGGCTCGCTGTGCAACACTGACATTGTCCACAGAATCCTTCGTGAGCCGCCATGTCTCAGCACCGTAAGTCATAGTTAGCACATTGGTTAAAGAGATGTGTTTTCAGACATTGTGGAATGTTGTGAATATTGAATGTTGCCCATCCTAGTTGTACCTTTCTGGGGACCTCTTTCATCTGTAGTCTAAGAGCCCGTGAACTCCAGACCTACGTTATTTTATAAAAGCTGAAAGTTTGTCAGCGCAATGCTCTCAACACAGGTAAGAACGAATGTAGCATTATGGAGTTTGGGTTACAGTGGCTTTGGCAGGTAAACGGTACTAAAGGTGTATAAAATACCGATTTAAATACATCAATCAATAAAGTGCGATTTTTCGGTATTATTTTCAGAATATTATTAAAAATCACGTTATTAATTGCCAGACACTTAACATTGTCGCAACCCCTTGCCAGACACCCTTAGCGTTCATGAAATTATAATTTTACTTACGTTATAGTATAAACACTGATTTTTATATATTATACTTGGGTAATAAGTAGATGATGTTTCGTCATTAACCAGACACTTTTGATAGTTCCAACCCCTTGCCAGACAAACATTGTAAATCGTAAGTTGTATTTTAATTCGTCATTGTTGCAAACTTTTTACGGTAGGGTACGGTAGTTTTGAGCATTGCACCCTTATTGGCAAACATTTTAGTGCAGTTAGGTGCGATAAAGAACCAAAGGTAAGCAACTTTATTATAGTCTCTGTGCAAAATATCAAGTCAAAAGGTGAATATTTTTTGTACCCCATACAAATTTTGCCACCCCGCGTTAAACTTAGAGGTTGTCTTAAGAGGTTGAGTTGCGATAAATGGTAAAATAGATGTTTATATATTTATTTTAATTAGTCTTTGTGAAAAATTCAAATCAGTAGGTAAAGATTTTTTTCTTTCATACCAACTTTGCACCCTCCATAAACCCTATAGGGATAGGAAAAGACTTTTTTGTCCCCCATACAAACTTTGCCACCCCCGTTTACTTCCTTAGTGGTTGTTTGTTACGGATGAGGAAGAACTGGCAAGAGAGACAGAGTGGATAAGAATGAAATCCAGAAAAAAGCGGAAAATGAACACCTCACCCCTCACCACAAGGCAATGCTAACATGCCAATCAACCAAGAAACCTAAAAAAGTCCCTCCACCACCACCTATTATTGTGGACGGTGTAAACAACTACCAAATTTTTTATGACTCTGTCTTTAAAACAGCCCGCTGGCACCTTCAACATTAAGATGCTGAGCGGTGAGAGTGTAAAAGTAAACGCCTGTAATGATGAAGCGTATAGAGCTATAACAAAAACGTTAAATGAAGGCAATTGTCCATGGCACTCTTACGAAAACAAACAAGAGAGACCGATAAGAGTTATGGTTAAGAAATTGCCTTTCACCTGTAAGCCTGAAAGGATTATCGAGGACCTAAAAGCAAGAGATTACAAGGTTCAAGAAGCAGTGAATAAATTAAGTTGGAAAACTAAGGAACCGCTCAACATGTTCATGCTCACCTTCAGCAACGACGAAGACATTAAAAAAATATATGAAATCAAACATATACTGGGGTGCATAGTTGATATACAACCCCTTCGATCAACGAAACTGGTTCCCCAGTGCAAGAGATGTCAAGTTTATGGCCATACACACAAGTACTGCTCTAAAGAGCCAAGATGTGTAAAATGCACAGGCAAACACCTCACCAAGGACTGCAAAAAACCTGCAGAAGAGAAACCCAAGTGTGTGCACTGCGGGGAAGCTCACCCTGCTAACTACAGAGGCTGCATGATAGCCAAGGAAATGCAAAAGCTGAGGAACAAGAATACGAAAAAAGTACCAGCTACACGACAGCAGGAAATCGTGAGTACTAAACAGAAAGTAGACATTCCAACCTCTTCCAAGGGTAACGTGGGGGCCCTTTTAGTCAACACTATTGACAAACCCATTTCATACGCGCAGGCAACAGCCAAAATAACACCAGGTATGCAACGTAATGAACCCATTAGCAGCAATAAAAACAAGCTGGATGAAATCTTAAAACTAATGTTTACTTTTGATGAGCGATTGAAGAAAATAGAAAATAGCACAAATGAACAAAAAATCCTAATGAATAAAAAATGAACAAAAAATCCTAATAAATCTTAATGAATTCTTAAGAACAAAAAATGATTTATAAACTTAAAATCATGACTTCGAACTGCAATGGGCTAACTAAACATCAGTTTGTGCATCTAAAATTTATACCAAATTTAAAGTCGAAAGCTTATGTAGGTAGTTCCTGAAATAATCAGGTGTGACAGACGGACAGATATCCTAAAAACCGATAGTAACAATATATAGCAATGCTAAAAACTGATTCGAGCTGTACAAATTGGGCCCTTTGATATTGACCTACCCCATTATTCCATTTGACCTAGCCAATCCCCTTTTTATTGAGGGTGAATCCCCCCCTATTTTGGAAAATTTCGAAATAACTATTTTAGTTACAGACTTCTCTATAATTTTCCTGTAAAATATAGATATGTTTCTATAAGATATAAAAAAATAAAAACTGTTTCGAGCAGTACAAATAAGGCCCTTTGATATGAGACCCCACTGGACCTGTTGGCCCCAGTTTGAAATTTTGACATTTTAAATTTTGGAACCTTTGGGGAAGAAAACGTTTTTTTATTTTTTTTTTATTTTACTGGCAATCTTGTTCAGCTAGAGCATTTTAAATAGATAGATACCAAATTTCAAGTCGATATCATGTGATAGACGGACGAACAAAGCGGCACAATAAGGGTTCGTTTCACTGGCTCGGTAACGTCACCCTAAAAGTACTTATTTGTGTTTAAGTATGTGTAAATTTTAACCACCGGAAAATTATTAAAACGATTTAATAGGCATAAACTAATAGTACCTTCTCAGATAGTAGTGTTCAGTTCAATATAATAGGATAAGGTTAACATAAGTAGTGGTGTACAATTTTTTTATTGGATTTTTAGGAAAATAATTCAATATATCGACAACCAGTGAGCTCATAAGCGAAAAGGAATAGCAGAATTAGTAATAGGTAAATATTTGTTTATTATCTATGATTATTTAGCTATAGGTACATATAATAAATAAATAATGCGGGACGTAAACACACAGCATCATGTAGCCCCAAACTAAGCAGAGCTTGTATTATGGGAACCACATGATTGATATACTACACATACATATATTTATTTTTTTGTAAATACATACTTAACATACATAGAAAACACCCATATCCAAGACAAATATTTACAGAAAATGCAAACATTTGTCCCGCAGCGGGAATCGCACCCGCAACCTAATATAATAAAAATGTAACCGATCGCTGTCTGTACATGGAAGATATATGAGAAAAAATATTATTGGTACCTTCGCCAACGCAACTAGGACCCAAAACAATGATTGTTAGAATTTTTGTCTGTTTGTCTGTGCGTTTGTGCACGCTAATCTCAGAAACAGCTTATCCGCTTATCCACTTATATATGAGATTTTCACTAATATATTTTGGTAAGCTTCACTTAACATTTAGGGTTTGTTTTATGTCAATCGGTTCATAAAATAAAAAAGTTATGCCAATTTAAAAAATCACGCAAGTTTCGAAATCAATGTAAGTTTACCTCTAACCTATACTAAATACACATTGTATGTATTAGTATAAGTTAGGCATTTCTTTCTACCTGACCCGCGTGCAACTTCGTTTGCGTGTATTTTCATTCACCTTTTCTCCCTCTCTCAATATAAATAAAGAATGTCTAATAAAGTTGTTGTTTCTTTCATTTCCGGAACCCAAACCGGCCGCACCGGCCCGTGGTGCACCCTCCTATCAAAAAAAGGGGCTTTGGCGGCCGGCTAATTTTGGCGTAACGCAGCGGAACATCGGCAGAGCTGAATTCCTTGACCACCGACCGGCATATTCCGCTGCGGGGGTCCGTGCCTGTCGGTGGTCAAGGAATTCAGCTGTGCCGTTCCGCTGCGCTACGCCAAAATCAGCCGGCCGCCAAAGCCACGTTTTTATGATTAGGGGTTCCATCTTTCATCTTCGGAACCCAAACCAACCTCACCTGCCCGTGGTGCACCCTGCTAGATAACAAACGGGGCTCTGGCGGCCGGCTAATAGCGGCATAGCGCAGCCTAACACCGGCATAACTAAATACCCTAGCTGCCAACGGGCAGCCGACGGGCAGCAGCGTCGGTGGTGCGAGCTGTGCCCTGCGTGGGGATTTATGGGTATATCCCCCTTCTTATTAGGGGAGGCCCTATGTCCAGCAGTGGACTAAAATAGTTTGGTATTGTTGTTAGTATTGATGCAGTAGACTGTTATAGGCTAGTGTTGTTGTTGTTGTTGTATCTACATTATAAGAAAAACATAAAGGAGAATGCCGAAAACCCGTACCAATTGCGTCAAAACCAAACGTATCCCATAAAATGTATTATATTTTGTAAATGACATTAACATCTTCTTTAGTTTTACACACCGACGGGATTAATAATCAAGTAAAAAAATATTTTGTTGATTTGGTTTCCGTTGCACGCCGCCATTAGACTACAACAACCAATGATATAATTATACGTTGCTATGGCAATAAACATTGATGTAAAGTGTTACTATGGCAATAACCCTCATTTTTAATTATTTTGACATTTTAATTGACTAAAAACTTATTGGATATTTTTTGACGCACTCACTTTAGTCTTGGTACCGAGCGCCATACATCAGACGGCATTCTCCATTCCCATGTTTAAAAATAATGTAGATAACAGAATCTGGCAGAATCAAAAGTAACAAAAGTGACATCCAAAAATTATCCAACTGCGCAACCTATCACGTCCTAATAAAGAGTTTTCAAAGTATGAAAAGGAGGTCCGCCATATGAATGTATGAAGCATTGTATATACAGTTATGGTATGAGGGGTAGGTGAACGATGAGTTTTTCGTTTATAATTCTGCTTTTAGATATTGAAGAGAAATAAAATGTAGCCTATTTAGTAAGTTGGATATTAAGCTATCTCGTTTTAGAAAGTTCATCAAAATCCGTGTAGCATTTTTCGCGCCAAACATGCAGACAAAATCTTCCGATCCAAAAATATTTTCCGGTTTTTGAAAAACATATGTTCATATTTTTTGCTCTTCTATTTTATTATTATGTATGGATTTTTATGTGTAAATTATATTCAAATAAATACACAAGGATTCCCGACGAGCCGATTTTTTTTAACACTTGACCAAACTAGGATTCAAAGTATAATGGAATCAAGATTTACATAACCATAATAGAATAAAAGAATAATAGAATATATTTTATTTTTATTAAACTTATAGGTACGAATTCATAGTGCTTATGCTAAAACCTACGTACAACAAATGCTCAATACTAGTTTAGCACGTACACCATGAAGTAGGCATGTACGGCAAGGCAGCTCTTTCCTCCATAAAAATGCAGAGCAGACAATAACCTATACACCAGCGGCTTTCTTACTAGATTTTCACAATTTAGTAAAAATACTGTTAGGTATACACAATTTTAAAAATATATGGTTATTTCAGTGGAGTCATAATCTAGGTAATTGTCGTAAGTAAATAACTAGACTTCTCGGGTAGATATTGCAGTTAGGTAGAAAAAACTAAGAGAAGAAGGCCAAGAGGAGGAGTCAGCTGGGTTGGGCAGCATTTGGAAAACTACGTCGAGTTTTCTCGTCACCCATACCGCAATGTTTGAAAACGAAAGTTTTTAATCAGTGCGTTCTACCCGTCATGACATACGGAGCCGAAACATGGACACTCACAGTACGTCTAGTCCACCAGTTTAAAGTCGTTCAGCGAGCTATGGAACGAGCTATGCTCGGAGTTTCTCTGAAGGATAGAATCTCTAACGAGACTATCCGACATAGAACTAAAGTTGTCGACATAGCTCAGAGAATTAGTAAGCTGAAGTGGCAGTGGGGTGGCCATATCTGCCGAAGAACTGAAAACCGTAGGGGTAAACGAGTTCTTGAGTGGAGACCGCGGCTCGGCAAACGTAGTGTAGGACGCCCTCCGGCCAGATGGAGTGACGATTTGCGAAAGGCTGCTGGTAGATGCTGGATGCGTCTGTTGTGGGTAGATTATAAGATATTTCCAAAAAGTACCGTCTCTGAATAAAAGGTAGTTGTTAACCAGACTCTGTCGTTTCAATACACTACATGGTGGCAGCGGTGTTTAAAGACAACTTAAGGTGTAAAGTGCATAAAGAAAAGCAATTGTTATACCTAGCGTGATAAAGTTAGTGGTTTGGGCGATATTTTATTATAATGGA
The DNA here is from genome assembly GCA_951804965.1 of Horisme vitalbata. Lineage (NCBI taxonomy): Eukaryota > Metazoa > Arthropoda > Insecta > Lepidoptera > Geometridae > Horisme > Horisme vitalbata. The sequence goes on from OX638093.1 coordinate 18,033,190, forward strand.
ACACGCTCGACCGCCGGCGGAATTGAGTCTGGATGGCAGCCCCGTCAGCCGGGCTGACGCATGGAAACGATGGAAAACTCAGTTTAGCCTATTTCTAAAAGCATCTGGGGTGCATAAAGAAGAAGGAGGTGTACAGGCTAGTTTGCTGATCAATCTGATCGGACCCGAGGGGTTCGATGTGTACGAAACTTTTACGTTTAAAAATGACGGCGAAAAAGACGATGTCGCCGTACTACTAGAAAAGTTTGATAAATATTTTGGAGTGAAGCCGAACATAACGCTGGCGAGGTACAATTTTTTTACGAGAAGCCAAGAAACTGGCGAATCAATCAATCAGTACGTCACCGCATTGAAGTTACTAAGCAAAAATTGCGAATCCAAAACCTTGGAAGAAGAGTTAATTCGCGACCGTATCGTTTGTGGGATAAATAATACGGTCGTTCGAGATCGTTTGCTTAGAACCGAGGATTTGACATTAGACAAGGCCATAAAAATTGTTCAAGTCAACGAAATATCGTGTGATAGTAGCCGTGTGTTGGAGACAAACAAAGCGGGCCCGGGGTCAGCGGTACATGTGGATGCGGTTGGCGTGCGTGGTGGAACCGGCGGCGGCGGGCGCGGGCGCGGCCGAGGCTGGCGCGGCGGGCGTTGTGCCTGGCGCGGGCGCCCCCAGCCAGCTGCCGGCCCGAGCGGCGCTGGCGCGGGCGGGGCCGTGCACCGTGCGGTCGCGTCGGATCACTGTCCCAGGTGTGGAGGGCAGTGTGCTGTAGCGGGGGAGTGTCCGGCTACATATGTGCAGTGCTATGTTTGTGAAAATCATGGTCATTTTGCGAGAATGTGTAAGATAAAGAAAAATGTGAAAAAGTTGTATGACATTGGATTGCATGAAGAAAAATCGGACGAGGGGGATGACTGTGAGTCGTTTTTTATATCCACGCTTTATAATGTTTCGGAAATAAACTCTTCCTCAGAGGACTGGTTTCAAGTACTTAGTGGGGAACGGGGTTCAGAGAAATTTAAATTAGATACTGGGGCCGATATAAATGTTTTATCATATAAACGTTTTCAGGCTATGGGCTATGATTCAGAAATTATAAATACGAATCATAGTGTTAAATTACAATCATATAGTGGTGAATTTATTCCAATAAAAGGAATTTGTAGCCTTAAGTGGTGGTATAAAAATATACAGTATAATTTAAAGTTCGCGATTGCTAATATAAGCTGTCAAAGTGTGCTGGGACTTCAAGCCTGTGTAATGTTAGGATTAGTTAAAAGAATTAATAACGTGGATTTATCAGAAAATGAGGATCTTTTCAATGGGTTGGGCTGTTTGCCTGGTGAATACCATATTGTGGTCGATAAGAACGTTCCGCCAGTAGTTTGCGCTTCACGTAAGGTACCTTTAGGTTTGCGCGATAAACTTCAGAAAGAATTAGATAGAATGACGGAAATGGGAGTTATCAGGAAAGTTACCTATCCTACACCATGGGTTAATTCTTTAGTGGTGGTGGCTAAGAAAAATGGTATGTTACGGGTATGTTTAGATCCAAGACCTCTCAATAAAGCTATACAACGCGCACATTTTCAACTGCCAACAATAAATGAGCTAGCAACTAAATTTCACGGTGCTAAGTATTTTTCAGTTTTGGATGCTAACTCTGGTTTTTGGTCTATTAAGTTGGATAAAGAGAGTGCCGATTTATGTACGTTTAACACTCCCTTTGGAAGGTACCAATATTTGAGATTACCATTTGGGGTAAATTGTGGACCTGAAGTGTTTCATGCGAAAATCAAACAACTATTAGAAGGCTTAGAAGGTGTTGAGTCATTTATCGACGATATTATATGTTGGGGAAGTTCTAAGCGAGAACATGATATGCGGTTAAATGAATTATTCAAAAGAGCACGATAAATTAATTTAAAATTTAACAAAGAAAAGTGTCGAATAGGAGTAGAGGAAGTTACTTACTTGGGCCATATTTTTAACAAAGATGGAATGAAAGTAGATTCTGAAAAGGTCAGAGCAGTAAAAAATATGCCAGAACCCACGGATCGAAAAAGCTTAGAACGATTTTTGGGTGTAATTAACTATTTGTCCAAATTCATTCCAAATTATTCCAAGCACATATTTCCGCTTACTAGGTTATTACAAAAAGATATAATTTGGAGTTGGGAAGCTGGGCATAAAAGTGCATTCGAAAACTTAAAAAGCCTAATATGCAGTGCACCTGTTTTGAAATTGTATGATGTTAGAAGTCCGGTGTTGATGTCAGTTGATGCGAGCAGTGTGGCGCTGGGCGCCGTGTTGATGCAAAACGGCTGTCCGGTCGAGTACGCCTCGCGTACTCTTACAGACACACAAGTCAGGTACGCACAGATCGAAAAAGAATTACTTGCTATAGTTTTTGCGTGTGAAAAGTTTCACCGATATATCTATGGAAAAACTGGTGTGGTTATTGAATCAGATCATTAGCCACTCGAGAGTATTTTTAAGAAGCCTTTAGATTCGATCCCAGCACGCTTACAGCGGATGATGTTAAAACTTCAAGGTTATGATTTGTCTATTATTTATAAGCCGGGAAAGCTTATGTATATACCTGATACGTTGTCACGCGCGCCTCTGTTAGATTTATACGATGATAAAATTAGTCGGGCAATATTAAATCAATTAAAAATGGTCATTGAGGGTGTTCCAATATCCCAAAGCAAACTTACTTTGGTAAAACGGGAGACTGTTAAAGATAAAAAGTTAAAACAGTTGCTTGTATATATAAATCAAGGTTGGCCCAATCATAAATATAATGTTCAAAATGATTTATGGTATTATTGGTCTATGCGAGATGAATTGTATTGTGTGGATAGTGTTATTTTTAAAAACAAACAGGTATTGATTCCAGAATTACTAAGAAATGAAATGTTAAAATTAATTCATGATGGGCACCAGGGAATCGACCGATGTAAAAGACGCGCGCGTGAAGTATTGTTTTGGCCAGGTATAACTAATGACATAGAAAATTATGTAAAACAATGTAAAGTTTGTCAGGAGAATTCAAACAAACAAAGTAAAGAGCCAATGATACCGATACTGGACTTGCCATGGTATAAAATAGGAACTGATTTATTTGAATATGGCAAGAAAACATATTTAATAATGGTAGATTATTTTTCTGGCTTTGTTGAGGTGAGTTATTTAAGAGATATGTCTGCAAGGTCTGTAATGACGGCGATGAAAGAAAATTTTGCTCGATATGGTATCCCTGATACTGTTATTAGTGATAATGGTCCACAATTTTCGTGTTATAACTTTAAAAAGTTTGCAAATGAGTGGAATTTCAACCATATAACTTCATCGCCATATACATGCCCAATCTAATGGAAAAAGTGAAAGGGCAGTACAGACTGTAAAAAAAATATTTAAAAAGTCTATAAACAGTGACACGGATTTTTATTTAAACTTATTGAGTTACAGAAATACGCCGCGAGATAAATTGAATTCTCCTGCACAGCTAATGATGGGAAGACGACTGAACTGTAGATTACCCGTTCATCCTGATTTGTTAAAACAAAATGATAGTGTAAACTACAAGTTTCAGCATGAGATGTTGGTAAATAAGCAAAATAATAATAAGAAATATTATGATCAACATTGTAAAGCGTTACCTGAATTAAATGTCGGCGATGACGTAATCATGTTAGAAAATAATGATAGAAGAATCCGAGGTAAAGTTGTTGGAAAAGCGTCCACTCCACGTTCTTATGTGGTAAAGAACAGGATAGGTATTTATCGACGCAACCGACGTCATTTAATTAAGAGTACAGTTGGTAATCAGTTTACACAAAAAAGTCCTATTGTTTTATCAGAAGATGATACATTTATCTCGGGTGATGAGGGAGATGAGTACGAAGCTAGTAGAGAGCTAAGTGAAAGTTTTGAAAATTATTCACCTCCACGCACTCGCAGTCGCAGTACGGTGACAAAATAACAATGTAAAATAGTAGGTATATCAGTGCGCCTAAGTAGCACGTATGTATTAAGTTTATGCCTTAGTTCATAGCTGTTAATATATCATTGTTAAAGGGGACGATGTTGTGGGTAGATTATAAGATATTTCCAAAAAGTACCGTCTCTGAATAAAAGTTAGTTGTTAACCAGACTCTGTCGTTTCAATACACTACAGCGTCGAGCACAGAACAGGGCGCAATGGCGCTCATTAGGGGAGGCCTATGTCCAGCAGTGGACTGCTATAGGCTGATGATGATGATGATGATTATGATGAGGTAGTTAAGAATTGCTCGCATCCCATTTTCGGCTTGTATTCTTGTTTCCTCCCGGGTTTTACCCCTAAACACTTAGACACCGCGGTATTATCGGCAAAAGTTAAAATTGTAGAATTAGGGGGTAGGTCCCATTTTTTTCTATGAAACATGACGTCATCGAACAAATTGATACATTTTCTTCCCTATTTTTTCCATAGAACTACATACTAGCTTTAAACCCGAGTTTCATGTCATGGAACAAAATGGGAATCAGATTTTCACAAAATCTTCCATGAGAAGCTAAATGACACTGATAATTCTGATATTCATATATTTCCGCCATATTATATGTAGGTATATTATATATTTAGAATTAAAACCTGACCTGTCAACCGCAAAATCGTATGCAATCTGCAAAAGTAACGTACAAAGGCTTCTTCGATACAGGCTATGCCTAGTGAGGAATCCCCCAGATAACCCCACTGTTAATTTATTGGTCAGTAAAATACATGAAAACTTGTCCCAAATAGTATTGTATTAGTTTTTACGATTTAGTTAAGCTGCCATGTTTTTACTGTAATAAACATTTTTTCTTTTTATTTTCATTTCATTTTCAATGACACTGAGAAAAAATATTCCGTCTTATTATTGATGAAACATCCGCCAGGCTCAAATAATCCTGCAAAAGAATCCTAATAATCGATTTTTTTTTTGTAAATTTAGATTTATGTTTTACAGATAACCGTAAAGAGGTTTTATTAACCTTGTCAATTTGAGAGATAAAAGTATTACATGTTTCATACTAAAAAATAAGAAAAAAATATCTTATTCTGTCCGATGACGTCTTGTTCTATATAACAAATGGGACCTACCGGAATTAGGTAGTACTATTTCACAAACATTATTTATATACATTAAAAGAATGGCCGGACCAAGTACCGATCCTTGGGGTACACCAAAACTAACACCAAGCCTAGAGCTGTAGCTATTGTCTACACCCTGATATAATATTATAACTTAAACACTTTGTAAACATAAATCATTTCTTATTTGCAGATCACATAAAGATGTTTCAGCGAAAAACTGCCGCTTTCGTTTTTTTTCCGAGTTTTATCTTATCTATGTTCTTTTACAATTACTACGATTACATCGTATTTCGGGTCAATGTAAATATGAAGGAAATGATAAGAGAAGCTATTAATCACACTGGTATGTTAATTAAATCAGGATGAAAATATTCAGTTGACAATATTATGACATCCTTGACTACCCAACATTAGGATTTTTGGCTATGTCTGTGTCAGGTGAAACAATATACCACATCATATATTTTAGATCTGGTAGCCAGATCCAAAAGAAAATCAATGCAAACCTTTTCCCCGTATTAGTATGTAGAAAATCGTATATACCTGCCAACTCTTGATCTCAATCCGCTATTCGCCTCTTGCTTCAATAAGATACACACGCCGGAAAGTTAGCGGAACAGGACTGAAAACTGATTTTTTTTATTTTTTTTGCATAAATTTATCAAGTGGTTTTCGTTTTTTAGACTGCTACCCTCTTTAGAAACAAAATTAAGATAAAAAAATCCGTTCTTCAATGTATAAATTATACCCTCTTAAGTTATTTAAAAGATAAAATATTTAGTACAATTCCGCCTGCTCTCTCTGACGAGTTTCATAAAAACTCAACAGAAATTCGACAATGTTTCGCCTTCCTCATAAGGCATCATCAGGAAACGATAGACTCGCTGTCCACCTTCGGCACTCCGCAAAAATTCGCAGACCTGTTGCTTCTGCGAATAATTGCGGAGTGCCGAAGGCTTTAAAATAATTAATAGTGTAAAATAGGAAGAAAGTGTTTAAAATAATCAACATTAAAAAAAAAACAAAATTCATTTTGTTCAGTAGGAACTGTACTGTTAATAACTATTACATAGTTTTTGATGGAGTTGGAGGCAGTTTCATCTCAAGCTTTTTTGTCATCTAAATAATCAGATATTTTATAATAAGCTGTATTACATAGATTACGTTTAACAACATTTTTGAATTTATTTACAGATAGATTAATCAGATAGATTTTGTTAAAAAATCGTACACACATCCCTTTAAAAGATTGACTAACTATATGGAGCCTTACAGTAGGAACAGCTAGTTTATCTTTATTTCTAGTGTTAACATTAAGATAGTCGCTATTTTTCTTGAACATGTTAATATGTTTTCGGACATACATTAAGTTTTCATATATATATTGGCACGGCACTGTCATAACATTTATTTCCTAAAACTTAGTTCTAAGTGATTCTCTGGGGCCCATATTATAAATTGCACGAACAGCCCTCTTCTGCAACACAAATATGGTGTTGATATCTGCAGCATTCCCCCACAACAAAATGCCGTACGACATAATGCTATGGAAGTAGCTGAAATAAACTAGTCTAGCCATTTCTATGTCAGTAAGTTGACGGATTCTTTTGAATGCGTATGCTGCAGAACTGAGTCTGTTCGACAACTCATCTATGTGATCGCCCCATTGAAGCTTATTATCTAAAGTTATGCCTAAAAATATAGTACTGTCTACTTTCTGTATTCTGTCAGATAGGTAAGAAGTGAGAAGGGCTAAAGCCTGACACCATAGTGATCTAGTTTCCTGATTAATGTTTCATGGTGTACGCAGTCAAATGCCTTAGACAAATGACAAAAGATGCCTAAAGCATCATGTAAAATGAAATAAATTAGTGTTCCCTTAATTTTGCCGGCGTGTGTAGTTTTCCTACCAATGTTGGCATGATGGTCGGTATTACTCAATTATATTTTTAATCAATTAATTATTTTGATTAAATTAATTTTATTATTTGACTATTAACAATTTCCATTTTAAACCTGTAACTGACGATGTAGGTCAGTGGGCGAAGGTCTGCTTGAGACGTAAAATATTGCGGGTTCGATTCTCACCGCGGGACAAATGTTCTAATTATATGCAGATATTTGTCCCGGGTCTGGGTATTTTTCCATGTATAATAAAAATGGTATTAGGAGGGACACGTCAGCCGGATGACTTTTTAAGTGCAGGCCGTGTGGCAGGCTATATGTCGTCGGGCGCAGACATGGCACGGGCCGTTTCCTATTCCATTTTTTTACTTATAAAATGCATGGAAATAAAGCACAATTTAGGACACACATGTATGTCACATGTATGTCATTATTTAGTTTGTAACCGTGTATTAAGAAGGGATTTTTCTAAATGCCACACCTAAGGGGGTAAAAGGGGGCGTTTGAATGAAAACTCGTATTCCGTAAAGATAGAAACTTCAAACTTGGTATAGACAGTGTCAGATAAAAATAATAAAAATTGGCATAAAAAAACATTTTGCCTCTCGAGCAATGTTGCAAAACTGGGTGCAATGTGATCTTAAAATTTATATTGGAAAATCTAACGCGTAGTGCGATTTACCTGAAACTTCGTCAGAATACTTTAGACGGATCGGATTTTTACCGGGCCCCTTTTTAGGGGGTGAAATGGAGTGGCAAAGTTATCAGGCAAAAATGTTAATGTATGGTTAGAATATCTTTAAACTTCCCAAGAGTCACCAAGTGAAACGGGGTAGAAACTTTTGTAAAAAAAATTGGTTGTCTGTAAAGTCGGTTTACTGACGATAGTTGAACGTGACAACGTCTTAAGAAAATACTGATGGAATGGTAGCATTTTTCAAAAGAGCAATTGTTTTACAACTTTTAAATTTCGAACGCTGCCAAACGCAAAGGCCGATTGTGCTTCTTTGTCGCTCGTTCCGCGCTCTCGCTTGCACTTCGCGCCTTACATGGAACGCCTAAGAGCGAGGTAACGCCGCATTTTTTCGTGCGTGCAGCCGGCTCTATCGAATTATAAGACGTTATCACGTCAAAATCATATTCTTTCCTTTTTAAACGGGGTGCAATGGGGCATTTAATGGGAACTTTTAAACGCGTCGTGTTATTCGTTTGAAACTTTTTATTAATATTTTTTACTACATATCTACCGCTTTAATGAAGTGTTAGGATTTTTATGGAAATTTTGAACGCTTGGTGGGATTTGCTCGAAACTGGGCTCAAATATTCTTAAGTACGTTTCGTAAAAGTCTAATACGATATGTTTGTAAATGATCTATGAACCGGGAAAACCCTTTCAGGCAGCAGCAGTATGTTAAGAAAAAAACCTGAATTGCGAACGAAGTCGCGGGACGTCGACTAGTAAACACATGCCTAATAATATTATACATGTAAAAATACCCGACACAAATATCTGCAGATAATGCGAACTATTGTCCCGCGGTGAGAATCGAACCCGCAACGTTTTACGTCTCAGGCAGACCTTCGCCCACTGCCCCACAGAGGTCGTCAGCTATAGATTTAAAATTTGTTAATAGTTAAACAAATAATCAAATTAACGATAAATGATTATGATTATAATGAGGGGGTGTAAGGAGTGCCAACCCTGCACGTGGTGCACCCTGCTGACTAAAAAACGGGGCTCTGGCCGGCTGATTGCAGCATAGCGTAGCCTAACACTGGCACAGCTAAATCCCCTGGCCGCCGACGGGCAGAAGCGTCGGCTGTGTGAAAAGTTGTGCTCTGCGATCCCCAACCCGCATGCTCAACGTAAGGATATATCCCCCTTAATTAGGGAAGGCCCATGTCCAGCAGTGGGCTGATATAGGCTGGAGTAGATTATGATTATTAATCATAATATTTTTTTATTAAAGATTTATTATTCATAATATTTTTTTATTATGTTTTTTTTTGCCAACACTGATTCCTACTAGTGCGTAAAATTCTATTTTACAGGCTCTGAAGACTTTCTTATAAACACCGCAGGATGTATTATTCGAAACTACGGGAAGAGTTTAAAATTTATACAAGGCGAAGAAAAAAATATGTCTTGTGGACAAAGAGCTATTTTTGTAGAGAAGATTACAAATTATAGTATAGTCTTCTACATAGACAAGAATAAAATGAGCAAATACATAAAGGAAAAACAAAAATATAAATGCTGTTACAGGTTTGCTAGTCGATCCAAAACAACTGGCAAAGAAGATACCTTACTTACGTGAGTTAGACTGGCTTACATGTCAACAACTAGGATATTGTAATTTTTTTCTGATATATAGATATATTTCTATATAGATTCTATATAGATGTGAGATATATAGAAAGATAAACGCTTTATTGTACACGAGAAAAAATAAACAGTATGCAGGAAATATTACAAAAAAAAAGTACACTGGGCGGACTTATCGCCAAAACCTATTCCATTCGGGTTTGCAATCCAGCGGCATTTTCAATCCAGCTGGATTTATACTGGATTGAAGCAAATCCAGCTGGATCCAGCGCGGATCCATCAGTAATCGATTTTTCATAGACATTAAGGTTTTTTTTAAACTCTTTTACTTAAATGTTATGAGCTTGAGCTTATAGTAGAGACCTGAAACTTGGAGGGTGTGTTCTTTGTATGACGTAGGCATCCAAAATTTTATTTATTGTTTTTTTCCGAAATTTTACCAGACAACGTGATTCCTTGGTCCAATCTACTTCAAATTTTGCATAAACATTCTTTAATAGAATTGATGGAAGATGTGTTTCGTATTTTATTGGAGTTCATCGCCTAACGGGGTTAAAAAAGGTGTAGAAAGTTATTTTGGGGGTGATTTGCATCGAAGTTGATATCAATACTAAATAAAAAAAAAAAATTTTAACACATGTTTGTAAACTCAATCCAATCTCTTTAAAATTGGAATGTCAAATCTTAGAGTAATATACTCTAGAGCAAACGTGGAAAAAAGGTGTCCGCACCAAAACTCGGCGCACACTGTCGATTGCGCCGACATTGAACACTTTTCAAGCGACATAAGGTCAAAGTTAGTGCAAATTTGGCATTAAATATAAAATAATATTTAAATCAAAAGCACTAAGGAGTATTGATATTAACTTTCATTTGTTCACTATCGTTGACATCGTAGTTCAGTGGTATTTGTTTTTAAGCTATTGCATAGCTTCTATCGAGGGCCTTGAGCGCGGGGACCGAATCCAGAAATTCCGTAACGAAAAAAAACCTCACGCTCCCCACTCCGACGGGCACGGAGGTGTGGCTTGAAGGCCGTGCATTGTCTAACTAACGTCGTTTCTTTTCGGCAGTGTTCGACACGGTGTTTGTGTGCGTGCAACTAGACGTATTGTACGACTCTACGAAGCTCGCACGAATCGAGACGATCACCACGCTCAAAAAGTGTAACTTGAATTAATATCAAAGAAAAAGAAATACTGCATAAATAAAATAAATAAATAATTATAATTGCATAAGTTGATACAAAATGCTATGCAATAGCTTTACCGCGGCAGTCGGCGAGTGCCACACGTCTTTTTTTTGTTCGTATGTATGTTTGTAGCATCTGCATACAATATGGTAGGTCGATAGGTTGTATTTGAAATTTTTGCTGGGAAGTATATGAGTTATATCAGACAGGAGCTCATCAAGATATGGAGTCCCAAAAGGAGCCTTACCTTAACCTAACCATACTGTAAATATATTGAGTGAGGCGTCATATGAATGGCTTTCGTTTGTTCATTCCAAAATAGTTTTTGCTTATGCCTAAAGTTAACCGAGTAATGTTTCAACAACGGTGAAATAAGGAAACGAAAATAAAATGGTTTTAGTTTCGTTTGGTACCCATACTTACTTATTTACCTCCTACATTTTCAGATACACTTCATGTAAATCTTTTGAAAATGGCACAAAAGTTGAGCTTTTAGAAGAAGTCATTACAGTGACATGTACATTCACAAATAAAAATACAGACAATACAACAATTTATGAAGACGCCTACATGTTGCTTAAAAGGCGTAGTAACGACGTTGAGCTAGATTATAGCTCAATGGATAACGAATCTAAAGAAACGAGGAAAAGATGGAATGTACTGCTTTTAGGAATGGATACCATGTCTCGTGCGAGACTTTTAAGTACAATGTCTAAAACAGCTAAATACTTGCAAAGTAAAGGTTGGCTAGATTACAAAGGATATCAGAAGGTAAATTTAGGGCTACCCAACCACTGATTCAAATTATAAGCTGCTGTGATTTCATTATCTGTTTTTATTTTTTTTTATTTTCTTTATTTAAAAATTATAAGCGTGTCTTATTAAAATCAATTCCTATTGAACTAGTTTGTTATTTTTGTATTTATCATCATCATCGTCAGCCTATAACAGTCCAATGTTGGACATAGGCCTCCCCTATTTATTTTATTTGGAAAACAAACACTACTTAAAATCGAATGAGCGCCATTGCGCCCTGTTCTCGGCTAGACGCATCCAGCTTCTACAGCAACCTTCCGCAGATCGTCCCTTCACCTGGCTGGAGTGCGTCCTACACAACGTTTGCCGAGCTGCAGAACTCGTTTACCCCAACGGTTATCGGTTTTTCGGCAGATATGTCCAGCCCACTGCCACTTCAGCTTGCTAGTTCTCTGAGCTATGTCGACAACTTTAGTTTTATGTCGGACTTAGTTGTCCAAATTCTGCCCAACGCAGCTGAATCCGGCTCCTTCTTCTCAAAGTTATTTCTACCTACAACAACAACAACAGCCTATTCAGTCCACTGCTGGACATAGGCCTCCCCTATAAGAAGGGGGATATGCCCATAATCCCCACGCTGGGCATGCGGGTTTGGGATCGCAGGGTACAGCTTCTCGCACCACCGACGCTGCTGCCCGTCGGCGGCCAGGGGATTTAGCTGTGCCTGTGTTAGGCTGCGCTATTCCGCAATCAGCCAGCCACCAGAGCCCCGTTTGTTAGTTAGCAGGGTGTACCACGTGCAGGTGAGGTTGGCTTGGGTTCCGGAGATGGGGGTTGGAACCCCTTACACCCCTTTCTACCTACCTAACTGCAAAATCTGCCTGAGTTATGTGAACTGCGAAACAACTTCAAGGTGACCATTAACAATGACAGGATTCGGTCAATTCGGTCATTGAAAATGACTTTGGTCTGTGTAAATTCATACCGAGACCTATCTTTCGCGAGGCTGATGCTAGGCCATCCAGGATCTATTGCTGCTCCTACAGCAACTCCGCCAGTAGGACTATGTCATTAGGGAATTGCAAGTGTGAGATGTGCTCGCTGTTTATGTTTACGCCCATACAGTTCCAGTCCAGCGTCCTAAACATATCCTCCAATGCGCTTGTGAACAGTTTCGGATATAAGACATCTCCCGTCATAGTGGCGGCTTCGTACAGACATCTCAACACTTTGATATAACGAGGTTTCGACAGAGTCGAAGGCCTTCTCATAGTCCACAAAACCAGACACAGGGCTAGATATAATCTTTCTAATTCTTATTTTTGTATTATTGTGATCAAAGAGCGAGGTTTAAGATGTGTATTGTTGAAATCTCTTCATCCTCCCCCCCCCCCCTCCAGTTTGTTATTAAATCATTAATGTTTTTTTGTAGGTGGACTCCTACACTTTTCCTAACATTATGTCGTTTTTAACTGGGATGAAATTATCGTCAATTTACAAATTTTGTCTACCAAACGTACGTGCATGCAATGAGCTAATGATGTGGAGCATATTCCGCAGAGACGGATACGTAACGGCCTACGGGGAGGATAACTTACAGCTACCAGATACTTTCTTCAGATACAAAGGATTTAAATCTATGCCTACACACCATTACATGCGTCCACTCTTTCTCACCGGAGAGAAACTGAGAGGGAATGTGATATGCACCAAACATCTTTCATCAGGTAGACATATACTCGACTACGCTTACGATTTTGCAGATACTTATGAAAAAGACGGCTTTTTTGGTATGTTTTGGATAAATTCCTTTAGCCACAATCCAGAAAATTTGCCATCGCTATTTGAAAATGATATTTTACACTTCTTGAAAAACGCAGATGCAGCTCCTTTTATGAAAAATACGTTTATCGTGCTCTTAAGTGATCATGGAATCCGGTTTGGGCCAAGTCGGTTAGCAATGGAGTTCTACTACGAAGAAAGACTCCCGATGCTTTTTCTTTGGGTGCCAACTGAATTCAGACAACTGCATGAAAAGGAATATTACAATCTACAGTTAAACCAGAACAGACTAGTTACGCCTTACAATTTGTATAAAACGTTAGTTAGAATATCGAATATGTCGGTAAGTTCTGTGGATATAAAATCGGAAGCTTGCCCATCGTGCAATATTTTATTTGAGGAAATTTCACCACATACTACTTGCTCGGAAGCAGGCGTTAATGAAAAGTGGTGCAGTTGCCATGACCTGATTTTTGCTAACAGATTCGTTGACAAAGATGCTATGGCAAGTGTGCAAGCGGCCGTTTTATATGTTCAAGCAAAAGCGAACAAAGTAAAAACAAAAAATTGCATGAAATGCTATTCGTTACAATTAAATAATGTTTTTAGAACACATTCATTTAGAGAAGGAAATAAAACTAATTACGTGGTAGCGTTTGAAATGAATCCTGGTAACATTGTATACGAAGCGACAGTTGTGAAAAACAATAATGAATTTTCAGTATTAAATGGTGTGGACACAATAAGTGGTTATAATTCTAGAGGAAATTGTGTTAAAAATGCTCTTGATAGAATGTTTTGCACGTGTGAAATAACTAAATGTTCTAAGTAACCTTGTTGTAATTTATCATCATTTCAACCTTTATCGTCCCACTGCCAGGCATAGGCCTTCTTTTGATCATGCCACTTGCCTCGATCCTGTGCTATTCTGAACCTGGTGCCGCCCACGGTCTTTCTAATATCGTCAACCCATCTCGGTGGAGGACATCCCCTATTCTTGTAACCAACTCTCGGCCATCACTCACCTATCATCACTACGTCTGACTTAGTGTCCTGCCCAACTCCACTTGACCCCTAATATCCGCTCGCTGACGTCCTGGACCTTACTCTGCTTGCGGATTTCAGTATTGGGGACTCTGTCTAAAAGTGTAATGTGTGTGGCGCACTCCATGGCTCGCTGTGTAACACTGATATTGTCCACAGAATCCTTCGTGAGCCGCCATGTCTCAGCACCGTAAGTCATAGTTAGCACATTGGTTAAAGAGATGTGTTTTCAGACATTGTGGAATGTTGTGAATATTGAATGTTGCCCATCCTAATTGTACCTTTCTGGGGACCTATTTCATCTGTAGTCTAAGAGCCCGTGAACTCCAGACCTACGTTATTTTATAAAAGCTGAAAGTTTGTCAGCGCAATGCTCTCAACACAGGTAAGAACGAATGGAGCATTATGGAGTTTTGGTTACAGTGGCTTTGGCAGGTAAACGGTACTAAAGGTGTGTAAAATACCGATTTAAATACATCAATCAATAAAGTGCGATTTTTCGGTATTATTTTCAGAATATTATTAAAAATCACGTTATTAATTGCCAGACACTTAACATTGTCGCAAGCCCTTGCCAGACACCCTTAGAGTTCATGAAATTATAATTTTACTTACGTTATAGTATAAACACTGATTTTTATATATTATACTTGGGTAATAAGTAGATGATGTTTCGTCATTAGCCAGACACCTTTGATAGTTCCAACCCCTTGCCAGACAAACATTGTAAATCGTAATTTGCAACAAGCTTATTACATTGTGTTGAAGTATACTTATGTGCCATTTGTGAAAATAAACTATATGAATAATAAACTATATGAATTTGTATTTTAATTCGTCATTGTTGCAAACTTTTTAAGGTAGGGTACGGTAGTTTTGAGCATTGCACCCTTATTGGCAAACATTTTAGTGCAGTTAGATGCGATAAAGAACCAAAGGTAAGCAACTTTATTATAGTCTCTGTGCAAAATATCAAGTCAAAAGGTGAATATTTTTTGTACCCCATACAAATTTTGCCACTCCGCGTTAAACTTAGAGGTTGTCTTAAGAGGTTGAGTTGCGATAAATGGTAAAATAGATGTTTATATATTTATTTTAATTAGTCTTTGTGAAAAATTCAAATCAGTAGGTAAAGATTTTTTTCTTTCATACCAACTTTGCACCCTCCTTAAACCCTATAGGGATAGGAAAAGACTTTTTTGTCCCCCATACAAACTTTGCCACCCCCGTTTACTTCCTTAGCGGTGGAATTTGGAAAAATGCTGAAATAGATATTTATTTATTTTTATTAGAGAGTCTCCGAGAGTGCAAGATTTCAAGTTGTTATGTAAATATTTTTTTCGTGGCATTACAAACTTTGGTACCTGCGTTTACCTCCTAAGGAGGTAGGAGGCATTGAATTTTGAAAAATGCTGAATACATTGGTAATTTATTTTTGTTAGAAAGTCTCTGAACAAACTTTGGAGTCAATAGGTGAATATTCTTTTGTATATCATACAAACTTTGCCACCCCCTTTGAACCCCTTAGGGGTTGAATATAAAAAAATGCTGAAATAGGTTTTTATTTAATAGTCCCTGTGCAAAATTTCAAGCCGATAAGTAGAGATTTTTTTGTCCCCCCATTCAAATTTTACCACCTCCATTTACCCCCTTAGGGTTGAATTGCGAAGAATGCTGAAATAAATAATAATAAATAATGCGGGACGTAATCACGCAGCATCAAGTTTGGGGCTACCCAAACTAAGCAGAGCTTGTATTATGGGTACCACTTGATTAATATACTACATATATATATTTTTTTTTGTAAATACATACATATCATACATAGGAAACACCCAGACCCGAGACAAATATTTGTAGAACATGCACACATTTGACCTAGGTTTGCATGAACCCACAACCTTCTCCGTCTCAGTTATTATTTATTATTTAAATCATTGTTTATTTCTTTTCATTTGAGAATCTCTGTGCATAATTTCAAGTTGACATGTGATTATGTTTTCGTTCCCCATATAAACTTTGCCACCCCCTTAAACCCAATGATTCACGATAAATGCTGAAATAGATGTTTATTTATTAAAGAGTCTGTGTGCAAAATTTCAAGTCAACAGGTGAATATTGTTTTTGTCCCCAATACAAAATTTGCCACCCCCGCGAACCCCCTTAAGGGTTTTCAGAAATACCTTCTTATTCGGTTGTTGTTCTATAATAGGAAGCTACACTCCAAATTTCAACTTTGTATCTTTAGGGGTTTAGGCTGTGCGTTGATTCCAGAAAAAAGAATTCTCTTTTATATACAGGGTTATAGGTTAAGTCGACCTAGATCCTGGAGGGGGTTGTAGCTTCCATAATTCCTGACTGATGGACCTAACCTATAACCCTGTATATAAAAGATTTAGGGTTTCTCGTTTTGCAAATTTCGGAGTTTAGGGGGGTTACGGTCGTTTTTTGGACGTTTTTCATCATAAATCCAAAATAAAATATAAATAAATAAAAAAACTGTTTCGAGCAGTACAAATTAGGCCCTTTCATTTGATACCCCACTCGACCTGTTGGCCTCAGTTTGAAATTCTGTCATTTTTAATTTTAGACCCCTTGGGGAAAAAAAAAAATTTTTTTATTTTTTTACTGGCAATCTTAATCAGTTTGTGCATCTAAAATTCATACCAAATTTAAAGTCGAAAGCTTATGTAGGTAGTTCCTGAAATTATCAGGTGTGACAGACGGACAGATACCCTAAAAACCGATAGTAACAATATATATCAATGCTAAAAACTGATTCGAGCAGTACAAATTGGGCCCTTTGATATTGACCTACCCCATTATTCCATTTGACCTAGCCAATTCCCTTTTTATTGGGGGTGAATCCCCCCCTATTTTGGAAAATTTCGAAATAACTATTTTAGTTACAGACTTCTCTATAATTTTCCTGTAAAATATAGATATGTTTCTATAAGATATAAAAAAATAAAAACTGTTTCGAGCAGTACAAATTAGGCCCTTTGATATGAGACCCCACTGGACCTGTTGGCCCCAGTTTGAAATTTTGACATTTTAAATTTTGGAACCTTTGGGGAAAAAACGTTTTTTTCTTTTTTTTTAATTTTACTGGCAATCTTGTTCAGCTAGAGCATTTTAAATAGATAGATACCAAATTTCAAGTCGATATCATGTGATAGACGGACGAACAAAGCGGCACAATAAGGGTTCGTTTCACTGGCTCGGTAACGTCACCCTAAAATTACTTATTTGTGTTTAGGTATGTGTAAATTTTAACCACCGGAAAATTATAAAACCGATTTAATAGGCATAAACTAATAGTACCTACTCAGATAGTAGTGTTCAGTTCAATATTAAAAGGAACTTATTCACATTCATATTCACAATATTAACTAGTCAGAGAAATGAAAAGTGAGCTAAAGCCATTTACGTGAAGAAATTCGTGCCAATAAAAAAACATGGTAGAACGGTTACGTTAGCTATCTCGTCGGTAATTTTATCAACCTAATTGATTAGGATAAGGTTAACATAAGTAGTGTTGTACAATTTTTTTATTGGATTTTTAGAAAAATAATTCAATATATCGACAACCAGTGAGCTCATCAGCGAAAAGGAATAGCAGAATTAGTAATAGGTAAATATTTGTTTATTATCGATGATTATTTAGCTATAGGTACATATAATAAATAAATAATAAATAATGCGGGACGTAAACACACAGCATCATGTAGCCCCAAACTAAGCAGAGCTTGTATTATGGGAACCACATGATTGATATACTACACATATATTTATTTTTTTGTAAATACATACTTAACATACATAGAAAACACCCAGATCCAAGACAAATATTTACAGAAAATGCAAACCTTTGTCCCGCAGCGAGAATCGAACCCGCAACCTAATATAATAAAAATGTAACCGATCGCTGTCTGTAAATGGAAGATATATGAGAAAAAATATTATTGGTACCTTCACCAACGCAAATAGGACCCAAAACAATGATTGTTAGAATTTTTGTCTGTTTGTCTGTGCGTTTGTGCACGCTAATCTCAGAAACAGCTTATCCGCTTATCTCTGGCTCTGGGCTCTGGCGGCCGGCTGATTGCGGCATAGCGCAGCCTAAAACCGGCATAGCTAAATACCCTAGCTGCCGACGGGCAGCCGACGGGCAGCAGCGTCGGTGGTGCGAGCTGTGCCCTGCGTGGGGATTTATGGGTATATCCCCCTTCTTATTAGGGGAGGCCTATGTCCAGCAGTGGACTAAAATAGTTTGGTGTTGTTATTGTTGATGCAGTAGACTGTTAAAGGCTGGTGTTGTTGTTGTTGTATCTACATTATAAGAAAAACATAAAGGAGAATGCCGAGAACCCGTACCAATTGCGTCAAAACCGAACGTATCTTATAAAATTTATTAAATTTTATAAATGACATTAACATTTTCTTTAGTTTTACAGACCGACGGGATTAATAATCAAGTAAAAAAATATTTTGTTGATTTGGTTTCCGGTGCACGCCGCCATTAGACTACAACAACCAATGATATAAACGTTGCTATGGCAATAAACATGGATGTAAAGTGTTACAATGGCAATAACCCTCATTTTTAATTATTTTGACATTTTGGTATCTGGTAGTTCATTTTGTAGAACGCATGCTATAAGAGGCGGCTCATTAATAATTTTAAATAAACAAATCCAATTTAAAAAACGTAAGGACATTGTCCATTTGTCTGTTGAAAGCCAAATTGAAATAGCATGCGTAGAGTTGCAGCGTTTCATTGTTATAAGTGCGTACAGCCCACCATCTGCCTCATATGATATTTTTGAAAAGGTCATGGATGAAATATTGTTCAAAATATCTAAAACAAACAAAAATATTATAACATGCGGAGACTTCAACATTAATTTTCTAGAAGTTTATTCATTAAGTACTAAAATTACTAGTTTATTCAAATCATTTAATCTAATATGGAGCCAACTAGAATTACTGACACTTCAGCCAAATGCATGGACAATATTTTTACAAATTCAAATGTTAATATACTAAGTAAAAATGTAATTAGTTACATAAAATCAGACCACCTTGGTCAGTTAATTAAAATAGAAAATCAAATAAAGAAAAATGTAAAACGGCAAATAACTTTTGTACCAGTGACTGTGCATCGATTAGAAAAATTAAAATCTAATTTGTTAAATAGATCACCATTTTCATATCAAAATAATAATCCAAATTATTTATATAATTCTTTTTTTAATAATTTTATCAAAGAATTTAGCTCAATATTTAAACCAAAATCGATCATGGTGTCTGACAGTCCTACATTCTGTGAGTGGGCAACAGTAGGAATTCACATAAGCAGACACAGAATGTATGAGCTTTACAGTGAAAAACAGTAAAATTTTAGTGAAGAGTTTAAAGATAAAGTTAAAATTTACTCATATTTTTTTTAAATGTTTGTCGTGCCGCTAAAGCATTATATTAGTTCAAAGATTAAAAATAGTAGTAATAAAATTAAAATCACCTGGAAAATAATTAACAGTGAGACTGGAAAGGTCAAACATAACAATAAACAGTACAAATTAAATATTGGCAATACCATAATTGAAAAAGATGATGATATTGCCAAGGCCTTTGAATCTTTTTTTACAGACATTCCAGTCTCTACCACAAGATCCTTAAACTCTTCTCCTACAATTGCAAATGCATTATTAAATGAAAATGTACTTGAATGTGAAACACCCTTTTATTTTAAGTATGTAAACAGTAATGATATTATTAAAACGTTCAAACTGATAAATGTCAAAAAAACTACGGATCTCTGGGACATTTCTGTTAGCGTTGTAACATCGTTGATTGACATTGTCGCACCAGAACTAGCGTTTATATTTAACGAACGTATTGACTGTGGTAAGTTCCCTGATCTAATGAAACATAGTAAAATAACACCTCTATTTAAATCCGGTAGTAGTTCTGACCCTACTAACTTTAGACCGATATCAGTACTGCCAACATTTAGTAAAATTTTTGAAAAGCTTATTCTTAGTCAACTGCATAGCCATATTAACTTTAACAACTTACTAGATATCAAACAATTCGGATTTACGCGGGGCAGATCAACAACTGATGCCGGTGTTGAGTTGGTATCGCATATCTACGATGCCTGGGAGGACTCCCAGGATGCTTTAGGCATCTTTTGTGATTTGTCTAAGGCATTTGACTGCGTACACCATTAAACATTAATCAGGAAACTAGATCACTATGGCGTCAGGGGTATGGCTGTAGCCCTTCTCACTTCTTACCTATCTGACAGAATACAGAAAGTAGACGTAAATAGAAAATGTTCTCCAGGATCTGTAGTAAAGATGGGTGTTCCGCAAGGGTCAATACTTGGACCATTTTTATTTTTAATTTACATCAACGACCTACCTCAACATGTGAGAGACAACCACGAAATTGTATTGTTTGCGGATGACACGTCACTTTTATTTAAATTAAAGCGACGGCAGACCAATTTTGACGACGTGAACAATGCAATAGCGAAAGTTGTTAACTGGTTCGATGTAAATAATTTATTATTGAATGAGAATAAAACAAAATGTATAAGATTTTTATTGCCAAATGTTAAACAAGTTAAATCTAACATTAAAATAAAAGATGAAGATCTAAATCGTGTGGACACTACTGTATTTTTAGGCATAACTTTAGATAATAAGCTTCAATGGGGTGCTCACATAGATGGGTTGTCGAACAGACTCAGTTCTGCAGCATACGCAGTCAAAAAAATCCGTCAACTTACTGACATAGAAACGGCTAGACTAGTCTATTTCAGCTACTTCCATAGCATTATGTCGTACGGCATTTTGTTGTGGGGGAATGCTGCAGATATCAACACCATATTTGTGTTGCAGAAGAGGGCTGTTCGTGCAATTTATAATAAGGGCCATAGAGAATCAATTAGAACTAAGTTTAAAGAAATAAATGTTATGACAGTGCCTGGCCAATATATATATGAAAACTTAATGTATGTCCGAAAACATATAAACTTGTTAAAAAAAATAGCGACTATCATAATGTTAACACTAGAAATAAAGATAAACTAGCTGTTCCCACTGTAAGGCTCCATAAAGTTAGTCAATCTTTTAAAGGGATGTGTGTACGATTTTTTAACAAAATCCCAAATGACGTGATTAATCTATCTGTAAATAAATTCAAAAATGTTGTTAAACGTAATCTCTGTGATAAAGCTTATTCTAAAATATCTGATTATTTAGATGACAAAAAAGCTTGGGATCAGAAGCTAAATGACACTGATAATTCTGATATTCATATATTTCCGCCATATTATATGTAGGTATATTATATATTTAGAATTAAAACCTGAAAATCGTATGCATCCTGCAAAAGTAACGTACAAAGGCTTCCTCGATACAGGCTATGCCTAGTGAGGAATCCACCAGATAACCCCACTGCTAATTTATTGGTCAGTAAAATACATCAAAACTTGTGCCCAAATAGCATTGTATTAGTTATAACGATTTAGTTAAGCTGCCATGTTTTAACTGTGATAAACATTTTTTCTTTTTATTTTCATTTCATTTTCAATGACACTGAGAAAAATTATTCCGTCTTATTATTGATCAAACATCTGCCAGGGTCAAATAATCCTGCAAAAGAATCCTAATAATCGAAAAATGCATATTCGTAAGAAGCAGCAGGAGAACTCTCCAGATTATATAGAGGATTCTGTCTCACGAGAATTTTAGTGCTTACCACCAGTTCACAAAAAAATGTAAACGACTACCATCACCAATAATATGAACCTAAAGTGTGCCTGAAGGACCATCACCAGAGATAGAAGAGAACTGCCCAGATTATGTAGAAGAAAAAAAAGACAAGAGGAATTAATATTTCGGGCTGGTAATTTCCGAGGAGTTAAAACATGTGCCGTCCTGCATGAGGCACTTTTTGTAAATTTTGATTTATGTTTTACAGATAACCGTAAAGAGGTTTTATGTACCTTGTCCTATACAAAATTAGAGTGATAAAATTATTACATGTACAAAATAAGAAAAAAATATCTTATTCTGTCCGATGACGTCTTGTTCTATAGAACAAATGAGACCTACCGGAATTAGGTAGTACAATTTCACAAACATTATTTATATACAATAAAAGAATGGCCGGACCAAGTACCGATCCTTGGGGTACACCAAAACTAACACCAAGCCTAGAGCTGTAGTTATTGTCTACACCCCGATATAATATTACAACTTAAACACTTTGTAAACATAAATCATTTCTTATTTGCAGACCACTTAAAGATGTTTCAGCGAAAAACTGCCGCTTTCGTTTTTTTTTCGAGTTTTATCTTATCTATGTTCTTTTACAATTACTACGAATACGTCGTATTACGGGTCAATGTAAATATGAAGGAAATGATAAAAGAAGCTATTCATCACACTGGTATGTTAATTAAATCAGGATGAAAATATTCAGTTGAGAATATGACATCCTTGACGACCCAACATTAGGATTTTTGGCTATGTCTGTGTCGGGTGAAACAACATACCACATCATATATTTTAGATCTGAAAATCGTATAAACCTACCTGCCATCTCTTGAGTCACGTCCCAAGAGTCACCCCAGGTGAAACGGGGTAAAAACTTTTGTAAAAAATCATATTCTTTCCTTTTTAAACGGGGTGCAATGGGGCATTTGATGGGAACTTTTAAACGCGTTGTGTGATTCCTTTGAAACTTTTTATTAATATTTTTTACTACATAGTGAAATTTTGAACGCTTGGTGGCATTTGCTTTAAACTTGGCTCAAATATTCTTAAGTACATTTCGTAAAATTCTAATACGATATGGAGGATGTTTGTAAATCATCTCTGAACCGGGAAAACTCTTTCAGGCGGCAGCGGTATATTAAGAAAAAAACCTGAATTTTGAACGAAGTCGTGGGACGCCCACTAGTAAACACATGACTAATAATATTATACATGTAAAAATACCCACCACAAATATCTGCAGATAATGCGAACTATTGTCCCGCGGTGAGAATCGAACCCGCAACGTTTTACGTCTCAGGCAGACCTTCGCCCACTGCCCCACAGAGGTCGTCAGCTATAGAATTAAAATTTGTTAATAGTTAAACAAATAATCAAATTAACGATTAACGTAACGTAACGTAACGTAAATGATTACGATTATATGAGGGAGTGTAAGGAGTTCCAACCCTGCAAGTGCACCCTGCTGACTAACAAACGGGGCTCTGGCGGCCGGCTGATTGCAGCATAGCGTAGCCTAACACTGGCACAGCTAAATCCCCTGGCCGCCGACGGGCAGAAGCGTCGGCTGTGTGAGAAGTTATGCTCTGCGATCCCCAGCCCAGCGTAAGGATATATCCCCCTTAATTAGGGAAGGCCCATGTCCAGCTGTGGGCTGAAATAGGCTGGAGTAGATTATGATTATTAATCATAATATTTTTTTATTATGATTTTAATAAAAAAAAATTGCCAACACTGATTCTTACTAGTGCGTAAAATTCCATTTTACAGGTTCTGAAGACTTTCTTATAAACACTGCAGGATGTATCATTCGAAATTACGGGAAGCGTTTAAAATTTATACAAGACGAAGAAAAAAATATGTCTTGTGGACAAAGAGCAATTTTTGTGGAGAAGATTACAAATTATAGTATAGTCTTCTACATAGACAAGGATAAAATGAGCAAGTACATAAAGGAAAAACAAAAATATAAATGCTGTTACAGGTTTGCTAGTCGATCCAAAACAACTGGCAAAGAAGATACCTTACTTACGTGAGTTAGACTGGCTTACATGTTAATAGGGTATTGTAATTTTTTTCTGATATATAGATATATTTCTATATAGATTCTATATAGATGTGAGATATATATATAGAAAGATAAACTCTTTATTGTAGACGAGAAAAAATAAACAGTATGCAGGAATTATTACAAAAAAAAGAACACTGGGCGGACTTATCGCCAAAACCTATTTGATTCGAGATTGCAATCCAGCGGCATTTTTGATCCAGCTGGATTTATGCTGGATTGAAGCAAATCCAGCTGGATCCAGCGAGGATCCATCAGTAATCAATTTTTCATAGGCGTTAATGTTTTTTTTTTAACTCTTTTACTTAAATGTTATGAGCTTGAGCTGATCGTAGAGACCTGAACTTTGTATGACGTAGGCATCCAAAATTTTATTTATTTAGCGTGGATGTTGGTAGAGATGATTTAAAAAAAACACCCGCGTTAAAGTTTATAACAGATAGCTACGTATAATCACGAAAACAGTTCACAAAGTTAGATATACAGAACAAACACAACGACAGTTATATTAACATAGGTAGATACAATAGTAACAGTTTCACACAAACTGAACTAATATGGCAGCGGTTAGCTCGCGGAGGGAAAAGATACGCTATGCGTGCACTCCACTGCGTGCTCCGGGCTAACTGCTTTTTCAAGCGGCGCGCAGTGGAGTGCACGCATAGCGTATCTTTTCCCTCCGCGAGCTAACCGCTGCCATATTAGTTCAGTTTGTGTGAAACTGTTACTATTGTATCTACCTATGTTAATATAACTGTCGTTGTGTTTGTTCTGTATATCTAACTTTGTGAACTGTTTTCGTGATTATACGTAGCTATCTGTTATAAACTTTAACGCGGGTGTTTTTTTTAAATCATCTCTACCAACATCCACGCTAAATTGGCGCCCAACGTGGGGCGCCAGTGTAACGGTTTGATTTTCGGCATCTCCTATGCGGGACGGGGTTGTCATCACTTCAAACACAGGAGAGCGAGTTAAATGTTAAAGTTTATTTATAAACACTGCCACAAGTTATTTTACGCCACAGATTACATTATTATTAGAAAAGACTAGATTTAGGTTCTACAGGTTACTTATAGGTATTATTACAAGGGTGGCGGAGCCTGGCCGCGGAGGAGGGGGAAATACGGAGGCACGCGACGCGCGCGCCTCTCGTACGCGCTCCGGGCCGACTGCCGGTCGATCGCATCGATCGACGAGTGTAGTCGCGCGGGGCGCGGGCGGCGCGGGGGGAATCGCCTGCCGTTGCTATGCGCACGGCGTGTGCATAGCAACAACAGCGGCGCGCGCGGGGAAAGATGACAGCTAAAATGTCTCGCGCTACATTTATTGTTTTAGTCCGAAATTTTACCCCAAAGCAAAGGTGAAAAATGGGGGCAAAGTTTTTATTGGACAACGTGATTCCTTGGTCCAATCTGCTTCAAATTTTGCATAAACATTCTTTAACAGAATTGATGGAAGATGTGTTTCGTATTTTATTGGAGTTCATCGCCTAACGGGGTTAAAATAGGTGTAGAAAGTTATTTTGGGGGTGATTTGCATCGAAGTTGATATCAATACTAAATAATCAATTTTTATTTAACACATGTTTGAAAACTCAATCCAATCTCTTTAAAACTGTAATGTCAAATCTTAGAGTAATATACTCTAGAGCCACAAACGTGGAAAAAAGGTGTCCACACCAAAACTCGGCGCACACCTAGCTTGATGACCCCCTGTCTGATATAACTCATATACTTCCCAGCAAAAATTTCAAATACAACCTATCGACCTACCAAATTGCGCAATCGGCAGCGCCGACATTGAACACTTTTCAAGCGACATAAGGTCAAAGTTAGTGCAAATTTGGCATTACATATAAAATAATATTTAAATCAAAAGCACTAAGGAGTTTTGATATTATCTTCCATTTGTTAGACTATCGTTGACATCGTAGTTCAGTGGTATTTGTTTTTTGTTCGTATGTATGTTTGTAGCATCTGCATACAATTTGGTAGGTCGATAGGTCGTATTTGAAATTTTTGCTGGGAACATAATTATTAATATCAACGGGATATTTACCATGATTTGTGAGTTCTGTTATTTCCCGATATTTCGACGCAGTTGCATGCGCCATGATCACGGGAGAACTGAAGACCTAGAACGCTTGCGGAAAAAGTGTGAATGCCTACGCGAATCGGTGAATTTCTTAGTGAAGTGTCGTGACGCAAACCTAATACCAGTGTGCGTGCGTATTAAATCTCGTGATGGCATTCCGGGTTCTGCAAGTATTCTGCGACAAGCGAGTGTCAAATTATTGCGTAAATCGATACGGAACAGTAGACACTGGTTTCATTCATTGCAAGCACAATTGTTAAAGTGTCACCTGAAGTGCAGTGAGTGGTTGTCACCTGCGGATTTTGTTGTTCTTGATCGTATTACTTATTTGCAAGCTCAACGTTCTGGAGAACTGAGTGCTACCAAGCAAAACCGTAAGTTTGAAATCGTAAGTTGAAGTAAAATGAAAAAACAAAGACGTGATGTCCCCTACGAAGGGAATAACTCGAAGGAAACATCAACAGTTATTAATTTGTCAAGTAAAGTTTTAAATGATTCAGCTGTCAGAGTGTTGGAGAAGGGCTTAAATTATGCCCCTACCGTCTCCCCTTTGAAAAACTAATCGGAAATGTAGAAGAAGCCATCCGCAGCAACAAGATACCTAAAAATGATGCAGAATGTCTGAGACAGGACATTGCCTTTGTGTTACGTCATGCGAAGCTACCTGAACCGAACATTAGGGATGAGGAGCTGATCGCCTTAAAAGAATTACGCGCTGACAATGACCTGATCATTCTTAAAGCTGACAAAGGAAACGCCAAGGTAATTATGGACGTCACAGAATACGATGACAAGATCCGAAACTTGCTCAGTGACACAAGCACATACAAGAAGGTTAAGTATGATCCTACTGCTCGAACACATCGTAGTACCCAAAAGTTAATAAAAGAGTGCCAACATGCTCTAGGTGAGGAGACAACTAAATTTCTTCAACGGCCACGAAACATCCAGCCACCCAAACTGTATGGTTTACCCAAAGTACATAAGCAGAATGCCCCGTTACGACCTATTGTGAGTCAAATTGACTCACCAACATACGAGCTGGCGAAGCATGTAGCAGGAGTGTTGCAACGGACAGTGGGACACACATCATCCTACGTGAAGGACTCACGACATTTCATACAGGTATTGAAAGAGACAAAGGTGGAGCAGAGCGAGGTGATGGTTAGTTTTGACGTAGAATCCCTATTCACTAATGTACCAGTAGCTGACTGTATGAAAGTGATAGAGATGAAGATACAGATTGAAGGTATTCCTGCAGAGTACGCTAAGCTCTTAGGTCATATTCTCTCTTCAAATTTTTTCCTGTACAGGGGACAATATTACCTCCAAATACATGGTGTCGCTATGGGAAGCCCGGTGGCTCCCGTGGTAGCTAACATTTGGATGGAACACTTTGAGAACGTAGCCCCCTCGCCGGTTAAGTTGTGGAAGAGATACGTTGATGATGTTTTCTGTGTTTTGGAAGGAAACATTTTCCGTCAAAACAATTTTCACTCCGTTAAAGAAGATTACACACTACCTGCGCTCACCTAAGGATAATTTACCACTTGAAAAACCGGGAGTGTATAAGATTAACAGCAGTTGTGGGAGTTCTTACATCGGTCAAACGAAGCGTACGATAGCCTGTCGTGTGAAAGAACATATTAGGGCGGTCAAGAACCTTGATGTTCAGAAGTCTGCCATAGCTGAACATCTGCTGGAATCAGGTTCAAATCACTGGATCGAACTACATAATCCGCAAGTAATCTCAACAGAACGTCACTATATACCAAGACTGGTTCAAGAGGCGATTGAGATTACCAAACACAAGAATTTCAATAGAGAAGATGGTTTTCAATTATCTGGAGTCTGGAATCCTGTTGTTAGAATGTGTAGGAACCGTAAAAGTGATGTTTCAGAAGTGTGTCCTGATACAGTAAGTGTTGTGTGCCGTGATCGTGTTAAAAGTGATATTGAGACCAGTGGTAGGGGTGTCGTTCGTAATAAAAGACTGAGAAAGAGGGTAGATCGTTTCGTTGAGTGAGGCGTCATATGAATGGGTTTTGTTTGTTCATTCCAAAATAGTTTTTGCATATGCCTAAAGTTAACTGAGTAAAGTTTCAACAACGGTGAAATAAGGAAACGAAAATAAAATGGTTTTAGTTTCGTTTGGTACCCATACTTACTTATTTACCTCCCACATTTTCAGATACACTTCATGTAAATCTTTTGAAAATGGCACAAAAGTTGAACTTTTAGAAGAAGTCATTACAGTGACATGTACATTCACAAATAAAAATACAGACAATACAACAATTTATGAAGACGCCTACATGTTGCTTAAAAGGCGAAGTAACGACGTTGAGCTAGATTATAGCTCAATGGATAACGAATCTAAAGAAACGAGGAAAAGATGGAATGTACTGCTTTTAGGAATGGATTCCATGTCTCGTGCGAGACTTTTAAGTACAATGTCTAAAACAGCTAAATACTTGCAAAGTAACGGTTGGCTAGATTACAAAGGATATCAGAAGGTAAATTTAGGGCTACCCACCACTGATTCAAATTATAAGCTGCTGTGATTTCATTATTTGTTTTAATTTTATTTTAATTTTCTTTATTTAAAAATTATAAGCGTGTCTTATTAAAATCAGTTCCTATTGAACTAGTTTGTTATTTTTGTATTTATCATCATCATCGTCAGCCTATAGCAGTCCAATGCTGGACATAGGCCTCCCCTATTTATTTTATTTGGAAAACAAACACTACTTAAAATCTAATGAGCGCCATTGCGCCCTGTTCTCGGCTAGACGCATCCAGCTTCTACAGCAACCTTCCGCAGATCGTCCCTTCACCTGGCTGGAGGGCGTACTACACAACGTTTGCCGAGCTGCAGAACTCGTTTACCCCAACGGTTATCGGTTCTTCGGCAGATATGTCCAGCCCACTGCCACTTCAGCTTGCTAGTTCTCTGAGCTATGTCGACAACTTTAGTTTTATGTCGGACTTAGTTTTCCAAACCAATTCTGCCCAACGCAGCTGAATCCGGCTCCTTCTTCTCAAAGTTGTTTCTACCCACCTAACTGCAAAATCTGCCTGAGTTGTGTGTACTGCGAAACAACTTCAAGGTGACCATTAACAATGACAGGTCTAGGATTCGGTCAATTCGGTCATTGACCATAACTTTGGTCTTGGGTAAATTCATACCGAGACATATCTTTCGCGAGCATGATGATCATAGTCCACAAAACCAGACACAGGGCTAAATATAATCTTTCTACTTCTTATTTTTATTAATCTGATCAAAAAAGAGTGTATTAATATATATTATTAGTGTTTAAGATGTGTATTGTTGAAATCTCTTCATTCTGTCCCCCCCCCCCCCCCCCCCTCCAGTTTGTTATTAAATCATTAATGTTGTTTTGTAGGTGGACTCCAACACTTTTCCTAACATTATGTCGTTTTTAACTGGGATGAAATTATCGTCAATTTACAAATTTTGTCTACCAAACGTACGTGCATGCAATGAGCTAATGATGTGGAGCATATTCCGCAGAGATGGATACGTAACGGCCTACGGGGAGGATAACATACAGCTACCAGATACTTTCTTCAGATACAACGGATTTAAATCTATGCCTACACACCATTACATGCGTCCACTCTTTCTCACCGGAGAGAATCTGAGAGGGAATGTGTTATGCACCAAACATCTTTCATCAGGAAGACATATACTCGACTACGCTTACGATTTTGCAAATACTTATGAAAAAGACGGCTTTTTTGGTATGTTTTGGATAAATTCCTTTAGCCACAATCCAGAAAATTTGCCATCGCTATTTGAAAATGATATTTTACACTTCTTGAAAAACGCAGATGCAGCTCCTTTTATAGAAAATACGTTTATCGTGCTCTTAAGTGATCATGGAATCCGGTTTGGGCCAAGTCGGTTAGCAATGGAGTTCTACTACGAAGAAAGACTCCCGATGTTTTTTCTTTGGGTACCAACTGAATTCAGACAACTGTATGAAAAAGAATATAAGAATCTACAGTTAAACCAGAACAGACTAGTTACACCTTACAATTTGTTTATAACGTTGGTTAAAATATCGAATATGTTCGTAAGTTCGGTGTACATACAATCGGAAGCTTGCCCATCGTGCAATATTTTATTTGATGAAACTTCACCACATACTACTTGCTCGGAAGTAGGCGTTAGCGAAAAGTGGTGCAGTTGCCATGACCTGATATCTGCCAACAGATTCATTGATAAAGATGCTATGGCAAGTGTGCAAGCAGCCGTTTTATATGTTCAAGCTAAAGCTGACAATGTAATAACAAATTGTACGTTAAAAAAGGTTTTGAGAACCCATTTATTTAGAGAAGGAGATAAATCTTATTACGTGGTTGCGTTTCAAATGAATCCGTTTGACGCTGTTTACGAAGCAATAGTTGTAAAAAATAATAATGAATTTTCAGTACTAAATGATGTGGACACATTAACTGCTCAAGGATAATGATCAAGGATGAAATCAAGGAATGTGTATAAATGCTGTAAATATCATGTATTATGTGTGTAAAATAATTAAATTGTATAAGTAATTCCATTTTACTCATGAAACCAACGTGAATTAAATCATTCATATTGAAAAACGGGAATTTTCACGTACCGTTACATCGGTGAAGGCACCGACGGCGTTTCAACTCGTTAAGAGAGTCTTCATCAGGGTGAGTGAACGCGACGCTCTCCACCCACGAGGTCACGCAAGACATCGGTAGAGAGAGCGACAGCATATCTTCCATTTGTTAAGGGGCTGACCGACAAAATCGGTCATTTTCTAGAACGAAAATTTAACATTAAAACGATTTTTCGACCCCTGACACAACTAAGACAAGTGTTGCGATCTCCTGAGGATAGAGACTAACTGGGTGTCCCCGGTGTCTATGCAATTCCCTGCGACTGCGGCAAATGTTATGTTGGCGAAACCAAGCGGAATCTACCAGGCTCTCTGAACATATCCGCGCTGTGAAGAATGTAGATATCAACAACTCTGCATTAGCGGAGCATTCGTTGGTCTCTGGGGCAACAAACTATATCCGCTTTGACAAAGCCCGGGTCTTGGCTAGAGAAAAGTTTTTCGTCCCCCGCAAGATCCGTGAGGCGATCGAGATAGGTCGTGTACCGAATTTCTATAGAGACCGCGGATGGGCATTACCACCTGCCTGGAAGTCGTGTCTAAATGCTACCCAAGACGGCACGATAGAAGTGACTGGTAGTGATACAGTCAGCGTGGTCTTTCTGCCCGCTACAAAAGGAGATGGTGAAGAGAGTAGTGGTGAAGACAGCGAATCAACGCTACCCGCCGCGCCGCCGATATCAAACCGGACACAAGCGCCCTCCCCCCCGGCCTCAGGCGTGTCGAGCCGAGCAGCAAGAGCTGCCGCACGCAGTGCAAGACGGGACGCGGAGGGAGAGCGTCGCGTTCACTCACCCTGATGAATACTCTCTTAACGAGTCGAAACGCCGTCGGTGCCTTCACCGATGTAATGGTACGTGAAAATTCCCGTTTTTCAATATGAATAAGTAATTCCATATTTATTAAACACATAGTATGCTTTAGAGACCCGGCAAAAGTAGTAGGTACCTAAGTAAAACTTTTTAAATATTTTTTAACTGGATGTTAGTCCAGTAACGTAGTAAGATTTGGCAGAAAACTTATATTTGAACGACTTATTTTTAACCCCCGACGCAAAAAGAGGGGTGTTATAAAAAGTTTGACCCCTATGTGTGTGTCTGTCTGTCTGTAACACCGTAGCTCTTAAACGGGTGAACCGATTTGGAGGCGGTTTTTTTTTATTTAAAAGAAGGTTTTCTTAGAATACATGTTTTATTTATTTTATTTTTGATTTATACATATATTCAAACAAAATCTACAGCCCTTAAATATAACAAACAAATCTTATACAGGGGGTAAAAAGACTACCTACTACCGAAAACTGGGTAATATATATTTAGCAACATGGTTGGCATCTATAAATTTGAAGATTAATTTAAGCAAAACAAATGTAATGATTTTCAGAAACAGAGCTATAAAAATTAATAACTTTGACATACACTACTTAGGACAAGTTACACATGTTGACACTGCAAAATTTTTAGGTTTAAATATTGACTCAAATTTTGACTGGAGTTCGCATGTCGATAGCCTGTGTGTTAAATCAAGCCAACAGTTCTATGCCCTGTACATGTTTTCTAAATTTTCAAGCACGTCGACAGTTATCACTGCGTATCATGGTTATACCGCATCGATCCTAAGGTATGGTGTTATTTTCTGGGGCGACTCAACTGGAAAGGAAGCTGTTTTTGTAGCGCAAAAGAAATGTGTGAGGGCAATATGTAGATTAAGACAAATTGACAGCTGCAAGCAAATCTTGACACTACCCTCAGTGTACATATATGAAATGGCTTTATTTGTTAAGAACAATTGGCAATTATTTATGAGTTTTAAATGTAAACGACAGGGATTTAAAATTTGCTGTCCAAAATATAATACTGCTTTGCTTAACAACAGTGTTTTCTGCATGGCACCTCGCATATTTAACCATTTGCCCAAAGACATTTTAGAAGCTGACCAAATTAATCTTTTTAAAAAGAAACTTAAAAAACTACTTATACAGAAAGCTTATTATAATGTAAATGAATATTTAATTGACAAATATGATAATTTATAATTGAATTTTGTTATGGACCTAAATGTGTATTAATAAGTATTGTTTCCACATCAGCCTATATCAGTCCACTGCTGGACATAGGCCTCCCCTAATAAAGAGGGATATACCCATAATCCCCACGCTGGGCATGCGGGTTGGGAATCGCAGGGCACAGCTTCTCGCACCACCGACGCTGCTGCCCGTCAGTGGCCAGGGCATTTAGCTGTGCCGATGTAGGCTGTGCTATGCCGCAATCAGCCGGCCGCCAGATCCCCGTTCGTTGTTTAGCAGGGTGCACCACGTTCAGGTGGGATTGGCTTGAGTTCCGAAGATAGGGGTTAGAACCCTGTACACCCCAAGTAAGCAAAGTATTGTTTGGTCATGTTTTATTAATGATTATTGTTTGACTTTTTCTATTTGTATTTAATTTCATATTTTTTAATGTGACATTTATATAAGTTTGACGTATTTTAATCCTTTTTATTTTATCTGACATTTATATTAGTTTGACTAATTTATTTAATTTCTTTTGATTTGTAATATTTTTTTTTTTCTATTTTTTTATAATTTGTTTAAAATTTAATTTTGCATGCTTTTATGCCGATCATGGCTGTTCATAATTTAGTACCGACCACCTATTGTTATATACCCATGTTTCGCAAATAAAGAGAATCTGAATCTGAAAACATTTTTTTATACATAATTTTAATTATTTTTTTAGTTACATTAACATAGTAAACATATAACATCATGTCTACCCAACTATCTCATTTTAATACGCAAAGAACTAATAAAATAAAACTCCAGAAATGTATTATAATGTCGACAGAAATGTATTATTTTAATTATTATGTGCGTATCATGGTTATACCGCATCGATCCTAAGGTATGGTGTTATTTTCTGGGGCAACTCAACTAAAAAGGAAGCTGTTTTTGTAGCGCAAAAAAAATGTGTCATGTCTACCCAACTATCTCATTTTAATACGCAAAAAACTAAAAAAAAAACTCCAGAAATGTATTGCAAGCAGCAAGCAGTTTTCTCCAGTTATATTTAATTTTTCAGATAACAGATTTTTTTATTTGGCTGGGTTTTGGTGTTCCTCCATCCTTCCACCTTTCGCTTGTGGTACACGTCTTTTTACAACCGATTTAACCTATGTTACAGCCATTAAAGGATTTCCTTTTTATAAACACTATTTTTAAATGACAGTCAAAAAACCAAAATAATAAAAAATTTCATAAGTAAAAGCAAGACCGGTTAAGTGCGAGTTTAATTGCCCACCGCGGGTGACGCGATACTAAATAACTATACAATGGCGTGTGATACTAAATAACTATACGTCCTATATAAAAATAGAAACAAACTTTAGAATGGGAATTAAGTCCTTTCAGATAACACCATATTTGACCGAGTAACTCGCTTTATAGGTTGACCACAGCTGTCCTCACATTTATTTAGGTTTCTAACATATTAAAACGATATTAGCTAGAGATTTTGTTATTATTTTCCTGTAAAATAAAGATATACTTACAAAAGGTCCAAAATAAGAAATGTCAAAATTTCAAAGTGGTGCTAATAGGTCGTGTGGCCCAGTGTGTCAATGAGCCCTTGCTGGGTTTTCATTTTATGATCAAAACTTTCCAAAATATGACCATACCCACCTCCTCCGCGGCCAGGATTCGCCACCCTTGTAATACCTTTAAGTAACCTGTAAAACCTAAATCTAGTCTTTTTTAATAATAATGTAACTAATATGAGGCGTAAAAAATATAACTCTAGTGGCAGTGTGCTGTCTATTAATAAACTTTAACAGTTTACCACTCCTGTGTTTGAAATGATGACAAACCGAGTCCCGCACAGGAGATGCCGAAAAGGCAACGTCATATCTGGCGCCCAACGTGGGGCCGAACCACGAGCTGTGGTTTGAAGATCAAGAACTCGTCGCACGTGAAGAGTCTCCTTCTTCCGGACACCGTCATGTCCGCCGCCGAAGCACGTGAAAATGTCGTCGGGGTCGTGTTCGCGCTCGGAAAGGTTGACGTTCGGAGAGAAGTGCGCCAGCATCTGCATCGGCTCGGCACCCACATGACGACTGCGTGAAGCCCTTCTTCCTCTCCTTCGCTTCACCACCAACCATCACGTGTCGTGTTCGTCGCCGATTTACCTACGCGAAAAGGTCGACTGCGGTCGGGTTCGCGCTCGGCGACTGGGGTGAAGAGAAGCGCAGGGTGAAGAACCCCGTGACGAAGAACGTCACACACCTAATTAGTAAATAGCAACAAGCATCACGCTGTATACAAATCATTGGCCTTCTGAGGTATCCCCGTGTTGACGTTTAGTATGTTATTTAACTCCCGTCTCTCGTTCATGAGAATACATTCATGTATCGCACGCCACTGACGTCACCCTCTGTGCGCGAGTCAACTCGCACGTAACCGGTCTTGTTTAAATACTATCCCCTAACAGAATGCAATTGATTGTTGTTATTATATATATATATATATATTATATTGAAAATTCTTTATGAGCGTGGTGCAATTTGCTTGGAACTAGGCATTAATGATTAGCTATGTAAACTTGGCACACGCCTTTGAAAATTGTTTTTTTATTCCAAGATATAGATTGTGGCATACCTAGCTAATTGTATTTCATAATTTATGTTCAAATATAAACTGGTAAGCTTGAGCGAGGGGGAAACCTTCCAAAGGCTAGCGGTCATCTCCATCATCAGCCTATAGCAGTCCACTGCTGGACGTAGGACTCCCCTTATGAGCGCCATTGCGCCCTGTCCCCAGCTCGACGCATCCAACTTCTACTGGCCTTTCGCAGATCGTTATTCCATTTGGCTGGAGGGCACCCCACACTACGTTTGCTGAACCGCGAGAGCTAGCGGTAGGTTACTATAAATAAAAATCGAACGAAGTCGGGGCACGAAGCGGGGTCTAGTGGTTGGTTTCATAATAGTGAGTATGTTATGCTTTAAACCGTTCCTAAATAATATCATTATTATACCTGTGGCATGTAGTGTGTGCACCTTTGTCATAATTGGTAGACGTATCGTGGTCGAACATTTTAGAGGTAGGCTGATCTAAGTTTTTATAATATTTTGTGTGGTAGATAATTAAGGTACGAAAACAAATAATAATGTAGGTAGGAATATTTCCACCAGGCTAATTGCGTTTAAGAAAAACAATTCGATAACTGCCTAAAATAAACCCAATTTTATCTTTAGGAACAAAGACAAACTCACTTTTTTTTTAACCCTATAAACCAAGCCCTTACATAATGAAGTTAAAAAATAAGTTACAGGATAAATAAATAATAATAATAATAATAAGAGAGAGTAAGGAGCTGCACGGACGGTTCTACAAAGCCCTTACAGGGCCTGATGTACTGGCTACGTTGCGGTGACCTCTTTGGGGAAACCGAAGGTTTTGTCTGTGCGATTATGGATGAGGTAATAAAGACGAACAACTACCGAAAGTATATCATGAAGGATGGAACCGTTGACATATGCAGAGCTTGTTATCGTCCCGGTGAATCCCTCAGGCATATATTTTCGGGTTGTTCGCACCTCGCTAACACTGCATACTTGCACAGACACAACCAAATAGCAAAGGTCATCCATCAGCAGCTTACTCTCAATATGACCTCCAATATGTGATCCGAGCTCTCGAACTTGTAAGGTAAGTACGTCTCGAAAATGGTCGTGCTTGCTCTACTGGGACCGCACGACGCTAATCTCGTGAAGGCCGAGAAAGACAAGCTTAGCAAGTAGGTACCTTGACTTGGGTATATGGCGAGATTACCGCTATGTGGGATGTCAACTCAACAATTATCGTTCCGATAGTCGTTTCATTGAATGATCCCTTAACGAAGAGCCTTAACCAATATCATAAGAGGCTCTCGCTAGGCAGCGAAGGTGTCCTACAATGCAATGCCCTGCGTCCACCAACTTGAGGCACACCCCTCAAACCGAAACACAGCAATGCTGCTTCACGGCAGAAATAAGCATGGTGGTAGTAAGTTGATTGAAATTCAGATACAAAACGTAGTTTTCTTTTTCATTTGTATCACCTTTGCTAGAAATAATTCGCGGCTCGCTCCGTTCGCCGATTTAGTTACCGCCTTTTTGTTCTAAATGGTACTAAGCTCTAAAATGGTTAAATCCGTTAAATCCCTATAAAGTTTGCAACGATGACGAATTAAAACACAACAGCGCTAGTCTATAAAAAACGTGGCTCGCTCTGCTTGCCGGCTTCCTTTTTTAAGTCTGTTGTTGCAGTTACCTAGGTGTTTTAAAAAAAACACGTTTTCTTTGGCTTGTTTATTTCGTGCGCCAAAAATTTCGCGGGTCGTTGCGCTCACCGATTTTATTTCTATGATAAGGAAAGGTGCTATACACTGAGAAGCCAACCTTCACTTCATATATGCCGGAACGCGAGATAGATTTTCTATTGTGTCTGGCCAGTATCCAAGCTTAACAACGGTAATGGCCGCAAGGATGATAGGATACAGAAAAAGTTGGCAAACCTAGGGAAGTCAAGTTCCCCCCACCCCCCACCTTATAAAAATGTAGAATCCCCCACAGTACGGAGCAGGTATGGTTTAAGAAAATTTTAGGGGCGCAGTTATAGAAGCTCGCATCGGGCGCGTAAGATGCTATTTACGGCAATGACTGTGTTTTTGTTTTTATAATAGTATCAAAAATTACCAAGATACAGAGGTTTTAGTCTGGTTTTAATGTAAAAAAAATTGCGGCTCGCTTCGCTCGCCGGCTTTGTTACTACTGTTTGCTAATTATAATTTCCTTTATATTTATTTTGTTATCATAATTAATATTATTATAACTAGGTTATTATAACTGACTCATTTTTTTGAAAAATTTCGCGTCTCGCTCCGCTCGCCGAATTCGTTTTCTTCACTACCTGTTGCATGGTACCGTACCGTAGTAAGATTTAATACGGTACGTATAACAAATATGTACTTATCACTGATGTAAAATGAGATAGCTTACTATCCAACTTACTTTAAAGGCTGCATTTTATTTTTCTACAATGTGTAAAAGTAAAAGTAGAATTAAAAACGAAAAATTAACCGTTCGCGTACCCTTCATACGTGGGTATGGCGGACCTCCTTGCCACACTTTCAAAACTCTTTGTTAGGAGACGTGACAGATTGCGCAGCTGGTTAATTAACATTAACTGATAACTTTTGTCACTTTGATTCTGTCAGATTCTATTATCTATATTACTTTTACATGAGTTTATGTTTTTCTTATAATGTAGGAATGTAGGTACAACAATAACAACGCCAGCCTTTAACAGCCTACTGCATGAACACCAACAACACCAGCCTATACATATTAGTTAATTGCTGGACATAGGCCTCCCCTATTAAGAAGGGGGATATGCCCATAAACCCCTCGCTGGGCATGCGGGTTGGGGATCGCAGGGCACAGCTTCTCGGGCCACCGACGCTACTGCCCGTCGACGACGTCCAGGGTATTTAGCTTTGACGGTGTAAGGCTACGCTATGCTGCAATCAATGGCCGTTTGTTAGTTAGCAGGGTGCACCAAGGGCAGTTGAGGTTCGCTTAGGTTACGAAGATGGAAAAAGCAACAACTTAATTGAAATTCTTTATTCATTATATTGAGGGAGGGAGAAAATGTGAAAGAAAATACACGCAAACGAACTGGCACGCGGGTCAGCTAGTTAAGAAATAAAGGAAATATAGAAACTAAATCCCTAACCTATACTAAATACATACCATTGATGATATTGATCCGAGGACAATTAACTTACATCTTAGTTATTAAAAAAAATCCGAAACTGACGTGATTCTTTAAATTGTCATAACTTTTTATTTATGAACCGATTGACATGAAACATACACTATAGTTAAGTTTTTAAGTTTATACCACAATATTTAAGTGAAAACCACATATAATATCTTCCATGTACAGAGAGCGATCCGTTACATTTTTATTATTACATTGTATATATATTAATAATAATAATAATTTTAGACGAGTTTACAATTAAATAAAGTGTCATAATAATAATTTTTATTCAACATTTCTTAAAATGGTAACATACAAATATTAAAAGGTACTGAAATCTTAATTAAACATAGGTATAATAAAACAATCCTGAAATCCTGTGTTTCAGGCGAATTATATTGAAGACAGTTTCTGCGTTTAATTTCACACTTTCTGGTGTTAATATTTCACTTTCACTGCTAGAACTCATCTTTTATTCAATTTATAAAATTTTCAGTAATATTATTGTAAAAAGTAAAATTACAAATTTAGAATTCCCGCATATATTTTTTTTTATTTGGTTAACCAATGCCGTGTCGGCAGGCGCCCTTTATTTATTACCAGCCAGGGACTAAATAAAGGGCGCCTGCCGACACGAATAGAAGCAAAAACACGTTCAAACTTAGTAATGAAATAGTGTTACAAATTCAAAAGTAATTTCGTCGTACATCGTGGGCCATGGATGCTTAGAACATGCAACGCCTTGAGTCTATTTACTTGAGCCGCGATGATGATAAACCTGTATTTAATGTGTCTGTAATGTTATCGGTACCTACACCCTTCAAACCAAAATACAGTAATGTTGCTTTACGGCAGAAAAAGATATGGGTAGTATGTCCCCGGATGAGCCGTTCACAAAGAAACTGTTCTACTACAGATGTAGAAATTAGAAAGTTATTTCTTGTCTAGGATAACATAATTATGAACTGATCCGAATTGATCCGAGTCCTGTCGTCGTTAATGGACACCTTATTGAAGTTGTTTCGGAGTATACATACCTCGGGCAGATGTTGCAGTTTGGTAAAAACCACTTCGAGAAGGAGGCAAAGAGGAGGATTCAGCTGGGTTGGGCAGCATTTGGAAAACTATGTCGTGATTCAATGTTTGAAAACGAAAGTTTTCAATCAGTGCGTCCTACCCGTCATGCCATACGGAGCCGAAACGTGGACACTCACAGTACGGCTAGTCCACCAGTTAAAAGTCACTCAGCGAGCTATGGACCGAGCTACGCTCGGAGTTTCTCTGAAGGATAAAATCTGTAACAAGTTTATCCGACATAGAACTAAAGTTGTTGACATAGCTCAGAGAATTAGCAAGCTGAAGTGGCAGTGGGCTGGCCATATCTGCCGAAGAACCGATAACGGTTGGGGTAAACGAGTTCTTGAGTGGAGACCGCGGCTCGGCATACGTAGTGTAGGATGCCCTCTGGCCAGGTGGGGTGACGATCTGCGAAAGGCTGCTGGTAGAAGCAGGATGCGTCTAGCTCAGGACAGGGCGCAACGGCGCTCATTAGAGTAGGCATATTATGTCCAGCAGTGGACTGCAATAGGCTGATGATGATGATGATGATGAATGATATAGGTACCTACTAGCAGTAGTACCGGGGGGTCTACTCTAATTCAACGAAGTACGAAATTGCGTGTTTCGTTTCTTGCGATTTCTACTCGATAATACGATATTCGAACAAATAAACCAAGATTTCAACACAAAGTTCGTAATGTGTGACAGTCCAAACATTGCGCACCCTATTTCACAAAACATACGACTGAACTATTAGAATCGACAGTACAAAATTCCATCAATCGCATGAAACGAAACACGCAATTTCGTACGTCGGTGAATTGTAATAGACCCTCTGCACTATTTCACAAATCCACAGTATTGTAACATAATGTACAAAAAATATTATAACAATAAAATGTAGGGAATCTGGTTCCAAAGCACGTACTTATTAAATTTAATCATGTAGTTGGTACCTTCATAAATAGGAACGGAACTAAACATCCGCTGCGATAAACTATTTCTAATCAAGACCAAAGTACCTACATAAGTATACATCGTTGTAACATTATTAGATCAAATACATTCAAATTGGGTTAGGACATTGTGAAAATGAATTTTAAAATCTATGTTGGTAGTTTTGTGGCAGAATACATGTTCTGTCTAGGAATAGATTTGACTTGCCTTTGAGTTGACTTATAAATTATTATAGTTGTGGTTAATACGTCAAAAGACATCTTGCGACAGTTACAAGATATGTCCATTAGATAGATCGGTTCATATAATCAAAAGTAGAATAAAGTCATCGAGATATTATATACTTCTATGATCTGTCAATCTATCTTGTGCAATCAAGAATTTCTATCTATCTACTAGTCTTCAAGTGAAAACTGATAATAATCATCCAAGCGTAAATGCCAAACTTGCACTACTCTAGACCTTGCCGCTTGAAAAGTGTTCAAAGTCGGGGCAATTGACAGCGTGCGCCGGAGTTTCGCAGATGCAGACACTTTTTTCCACGTTTGTGGGTCTAGAGTTATAATATCTCAATGATTCAAGTAATATAGGTAACATTAAAATATCAGTTACGCTAAATGACATTTACGTCACTTAGTCAAAACAACGACATTATGAGAGTCCCGAAAATTCTCGATACTCTGACTTATCTATCCTCAGTTAGGAGCACGAATGCGCTAAAAGGGCATTTTATTTTTATTTTTAGATATAATCCAGTACCTAAATGGCTTACCCATTTCATCATCATCATCAGTCGGAATTCCTAAATGGCTTACCCATTTCATCATCATCATCAGTCGGAATTACTGTGATGCTAAGTCCATCAGAGTAATTCCGACTGATGATGATGATGAAATGGGTAAGCCTATAGAAAAAGTTTGCAACCCTAGGGAATTCATTCATTCCCCAGCCCGAGGTACCGAGCGCCATACATCAGACGGCATTCTCCTTTATGAAATTATATAATTATACATTCTATGTTTAAATTTTATTTTAACTAAGTGGTAACTGGTGATCTAAAAATCGGACCTAAGTTAAGCTAGCAAAGACGGACCGGAATCT
The DNA here is from genome assembly GCA_951804965.1 of Horisme vitalbata. Taxonomy (NCBI): domain Eukaryota; kingdom Metazoa; phylum Arthropoda; class Insecta; order Lepidoptera; family Geometridae; genus Horisme; species Horisme vitalbata. Next base: position 18,074,873 of record OX638093.1, read on the forward strand.
TACAAAAGTGCATAAATGCAATGAGTTGATTAACGTGTAGATCACATCAGTGAACGTTAGCATTTCAAATTGATAGACCTCGTTGACCAAATAAGTTTTGCAAAATGGTCAAGGCATTTTTAGGGTGATGTTACCGAATCGGTGAAACGAACCCCTAAGGGTTCGTTAGCGCTTGTGCACTACAAGAAATTTTACTGTCCGTCAATCCGAATTTTTACGGCAGTAAAAAAACTGATGATCGGCTTGTGCACTAAGTACAAGGGATGTATAATTAAGAAGCGAAACTAATGTCCAAATTGGATCGTTGGAAAGGCGACGGAAGGAGGCAATCATACGCAGGTTTGATTAGTAAGAATTACGGTAGTCAGACCATATTTAAGTTGTAGTTGGAGACACTGACAATACACGGCTTCCTTTTTTTTTTTTTTTTTTTATGCCAAAGCTGACAGACGAACAGACGGGCCACCTGATGGAAAGTGGTCACCGTCGCCCATGGACACCTGCATCACCAGAGGCGATACTGATGCGCTGCCGGCCCTTAAGGAAATGAAATACCCGCCTTTTGAAGGACCCCATGTCGTAGCTCTGAGGGAAAACCGCAGGAGGGAGTTCGTTCCACAACTTGCACGTACGTGGCAGGAAAGATCGTGCAAAGCGAACGGTTTTAGAAAACCAACCATCCAGGTGGTGCGGATGAAATTTGGTTTTGCGGCGTGTGGTGCGATGGTGAAAAGCGGCTGCCGGCACCAGATCAAACAATTCCTCAGAACACTCCCCAAAATATAGACGATAGAATACACAGAGAGATCCTACGTCTCTCCGCAAACTTAAAGGGTCTAGATCGTCTGTGAGCTTAGGACTGTCGACAATACGAGCTGCCCTGCGCTGTATCCGGTCAAGAGGAAGGAGTTGGTATTGGGGCGCTCCAGCCCAGAGATGAGAGCAGTACTCCACATGGGGACGGACTTGTGCTTTATAAAGCAACAGTCTTTGGTCCGGCGTGAAGTACCAACTCGCTCTGTTGAGGATGCCAAGTTTCTTAGAGGCTAGTTTGGCCTTACCTTCCAAGTGACTGCGGAATTGGACTTCACTCGATATGTCGACACCGAGGATTCCTATGCTCTTAGAAATGTTAAGGGGAGCGTTCTGGAATTTGGGAGCTACGATAAATGGGGCTTTTTTAGCGGTAAATGCGCAAACTTGTGTCTTAGCGGGGTTGAAGCGAACAAGATTGTGTTCACCCCAGTCTGAGACTTGGTCTAGAGAAGACTCAATTTCAGAAACAAGTTTGTTTCGACTCTCGTCCACTTGTCCCCGAGAAATGTTTGCGCGGCCTGCATACTGAGCGTCGCCAGTACTATCATCTGCATAACAATGAATATTACTAACATGTAACATATCATTAATATGCAGAATAAATAGGGTAGGCGACAGCACAGAACCTTGTGGGACGCCGGCATTTATTGGCTTTATCTCTGAGCAAGAACCGTCTACAACGACTTTAACGCTGCGCTCTGATAAAAAACTGGCAGTCCAGTTGCATAATTTCTCGGGGAGTCCATAAGCTGGTAGCTTCGATAAAAGTGCCTTGTGCCAGACCCGATCGAACGCCTTCGCAATGTCTAAGCTGACTGCCAGAGCCTCTCCCTTGTTCTCAATTGCCTCTGCCCAGCGATGAGAGAGGTACACAAGAAGGTCACCAGCTGAGCGACCATGGCGAAAGCCATATTGCCTGTCGCTAATCAGCTGGTGCTCCTCTAGGTACCCAAGGAGCCGGTCATTAATAATCCTCTCCATCACTTTAGAGAAAAGGGAGGTAATTGCGATGGGTCTGTAATTGGATGGGTCTGAGCGGTCACCCTTTTTGGGGATCGGGTGAACCAAGGCTATCTTCCACGAAGGTGGGACAATTTCTGTAGAGTAGGAAAGCCTGAAAAGGCGCGTGAGTACCGGTGCTAACTCCGGAGCGCACGTCTTGAGCACAATTGCGGGGATCCCGTCTGGCCCACTCGACTTTCTAATGTCGAGGGAAAAAAGAGCTCGACGAACAGTACTTTGCTTAAAAATAATTTCGGGCATCGAGCTCTCACACCTTGGGATGGTAGGTGGTGCATTTCCTCCGTCATCTAACGTCGAGTTAGAAGCAAAGAGTGTGCCCAGTAGATCGGCTTTCTCTTTAGCTGAATGAGCCAGCGAGTCGTCTGATTTGCGCAAGGGTGGAAGCGACGATTGACAGAAATTGCCCTCAACAGCTTTGGCAAGAGACCAGAAAGCACTAGACCCGGAAGGGAAGCTAGCCAGCCTCTCGCCAATGCGGCCGATATACGCGAACTTTGCCCTGGAAATTTGTTTCTTGAAGGATCTGGAAGCAGCGTTGTATCGTTTCTTCAATTCAGAAGTGTTGGACTCGTTGTTGTCTCGTGCTGCAGCCCAGGCACGGTAGGCGCATTGCTTGAGTTCAAAGAACTCGGAGCAAGACACACCGTACCAGGGCTGGGTCTTTCCACCAATTGGTACCACAGAGCTAGGAATGAAACATTCCATGCCTTGTAGAACCACATCAGCGACTGACTCCGCACAGGCACAAGTATCATCTGAAGAGAAACATAGCTGCCTCCATGGATAGGATGCATAGAACTCCCGCAATCCATCCCAGTTTGCTGACCTATAGTGCCAAACCCGACGTCTCCCAAGAGGGCGAGGATTAACTGGACGCGCGATCGGCACTTCCGTACGTACCATACAGTGATCGGATGACCCCAAAGGGGCATCGACCGAAATGTGGTAACCGTTAGGGTGGGAGGTCAGCAAAAGATCCAGAAGTGAGGCAGAGTGGTCGTCAACATCCGGTATCCTAGTTGGGGAAGATACCAGTTGAGTGAGCCCATACGCCAGGGCAAAGTCGTGTACAGCTCTTCCAGCGTGATCGGTGATTCGTGATCCTAGCCACTCAGTATGATGAGCGTTAAAATCACCTAGGATCACCACCTCCGCCGAAGGAAACTGCCGGAGGACATAGTCGGTTGTGTCTTGGACGTGCTCAAGGAGTCTATCGGTTTCATTATTACCGCTATGGGACCTATATAAACATGCATATATACGAGTTTGACCCCCGTAATCAACGCGTGTCCAAATTACAGATAGGTCTCTGCCTTCAAGGCTGTTCAACCGACGACAGCAGATATCCTCCCTAACAAACAAACATACTCCGGCTCGGGGCACAAAACAGTGTTCTAATTTGTAACCAGGGTAATTAAGGTATGATATGTCTGCCGGGGAGGATATTTGCGTCTCAGTGAGAAATAAAAGGGCCGGCTTTGCCGTTTCAAGATGGAAATGGACGGCGTTTAGGTTGGAATGTAAACCCCTAATGTTACAGAAGTCCAGCTGTAATGTGGAAAGGGGTGCCGCTGAGGAACGTTTATTTCTTTTAGTTATAACAGCCATATTATGTATCGGGTTTGGGGAAAAGAATGGCGAATTTCTGCCGACCTTAAAAGCAAAGGAGGGTCTCGTATTACTAGGTGGCATGATTGGGTTGTGTGAATGGCTGGCTCGGGGGACGGAAGGGCCCCCGATCCGACCCCGCGAGAAACCGCAGTGTTCCACTCTGGTCTCCTACTCCGGCACAACAGTGACTCACAGGGCTTTTAACATTGGCGGCGGGACAGCCTCCTGGGCTAGGATCACCCAGGTTCGGGTCCCCTTCGAACCAACGGGCAGCCAGCGGTCAGCCGTTTCATCGGGTCTCCCTGGCCCCCCAACCAACCCTTCACGCCCAAACACGTAACCAAGATTACTATGACCCAACGGATCCCAAGGCCATCAAAAATCCGCAATTCGCAGTGGGGAGGGGAGGAACTGGCACTCGGATTCAACAACCGGAACACACCCAAAGATGCTTTGCGGCTGATTTCGATCCGAGGGTGGTAGCTAGCCAGACGAATCCAGAGGATCCTACCACCAGCGGACTCCGTGGGGATTACACGGGGCGGAGTCAGACCACAGTGACCATTAAGGGACCGGAATGCGCCAGAGCCTCCTTCGCTATTCGGCAGGGAGCACCACGAGCAGGAGAGGTTGACTTTAGCTCCAAAGGTGTTATGTGAGCTACTTACTCCCCAAACTAGCTACTTCCTCCTCCGCGCCCGCCCTGCCTGGCCATGATTTTCACGGACGCAGTGCATAGCACTTTTTTCATTGCTGACATCTCGGACCGGAAAAAACGGCCCGGAATAAAGAAAAGTAAAATGTCGGACGGCAAAATTACGGATAGTGTACAAGGTACTATATAAATGTACTAGCGGCCCGTCCCGGCTTCGCACGGGTGGACATAAGATTATTTTTATATTTTTACCTTTTATTTATTTATTTTTTTTGTTGTTTTTTTTTACACCTTGGGTTACGATACTTTTAGTAAGGATCCCTAATCTTTTCTAGCAATAAATAAAGCCTATGTTACTCATGTTATGTAGCTTTCCAATGGTGAAAGAATTTGAAAGGACAATGGGCAAAAACGTATCGAACTTGGTCCAAGAGCCTCCACATGGTCATGTTTGTTCTTCCTATAAAATATTATGATTCTACGTTAAACAAGTAAACTTTTATGTTATCTATTTTATTATGAGCCATAACACAAAGCTAATGATCATGGATGTTTGGTCGCCTTCGCGGAAGTACAGAAGGTGGTCCGAGTCTAGGTAATGGTGTCCACTCCCTCTCTATAGACTTCACACAAAATGGACGGTAAGCTCCACTTCCAATTGTGTTTGTTGAACCTCAGAATGCTTCCGTTAAACGTAGCCAGGGTCAGGGGTTGTAGGTGGCCTACGTTAGCACGGGGATTCTTAGTACACCAAAACCCCGTGCCCCGTTGCCATGGCTGCTACCATGGCCAGGAATTTCTTATTGGTGTCCATTATTTAGGGGGATTATGCATTTAGAAGTTTACTAAACTATTAGCTATTAATTAGCTCTTTGAGTTTTTTTATAGAAAAGAGTGTATTTTTCAATGTTTTTATTTTGTGAAGGTACCTTATTAAATATTTGAATTGCCTTAAGATGTGTGCCTGTTCTAACTAATTTAACCTTTGTTTAAGGTAGGGCTAATTGTCCGTCCGTCTGTCACAGCTGATTATTTCAGATGAGCTACCGTCTTGAAATTTGGTATAGATTTAAAGTGGACTAAGTGAATAAGATTGCCAGTAAAAAAAAAAATTTTTTTCTGCCCCAAAGGGTCCAAAATAAGAAATTTTAAAATTTCAAACTGGGGCCGAGTGGTCGAGTGGCTTATCATATCAAATGGCATAATTAGCACAGCACAAAACATTTTTTTTATCATGCACAGTTTATGTTCTCTGATGAAAAACGTTAAAACGTTCAAAAAATGACAGGGTGGGGTGGGACGGTCCCCTTATCTCCGAAGTTTTGCAAAGTGAGAAACCTGTTGTTTTACTATAGAAATAATATAATATATAGTATGTTTCACAGGAAATTTGTAGCAAAGTCTCCAGTTACAACGGTTTTGTAGAAAACTTAACAAATGTAAGGAAAACGGTGGTCAAGCTATAGGGAGAGTTACACGGCCACCTGAAAGGCCTTGATTTGTCTATTCTATTACAAGTTTTATGTATAAGATATAAGACGTACAGTTTTAGAATTACGAAGAAAACTTACTAATTAAAAAATACAGCCGAATTGAGAACATCCTCCTTTTTTGAAGTCGGTTAAAAAACTACTAGACAATTCCTTCACTACAGTTTCAAATTGTGGTGATCAGCCACGTGGATGCAACTACCTATAAAAAATCTAAGAAGAAGAAGAGGGGTAAAAAAAATTATATCCCTTCGTACGTATGAGTGAGTATTAAGTGTGAGTGAAACTATATATTTCGCTCACTCACACTCACTTTTTCAATCTATCTCGCTCTTCAAAAACCTGTCATGACTTCATGACCCTTTATGTTTAGTTACTTACCTCGCAGATTTGTGTACCTAGAGTATTTTTTAAACTAGGAACACGATAACGACCTTGTTTTTTCACCGATAACGGCAAAAATACCATGACGGCAAAAATAAATAACAAAATACAAGAAAAACTAAAAGAGGAACAAAATACTGTTTTCGAGAGTAAATTAAAAGAATTAATAAATAAGTGTTATTACAGATTGGATGATTTTTTCAAAGACAAGCTATCGATATCAGACTAATTGAGTTTTATTTTGCTGCTCACCTATCACTTTCTAAATATAAACAATACCTACTTATTTTCAAAACGTAATCGGTCCGATGTGAGTATGTATGGATGAATGTTTGTTACTCTTTCACGCAAAAACTACTGAACGGATTTCGATGAAACTTGGAATATACATAGTTTGTGACCTGGATTAACACATAGGCTACTTTTTATCCCGGTACCACGCGAACGAAGCCGCGGGCAGAAGCTAAAGCTAGTAGTTAATATATGAATTAGACGCCTTTGACGTCACCCGCGGTGGACGAGTTTAATTCGCACTACGTCTGCCAGCTGGTGGGCCTGATGGGGAGCGCCGCCATTGGACACCTGCATCACCAGAGACGATACTGATGCTCTGCCCTAGAATATATATAGCTAATAGGATTACGAAGAGTGTGCGGAAAGAGAACATAGATAATGAGGCAGAATAAATAAGCCAGTGCCACGGAGGTCCTCTGGGTAGGTACCAAGATGTGACCACCTCACGGGCACGGATGGCCTATGCCATTAGTCAAAGTAGGTATTTATACTGTGCCATTAGTAGATATGTGTATAGAGTAGAGGCATACCATTATAGACATCCGGGAAACGGCAGGTTATATTAGGTATATATAACCATTATTTAGGTTCAACCAACCGCTGATAAGACAAGTTGTTAGTAAAAATCATACGAATCTTAGATGTAGAATTCGTATGGTTTTACTAACGAATTTCATTCTTAATCACCCCGTGTTACATCAGGTTTAAGATATGTTTATTCTCGTAAACAAATATATTTCATGAGAACTGTAAATAAGAATAGGTTATAAGATTTATCTGGGCGTAGGTAGGTACATACATAAGTATACAGTTAAGTTAAATCAGTAGCAGATAATAAAAATACAAATAGGAAAAAAAATAAAAAAGAGGATAGTTACGATCAACTCTTGATAGTTAATAAACTAGATATTTAAAAGATAAAATATTTATAGTACAAAGAAAATCTTTCTGCTTGGTTCGGCGAAGCGCAGTGCCGAAGGCGGACAGCGATGTTTCCTGATGATGCCTTATGGGGAAGGCGAAACATTGTCGAATTTCTGTTGAGTTTTTATAAAACTCGTCGGAGAGAGTTGGCGGAATTTGTACTAAATATTTTATCTTTTAAATATCTTGTAATGGATTTCCGCAAAGTCACGCCTGATTCAATTCATTAGTTAATAAACTATCAAAAGTTGATCACTGGTGACACAGATTAGTTGCAACTGGATAATACACATTTAGAGACTATTACGAATAAAATGTTACCTACAGATACCTACCAATTAACGTTATTAAATTTTCAGCTCAAAGCAGGCGTACCTATCGAAATTCACTTTTACTATAAAATGGTACATCAGATGTCCGCAGTTCTACCATTCTCAACAAGTCTGATCATAACTTTGTTATATTTCATCAGTAACATTGAGAGCACAAGTCATGATGCTACAACAAAAGAAAAACGAGAGAGTATAGAACCTATTTATCATTATAAAGGTAAATATATGTAAGTTATAGTAAGAAGGAGCATCAAATAAAGTGAGAATTAATTTACACAACCTATTTAACACTGGCACAGCTAAATCCCCTGGCGGCCGACGGCCACCTACATCAGAGGTTTTCTTCCTTTTCCCTTCCACAAAATAATGAATTGTAAAGTATGTATAGCATAGCTAACCCACAACTGGGTGTATTTCTAGTCAGCATACATTTTCGGTACCACTATTATAGAAATCTTAACGCTTTGAGCGCTGAATAAAACAACCCTCCATGTTCACCAGCATTAACATGGCACAATATGGAGGGTTGTTTTGGCAAGCAGTGGACGTGTAAACCGATTTCAGTCTCTGCGAAACGAATGTTTAAAAGATCTGCAGATATTTTTTCCGGGCCTGCGTATTATTGTACACGTACCTACCTACTTACCATTGTTAATTAATAGTACCTACCCATACCCACGCACGACAAAGAAGAGAGTCCTAACGTGGGGACAAATATATGCAACTTTGGATGACATATTATATTCTTATGGTATGGGTTGCTAAACGGGATGCAATATCATCATCATCAGCCTATAGCAGTCCACTGCTGACATAGGCCTCCCCCAATGAGCGCCATTGCGCCCTGTCCTAAGCTTGACGCATCTAGCTTCTACCAGCAGCCTTTCGCAAATCGTCACTCCAACGCCGCGCCGGAAGGCGTCCTACCCTACGTAAACAGGATTAGGCATCCTTAAATTCGAATATTTAATCATCTTGATTCTTTTCATTACTTTACAGGGAATGAAGCCTTCCTTATCAACACAACAGGATGCTATATACCAAACTACGGTAAACAACTTGTATTTTTGGAAGCTGTTAATCACAAATTAACATGTCGTCCTAGAGCTGTATTTATCAGTAAACAATATCAAGGCTGGCAGAAAAAAGTGCTAGTTTTTAAAATAGATAGAGATAAAATGAGACTTTATTCAAAAGGCACTGAAAAGTATGAATGCTGTTACAGTTTTGCTACCCGATCAGACGAACCTGGTTATGAAGATAATCAGCTAAGGTATACATTTTTATAAGAACTTCTGAGAAATGATTGAAATAATGACCCTTCTGGACTGTTGAATTATTAAATTGAATTATTTTCAGTTACAATAAATGCAAGATATTTCAAAGTGGAGCTAAAGCAGAGCTGTCAGAGGAAGTGATAATAGTTAAATGCTTTACTCTATTCATACAACCAAACGAAACATTGCCAAGAATCATATACGAGGATGCTTACATATTTGTTAAAAAGCAGAAAATAAATTCTATGAGGTACAATGAAAAGAGCTGGAATGTACTGCTAATAGGAATTGATACTATGTCTCGAGCAAGAATCATCTCTGCGATGCCCAAATTGGTCAAATATCTGAAGGCACAGGGCTGGTTAGATTACAAAGGATATCAGAAGGTATGATTATGACGACATTACAGAATAGGTACGATGAGATAATTTACCAATTTATCTAAGTAGTTAGGTACGACCTGCCTAAATAAGTATATACCTAATTATTTTATTTTTCAGATTGCATCTAATACTTTTCCCAATTTTGTGTCGTTAATGACAGGAAAAAAATTGAGTACAATTGATTCCGCCTGTAGCTTAGGTATGCACACCTGTAACGATTTGTTGGCGTGGAGCACTTTTCGCAAAAACGGCTATATCACGGCCTTCGGAGAAGATAACACCTGGTTGCCCCATACGTTTTCTAAATACGATGGCTTTGAAACACCACCAACTGATCATTACATGAGACCATTTTTTTTAACTGGAGAAAAGAAAGTAGGAAACTTCATTTGCACCAAGCATGAACGTTCAGCGATTAACATATTCAACTACGCCTATGACTTCTCTACTACGTATATTAAGGATAAATTCTTTGGAACTTTCTGGATTAACACTTTCAGCCACCAGAAAGATTATTTACCTTCACTCTTCGATAACGATACGAAACATTTCTTTGAAAAAATAAGTCCTACAGGTATTTTGGATAATACATTCATAATATTATTGAGTGATCATGGAAATCGATTTGGCAGGAATAGACTTAAAATAGAATCCTTTTATGAAGAAAGATTGCCCATGTTGTTTATATGGGTACCTAAAAAATTTCGGACAGTGTACAAAAAGCAATATTATAATCTTCAACTCAATCAGAACAGATTAGTGACGCCATACGACTTGTATCTTACATTATTAAAAATATCGAACATGGCAAGGTCCGTTGATAGAGCGTCGGAGGCTTGCCCCTTGTGCAGGGCTCTATTTGAAGAAATATTACCGTCTAGAAGTTGTGCTGAGGCAGGCGTCAGCGAAAAATGGTGTTGTTGCCATGATATTAAAGCTGTTAAGACGTTAACTGATATTGACGCAGTTAATAGTGTACAATTCCTCGTCAGTTATATTCAAAACTATACTCTTTTAATAGAAACGAAGGAATGTACAACGTGCCATCCGTTAACTCTGGATACCGTTCACAGAATACATTCATACGTTAATCAGAATAATCAGAAATATTATATTATCGCTTTACAAATGGCTGTAAACGAAACTACGAATACAAGAATGAAAGTAGTAACTAAAATGTCTTACGAAGCGACTGTATCCATTAAAAATAGAAAATTATCAATTTTAGATTCTATTGAACCAATATCAGCATACCATAGTCGAAGTCACTGTATCAAACACTCGCATGACTTTGGTTTCTGCATTTGCAAGCCTGTGAATTGTTACGCGTTTAAATAAATAAATAGATCTTATAATTATAAATACAATTTCACTGTAGGTTCTATATTCATTACATGTCTAAGACAATTGTTTTTATATTAGCGCTGTGTTTAGTAAGTTTTATATTACCCATGTGTTTTATTGTCCAATAAAACAATGTGAACCTTTTTCGTGTGAAACCTATTCATCAGCCGTAGAGCAATTCAGTTGCGATGAGACGACAGGACACCTAAGAGACGAATAGAGTTCGTGTAGTAAAAGTAAGTTTTAAATATTAAAATATTTTTTGTAATATTATTTGCATCTTCCTTTTAATTACAGACAGTTCGCTTGATAGGCACATAGTAAACATCTAAATTACAGCTTCAATGAAACGAAATTCCATGTAATTACTATCAGTAGGTACTTACGAAACCTTCTCGTTCATGAAGCGCAGTTCGGAGTTTCAGCCCTCAGATTGTCAACTGAAACTGCAATATTGTGCCTCAAACCTGCTACCCAATTCAATACTTCAGTGTTTGCTTTTTTCTGGATTTTTCAAATGCATTTGTCCTCGTTTCCTACGGCACTATACAAGCTGATGACGGATACCAATGTTCCAAAAGAGCTGATTAAATATTTTTAAATTTTAATACGAAAACTAGAATATCGTGGGGTGGGCGGTTTTTATTTTTTTTTTCTATTTTTCAATAACCTATCTTATTATTTTTCAGGCCTTGTACCTACTGAATATTTGACCTAAAATCCCTTATGAATTATTTTTCGAGCCTGTTCATATGCTTGTTGTCTGTTCATATCCATGAGTTGCTATGTTTCAATTTCTATTATGGTATGGAGAAAAATGTTACGACAATTCAGCGAAGTAATAGAGACTATATTTATAACTACAAAGGTAAGTACACAAGTAGGTACCTAGGTACGTTTTGATTTTGGACAGGTAAGAAAAGTAAAGTAAGTAAAATTATTCAATGTTATTGATCAAAATCAATAAAGTAGGTCGTACCTTTTCATATTATTGCAGGTAATTAATTATCATCATCGTCTTCATCATCATCCGCAACCCAACTTCACCCACTGCTGTGCGTGTGCCAATTTCCGATGGATGCAACATCATCCGCTCTAGGTAGACGTTTCTGTACCCAGTTCTTGCACGCCATTATCGTCTTACGCCACCTGCCATCATCTCGCTTTGCCAGGTGTCCTGACCAACTCAATTTTCATTCCATTATGAAGACGGTCTATAGGTAAGCTTGGCACGCTCCATGGCTCTCTGTGCACCTCTCATCTGTGAGCTGTATACCAGACTGAGACAGAGAAGAGAGAGACAGAGCTGTCGGCACAGTAAGAATTGGTGGCAGTTTTTACTGGTTATAAAAGCGGGTCTTCAGACATTGTGATATTTCAGCTGACTTGAGAATGTATACCATTCTCCCGAATGCAGTAAATTCTAGTAGCATTCTTCGAGTGATCTCCTTGTTCTGATGACTTGATGTCTGATTGTCTTTGCCAAAGGATAAATTATGTCCATGATAGGTAAACATAACGATACTAATCACCATCAAGGTTCAAGCGCCTGATCCAAAATTGGCGATGAGGTGCTTCATCAACCTTGGGATCTGTGACGCCAGAAATATTAGCCATAGTAATCTTCATCTTTGACTTATTCATCCGATCGAAGGCCTACCAAGATTGGTTGGTGTTGCAAGATTGCAATATCTTGGAGATCCTCAATTTTTTTACAATAAGTACTAGATCATCTGAAAACCAGGTAGACATCATTCATTTTAATTCAACAGTTTTCCCGATTCAGAATTTTAACACGTTGACTACTGGCCTCGGATATGACGCTACGCGCCATGCCCGAGGAACACGTCCTGCAGCTGGTACGGTGACGGTGTGTTATACTTTATACAGCACTCAAAACGCCCTCCATACAGATCTAAAAACTTTTGGTGATATGTGTCTTTCTCTCGCACTCCCCGTTTGATAGGCTCAGGATTAGATAAGTCGTGCAGAGTGCTTCGCGAGTTGAATACAACTCACGGAACACATCCATATAATTATATGTATTCACATATATGCAGATGATCTGCAAATTTATTGCCAAGCTCCATTTGACAATGCTTCTATTGCTATCAACACTATTAATGACGACTTTCGAAGGATCTTTAATTGGAGTATTGGTCTCGAGATTAATCTCGCTCTCGTTTATTGACTAAAATAAATATTATGAGTACTATTCCCCCAGTTGCTTTAGCGGTCCGATCAAACCTTTCAGGAAACTAAAAAAATTGGGAGTGATCAGCACTTATCTTGGAGTCTTCAACTAAGGTAGCCGCGGCATATAAGGCCCACCTAACTTGAAAGTGATAAAAATCGTGTATAACAGGACTAATGAGGTAAAAACTGGGTTAATCCTAAACTTTGGTTCAATATGCTAGTATGTAAATAAAAAAATAAAATGCTATAAAATAAAAAGTTAAAGTTATGCCCATTCAAAAAAAAACCTTCCTTTGGGCCTTATTTTACCATAGCAGTAAAATATGGCCCACTACAAAATTCAGTTTTATTTGCGAAGTGGTCAAAGAAATATGATAATGTAGTTATGGGAATACCAATAAAAATACAACATTTATAATCAGTAACCATTTTATTCAAAAAACCAGTCATTGGGCCTTATTATATATTGGCTTATAGGGGGTTATAATGGCCTAAAGGATATTTTGGCAGCATTTACATACGTATGTACATATGAGCTTTTAAATCTCTTCAAACACTTAATATTACTTATTGAACAGCATCCTAGATTTTTACGGTAATTCCACTTTTTAAATGTTTTTTTAACGTTCGTCGGGATATTATAATGAACAGATGCAGTACGTTGTGTGAGTTGCCCTCACAATGGACCAACTGGAGTCCAATTGCGGAAAAGGGAGTCCATTTACATTTACATGTGAGTTGCCCTCGTTGAACTGCTAACATAGCAGATTGAAGATTTGCTTCCATCCATAAAGATCTTTTGGGCGGCTTGTTGGCTATATCTGCAAAAACAAACACAAAAATATTAGGCTAATTGACTTCATTCTCCTTAAGGAAAATAAGGCCCAGCACTAGTTTTGCTGGGCCTTATTATCCTAGAGGTAAGTTCAGCAAGAAACCCCAACATATCGAAACAAACAGATATTTACGTAAACAAGCATTGAAATCACACTGAGCTTGACCTAACATACGATCTGAACCAGTAATTTTGTACCAAAGTAATAAAAACAAAAAGAAACTTACAGTTTTCTGCATTCACATCTTCTAAAATCACGTTGCACGTCTCACTTTCACAACTTAGAGCTTGTCACTGACAAGATGGTGGCACCAGCCCGCGGTTTGTTTACGCGATGGGGGTTTATGCTCATGGAGCATGTGTGCGTGTAGACGGAAGCAGGTTTTAGTCAGCCGCGCGAATTCCGAAAGTGGGCTTTATTATGCCGCGGGCTTTAATTACCTCAGGTACCTTACAATCAGTTAGCCGTTAAATTTATGCGTCAGCAGCGTCTCTTAACAGGCTCCGTAATTTTTTACCTACTGCCACCAAAGTTGTGCTTGCACAGTCTCTTTTAATGCCTATCATTGATTATGCCGACATATGCTACTTAGATCTCACTAAGGAACATCTTGATAAGCTAGAGCGCCTTTAAAATTTTGCACTACGGTACATATTTGGACTTCGCAAATTTGACCACGTTTTCCAGTTCCGCGTTAAACTCAAGTGGCTTCCGATTCGCCTCCACCGAAATACTCATATTCTTTCTCTACTATTTAATACGTCTTCCCCACCGTATCTCAAAGAACGTTTCGAGTTTCTCTATAGCTCCAATCCTCATTCACTTCGGTCTACAAACAATATTAGTCTGAAAATACCTACTCATTAATACCACATTTTATACAGACTCATTTTCAGTCCAGGCTGTTCGGCTTTGGAACGCCTTGCCGGTATCTATAAGACTTACTCCTTCATTGGAATCTTTTAAAAACGTGTCAAAGATTTTCACCTTCATCATTCACATCGACGCTTAGTTAAATAGCATATTATTGATAATTTAATTGGCTTTGAAACTATATTTATACTTGGTCTATTATATAAGGCTATGTTCAAAATCATATTTAATAGTATAGGTAGGTACTACAATATAATTGTATTTTAATATGTAGGTAGTAGGTATATCTTAAATAGTTATGTAATTCATTTTTGTATTATAAGCTCATTTCTTCATTGTACCTACATTACTATTTCATTTCTCTGTTTTTGTAAATTTTAGGGTGACGTTACCGAACCGGTCAAACGAACCCATAGGGTACCGCTTTGTCCGTCCGTCCGTCTGTCACAGCTGATTATTTGTGGGACTACTAAGGTTACCTGTATTGAAATTTGGTATTGATTTAAAATGCACCGACTGAATGAGATTGCCAGTAAAAGAATAAAAAAATATTATCATTTTGGGTCGAGTGGCCATATCATATGAAAGGGGTCAATTAACCCAGTATAACTCACTTCTTTTTTTATATGATGCATGGTTTTCATTCACCATAACCCTACCAAAAACAAAACCTACCAAACCTACTAACTCCGGATTTGAATTGGAAAACTATAATATCAGCTATCAAGTGAGTGCAACTACAGAGTATTAAATTCAGACAAAAGAAGAACAGGCTAAGAAACTAGAAACTATACGAATAAAAATCTGTCACAAGGTTGTAGGTACGACAAGAAAACTAATGCTCAAAGAAAAATCAACGCCTGAGATCAAACATAACTTTATCGTACATTATTTTTTACAGGGACTGAACCCTTTCTCATCAACACGGAAGGGTGTTACATTCCAAACTTCGGTAAAAAACTTAAATTCAAAGAGGCTGCTGATAGAAAATTATCGTGCAACCAAAGAGCTATATTTTTGGAAAAAACATATAAGCGAGGGATAATCAAAGTAATTTTCAGAATAGATAGAGCCAAGATGCTAAAATATATTAAGAAGAACATTAAATATGCCTGCTGTTATAGTTTCGTTGTTCGATCTACTAAAACTGGTCATGAAGACAATACAATAAGGTTTGTATTTTACCTACGATGTTCGAAACCAAAATGTTATACCTTCTTCCTGACTCTAGGGGAATGTGCAGATCAATATTGTTTGACATATTTTATGGGCACGAGCACTTCAAGAGACAAAAGGAATGTTTTGTCTAGCTCAATTACTCATCACATACGGTAATGGCTAGATAAACCATAGGGTCTGGCCACAGTGGCCACCTACGCTATTCTTCTTTATTCTAAGCAACTAATCCAGATGCCTCATTTTCTAACTCAGTTGCAAACCGAAACTTTATTTGTAAACTTTGAAACACATTTGTTGAAATTAAAAGAACGTCAATTTGACAAACTGTCAAAATTTGTAAAAACAGGACCGGTGCTTATCATTTCAGTGTGCAACTGAGTTAGTAAATGAGGCCTCAGATAACATTTTATGAGATATTTTGCAATCTTTGATATTTCAGATACGAAAAATGCATTAAATTCACATCTGGCTCACAGGCAGTTCTTAAACAGGAAGTAGTAGTGGTACAATGCTACACCGAAACCAAAATATCAAAAACCTTTTACAAGGATTCTTACATATTTGTGAAAAAGCAAAAAATAAACTCAAAAAAGCATATGAAGAACTGGAATATACTGCTTATAGGAATAGACACCATGTCTCGCGCGAGAATCATCTCGGCGATGCCTAAAACGGTTTCATATTTGCGGGCACAGGGCTGGTTAGATTACAAAGGATACCATAAGGTAACTAAATGTTATTATGTAAACATGCTCAAGGATTAAATTTATCGAAGAGGTCGTCATGCAGCATATCATCTTAGGCCTCTCAATAACAGCACCGGACAACGGGTCAGTTTGTCGGTTGTCCACGTCAACCACGTCAGGTCAACCACGTCAGGTTCACTGTAACGGACCGGTGGCTATCGCACAGTATTCTTTAGATTTGTATAGAGTTTATTCACGCACAGAACTTTCTTCCCGTCGACAGCCAACGCGACGGGCCCCTCGGCACAAAAGAAATTATGTTTTTTTGTGCCCTCGGGCATTTCGGCCAAGCAAATATATAGTACAGTTTCTGCCTAGTTTGGGATATTGTTGACCGTGTGTGAAATGTCCCGTATATTTACTTATTTATTTATAAATAAGAATTAATTAATCAATTTAATATAATTTAAACAAAGTTAAAAATATCAGTTATAAAATATACATGTAAGCAAAATAGGATTTACCTACTTACCCACATTTCAACAATCCGAAGCACCGCTATTCTGGCTTTCTAGACAGCTCTGACAAAAACGTACTCGTACTAGCTCATACAAAGAAGTAGCATAGGTACATAAATTTCCATCAGGACTTTTATTAAGACTCCATTCCATAAGACATCGACTTTTTTAAAGTGTTATTATTTTTCAGATTGGCGATAACACTTATCCCAATATAATGGCATTACTCACAGGGAAAAAACGGGCGACAATTGACAGATCATGTAAACCAGACATGCACAATTGTAATGATTTATTTGCATGGAGCACTTTACGGAAAAGTGGCTATATTACAGCATATGGAGAGGATAACATAAAACTGCCTGATACATTCTCGCCTTTCAATGGCTTTAAAAAACCACCAACTCATCATTACATGCGGCCACTGTTCCTTACCGGTGAGACAAAGCGCGGCAACTTTATTTGCACCAAATATCAACCTTCAGCTAAACACATTTTAGATTATGCGTATGAGTTCGCCCAAACTTATTCAAAAGAAAAGTTCTTTGGTACATTTTGGATTAACACCATCAGCCACGAACTCGTCTATTTGCCTTCGAAATTCGAGGAGGATACCTTAATGTTTTTTAAAAAATTACACTCATCTGGCATTCTAAATAATAGCTTCGTATTTTTCTTGAGTGATCATGGATTCCGCTTTGGACCAATGCGGCTGCCGATGGAGTCTCACTATGAAACGAGTTTGCCCATGTTGTTTATATGGGTACCCACTCAATTCAGAAAGTTGCACGAAACAAAATATTACAATTTACGAATGAATCAGAACCGATTAGTTACACCTTACGACATGTATTTAACATTGGTAAAAATTGCGAATATAACCAATTCTGATATAAAATCGGAAGCTTGTCCATTGTGTAAGGATTTATTTGAAGAAATTAAATCATCTAGGACTTGTGATGAGGCTGGTGTCAGCCAAAAGTGGTGCAGTTGCCATGTTTTGAAAAATGCTGATAGTTTACTTGATAAAGACGCGATAAATAGCGTACAATTTGCCGTTTCCTACCTAAATAACAAAAATCGCCATATTGAAACACGTCGTTGTACTGGGTGTAGTCCTTTACGCCTGAACAGAGTTTTAAGAATACATTCATATAAAAATGTAAATAATAAGAAAACTTATATTATAGCATTTGAAATGACTGTGGATAGTAGAAAAAAATATATGCCGAAAATATCATTCGAAGCAACGATAGAAAACAAAAATAATATATATTCTGTTTTAGGTGGTATTGACACCGTGTCACCCTATTACTCTAAAAATAATTGTGTCAAAAAACGGGCTGATATTGGATACTGTGTTTGCCGCAATGTAAAATGTGCCAAATATTTAAAACACAGTGGATGAAAATAATTAAGTTCATTTATTTTTTGTCAGATATGCATTATGCATGCTTATCTAATTTATTGACAGTATCAGTATCTTTATAATTTTTTAGGTGCTAATTAAAGGTAAAAAAAACACTTTATAAGATAATTTCCGTATGAGCAATTGAGCATACAACGAGAAGAGCCCGTTCACACATAGTCTCCGTATTTACGGTACCCGTTTGAACGGATACGACAAAAGAATGTGCTTTGTTCACACATAGACATAACTATGTATGAACGGGCTCTAAGGTTTAAAATAATAATTATTAATTAATTATTATATTGTTTGATTACTTAGGTACAGTCAGCTACAGAAGTCGATTAACAAAATGTGTTTTCAAAATCGTTATAGCTTTAAAAAACGACAGACGATAAGACATTTTTTAACTAAAAGGTAACAATTCAAGACAGAACTTTTCTCTTATCGGTTTAGCCAGAAGTTTGATACCTATTTGCAGAATAAGGACCTCTTTCATCATCGTTAAGTAACATTAAACATGACATAACATTAAGATGACTGCCGGTTAATTGACAAGTTCGCTCAGAGATTTGTCACTTTAACCAGCTAATAGCTTACTTTGTCGTTACTTGAAGATGGTGAAATAGGCCCATAATGTGATTAGAAAAGTGTCAATCTGCTTTTGTCACTGCCTGTATAAGTTACTACATATTTTAGGGGAACATATTTATCTATATTAATAAATATATTTATTACAAAATACTATGAAGCATTCTATTATTTACTCACATTTCAAAACATATCTATTTATTAGTTGGTGACTAAATTATTAATAGGTAGAAAATTAATATTAAATTATCAACGGTAATTTTGACAAGATTTGTGGATTCTATCGTTTCATTCTATGATATTACATTAATCATCATCATCATCGTCACGAACCTATATTATCAGTTCAATGCTATACCCCTAGAACGAGTTACACAATACAGAAACGGTCCTTTTCGTTTTCGAGCTCAATTTTAATGTATGTTATACGGAAATTACTGAATAAGATTCAAATGTAAACTGATCAAACGACATAGGTAATGTAATCTACTTGCTAAGTTAACAATGTTTTTCACTTAACAGTCAGGTAAGTGCCGAAAAAAAAGTAACTTTAAAATTTAGCTCGAAAACTTAAAATATGAACCTTTTCGTATTAAACAACTCGTACAAGTGATACTGGACAGTGGACAAAGGTCTGTCCCAAGGTAGGCCACGTCCACACTTGAACACACGTTTTCGTTTTTTATCCCGTTGATAGTTTGATACCCTATGTACTAATATTTATCATCATCATCATTATCAGCCTATAGCAGTCCACTGCTGGACATAGGCCTCCCCTAATGAGCGCCATTGCGCCCTGTCCTCAGCTCGACGCATCCAGCTTCTACCAGCAGCCTTTCGCAGATCGTCACTCCACCTGGCCGGAGCACGTCCTACACTACGTAATGCCGAGCTGCGGAACTCGTTTACCCCAACGGTTCGTCAGATATGGCCAGCCCACTGCCACTTCAGCTTGCTAATTCTCTGAGCTATGTCTACAACTAGTTTAGTTCTATGTACTAATATTGGAAACTTGAAAGTTTGTGTGGATGTATTGGATGTTTGTTACTCTTTCATGTTAGAACGGCTGAACAGATTTGGATGAATATTTAAATATACATAGATTGTGACCTGGATTAACACTTATGTTTAACACTTTTTATTTGCCACTTTTTATGCATGATAGTTCCAAAAGTTACATAATAAATATAGTAAATAATAATTCCTAACACTCATCATTATTTGTAACAATATTTGTAAACTACGAACCTATAATCTATATAGATAGGTATACCTATTACCTACGCAGATACCTCTGTCCCGCGCCGGCATTCGAATAGCACCATACTTAAAACCTACTGGCCAAGCTAGGTCCTTTCTATAAATAGGATTTAATTTTCGGAGTATGTATATAGGATTTTTTTTAAATAATGTAGCACCAATAAAAATGTAAATGTATACCTACTACGGGTACATCATACAAATAAAATCAGATCAAAATTAGTTACTTACTGATTGTCTTTAAAATTATTTGAGTCAAGAGAATGATAAATCTTATTTAATAGAATTACTTTTAGATTAATTGCAAAAAAAATTTCCTTCACTTCACTTCTTTATTAATTGGCTTCTGGGATAGTTTCCACAATTTCGCCAGTATCAAGTATTCATGGGCTATATAAGTTATCCTGGTAATTTGTTATAAAATGTTACAGCCATCAATGTGAAATGGCTTTGTCATTTCTATCTAAAATAAATAAGTTAGACTTAGGATATAATTTAAGAATTATTACTTATTGATTAAAAATACTGAGATCGTAAGCATTTTCGCATCGATTACACGTGGCAATACGGTTTTATAGTCATGTTTTTTCTATACCTACCCGTGGCTTGAGTGCGAAAAACATACCATTAATATACTCCATTTTTGTACGGAAATGTCAAAGTTTTACAAACTTCCCGCTAGGGGCGCTGATCCATTTTCATACAAAAATATATTTAACGCAAACTTGGTAGTAAGGTGTTTTCCACAGAAATAGTGTAGCAACAGGGTGCCTAGTGCGAGTTTTTTTACCAGCTCGATCGCGTTTGCGTTTACGGAAATTTGTATAGAAAGGAGTCAGTGCCACGCGTTTTACACTAGATGGCGCTACCTCGATTCCATATAAATTTGCGTAAAGGCAAACGAGATCGAGCTGGTAAAAAACTTGCACTAGGCACGCAGAGGCTCGTCACGAAGACTAACGAGAAATTATTCGCTAAACAGACGTACAATTTTGCCCGAGGAGAAACTGTAGATTCAAAATAACGCATCTCAATAGCCATAATTTTTCGTTACGCTTACGATTCGTCAGGTTAAATAATCGTTATCCCCCTACTGTTATAAATAAATAAATGAATGAGAACTTATTGGCATCGGAAGTGCACTTTTAAATGGGTTTACAAGATTAATGAATAAAATTCTTAAATCCATTTTGGCACAATCAAATTACAAGCTGTAAACCCATAGGTATCAAATGTAATGTAATTTCAGATAATTTGACCGCTACATTATTCTTAGATGAATGAACTATTAATTTATTACCTTAAGCAAGTATGCTTTTAACTAAGCTCGGTGAACGAGGTTGATTTGGATATATCACAAATAGAGAGAGCTGAAACACGGCGAGCATTGCACCCAAGAAATTTGGAACCTGGAATAAATACATGGATTTATAAAAGTCGTTACATAGAACGAGATTTATTAAGCCAGTAAGCAAGTCATAAAGAACACTAGTGTTTTTTGAGACAATGGCTGTTTATGAGATAAAAAAATAGAAGACCTACCTACATGAACATTACTTCTCTGTATGCTCAAAACGCGAATCTACGCGAAACAGTAAATTTTCTATTATATACGAGTTGCATGATACGAAAACTTTCATAATTTTCATTTTCAAGCTCATTTTTAATGTAACTTTATTTACTCAACTGGTTTTAAATGGAACTGAAATCGAGAACGTAATCTTCTTGCAGATTATAGCTCCAAGTACCTCTTTAACGAAAAAAGTTATTTTAAAATTGAGCTCGTGAACTATGAAAGTTTTCAAATGTGCAGCTTCTACGAAGGGGTACTGATATACTGTAATATTCGTAAGGAAAAAATTTGGCCAATGACCAAGTTATTTTGAATCTAATCTTTCTCATTGGCCAAAATTTTACTTCTACTATACAAATACTTTTTCACTAGTCTTCGTGATCGAGCCTCTGATTTACTGTCTTGCGTAGTTTCGGGTTCCGGCATAGCCTTTCGCAAATCGTCAAACCACCTAGCCGGAAGGCGTCCTACATTAAAATAATATTATGATGTTTGGATCATTCAAACAAAAAAAGATATAATATGGAGAAGTAGTAGTAGAGCTCTTTGTGGTTGCCTATCTCTGCCGTGAAGCAGCTGTGCTGTGGAGCAGCTGATAGTTTACGTTTCCGGTTTGAAGGGTGTGGGTGCCGGTGAAATTACAGGCACAAGAGGCTTATTCATCTTCATGCCTCAGATAATGGATGCAGGGCGTTGCATCATAGTGCACATTCCAAAAAAACGTGATCTACGATGCAATACTTTGTGATAGGTAATGGTTACTACTTAACATTAGGTGGGCCATGTGCTTGTTCCATTTTCAAATACCATTTTAAAAAGTATGTAAGGAAATATATTAAAGATACCATACAGGGTGTAGTCAGAGGCAAGACCAAACATTACATTCAGTACACATCCTGTACTAAATGTACTAATATCTATATTGGTGGACTAGATATGATTATTCAGTAAATGAATGAATGGTATAAAAAGGCATTATAAAACAGTTCAATGTTGTATTATACTAGAGGTAACAATGTCTTACCATCAGATAAACATCCTCTTGAATAATTCCATACAGCAACCAGAGAGAAGAAACGAAGAATGACATAAGTATCATGGGGAACGGAAGGCATGCAGTGTTCTTATGCTTTATCACATAGAGCAGTTTGCTCATTGGAGCTGCTATTGTCAGGACAGTTAGAGAGCAAGCTGACAGACCTAAAAATACACATTACTTACTGTTATTAAATATAAATATAAAAAAATAAATGTTTGTATGTTTGTCTTCTATGCATTCCAAAACCATTGATTGATACTTAAAAAGGGTGTTCTGGGGACTTGGGGTTTCCTGGGCCAAACATTGATATAAATAAAAAAGTAAGTTTGTATCTTTCTCCTCTACCTATGCATTCTGAAACCACTGATCAGATTGAGATTTACAAGTATACATGCAAACGAAGTTCCAAGCGGGCTAGCTAATGAATATGGCCTCTGTGGCACAGTGGTCGAAGGTCAGTCTTAGACGCAGAATGTTACAGGTTCAATTCCTGCCGCGGAAATTCCTGCTGTGGTTCTCATAATACAAGCTCTGCTTAGGGACTACATGGTGCTGTGTGATAGTGTCCAGAATTAGTATATTATTATATAAACATTAAAGTGTTGCTAAATATAAATTATTGACTTTTTGTGAGCCAAGTTATTAACTTGGCGTGCATAAGGCCCACACCAGTTGACTAAACTGCCAAACTAATTGAATGCGCAATTCAATTCTTGATCAGTTACATTACCCACCAGTTTTGAGAAATTATTAAAGTGGTATCAGTTGTAAGTATACTTACAGGCTCTTGTTTAAGAATGTTGATTAGAGAACCTTCAAACTCACCTAATCTATCTAGTAGTATCTCATTGTTATCTTCTGTAGAAACATATCCAAAAACAAACAAACTGAAGACTAAGCAAGCACATATTTGTTTCAACAGGGATGATTTTTTAATTGTGTACTTGTAAAATACAATCACATACAGAATCATCAATATAAGACCAACAATATTAACAAATATTATTTTATCGTCGTGTTTAGTTAATCCGTATAGAAGCCATAGACCGGCCCTGAAACAAAGACAGACGTAGGTAAGTAGAAAAATTCACCTTATGTTTATAAATTTAAATAGCATTGAGATATATAACATAGATTGTGTATTTTTGGTTCTATTTTACTCACGATAAAAGGCCACATATAAACGGTAAAGGTGAAGTTTCCGCAGTGGTTTTGGTAACCACATATTGTTTACACACCAAGCTGTAACATAGTCATAGTCATTATTAATATTAAAACATCTGGCGCAGCGTAAAATAATTGTAAAAGATTACAAAAATAAAGTTAATTACATGCCAGATAAAAATTGTAATATTGTTGTAGCTACAGCTAGAGAGCTAACAAAACCCTTGAAATCCGCTAGATGCATGATGTGGCATCCGTTTTCAGGATTATTTCATTCAATATTCAGAAAAATCCATTCCTAATTCTGAATTTATTTTTTGTCAACTCAACAGACGAAAACAAACAAGCTCAAGCAGTGTTGCCGTTTTTTATTTGGAGAAAATGCTAAAACTTTTCAAATGCTAATGCCATTTTGTGTCATTGAAGAAAACGTGAAAAAAGTGCTGGCAACATTTAATGATGTTGTTTTCTCGGTCTAGGGCTGCCAAGCTGGTTGCTTTTTGGCTAGAACTAGCCAATTAATGAAGATTGCTAACAACCGGGATGTATTGGGTTATCTGCGGCTCATTCTTGCAAAATTGGTATAGAACCTATTATTTTTAATGTTTGTATACCTACTTGTACCCAATCTTTTGTAAGAGAAAATAAACGTTCTTTATTATTCTACCAAGCCGGCCTGTGTCAAGCGGTAGTTTTTGAGTTTAAAACGATGAAAACCTTCAATCTCTCACCAGTGGCTCCCAGTAGATGTCTGTATGCATCGGCCATATCCCGGTAACCACGGTCAGCTCGTGGACTATCCTGGTGAAGGGGGGGCCTCACTGCATCAGCACTGAAGCCCTAGCGGTTGACCCTCGCTTAGTGCACTAACTTTGAATTTTGTGCCTTTGGCAATCCACCTACGATGGCGAGGCATGTCGGCAATTATAGGGGTCTTATGGCTATCGTCGGTAACCCCAAAAATAAGTATTCCCAAAGAGGGTTGTCGTCAGGCAGGCGGCCGGTCATAAAAAATAATTGCCAAAATATTAGAACATGATTTTAAGTTCGAAAGGATTATGTGGTAATGCTAGGGCGTACCCCCGAGGCGACGCCGCGCAGGCGCAGAACCCGGCGCCGGCGCCGGCGCCGGTAAGGAATGGACAAGGCTTGTCGTATCAGGGACGGATGTGACGTAAGAAGCGAGTCCGGGACGTAAGAATGAGGTGTAGGGACGATGACTAGAAGGGGGACAAATCATGCTTTTTTGCAAGAGACGAAGTGGAGGGAACGACAGCGAGAAAAATTGGAATTGGGCATAAGTTTTTCTACTGCGGTAGTGATAGAAAGTGAAACGGAGTGGGAGTAGTGTCAGATAAGGAATTCAGAACTTCTGAATTCCTGTTCCCATAGTACCTACCATTTACTCTCACAAGGAGAAACTCTCTTGCAAGCTGCTACCCCCTTCGACTTTGCAAATACCTATTTTGAAGGTAAGTACCTATTAGTAGTATTAGTAGCAGTAAATACCTATTTATAAAAACGAGACCAACATCTTATAGCGTACCGAAGTGGTAACCATGATTCAAATTCAAATTCAAATTTGTATATTATTACATATAATAATAAATAAATAAATAATGCTGGACGTTATCACACAGCATCATGTAACCCCAAACTAAGCAGAGCTTGTATTATGGGAACCACATGATTGATATACTACATAGATACTTTTTTTTTGTAAATACATACATATCATACATAGAAAACACCCAGACCCGAGACAAATATCTGCAGAACATGCAAACATTTGTCCCGCAGCGACAAATATGATATAACATAACCTACCTACTCGCCTAAAAAGGATGGGTAGGTAAGTAGGTACGTTGCGCCCGCGAAATAAGTGACTGATGGCGCATGCGGCACAACGTACGTGGTTACATAGGTTTAAACAGCCCACGGACACGATATTTCGGAACAGTTCGGACCAGTGCAGGCGCAAGTGTCACGCGAGTGGTGAACTTTCTTATGCAAAAAAATGGAGCAACAAAATAAAAGTTATTATAACTGTTTAGTGGACGGGTGTTTAAACTTAACATTATTCAGTGAAATGTCGTTTTTTAAGCTACCAGTAGTTTCGAAGAGGTAAGTATGTACCCAGATACCTACTTGCTTGTGTTTCGATGGTTCGTTTTATCGTAGGTAGGTACCTAACACAAAATATTTAGATAGGTAAGCGCCGCTCGGCCCCCGGAGAGTTAAAATATTGTAAGGTGGCTATCTGAGCTTGATTTATATAATAGTTTCCTATTTTGAATCAGTTTAAACGAAGCAAGTAGGTCATTCTTCATCACGCCAACAAATATTACGTTAGTTGATTGCATGATTTTCTGTACAAAAACATACAACTGAATTGAGAACCTCGTCCTTTTATTGAAGTCGGTTAAAAGTCAGACGAGTTATGTTTGTCCTTTTGGATCATCTTTGACCATAACAATCACCATAGATAGATATATATATATTATTATTATTATTATTTATTTATTCACAATTTATAACATAACAGTATACATTATATACCAACGCGTTACAAATAAAATCAAATTGGTATGCAAAAACATTTTAAAAAATCCGATTATGGATACATTGTCAAATAATAATTAAATAAGTTAATTTAATAATTAATTTCATTCATTCGTTCACAAATATGTCTCTTTAATAATTGCACACTAGATTTCCTTGCTGTCATCTCATACATCTTCGTGCACTCAGTCATCAGAGAGCTTACCACAGGTTTTTATAGTTTACGAAAACTTTATAAGTTTTGGTATCTTTCCATACATTTTCAGTACAGCGCCTCTAGGGAAACGTGCATGAACTACGAAAATGTATGGAAAGATACCGAAACTTATAAAGTTTTCGAAAACTATCAAAACCTGTGGTAAGCCCTCTGGCGTCCCACTCACGAACATATCACAATGCGGAGATGCGGCGAGTGCGGCGCCGAGCAGAGACCGCGCCCGCTCCGCCGGGCTCTGGTGGCGCAGCACTGTGCGGCCCGTAGCGCGTGCTAAGGGGGACACCGTGCGCACCCGCAGCCGACTCACTGATTGTAAATTGGGTACAGATAGTCTCAAGAACACCTCGACGAGAGCCACGCAGTCTATCTTGCCTCTTATTAGGTCCAGAGTAAATTTAGTCAGCGCGAGAGACCTTCTTATTTCTAACGTTTCGTATCCTAATTGGCCCTTAATAAAGAGTGTGAGGTACATGTAAGGATAGTATGCGTAGGTCTTTCGATATAAGTTACGTAAAAACTTCTTTTGAATTCGTTCTAGCATTAGAATGTATTTATCCTCATGAGGACTCCAGACTACCGTATTGGTCTCGAGAATACTTCGGACTAGGGCAGAATAAAGTGTACGGGTCGCCGCGATAGACAGTGAGGCAGCATTCCGGAGTACGAAGCCCAGTCGGCGGGAGCCAAGTCTGTTACGCGCTCGGCGTGCTCTCGGAGCATCAGCTCGGGGTGGAACCATACGCCGAGGTTGCGCACGTGCTGCACGCGTGACACCGGTGCACCACCAACCCGGTACTGGCACAGCTGTGGGCAGCGCACTTCTTAGGTGCACAGGGTGAATATCGAGACGCAAGAGACTACGGGATTGATTTCCACTGCCAGACAGTTTTGTTACTGCAAAATAGGTGCCAATTAGTCCTACTAGAAAAAAAATGCTGCTCGCTCCACTCGTCATCTATAATTTTAACGTGTCTTAACATTGCTAATTCATTGCTTTAAATTTGTTTTTTCTGTTGGTTACAATCTTTCAAAAAATCGCGTCTCACCCCACTTGCCAACTACATTTCTAAGTTTTTTTGATGTCTCAAGCTCAGCACTAGAAATAGAGAACTTTTGCATGATTCATTTATGGAACAAATGGCGGCCTGCTCCACTCGCTGTCTACATTGCTAAGTGGTTTTGTCATTTCTAATTCAGTGCTTGAAATTCCGCTCTTCTGTTATTGTAGTCTCAAAAAAATTGCAGCTTGCTTCGTTCGCTAACTACATTTCTACCTGATTTTGATATCGCAAACTCTGTGCTTCTAATTGAACACTTATAATAATTAGGAGTATTGAATCGCTACGCTTGCCGACTATACTTCTCAGTTGTTTTAACTTAGTTAACGCAGCTACATATTGAGTAATTCTAATTGTTGTATTTTAAAAATTTGCAGCTCCTTCCCTCGCCGTCTACATTATAATCAACTTTTTTTGACGTTGCTGACTTGATGATGAAGGGGTGTACGGGATTCCAACCCCTATCTTCGGAACCCAAGCCAACCCCACCTGCACGTGGTGCACCCTGCTAAACAACGAACGGGGCTCTGGCGGCCGGCTGATTGCGGCATAGCACAGCCTACATCGCCACAGCTAAATCCCGTGGCCACCGATGGGCAGCAGCGTCGGTGGTGCGAGAAGCTGTGTCCTGCGATCTCCAACCCGCATGCCCAGCGTGGGGATTATGGGTATGTCCCCCTTTATTAGGGGAGGCCTATGTCCAGCAGTGGACTGATATAGGCTGGTGTGGTGGTGTGGTGACTTGATGCCACTTTAGCACTTTTATTATAAGTCAAGTCAATATAGTACATTTTTATAACATGCTTTGTTGTTTTTCTAACAACTGCCTTCAAAAAGGTATTGGGTCTGAAATTTTGAAAGGGGTCCGCAACTACAAAAAGGGTCAGAAGTACTGGTATAGAGACAGGTGACCTGAGGGTCTGGTAAAATCCAATTTAGGGATAGGTTAATTTGTGTACTAAGTCTAATAATTAGTTTTATCACATTGCTTTTTTAAAACTAAACGAATTTTAGGAATTTTGATAAATACTTTCTACTTCTCGGTTTTGCGATTTTAAATTTCAAAATTTCCTTGGAATACGATTTTATGTAGTTGGCGTATGATTACACCTTTTTTCATCTGGCAGCCCTGTTTGCTTGCGACAGGCGACTTGCACGCAGCGTTGCCACCGTAGCCCTTTGCGGGCTAGATCTAGCACTTTTTACAGTACACACAGGTGAACTCGTTTTTTGATGATTTAGCCCGGAAAGAGCAATCTAGCTATACCCTAACAAGAGACAGAAAATGTTAATGAAATCAATAAATTAAATCAAGAAGAAACCAAAACATAAGATCTGGTAGCAAGAACAAAATGTAAAACAAGATCAGGGAGACAACCAAAAAATTTGTCATATTATTACATAGAACCAGAAAACGAGAAATTAAATAAAGTATACATGATTTTGGAAGATTCCGATTAAAACTCCGATTTATAGCCCTTTTCATGACAAAATTAGCCATATCTAGTCTAGCCAGTCAAAATGCCCTGCCTTTGCCAATTCCGTATAATTTGTTTTTCAAAACCCAAGGTGGCAACACTGCTTGCATGGTTGCGATTGCGAAAAGAAAAGAAAAATTAGATTGTTTTATTTAATAAATTCCACGAAAACGCGGAAATGCAATGCAAGAAACATTATCTGTAACTCTGTGAAAATGAAATCATTCAAACTTATCGTCCATCATCTGACTTTCAGCCGTAAGTTTGCTTTTGTAGCCTTGTGTTTATTGTGGTTTATTTTTTTGTTTAAATATCGTTGCATTAATATTATTTCTTCCGTTTTGTAGCCGCAGATTTGATCATTAACCTAAAGGATTACCCTGGACTCAATGAAAAGGATATTGTTGAAATATATCACCCTGAAAATGACTACCCAAGGTTACTGTTGCAAGTGGCTAAAGTTGATGTTCCTGCTCGAGGAAGGGGTAAGAGATCCTGAATCATGAATAGAATTAGGGGTAAAAGTTGAGAATATCGTCGCACGATTTGGGGGTAGAGAGGTTCGCATAGTTTTTTTATAAATGTTCAAAGTTTTCCACTCAGGATCTCCATTGCGAATTTCACTACACCCTAGTCATAGAGAACACAAGACTTTGTGGCATCGGGGTGCTCTGTGTCGGTTCTGTTATATAATTATTACCTAATCTACTGAAGTCACAATGTCCTAGAACCTACTGCTGCCGGAAGGATTTCGTTATAAAAAAAAACTTCTTAACCTACTGTCGGTCCACCACGTCACAAGTAACACAAATTACGTTTCATTTCACAAGTTTACAATTATTTCAAAAATAATTAATAATATTTAGACCATTTTCCTGCAGCTATAATCAATCTAAAAGGCTTCAGGTGAATTCACTTTTAACCCTCCTACATTACACAAAATCCTCTGATTTGTGCAAAAATAATATGAGTTTAGAAAATAATTATCACAGGGATTTTATGTAAAATATAATTATGGTTATTTAAGGCTTATAATTTACAAAACGATATAACAGATAAATTCCCTGGCTACCGACAGGCAGAAGCGGTGTGAGAACCTGTGCCCTGTGATCCCCAGGGTGGGAATTATGGGCATATCCCCCATTATTATTCAACAACCTCTGTGGTGAAGGCCCAGTTAAGATGCAGAAGATTGCATGTTCGATTTCCGCTACGGGACAAATGTTTGCATGTTCTGCAGATATTTGTCTTGGGTCTGGATGTTTTCTATGTATGATATGTATATATTTACAAAAAAAAGTATATAAGTAGTTTATCAATCATGTGGTTCCTATAATACAAGTTCTGCTAAGTTTGGGGCTACATGATGCCGTGTGATAGCATCCAGCATTATTAATATTTATTTATTTATTAGGGGATACCTATGTCCAGCAGTGGACTGATATAGGCTGTTGTTGTTGTTATTGATCCCTGTTCAAAAAAGTCTGAATTAAATAAAAAGAAACTATTTCTGACTGCTTTTAGATACCATAAGCGTAGAGCAAAGCATAGCCACAACATTTCAGCTGAGAACATTTGCTGATGTTTATGTGAACATTGTTAATGTTGCCGATGTTGCATTGGATTCTGTGGAGCTTACATTCAGAGACCAGTACATGGGAAGATCTGAAATGTGGAGACTTAAAAATAGCTTGGTAAGTAACTGATACCAAAACAAAAAAAATACCAACTAACAGTGACCAATAAATTTGGGCAATAATTATTGACTTCTGTAGCACACCTCAGGTGTACGGGGTTCTAACCCATATCTTCGGAACCCAAGCCAACCCCACCTGCACATGGTGCACCCTGGTAAACAACGAACGGGGCTCTGGCGGCCAGCTGATTGCGGCATAACGCAGCCTAAATCGGCATAGCTAAATTCCCTGGCCACCGACAGGCAGCAGCGTTGGTGGTGCGAAAAGCTGTGCCCTGCGATCCCCAACACGCAAGCCCAGCGTGGGGATTATGGGCATATCCCCCTTTATTAGGGGAGGCCTATGTCCAGCAGTGGACTGATATAGGCTGGTGTGGTGGTGGTGGTAGCACAGTAGGCGAAGGCCCGCTTGAGACGCAAAAGGTTGCAGGTTCGATTCCTGCCTCCAGACAAATGTCTCTGGTCTAGCTAGGTGTTTTCTATATATCCTATACAATTTATATAAAAAAAGAGTATTTAAGTAGTATATCAATATCAGTCATGTGTATGTGTATACAAGCTCTGAAGAGTTTATTTATCTTCTAGACATATAAAATCCTTTGTCCTGAATGACTCACTGATGGATCAACACAGAGCCTAAACCGCTGATCATAACTTGGAGGGTGTGTTCTTTGTACGACGCTGACGTAGGCATCTGATAAGAAAGGATTTTCCGAAATTCTA
Source organism: Horisme vitalbata (assembly GCA_951804965.1). Taxonomy (NCBI): domain Eukaryota; kingdom Metazoa; phylum Arthropoda; class Insecta; order Lepidoptera; family Geometridae; genus Horisme; species Horisme vitalbata. The sequence goes on from OX638093.1 coordinate 18,106,463, forward strand.
CCTCTAAGGGGGTGAAAAACGGGGGCAAAGTTGGTATGGAACAATGTGATTCCTTGGTCCAATCTACTTCAAATTTTGCATTATCATTCTCTTTACCAGAATTGATGGAAGATGTGTTTCGTATTTTATCAGAGTTCATTGCCTAACCTGGTTAAAAAAGGGTAGAAAGTTATTTTGGGGGTGATTTGCATCGAAGTTGATATCAATACTTCTTAGTGCTTTTGATTATATTTGTATTTAGTTATTATTACATACTTTTAGAAAAAAGTGTCCGCACCAAAACTTGATTGAGATATTGAACACTTTTCAAGCAACAAAAAGGTCAAAATTAGTGCAAGTTTGGCATTAAATATAAAAGAATATTTAAATGAAAAGCACTAAAGAGTATTGATATTAACTCCCATTTGTTAGAGTATCGTTGACATCGTAGTTCAGTGGTATTTGTTGTTTGTTTGTATGTATGTTTCCTACAGTTCCTAATTCCTAATTGTATGCAGATACAATTTGGTAGGATGTATTTGAAAGTTTTGCTGGGAAGTATATGAGTTATATATTAGAATCAGACAAGGGGTCGTCAAGATAGAGTCCTAAAAAGAGCCAAAAAAAATTAAACTTTACATAAGCTTAATTTGATTGTCAATAAATGTTTTTAATTGTACGAAATAAACAATTAATTAATTGATTAAATATAAAGAATGAGGTCATTATGAATGGGTTTTGTTTGTTCATTCCAAATTAGTTATTATTTTAATTCTAGAATGTATATAATAAATATAAGTTGGTAGTCGGTGGTAGTCAGAGGCTAGTTCCAAATATAAATAACTGCGGGCCTCGCAGCAACGGGTCGTGTAGCAGCTCGCGCCATAGAGCAAGTGTGTTTTCAGCATTTAAAATGTTACTGAATTTTAGCATGAAAGTTTGCATGGAGGGGAACCAGTCATTTCTCAAGTTACGAGTAGAGATATAAAAACTTATGATAGGTACCTATGCTTTTTAACTGGCTGTTGACTTGGCGACGGGTCGCCAACGGAAAAGGGAGCAAGAACGAGCTCGGAAAAGGTAGCGGAAGTGGCAGTGGGAACAGGAACGCGAATGCGCCCGGGTACCTACGCGGACCTAACCCGGTAATGTAGGTAATGTAGGTTGGTACTTTTTATGCCATACATAGTGACACGTAAATTAAAATGCGTATACATGCAAACGAAGTTGCCGGCGGGTCAGCTAGTCCTAAGCATCCAAGGCTTTGAAATTTATTTTGCAGATTGGTACATGTGTGTATTTGAACAAAAAAATTGAATACTGCGGAGCAACAATAAGATGTCAAGTATACGAGATGTGGTCTCAGGGGGACAGAGTCGCATGCGGCGTCATCACAGAAGACACCAAGATTGTGTTCAGATCTTCAACTTCTATGGTATATCTGTTTATTCAGATGTCCTCAGAAATGTGGGACTTTGATATCCACGGTGATTTGTATTTTGAGAAGGCTGTCAATGGATTTCTGGCTGATCTCTTTGCTAAGTGGAAGGTAATACTGTTTTATCTAATTGTCTGTTTAGGTAATCTGAACGACAGCAGCGTCAGGGTCGGCTGGTCGATGCGTTGGTGGGACGAGCTGGATTCCTTCAAATAAGGGTGGTGGGAGGTGGTTTACGATAGAGATGTTTGTAAGTCTATGGAGGAGACCTTTGCCCAGCAGTGGTATGAGAATGGTTTACGAAAAAAATCTGTTTAGATCACTTGACATAGCGCGTTTCTGAGATTGTTTGAACAGATGGTACCATATCGCAGAACAGATAATAGGCCAGTGAAAAGGTTGATATGGCTCATCCTTAACTAATTGGTTTCAAGATAATATAAGTTTATTTAGATAATATTCCAGATGTTTTAAAAAAAGTTTTTTCATCTTGAAACTTTATGAAATCAGAACCATCATCATTATTCTCCTGCCCTTGCCCATGCTGGGTGAGGTCGGCATAACATGACGATACATGATAAATAAATAAATAAATAATGCGGGACGTAATCATACAGCATCATATCGCCCCAAACTAAGCAGAGCTTGTATTATTGGAACCACATGATTGATATACTTACTACACATATTTATTTTTGTAAATACATACTTATCATAACATAGAAAACACCCAGACCCGAGACGAATATCGGCAGAACATGCAAACATTTGTCCCGCAGCGGGAATCGAACCCACAACCTTCTGCGTCTCAGACGGACCTTCGCCCACTGCGCCACAGAGGCCGTCAAAGTTTTCTTCCACTCACTTCTATCAGCTGTCAAATATGCCCATCCTTCACACTCGTATCTTTTTACCGACTTAAAAAAAGGAGGTTATCAATTCGATACGTATGTATGTAATATTACTAGAATTGCAAAATATTCACATATTTGAATCTGTTAGGGCTTCCAAACAAATATACAAAATTTGAGAGGTGTATGTATGTATGTATGTATGTTTGTCCACACATATCTTCGAAACTACTTATCTTATTCTGAACATTCTTTTTTATTAGTTTAGATTTACTTTAACTTAGGGAACAGTGCAAGTTTTATCAAAATCGGTTCAGCATTTTTCAAGATATGGACTAAATACGTATCATTAAGTGTGACCGCCAGGAGCTGCAGGCGCGGTGTCAAAGGGAAAATCTCACAAAACCTTGGTCAAATTCTGGTGCCTGTAAGAAAAATGGGATTGCGGTATAGCGCAGCTAAATCCCTAGGCCGCAGACGGGCAGCAGCATCAGCAGTGCGAAAAGTTGTGCTCTGCGATCCCCAACCCGGATACTCAGGGTGGTGATTATGGGCATATCCTTGTTTATTAGGGGAGGCCTATGTCCAGCAATGGACTGATATGGCCTATGTCCAGCAGTGGACTGATATAGGCTGGTGTGGTGGTGGCGGTTAAGCTGGCCGAAGTATATATACTTACCACTGGGAATTTTGGAAAAATTCTCTTGGAATATATAATTAGGTAGTATAAAACTTACGTATCTGGTGCTTACTTCTCCACACAGACCGATTTTTAAGATCATGATTTGCATAGGTACCTAGCGACCTACCTACCTAAGTGCCTACCTATTGCTGCTATTCAGAAGAAGTCTGATTGGGGGGAGGGTCGTATAGCCGTTAGCTGTTAAGTAGCAGGTTGGTACTTGATGGTAAATTAGGACCTACAATGTTTTTTGAGGTCTGTGCACCTCAAAAAACATTTGATTAATTTTTTGAAGTCGGTTTAATTTATTTAAATATTTTTTTCATTTCAATCCATTCAGTCACAATCCTTTCATCCCTCCGATTTGTTACAGAAAAATGGAAGTAATCATGAAGTCACGATAGTGTTATTCTCAAGAACATTTTACAAAGCAAAATCACTTGAAGAGTTCCCACATCACATGAAAGATTGTTTGCAAAAAAATTATAGAGGCAGGTTTTATGAAGATTTTTACAGGTAAATCTTGGTCTTGTTTATGTTAATTGTCATTATCCTCATCGTCAAGATTGCAGGTAATCGGTGGATGGAGAGGGAGATTCTAGATTCTGGTGGAAATACTTGGGGGAAATCTATGTTCAGCGGTGGACTTCTATAGGTTGTTAATTATGTTCCAATACAGGTGCTAATTAATATTAGATTGTGTCATAATTTTAGGGGAGCAAAAAAATATTTTTACGGCGCGGGTGCTATTTTTGAATCTAGAGCGAAGTGAGGGATTCTTTAGTTACGAAACGTATATATAAAGTAAAATTGAATTTAGAACATCGTATGCACTAAGTTTGTGAATTCAAAAGACCATTAAACCTATTTACGTTTACCTCCATGGTGCCGAATTTATCATACAACCTTTTTAATTTGATAAAACCTCAGACTCAAACTTTCTTGGTGTACTTTTTTTTAACTTTAAATGTTAAACTAACGTTAATATATTTTTTAATTTAGTAATTTCCTGGCTGAGGTGGGATGAAAAGTTACGTGTTGCACTCGAGTGCAAAGTTTTTCACCTCAATTTTAGAATCCTTCGCTTACTCGGTCATCAAAATTGAGCACGCGGTTTAAAAGCAACTTTGCACTCTTGTTTAACAAATAACTATTGCGCCCGAGTGATACACGGTACTTTTCATCACCCACTATGAGAAAATAGAAGGCACCTAATATTTTATTATCCCGGGATTTTGCAGGTAATAGATTATCCATCGAATTTCTTGTGTCAGTCTTAATACTTTCAGGAGTTAATTCTATACTTTCACTGTCACTTGAAGAACTCATTTTTCAAAACAATACCATGAATTTCAAACAATATGTGAAAATTTACGAAAAGGCGGTCTTTATTTCGCGCGTTTTTAATTTGATTTCTTTTTTTATCAAGCCGGCGCGGCGGCACGAATATGGGCCGCCGTACCAGCCAGTCTTTATTCAAACAATATTTGCCTTCAATTTCTTTGGCGCTGAACACTAAGATTTTCCAAATTCAAATAGTGCGCGTAAAAGTCAATTCGTCTCTTTATTGTAAGTGCGCTGGAATGACCCATTTTGCGTGTACTTATCGAGGAACCCTTCACCTCTTTTCGAATAGAGGGAATAAAATTTTTTGGCTGTTCCTTTGGATTTTTCCTAATTTAATTTTCTCTTAAACCACCCTGAATCCTGATTCAAGCCTAACAAACAAAATAAAAATTATACAAATCGGTCGAGCCATTTTGCGAGATACACGCACGGCAATTGAGTCATATATTACAAACGACCCGTTCCGACTTCGTACGGGTAGTAGAGCATATAATGCCTACATATTTTGTCGTAGGGTCGCATCAGCTTGTTGAGTCAAATATGTGGATTAAATTAATAATTTATTTACACTACCCTAAGTATTTTTTAATGTGCATAATTTCAGCTCATTCCGTTATAGCACCACCCTGTGTTAGCAAATAAGTAGTAAATATTTTGTCAAGAAACAACTTTCCAAAATCCTCATACAATTCTTAACATTTTCCAGAGTGGCTGTACAAAATGAGAGATACGAAGACTGGTCAAACGTTTTACTTCAATTACGTCGACTTTTCACCGACTACCAGAAAATAGTTCTGCAGTATCACGAAAGGCCGAACATTGAAATACCCACTGCCATCAATTCCACTGCTGCTCAAGGAAACTTCCTTGAAGTTCTTAATATGAGCTTGAATGGTAAGCATATTGTATTCTGCTTCCTCTTGCCATGGGTTCTTTCATGCCTACTTTTATCCGGGTACCGGGAAGCTAGTATATAAAATTTCTTGGTTGTTGTAAACAAGCCATTGGAACAGCTTCTCTCAAGAATACTTGCCCATAAAAATTTCATGCCCTATTTTATCACTCTGAGAGGTGATATTTTTTCTTCATAAAATGTGGACAAACAGAAAGTATCCTTCCCAATGAAAAAATAAATCATCGAATCAGAGCAAACTTGTTGTCTAAATGTGGAATAGGGAGAGCATATTCGTTCAGAACCTACTAGATAGTGTTTCATAATATTGGTATTTGACGACCTCTGGTACAGTGGGTGACATATTGGTATTTGACGACCTCTGGTACAGTGGGTGACCGCCTGAGACGCAACGGGTTGCGGGTTCGATTCTCGTCGCTAGAAAAATTTTTTGTATGATAGGTAACTTTTTGAATTATACAATTCGGACATTCCATTCAAAAGGTATCACGAGTTTAAAAATGTAAGTACCTATTTGAAAAAGTCGCGTGGTCACCGCTTACCCTGCTCGGCTAGATAGGCAGCATCAGAGCGATGCGATTAACCGATGCACGCGTCACGTAGGGTGTATGTGTGTGTTGAAATTTATAATTTTTGTTTTTTTTTATCTACCCGTGGGAAGCCGCCGGGGCAGGCTGCTAGTTATTACTTATTTTTATTATATTTAATTCTGTTTCTAGTATTCGAAAAGCACTATCTAGACCGTTGTTTCGACCGCACCGGTCAGCTCAGCGTGGTCATTACACCTGGAGTCGGCGTCTTTGAAGTCGACAGAGAACTCACAAACGTTACCAAACAACGCATCATTGACAACGGAGTAGGCAGCGACTTAGTCTGCGTCGGTGAACAGCCTCTACACGCTGTTCCCCTCCTCAAATTCCACAATAAAGACAACAATTTGAACTCCATCGATGATTACTCTATGCCGCATTGGATCAACTTGTCTTTCTACTCGACGAATAAAAAGGTGGCGTATTCAAATTTTATACCGCGGATAAAATTGCCGCCGCGGAAGAGCCAGGAACCGCTGCGGAAAATGTATGAGGATGAAAAGAAGGGAAAGCTTCTGAAAGAGGACGAGTATATGCATAACTCTATATTTGATTACGACGCGTATGACGCTCAAGTTTTTCAATTGCCGCCTGCTCACAGCACATGGTAAGAAACGACACGCTTAAACAATCATTATGGTTTTTGTAAGATTAATGTTTCTATTATACTCGTGATAATATAATGATACTGATAGTTGAGGATGGGATTTAAATGAAACCTGAGCCCGTGCAGTGTCTATTTAAAGTTGATACTTAAAAGGATTCATCAAATTACAAGTTTGCATATAATTGAACTGTACAGTTTTCATTTATAATTCAAGTTATTTTTAGTCAGATAATAATTGTCGAGCTGAGTACAGGGCGCAATGGCGTTCATTAGGGGAGGTCTGTGTCCTGCAGCGGACTGCTACGGGCTGATTATTTTGTCAAAACAAACTTTTAGAATGCTTTTTTGTTTGTGTTTGTTGTTGTTGGTGTCCTCTTTTACTTACGACTTATCCAATGTTAAACAGTCTCACTACTGGCTGTACATTTTTACGAATTATTCTTGCAGTGTTCAAAGAGTAGCCCGCACGAAAAAGACGTCAGTGGCAGGCTTAGAGGGCATTAGCAGACGGAGCCCTCCTAACTCTTCAATCCACCACAGGAAGATGTCAGATCCTGATATACACCACAGCATAGCCGATATACTGTCTAATGGAAGTAAGTAAAATAGAAGGTATTTGAGAATCATATTGCATTTTTGCCTTCCTAATGTTTATACGCGAAAAAACAGCAAAAAGCCAATGTAGATTTATTTTGTAACTTCTACCTACAAAAAGAAATCGATTACAATTGTATCTCACAGTCACGCCCAGAACCGGAACAAACTGTTCTCCCATACTGAAAATAATAAAACATACATAATATTTTTTTCTTAACTAGCTTTCGCCAACGGCTTCGCTCGCGTGGTCCTCGAAAAAGGTCATAAACTGTATATTCTAAGTTTCATCCAAAACCGCTCAGTTGTTTTTGCGTGAAAAAGTAACAGACATCCATACATCCTCACAAACTTGCATGTTTATAATATTAGTAGGACATTAGTTTAGTGCAAAATTGATGTCGATTCTGTGAATTTTCCTAAACTAAAATTAATTTAACATTCCTAAAAGTGATACCTATCCCTTTCTTTTAGGAGTAAATGACAAGGATAGCTATAACATTAAAGCTCCCAAATTTAGTTAAGTTTAGAAAAGTCGACACTATTATACTTATAAATTTGCTTATTTTCAGCAAAAACCTCCTCCTTCGATACCAACAGCGATGCCATAGACGGTCCGCTATCAAGCAACCGTCTATCACCGCGGAGCTCAATATCATCCCACAAGCCTGTGATCAGAACTGGTCGGGCGCTGATCAATCCGTTCGACCCGTCTCATGTCACGGTCAAGCTCACTAGCAACAGACGTCGCTGGACGCACATATTCCCTAAAGGTTAGTTTTTGCATCATTCTTTCTCCAAAACTTGGAACAAACCATTTGCTTTCCCAAATAGCTCTAGGGCCTGACGTCTGTATTATACCGTACTTCAAAGTTTACATTGACTTATAGTTAACAAGCCCAATTCTGTCTCATTAGTCTTGCCGATTAGTTTGAAAAATTTATTGGAAGGACTGATGAGTCGGGCGTGTTACTGCTTTTATGTGAAACTAACGTAGGAGACAGGGCTATACTAATAATGTTCTTATATTTTTGGTTGAATAAACGATTTGTACTTATATATATTGTATGTATGGAACAGCTACTAGGGGCGAATTTTGTAAAACTACGACCTCGACGCAAACTTAGTAGTAAGATATGAATTACACAGTCAGGCCAAAGATAGCTATCCTCTAACTAAACCTAACTTAAAGCCATACTTTACAAGCTTTTCTTTTTTATTTATGGATTTCTTGTTTAAGGTAACCAACAAGAGATACACAGATAACAAAACAATAGTATAGATATTCTTATGGAATAGTGTTCCCTTAATTATGAGTGACCACATAATGCACATTTACTGAAATAGACTTATTTAAGTTGGCGTTATTAATAAATTAATGTATTGTGTTCCGTAACAGGTCCCACTGGCGTCCTGATCCAGCAACACCACTACCAAGCGCGCCCGGCCGGTGAAGTCTCTTCAAAAACCAACAACAGAGAGAACAACATCGTTAAAGAGAACGGCTCCGCAATGATGACCAATAACCATCCTATTTATCAGGTTGATGGTAAGGAGTCAGTGCCACGCGTCTCTCACTAGATGGCGCTGCTTCGATTCCATATAAATTTGCGTAAACGGAATCGCGATCGAGCTGGTAAAAAAAATGCACTAGGCACTCAGATGATGATATGAGCTTTTCTACATTATTGTCTGCCAGTTGTACGCCAAAGTCCTCATTCCCTTTGGTGGCCGTTTCTATGAGTTGAATTACTTTGCATATTGTCGCTTCAACTTGTAATTCGGAGAGTTCTCAAATACTCACAAACTCATACTTGTTTAGTCAAGGAAAGTCCACCGGATAACCTTTGTAATTATCGTCTTCCAGTTCGTGTTCGACATTCAAACCCCTTGGCCTTCATACCCTTGGTTGCAGTTTCGACGTGCTGTATTTTTTTTCCATTGTCTCTGCTTGCTAATTCGGAAAGTTCTCGAATACGAAAACATCTTGTTTATTCGAAGAATATAATCGGTTACATTTATAAAAACATTACAGGAAATATACCCAGCAGAAAGCGAATGATAAGCGCTTCGGGTGCGCTGGGAATTTTGGGAGCAGCCTTAGGCCCTCCGTCTACTACGAACAACGCATCGCTCGCTCTGTTGTGGGGTGCAACCGGAGAGCAGGAGTGGACACCCGCCCTAACCACAGGTATAATTTATTTGACTAATAGATTTTCGAAATGAAGAGGACATTTCATTAACATGGATAGGCTAGATGCCTGAAAAATTCTAATTAGTCTCCGTCATTTACATTATCAAAAAATATTGGACACGTATTTTTTTATTTTGTCAATTAAACTAAAAATGACAAAGATAGTGTGTTGAAGTTTTGCGTGACGTCACGGGTAAGTACACTTTTTACATACAAGAGACGTCACGAGTCACACACACACTCCCGAACTTTGACGCTCTATAACTTTGTCGATTTCCATTGATTTTAACAATAAAAAAATATGTGTCCAATATTTTTTGATAATCTAATTGACGGACTAATTAGAATTATTATTTTTCTACCCAGGCATCATCCCTATTGTAACTATACATACAATAATGCCTTAATTCTGAAAATGATTGATGTTATAATCAGAACGATGAAAGAATTCGGTGCGCTTCGTTTTCATGACTTTGCCCTTAAAAGACTGACACTGTTTTTAGCTGAACAATTATTAAGGCCAGAACATTTTTGAACAGTGGCAAGGCTTTTAACTTTAATATACTTTAACCATTATGGCAAATGAGTTAGCTAAAAGTAAACTTCGTATCGTTTTTTAAGAGAGCATGTTTTTTTCTAGGTGTTAAATGTTTGCACGTGTTTGTGTAAATGTGATTTTTTTCTTACTTTCTTTTCTTAGTTTTAAGTTGACTTGTTTGGCAAAAATTCCATTGCTCTCATTATTTCATTATTTTGTTTTGTAATTTTGTAAGTACATTTACACTTGCCTCATGTGCTACAAATAACGTGAAATACCCGTATTGTGAATATAAGCTTCTCAAAAATTTTCTACATTTCTGCTGCTGCACATACTTGCTGGGATTCGTCCAGACCAGAATGTTTTAAAATGTGTTTGGATTCCTCACAAAATGCACATTGCGGGTATATTGTGTCGGACTATAAACGTACTTATTGCCAAGATAAGGTTTTAAATAAGTTGTTAATACTTTATCTGTGCTTGCTTAAAAACACATCACCTCTGGAATTTAAATTGTTCATATCATTTTTCGATGTTTCATGATTTCGCTGCATTGAAAATAATCGTCAAAATCACATTGGAACGATTGCTACCAAAGCGAACCGAGCTATAGGTTTGATATAAAATTTATTGGATTTGCATAAAGTAGATTGTGTTTTATGTTTTTTATTATTCTTTGGCGCCAAGGGAATATTTTAAATTTCAATTGCTTTAGAATTGCTGAACCAGCTGTTTCATAAATTATGCAATTTTTCCGAGTTGTGAATCCATGTGTGCTCTGACGTAAACTGCACTTATTAATGCATGGATCTAATTGCATGATTTCTCTAAAGCTTTGATAAATTTTATATTTCATCCAAACTCAAATCTCTCTTGCACTCATTTATATTTTCTGCTTCTTATAGTAGACTTTAGCCAGACGATAAAACTAATTAAAATGCACGTCAACCAATACTTTATAAAAAGGAATTGCACATAAAACAACCATGCATGCGACATGGCAGATAAATTGTGACTAAAATATTGACTAAATAGTTTTTACGATACATTTCTTTAACATTGTTATTTCTCACAATGCAACAAATAATAAAGACGTCGCGGGTCTTAATGTAGCGTGCCATATTGCTCCCTTACAATTGAATAAGCTTGAGCCGATTTCAAGCATGGCTGAAAGAAAAATTCAAAATTTCATACTCTATGTACCTATAATAAACAATCTGTAAAAACACAGGTGTCGACTGGAAATCCCTTACGATCCCAGCTTGCCTGCCGATAACTACAGATTACTTCCCCGACAAGCGCTCTCTACAAAATGACTATTTAGTATCAGACTACAATCTACTGCCAGATGACGTGAACGCTGATTTCGCTCAGAACAGAGCTATTTATAAGGAGCCACTTACCACAATGGAAGTTTTCAAGGAGTTGGTTTCGCAGAGATTGGCTCAGGTTAGTATTGTCTCGTATATTTGATACTGCTGACGGTAAAAATGACTCTCTGAATCTGTAGTCGCCATCGATCGCCGCTATATTTTATTCAGTTACATTAAGGTTTTTTCATATCATACAAAAACACATATCAGTCCACAGCTGGATATAGGTATCCCCTAATGTGAAGGGGGATATGCCAATAATATTCACACTGGCTAGTATAGTATTACGTTATCTGTGACAATGGGCATGCGGGTCGGGGATTGCAGGGCACTGGGTCTTCTGCCCGTCGGCGCGTTCACCAATTTTTTAAACATTTGCAGATCTCACAAACATTTCTGTCGCAGCGGGCATCGAACCCGCAAACTTCTATGTTTCAGGCGGGCCTTCGCCCACTGCAAGGTAGTCGTAACAATCAAGTCAAATCAAACCGTAAATGTCTCAAACATTATTAATCGCGTTTCAGGGTTTCCAGCTAATCGTAGGAGTTAATGAGAACGAGGTAATAGAATCTCACTGTCCATCCACTGCAACGCCTCCGCCCTCCAAAGTCGCGCCGCAATGCAGCAAACCTGTCACGCCAACGAAACGATACCTGCTTTCTATCGGCAGGATCTTCCATAAGCTGACATTGGTCGGATCTACGATTACTGTGACGAGATATAGACCTAGGTATATATATATTTTAACGGCAAAATTATAATGATTACGTCGGTGTTCATAACTTCTACAGCTGTTACCATCCCAAAGAGACAATGTGAATTTATAAATATCTCTTCTATTATGATTAAGTAGGAATTGATAACTTCTGCACTTCTTCGCTCTACTTCAATGTAATACATACACATCAAATACATGAATAGTTCGCAATGCCACATTTGCACTTATTCGGAGGCTATGTCGCTTGAATAGTATTGTAGTATTGTTCAATAGTATTATACAAGACAAAATATTAGTAGGTGCGTATTCCGGTAACTTCTGACGAGTTCAACAATATGCATACGTGTGCACCTCCCTCCCCACAGATTCACATGCAAATCACAGATCACAAAAAATTTGTTTTTCTGATTTGCATGTGAATCTGTGGGGTGGGCGGGGCACACGTATCCATTTTGTTAACTCATCAGAGAAGGTTAGCGAAATTTGTACGATAGTTTGTTAAATATAGGTTGATATGACGTAGTGTTTTTTTTTGTCAAAACCAAGGAAATGCCATTTTGGTTTTCGTTAGATTTGTTTTTGTCATCACTACGTGTATGTCAATGTCAATGTCTCACGTATCAACCTATATTTAATCAACTATATTATTTTTGCCTTATAGAATATATTATAGATGTGTCAATATTTTGTATCTTTTCAGGCATCCATACCCGCCATTCAACATTCACTACCGCTATCGCTTCCACGCTCCGAACCATGACACCTACGAAGTATCATGGGTGTCTTTTACTACTGAGAAACTGGAAACGTACAACTGGAATTACATGGATCATTATATCTGTACACGGGGCGATACAGACTTCGCGCTTGTTGAGGTGAATATAGAAATTATTCCTTAGACGATGAAGTTTTTTTTTATTTATTATGGGCCAGCTTGACCTTAAGGATCTCGCATAGGCAAGGATGAGGTCGACGATGGGGCGAGCTTTCCCAGAAGATGCCTATTAACTCTCTTTTTGAAGCCGTTAGGGTCGTAATTCGATGGAAAAACAGACGCTGGCAGCTGATTCCATATTTTAGCAGTGCGCATTATAAATTATATTTGGAAGCGCTTAGTTCTATACTGGTCCCTGGTTCTGGTAAATGGAATATCTACTTGATGCGGATCGTAGATAGCAGTGCGTCTGAAGTTCCTATGGAAGAAAGGTTAAAGGTTTAATTTCTTTCTGTCTTTATGTATTACTAGCTTCCGCCCGCGGCTCGACTCGCGTGGCACTCGGGTAAAAAGTAGCCTATGTGTTAATCCGGGATGCAATATGTATATTCCAAATTTCATCCAAATCCGTTCTGTCTTAAAGAAGTTGAGTGGGGACAAACATACTCATACACACAAAAACTTTCGCATTTATAATATTTGTGTGATGTGATTTCTAAGGATCCCTTTAATCATATTCAAGTAAAGTGTTAATAAGTTCCTTCCTATGGAATGTTAATTGGCAAGTAAAAGTTACGAGTAATTTCAGTAACGAAATCTAGCTTTGTGTTAATTACTCAAAGGTAAAGCGATCGAATAAGCAAATTATTCGCTCCAGCTCAATCTTATCACGTCATTAGCATTTTAATTTTAAAAGAATGACGCTTATTTCAAAACCATTCTTAAGAGGCCTCCGGAGGACGAATTGCCCATATAAACGTCACACCAAAATTATTTCTGATTCAAGCATATTTCCTGTACATTGTTATATTATTTGTATTCTAATAGTATTTACCTTGGTTCAAGATTTTTTTTTTTACAAAATATTTACCTGAAATGAAATAAAAGCCAATAGCATTTTGCACATTTTTATGCCTAAACTGACCACTTTTCTTCTTCTTTGTTTACTATTAAAAACAACAATATCTTACGTGTCGTTTGTTAAGGAACATAGCTTATATTATGTAGTTACAGAATAAAAATACTATGTAATGAATACATAAAGTTTTCAGTCATCATTTTTGGTATGGAACACAACCAAATTCATATAATTTTTTTAACGGCTTCTAATGCTATTGCGCTCGCATGGCTAAAAAATCCATCAGTTGAACAGAGATATCGATATCCGCGAGCAATTTATGCACGCGCCTCGAATCAAAGTTGCAAGCGAGAGTCGCTGGATTCTTAAAACAAATAAAAGTTCTATTTAGATTAAAGAATTATTTATTTATTGTAGCAATTAAAAAAAAACAACACATTGTTCCAGCCTCTTAAATACTGGCGTTTTCGCACACTTCTCTTGCCCATGTCCAATCCGGCCACCAAGAAAATTCTCGAAGATGAGACTACGCATTGTAATATTTACCCTACACCCACCCGGGATGACTTAGATCAGCTTACCGAAGGCTTCCTGAAGATGACAGAGCTCTATTTCAATAAGGTGAAACGACCTAACAAGCAAAGGGTAAGTAAAATGCATTAATCTATTTATACATAGTCAAATGCGTTTAGTTGCAATATTCAATCATTGCACACACAATATCTTACAATAAAATTATGATCTTAGCAGACATTTGAATTTGTTTCAAATTTTCTAAATTATTTTTGTTAATGTTAAAGTTTCAAATATAGTTCAATGATAGTTTATATTAATATCAACGGGATATTTGCTATTATTATTAAGTTCTTCTGTTTCTCGATTTTACCAAAATTACGTAAACCTGTTGATATTAATGATTATCTTCACAACTATGATAGTTTCAAAAGTAATAGAATTTTATGATTTAATTTCGTAGAATATTGAATACAGAAATATTGTTGTTATTTTTGTAAATATCTTATTTGATTCATTTTGAAACGCCTTTCTTTTTGACTTTGTTCACAACTTTCGTAAAGTTGTGGTCAATTTGGATAAGTAAGTGTTGCCTGCATGTGTTTGCACAAGTTTTGACACGTAGGTATAATAGCACAGCATGTTTAGTTTTGCACATCTTCTAAATAGCCTAATAATGTAGAGTAGAAATGGCGTAGATATGAATTCTAGTTATACTAAAGGAGGTCACTCAAACATGAAATTTAAAATTCTACTGTCTTGAATTGGTATTGCATGAACCAAAATCCCAAAATCTGTATCCGTTGAAATGTCTGTAAGTTTGTGTATGTCCGCATGACAATTTACTTTTATGTTGCACACAAAATATTATTTATAATTTCCTGTTTGAGTCCAAGCATGTTTTAACACAAATATAAAATTTGATTAATAATCAACATTTATAAGTGTGCGCATGCTCAGACTGATAATTAATTTGAATATTTTTTGTTGTTAATAACATACTTGTATAAAATTTCATTAATTTGTAATGATGAGTATGCGCCTACTTGATTGAAACACCGCGGTCCATCTAGTTTCTGTTAGGCATTGCGTCTTCCACGGCGCTCTGACAAACACTAACAAAATATACCGCGTGATAACCAAATGCCTCTAGACCACGGGCCTTCAATAGTTTTGAGGGCGTCCGGTCAGCACAGGCTACAGGGAGCGTACTGAAACTGACAATTATTACATAATAACATAATTGGACAGTGCTAATGGCCTAGGGTGTAAAGGCTTAGGCCGTGATGGCCTAGGCCGTTGTAAGGTGTCGGTGATACAGATGGTGCCTGGCGGGTTGTCCGGAACTGGACCGTCGGACTCGGCGCTCACCCGGCGACGGCACTCGACCTCAATCCTCACAAGGAGTGCGCAGGTATACCACCACTGAAATAACGGTATACGTTCCTCTCTGCCACTGACAATAGTATAGTGTACAACCATAGTTTGTCTTTGGTGTTACGCCATTACTGGTAACTTGAACGTTTTGGAGTAACTCTCCATTGCTCTCCAACTTGTATTGAGTATAATGCTATTCCTAGGGGAGTTTTTGATTATTTTGATTAAGTAAATCCAAGAACGTACAGTTACTCTCCTCATATTGTTGTTTAAGAGAGTATTAGGTATAGATGGTATTCCAAACGGAGTTTTTTTAATTTAAATAAATCCAAGAACCTACTTCCATACGTATAAACGCTACCTAAACCATTGCTTAAAGTTGGCCCTGTCACTATTTGTCCCTATCAAACGGTGAGAGATGGCAATAGTGTAAGCATCGTTATCTTTTGGAAGATTTTTATAAGTATAACCACTGATGATTAAGTGGTATACATAACTTATTGAACAAAATTTCGGGTAAATTTATAAGTATAGAATTTGCTTTCGAATAGCAGATAAAATAAAAAAAGACATTTCAGAAAGTAATAAAAAATAATGTTCTCAGGTTACCAGTCGTTCATTATTTATATGTTTGTTGTGACCATTTGTTGGATAATTTAGTGTCCGTTTTCTGCCGATGGCTCCGCGCCTAGATAAATCTTTCCCAACACAGTTCTCAATTTTTTTTCTCACATCAGCGAAAAACGGTCTTTGGAGTTATCAAAATTAGTTAGAGCCATTTACGCGTTGTTCTTCGATTCCATAACTATTGGGGTTACAGATAGTGTCATAATCATAACATAACATACTCGTAAATGATAAATATAAAAAAAAATATTTCCTATTTCTTAAAAAACAATGTGGGATCCTTTCATTTTAAAATTACTTACTTTGATTTGGCATTATTATATGCACCATTCATTGATCCTCGGACATTTTGTTTACATTAACAGAAGTGGCAGTTGCGCATTAAAATTACCATTTGAGAACTAATCGTAACTATCTGTATTTAGTCAATGACAAACTAATCTTATTGATACGTAATTTTATAGATAACAGTGCATACTTTCTTATTTTGGGGTGGATGCGATTTCATACTTCAGCCTACTGATTTACGTTACTTTGCGAAATGACTACTCTTTGCACAAACTTTTTGCCTTATAAAACAACTTTATATCGATGGATATAGCTTTTTCGAATACATACTATCCATACAAATCAAGTTTAATGTTAACCTCTTGGCTACAAGGCTCAATCGTCTGATATAAAGGCTCGAAAATCTCTATAAGTCGATTTCAAGTTGCAGGTGAATTGATGTAGATTTGATTGTTAAAACAGGAACGAATAAAATGTATGAGAAATGCGTATAATAATCTTGCACTGCTTATTATAAAATTATACAATAAAATGCACGGAATGCACCTCGATATGTGACATTATTTTGTTTGCTCGCTTCTTATGTTTATTTCGAATTGTTTAGATGTAGATTTGACATTGCAATATGAAATAGAACTTTGCTGTCCTTCCAGATAACCAGATATATTTTTATAATAGCTGAGATGATTGATTTGGCGACAATTTATGTTTAAGGATTCTATTTCATAATGCCATGTGTTTTAATGTAATTCATTACAGTATTGTAACATTGTTGTGTGTGTTAGGGCGGTGTATCCAATTCTCCGTTCAGAGAGCGGGTGGGGAGCACACGCCTGCCCGAGCGTCCAAGATTCAGGAACGAAGCTATGTCAGTACATTGTAATGCGATTTGCGAGTACCTGTACTAAAGCTTAGCATATTCCCTTTTTGCTGTCATCTACACTTGCCTTTATTAGTGCGCTGCCAAATAACGGATGCGGAGTAAAAAAAAACAGTACTGAGACTTTTAAGGGCAGTTTTCCAATGTTGATCTCAGATAGCGCTGCTACTACTACTAAATGTCAGTTTTACTACAGGCTGTTCACCGTAAGATGTCCATATATGCAAGATATATCACGGCAGGGGACTTCTTACAGTGAACGGTCTGTACCTCTCAAAATAATAAAATGTTTTCTAGCTCAATACTACTGTCTAGGACTTGGTACTTGTTACATCAGCGCCGTCTATCAAGCCAGTTGGAACATTTTTTTTTCATTAATCGTTACATAAAAGTCCCTCATTGATCGCGCGATTGCTGCAGTCGATGGCTGAAACTCTTTGCTCCGCCCCCGGCATTTAAAATACTGCAAGTTAAAATTTGAGATAAGACAATGATTCGTTGATTAATGACAGCTTAAAAAGCTTCGATGCTAAGCACTAGAATCATTTTGTTTGATCGGTGTCGCACTTTGCATTGGTTCTAAGAATTTATGACATTCCTAACCATCATACATAATTTTAATTGAAACTCTAATCTTACTTTTAATTATGTTTATTCATAAAACCTTTCAGGTATTTTTAACCGACTTCATTTCTTTACATTTTTTATTCGCTATCAAAACGTTTATAATATAACGTATTGGTCTATCGATAAAAAATGTTTATCTCTCAAGATTTTATTCAATATACCTTTTGTGCTGTACAAATTGCTGCCTGAACAAGTTTTTGTTATCTCGAAGGTGATGGCATATGTTAATAGTTTATTCTTTTTGGTGATGGTATTTTGTAGTCAGTTGCACGGTAGTGGTTGCTTTAGCAGTCACCAATACACTCACTCACTTTAAATTCATGCTTGTAAACTGTGTTGTGAAAACGTAATTTCCTTGGTCACACTTTTAAAAAATAGTTTAATTATCTTTATCTATAATACCTTTATTTTGTTTTCATGAATCAAATTAAGGTTTACCCTAAATCTCTAAAACTTTCTTTTTATTTTTTTTATCCCTTGCTATTCTTTATATTCCACGGAAATAAAGACATATTTTTTAAATGTTGCCTATTTTCCAAGATTTGCCAAGATTAATAATTTATCCGTTTTTCTTTATTGCAGATTTTACCCTCTGTTTTTATGCTGCTGTTTTGAATGGAGGCTATAGTTTTGTTGATCGATTAGTGGTGCCATCTTGTTTATCTCTGAGACAACTGCCGTCGTGTATCGTGTAAACTTTAGCCACCATTCATGGCCAGCTTTTAATGTACAAAGGGAATGCTTGCCCGAGCCTTTTCTATCGTTTGCTATTCTTATCCTTACGAATGTTTCATTCCAGCAAGTATCACCTACTAAGTCACTAAACACTAGTCACTGTAACAAGTAAGTATGACTACTCATCTATTTTCTGTGGCACATTGACAGGCAAAACAGACCTTTAGTTGCAATTTAATTTATATTTAAAACATTCATATTGAAAACGTCACGTACCGTTACATCAGTGAAGGCCTCTCTTAATGAGTTGAAACGGCGTTGGTGCCTTCGTGAAAGTGAAACGTATATTATCAATATGAGTTAATTCACATTAGTTTCATGAGTTTAAAACATGTCTTAAATTACTGAATAATATAAAAAGTTTTTTTTTATTGCCTGACTTTAAATTTCGGTATATATATATATGATCTTTTGGACCTCGTTATAATCAGCCTGATCCAAAATTTAATTTTATAGTTTTATATATTCAGTTTAAAACAATAACCTACTTGTCTTACTCGGTCGGTTCTTTGGTCGATGCGCTACAGTGTTTCTTCATTCATACATGTCATTTCTATTCTATACATACTTTGCCTGGTAGCTTTGCGTCTGCGTAAGCTGGCTTGATTATTTATCTATCAGACTAATATTGTTCATCGAGTTTTATAAATATTAGACCGAGGCTTGGATTGACGGATCGCAGCGGTGGTGATTTGTATAAGTATTGTATATTATATTCAGTTTCTTAAATTAAAACAAGCATTTGATTATGCTTAAAAATATAAATCACACTAATAATAATAATAATTTATTTATTTCAGACGACAAAAGATCAAAACCTTAGTAGTTAGTAGTAATTATAGTAGACAAAAAAAAAAATATTAGTATCAATATGCACATGAATGTATAGGAAATTACTTTGCACTGTGTTCGTATGATAGTATATTATAAATGCGAAAGTTTGTGTATGTGTTTTGTGTGTTTGTTCCCACTGAACTCCGTAACGGCTGAACGTATTTCGATGAAACTTAGGATTTGTGACCTGTATTAATGTATTTGAAACCTGTATTGTTTCTAGTGTAGTTTAGCTTGAGTGAGTGTATAGAAGCACTTAGACAAACCTCTTACAGGTTTTATAGTGTTTTTTTATAAATAAATGTTACTGTACTTTTGTGGAAAATAAATAAAAAACAAAATACAAATACACCATTAACACATAGCCTATGATGCGTGTAACACGCAAGCGAAGCCGCGGACGGAAGTTATAGGTAGTTAAATTGTAGACTAAAAAAAAACATTAATGTTTCGGATACCTTAAAGTATTGTCCATACTACGAAGTTAAGTCACACCGCACCGCTGCTGTCTCGTTTTTCCACATTTATTTCTTGAGCTTACGAATCTTTTTGTAATGTAAGACCGTGGTGGATGGCACAAACCGACGAGACCTTTATCCAGCAGTGGATAAAGTCGGGACTGTTGTTTGTGAAGATGATGAAGATTAATATAAATCTTGCGCAATAGTCTCCTCAAACGATCATATATTTTCGTTAGCTGTTTCTGAATTTGAACTGACTTGAATGTTGTTGTTTAGGATGGCTGCAAAAAACGCTGTTTTGGAAAGGACACAATCTCAGACTGGCGAACTCGATGACACCTATGATGATGGGTAAAATGAAATAAATAAATGATGCTAGACATTTTCACACAACATCTTATAGGATTTTTATAATATCCCAAAAATTTCGACTCAGGCGGGATTTGAACCCCCGACCTTCCCATAAATACCGAAACGCGCTAACAACTGGGGTACCGAGTCAACTCCTCTAACCTGTAACTATCTCACATTCTCGAAATTTTCTGGTAGTCATGGCTAAGCATTGTGGTCGATATTATATAAATCTTAGATTTTCTCTGAAATGTGGGCTGACACTTGAAATACAAAAAATATCATTATAGCTCCGAATCAGAGCTTGTTATAGGTATAAGAATCATATAACTGATATACTGCTTATATACTTTTTTGTGAATACTTACATGTCATAAGATATACAATTGAGTACTATGTCAAACTAAAAAGCGCTTGCTAACAGCGCGCTCGTCCAATTATTCATCTTACAGCGACACGGTCCTAAAATACATCTAATGACGACACGGGCCTGGGTTTGCCGATCATGCAAACATTTTTCTCGAGGCGGGGATCAAACTCAAATTCCCATTATCTTATTAGTTATCTGATTCTTATGATAAAAGAACATGTATTTATAAATCAGACATTCTACATATAACAAAGCATACATTGAAATCCTTATTTTACAGACCTCATAGATAATTGCGCTGTAGGTTGCGGGTTCGAATCCCGACCAGGACAAACTTTAAGATTCAAGATTCAAATGTTTATTTGTTAGAATACATAAAAAAATCACAATTAGGTCTTATAGCTATGACAGTACATGTATTAAGCCTACATGCAGGCATGCAAATAATAATAGAGTGTCGTTACAAATCTAATTATCTAAATATTCATATAGGCTATAAAACCACTGATAAGTAACCTATTTTTAACTTTTTCTTGAATATGGTTCCATCTTATACTTAGTTAAGTTAACTTCTTCAGGCAATTTAATATAAATGCCTATATACATGTTATAAACGTTTTTCCTATATATTTCCTTATGATATGGAGGTTGATATAGTAACTTTTGAAACTTGGCTCTTTGCTGTCGGGTTATAACTTCACTGCGTTTTTTGTAATATAATAAATGTTTTTTTATAAAAATACACATTTCTATGATAAACATACAAGGAAGTGGCAGTACATTACATTTTTTAGAAGTGGTGTGCAACTATCCAGAAACCAAGCTGTATTTATGACTCGAATGCATCTTTTTTGTATTTTAAAAACCCTTTCTACGTCTACCGAGCTATCCCAAAAAACAAACCATAGCTTAGAACTTAGAATAGACCATGATATGCTGCTAAAGCAGCATCATATGAAATGGTCACGTATTCTTTTGGTGGCAAAGACGAACCTACTAAGCCTTTGGCATACAAGATTTATATGATCTTTCCAATTTTTGTGTGTATCTAAGGTAATCCTAAACATATGTAGTGCTCTACTTTAAGTACTATAAGTACAGACTCTCCCTAGTTTGGAATCAGTGAACCATGTGTTAAATGACCTGTGTTTATTTATCTTTTCTAATACGGCAACTAAATATTTTGCTGTATTGAAATCTTAGTTGACTGCCACAAAGATAAACTTGTATGTATTTTTATAATACTGACGCTTGTATCAATTAACTAATAACTCTCAATATCATTTTTTAGAGTACTTGAACCAAAGCCAAAGCTAAAAGCGAACGCATCACTCTCCGAGATCATAGATCGCATGCGACACCCAACGCTGGGCGTGGGATTCCTACAGCAAACCGTCAGTTTACCGTCACACACCTTCGTGTCTATATACGCGATACATTGGCTACAGGCTTACATGGAAGGCGTCACCTACGAGAAAGCGACCAATATCATGGAGGTACGATTTTAAATTCTAAAATTTACAGGATAACTCTCATGTCACATTAGGTATGTAGCCGATAAATGTAAATGTAGGCAGGTAATAAGGACGCGTATACAGCCAGAAAAAATCGCGCGAAGAATGGTCGCCTGACTGGCGAAACAAAAGTTGTAACTGCAGTCAAAGCAAATTAATCAAAATATTCCTGATCAATTCACTCAATCTGTTGTTGCTGATTGTATTTATAAATTTGTTGCCCAAATATCTGTACCGAGTAATTTCAATAATAGCCAAAATTCAGAGGTATGTTACGTTGTGTTTTTTTAAACTTCATTTACCATGGTAAAAATCAAATATACCATTGGTAATTTTTCAATACGCTAGTCCAGATGGGGCGATGGAAGTGCGAATCGAGTGCGCGAGCGTGGACACACGTCACATTATACGTGACATTTCGAAAGCCTTATTGGCTATGCGCGCGTATATCGAGCGTATATCGCCCTAATCTGGACTAGCTCTAAATATATCCAAAAATATCGAACAAGATAATATAAAAAAATTGCGAACAAGATCCAACATTTTCGAACACGACATCCATTCCGTCACTCGGTACTCGGACTGGTGCACCGTTGCCAGTATCCAATCGGGTACCTATCGGCGTTATTTTGATATTTATGTTCTACATTCCAGAAACTTCTGCAAGAGAGAATGATCTGCCACGCATCGGGCGACACAAAACGTTTTGTTGTTGGATATTACATGTACCACATCCTGCCACAGAAGAAAGACAATAAGGGTATGCTATCAAATAGCCCAAAAAAATAAAAATTAGTTTAATTATTGAAAAAAAGTATTTATTTTGATGTTAAATAATGAGTCAGCGGCCAAGTTTTGTATCGGAGTTTTTAGGCTACCGCAGCCTCTGACTCCACTTTTGCACGTTGAGCCTCTGACATGACGCTCTGCGAATATGCGCCGCAGTTGTATTTTTACCCGACTGAAGTCCTCTTCAGTCAGGTTATTTTTTTAGTGTGTGTGTATGTTTTTAATATTATTTGTCGGTCGCTGTAGCCCAAACGGCTGGACGGATTTTGGCTAATGAGGTGTCGTTGGATTCCTCTAGATCACAAGGGTGACATTAGCTATATGAATTTTCATAAAATCCAGTATGGCGACCGTAAGAAGCCATTTTTAATTTACGATGAACTAAATAGACTACTAAACTGACTAAGTATTAGGAGGGAAAAATAATGGCAATTTCGGATTTAAAAAAAGGCAGGTTCATACAAATGCCCTGGTACGAAGTCTCAGAAATCGCATTGAGATAAAGTATGCATTTCTAGATAACATATATGGACATAAGAAAGTAGAGATCAGCCGTATGAGTAAATGTTCAGAGCCTATTTCTTTGGTCTCAATCGACTCTATTTCCCAACAGGTACACTTTTCCCAAAGTAACTTACCAATCAAATCGTAAAATTTCGCGAAAATTAAAAAAAGTTTTCCATACAATTTCTATGAAACATCACTCGCCATAACATTAAGTTCATTCATGCAATTCGACCCATAGTGGTAATCGGGGCTATCATAATTCTGCCAAACATTATGAAAGGTCAATTTAATATCAGAATAGAGTATTTCCCGACTAGTATTCAAATGGCATACATGGACTCAAATTGACTCAATGTAGTGGCGAATGGCGCTTCATAGAATTTTTATGGAAAATATTTTTTTGAATTTTCTCTACTTACTATCCTTGTTTGTGTCTCTATTCAAAAAAAACAAACTGGTTATAAAATATTAGAAAATCCAACTTTTAAAACCACACCACACCACACCAGCCTATATCAGTCCACTGCTGCCCATAATCCCCACGCTGGGCATGCGGGTTGGGGATCGCAGGGCACAACTTCTCGCACCACCGACGCTGCTGCCTGTCGGCGGCCAGGGGATTTAGCTGTGCCGGTGTTAGACTGCGCTATGCCGCAATCAGCCGGCCGCCAGAGCCTCGTTTGTTAGTTAGCAGGGTGCACCACGTGCAGGTGAGGTTGGCTTGGTTCCAAAGATGGGGGTTGGAAACCCGTACACCCTACACTTACACACTTTTAAAACAATTCATTGTATTTTTTTGTTCATAGAGCCGACAGACTACGTGAAGCCGCTCGGTGACCTCCAAAGCTTCGAGAACGAGTGGATGGAAGTAGAAGTTCTCGCTCCTCGCTCGCCGCTGCTTCCAACGGAAACTAGCAGCGGTGCTATCGACATAACCGGCTCTAGTCCGGCTTCTGAAGAAGGCGTACCCTGCTTTCTATGTGATAACATCGACCCCGATTATATGGTGTTGGGGAGTGATAGTGACAGTAAGGTTTTTAAAGTTCTACTAGCTGGATACGCCCGCAAGTTCGTATGCGATTTTTTTCTCCTAGCGACACCCTAGCGGTAGCGGTTTGAAATAATCTTACGACCCTTTCTCATACCTACCAAATATTTCATAAAAATCGGTTGAACAGTTTCGGAGAAGTGCGACCTCAAAAACCGTGACACGATATTTTTATACATAAGAAGTATAACAGTCACAACGTATACATGTCCCTCTGAAGTTTTCTACGAGTAACGAACTAGTTCCTATATTTGGGTCGAATTATACTTGCATTGGTCGAAAATTTTCCTGCGTCTAACTTTAGAGCGACATAAGTCCGTTGTGACAACTGTAGTGGGGTGTAAGAGGTTTCAACCTCCATCTTCGGAACCTAAGCCAACCGCCCATGGTGCACAGTGTATAATAAAACGGAGCTCTGGCGGCCGGCTGAATGCGGCATAGAACAGCCTAATGCTGGTACAACTAAATTCCCTAACTGAGCGCCGGCGGTGCGACAAGCTGCACTCTGCGATCTCCAACCCGCATGCCCAGCGAAGGGATTATGTCCATACCATTTTTTGTTAGCGGAGGCCTTTGTCCACCATTAGACTAATATAGGCTGTGTGTTCGCTCGTGGCGTGGCTGACTTCGCTGTTCTTAGCTGATTATCCTGTCTGGTCACTACTTAGTTGGGTTACAATCTTCAGCCTGTATCAGTCTACTGCTGGACATAAGCCTCTCCCAGTAAACGCCACTGAGCCCTATTTTTGACGACTGTTTAGTGGCATTTAGTTCTGAAGTGAATTATAAATCGAGTTAAGCGGCGCAGTGGACGAAGGTACGCCTGAGTCGCATAAGGTGGCGGGGTTTGCTGCCGCCGCTTGACAAATGTTTGCATTGTCCGGGGTTTTCTATGTATGATATTATGTATTTACCAAAAAATGTATTTAAGTAGTAAGTATATCAGTCATGTGGTTCCCATAATACAAGCTCTGCTTTACTTATGGCTATATGATGACGTGTGATAGTGTCTAGCGTTATTTAAAAAAAACAAAATACATATATGCTCTCTCGGCCCTCAGAACCCAGCTAAGTGAATAGAATTTCAAAATAAACTGAGATATACAAATATGCTCTCTCTTTCCCCAGTGCCAATCTACAAGAACACGCATTTGGACATAGATGTGAACAACAAAAGTGACCGCATCGAGTGGGGTCACGCCCGTTACCAGGCCACCTTCCGACCGGACCAGGCCTACGAAATGTGTATACAGTGGGCAGTTGCCAGTGGCAATATTGTCGCTGATCTGGTAAGATTATTGTAAAACTAGCTATGTTTCGGTTTGAAGGGTGTGGATGCCGGTGAAATTACAGGCAAATGAGACTAAAAACCTTCATACCTCAAATTGATGGACGCAAGGCATTGTATCGTTGGCACGCTCAAAGTTACTTAGTAATGGTTCCCATACCACTTATCATCAGGTGGGTCATTATTTATGCTTGTTCCATCCATCTTTAGGTATCATAAAAGACATGACCGGTTAAGTGCGAGTAAACGCGCCCACCGCGGGTGACGTCAATGGCGTGCGATACTAATTAGTAAGGTTTCTTCGTAATTAAAATGTGTACGTCCTATAGAAAAATAAAAACCGGCTGTAGAATGGGCAAATTAGGAACTTTCAGATAATACCATATTTGACCGTGTAACTTGCTTTATAGCTTGACCACAGCTGTCATTACATTTATTGAGGTTTCTACAAAACCATATTAGCTGAGACATGGCTATAATTATGTAACCAACCAAAAATTGCACCAGTTTGAAATTTAAACGTTTCTTATTGAATGAAAATATTTTGTTATTTTTTTACTGGCAATCTTATTCAGTCAGTGCATTTTAAGTCAAGAATTTCAAGTCGATAGCCTATTTAGTTCCTGAAATAATCAGCTGTGACAGACGGACGGACGGACGGACAAAGCGGTACCCTCGTTTGACCGGTTCGGTAACTTCACCCTAAAAACTTGAAACTAATTTAGAATCTAAAAGCTTCCGCAGAATAGTGCCATATTTGTTTGCCAAACTCAAGGCTGTCAACTTGATCTCACGGGTAGGAGCTCAGAGTGTCAGAATTTCAAAAAATATAGCTAAAATCAATGAATAAAATTACATTTTTGTTTGGCAGATATTCGGCTGGGCGCGCAAAGCTCAGAACTGTCGTTTACAAATGGTGCCGATACCGGCCGACCCGCTCGCGTTGCCGTTTACGTTGAAATCGGACCCGCTCCGAGGACCCATCTACGTGCCGATGAATGAAGAACCACTGCTAAGGAATAAAGCTGCCCTCTTTGATGGTAAGTGATGACAGCGTATTGTGGCGTGGCTTAATTTGGTGATCAAAATTAATTATAATTATGTGGTTTAATAGAAGCGCTAACAGGTTAAATATCGATACATTGCATTCGATTCCCGCTGCGGGACAAATGTTTGCATGTTCTGCAGATATTTTTCTCGGGTCTGGGTGTTTTCTATGTATGATATGTATTTATTTACAAAAAAAATAGATATATAGTATATCAATCATGTGATTCCCATAATACAAGCTCTGCTTAGTTTGGGGCTACATGATGCTGTGTGATTACTGATTACATCCAGCATTATTTATATTGAAGGAGTTGGTCCCGGCTTTTTCAGTCGTTAAGCCATGTCGGAGGCTTTCGGGCGGCCTAATAACTCCGACACCAGAGTTAGCCACTAGCTCATACAAAGAAGAAGAAACTGACGAACAAATGAACCGTATTGCATGAACATTAGTTCTATCACGTTCTATTTTATTATCAAAGGCTCGATCACGAAGACTAGCGAAAAAGTATTCGTATCGTAGACAAAAAATGTTGGCCAATGAGAAAGCGTAGATTTAAAATACCTCTAATTTCATTGCCCAAAAAATTTTGTTGCACTTACGATAAGTCAGGTTGAAATATTTGTGATCGCACAGCAGCAGCAGGAGTATTGACAAACCTCGCAGTTTCAACATCATGTTGAATCAAGTTTTCGTTAGATGTTATTTAGATTTCGTCGGATTTCTAGTTTTATGATGGAGATTGGAAGGCGTGTCACAACACGACACACCCTGTCACAATAATTCCGATTTCCGGCTCAATCGTCTGAGAGATTCAACTCCTGAACGTTGCGACCGTTTGAGAATAGATAGATAACTTTATTAGCTTTTACTTTATTAGCACACTATAAAATAGATTTATTACTGCATTACATGTTAGTTAACAAACTTATACAAGTATTATTACTAATCTTAACTTAAAATCCAAAAAACATGCAGTCTTTTATGCACTAGATATATTGCTAATGGTGCCTAAACTATACAAAGAATAAATATAATCGGTTTTATGTAAATTGTCTCCGGTCTCCGGTTTACGGATGATGCTTTGCATCGTAGGTCATGTTTCAAACATGCATGATCTACGATACAGCACCTTGTTATAGGTGATGGTTACAACTGAACATCAGGTGGGCCATATGCTTGTTTCATCTTCAAGTAGGTATAATAAATCACAGACTTCCCTGTAGTCCCACAGACAACAGAGAAGTCTCAGTTGAACAGTTACGATATGGTTGATATTTGAAATCTGCAAGAAATATTATGCCGACGTCACAATAAAGGTCTGAACAAGATTTTTTTTTTTTTTTTTTATAAGCTTTATTTTTCCTCACACACATTCTAAATTAGTACATACATATAAAAGAAAAAAAACTAACATATTTTAAACACTAATAATAGTATGTATATCTATTTATTTTTATTAATCACTATTTGAGTGAGGACCGCTTTCTGCGGTAAAAGCCTCCTCCAGCTCTCTCCATTTTCCTCTGTCTCTAGCGGCTCTGCTCCAGGTTTTGCCTGCTATTTTTAACACGTCGTCTTCCCATCTTTTATGCGGTTTTCCCTTTTTTCGTTTTTTTTGAATTGGGTACCAATTTGTTATGGTTTTGGACCATCTCGTCTTGCAACCTCTGAATGTGTCCTGCCCATTTCCATTTTAAGGACAAAACTTTTTGAGTAGCTTCTGTTGCTTTGGTCTTTTTCCGAATTTCTGCGTTTCTTACTTTATCTTTTAGTCTTAGACCCAAAAAACTCCGCTCTATTCCTCTTTGACACACCACTATGCGCCTAAGGTTTCGCTTCGTTAGAGACCATGTCTGGCATGCGTAGGTAAGGCATGGGATGAGGCATGTTTCCATGGTTTTAGTTTTAAGTTTTGTGGGCAATTTGCTTTTGAAAATTTCCTTCATTGCCCAGTATTTGCTCCAGGTACTTTTAGTTCTCCGTTCTATTTCCAGTTCCGTGCAAGCTTCGAACGAAATTTGATGTCCTAGATATACGTATTTGTCGACGTACTCTAGATTTGTAGTTAAGAGAGTCATCGGTATCTTATGTCTGTTTGACATGAGCTTGGTCTTTTCGCGGTTGATTTCCAAACCTACTTTTCTACTTTCATCGCAAAGCGTTCTTATCATGTATTGCAAGTCGGTTGGATTCTCTGACAATATGACGATGTCGTCGGCAAATCTGAAATGAGATAGGTATGTACCGTGTATATTCAGTCCTTTTTTATCCCAATTTAGAGATCTAAAAATTTGTTCTAGTACGGCTATAAAAAGTTTTGCTGAGAGAGGGTCACCTTGCTTTACCCCCCTTTCAATTTTAAAACTCGGACTTGGCTGTTCTAGCATGATTCTGGAGGTACTATATCTGTATATTTCTTTTATGATATCGATGTAATCTTTGTTTACGCCTTGTTGTGATAGAGCTTGCCATATAGAGTCATGTGTTATGGAGTCAAAGGCTTTGCTATAATCTACGAAACGGCCTCTACCTATAGAGGCCTTCGTCATATTCTTTATATTTCTGCAAAACCATTTTCAAAGTGTGGATATGATCTACAGTCTGAACAAGATAGATAACATAAAATATGAATCATATTCTACGAAGTCGTGCGTCGCATGTCGTAGGGTTATTGATCTACGCTTTGAACTTTGGTCATTGACATTCGTTCATATCCTAATTATAGTAAATATCACACTCCATAGCGTCCTTGAACGCGATCAATTACCTTGTGTTAAGGAATGAGATACAATACTAAGCATTCTGAAATATTCCGAATACAATAAGCTCTCGTCTAGTTCTTTGACTCCTTGTTATTTTATAATGTTCTAAGAATTTATATTATAGAGTAAGTATGTCATCATCGTAATACCTAAAACCATGATTGAGGATAGATATTTTCAATAAACATATGTACATGATAATATCTACATTTACAAATTTACACTGTTATAAAGAAATAGATTGTTTGTAATGGATAAACTCCAACAAACCTATTTTGAAAAGTTCTTTCACTTATAGCGTTATCAGAGTTAAACATACATAGGTTTTATTTTATTTTCAAAAAAATTGAGATCCCTACGATAATTTCAATAATGTTGGCGTTCATGGTGCATGAAATTGTCAGATAACATTATCTGTCAATTTTGAAGAGAGCGTAATTTTACGTGAATTAAAAGTATTATAATATGGTACTGATGCTGAGGCCTCATTTACTCACTCAGTTGCACACCGAAATAGTCGGTACCGGACCTTTATTTTCAAACTTTGACATTTCATCTGTCAAAATTCAAAGAACGTCGATTGATAAACTGTCAACGTTTGAAAAACAGGACCGGTGCATAATTTCAGTGGGGAACTAAGTTACTAAATGCGGCCCTGACCTTATCGGGGAGTTTCACTGGTCCTTCCTATTTTTCATTCCGTACCTACCAAACTAGAGTTTGGATTCTTTTTACCTACATACTTATTTAGCGTTCCGCGTAAAATAACCATATTCAAGTAAAATCGTAAAAAATATATCACACACAGTCGACTGATCCCAAACTACACAGTCTACCTGCACATCTACCTGGGCATTTACCAGACTAGCACATTTATAAAACTCCAACAAACATCTATGTCCACCACACAAATGTTTGTCCTAGGCAGGGTCTAAGTCAGTTGTAATTTACAAAAATTTGTCCCGCTTAGGGAACCGAACCGCTCTCGCTTCGCTGTCATTAATAAGTCATATACTTTCCTCTAGGCCAATACGACCCAAGGATAAACATAATAATCATTGCAGGATTCCCAGAAGAGACATGGTTGGAACGCCTGTTCCTCTTCCAAGAAGCGATCGTCGGTAGATTCGGGTTTATAAAATGCACTGCGGAAAGCACGTCACACGAGTATGGAGTGGGCGACCATCTTTATGTGCATGTTACCGGGAATATGTTTATACTGATACCGACGACTGTGAAATCTCAGCAGAGGGCATTGCGGACTAAGCCGGCGAATAAGCCAGTGAAGTTGGGCGGGTGAGTAACCTTCCTAGAATTTGACCTTTTACTAATAGCTTAAAAATAACCTGTATGGCTGTTGTACCGGCTGCCTGTAACCTTGTAGTGATGCCGTAGTGACGCAGTGACTTACCCTCGTATTCTTAGTTGTCACCTCGATTTTTACCTTGAGGAAGGTACGTATAATCGTCACGACGGATTTTTGTCTGAGATATAAATTGTAGTTTTCTTTTCTGGGAGGCGCAGAAATGGTCAGGGACCATGGTTGTATAATTAATTATTAGGTCCATCCAAATATTAGTCCTCCTTACATATGAAATTGGCTTTTTGTATGGATTTCTAGAAAATTAATTTCTCAATACAGTTTTGTATTTTGTTCTGGACAAACAAATCTGGTACAAATTCAATTCCCGTAAAATTTTGTTGAGAAAAGTATGCTTAGCCTTATTTAAAAAAGAAAACTAACATAAAAAAATACAACGAATTTAAGCATTGAAAGCGACAACACATGAAATGAACTGATTTTAAGTTTTATTTTTAAGTTAAAAATGGTATATATTGAATTTTCAATCTTTGCAATAATGTTACGTTCAAAATATAAATTAATTTGGTGTATGACTGTTGAATTAAAAGAAAACATGTACTAAATAAAATAGAGTGGAAAAACGCTAATTTCATATATAAGGACCTTATTTTTCTTTTCCGTATTTTGTATGCTAGAAAAATGTGGTTTTCGTTGCAGACTTTTGGTTCTTAATGGCACCTAACTATGCACTAAAATGTTGACCAATATAAGGGTGTAATGCTCAAAACAACAGTGCTAGCACAAAAATAGGTAACAGAAGTCAAACACATGTATGTACTTCAATTTTCATACCTACGCTCGGCGGTCGCGCTAGGGTTGTCAACTTTGGGGCGATTGATGGAGGCTACTCCAAACCCGCGGTATAGCCCGCATAGCCAAAAACTTATTCTACAATATTAAAACAAAACAATAAACATACTATTACGATACAAAAAGTTTGCAGAACAAAAACATAAAATTTTACATTTAACAATTTTCACTATCGAAAATATCTAACAACTTCTAAACGTAAATTACCCTATTTACAAAATTTCAAAACCTTTTGCCCTTTCCGTTTTAGACCTAAACCTATCAAATAACACTTAAAACAACACAATATCTACACAAACAAAAAATCATGATTTCAACTTACTACGTAATATTTGGTGGCGTGATAAAGAATGACCTACTTGCTTCGTTTAAGCTGATTCAAAATAGAAAACTATTATATAAATCAAGCTTAGATAGCCACCTTACAATATTTTAATTCTCCGGGGGCCGGGCGGCGCTTACCAATCTAAATATTTTGTGTTAGGTTCTATCGAAATACAAGCAAGTACCTAGGTACTTACCTCTCTGAATCTACTGGTAGCTTAAAAAACGACAATTGACTGTTTAATGTTGAGTTTAAACACCCGTCCACTACACAGTTATTATAACTTTTATTTTGTTGCTCCATTTTTGTTTGCACAAGAAAGTTCGCCGCTCGCGTGACACTCGCGCTTGTACTGGTCCGAACTGTTCCGAGATATCGTGTCCGTGAGTGGTGTCTATGTGTGCGTTGCTCGAACGCGCTTTGTATTTAGATTGTCTTCTGTTACCTATGTCGTTTGAGGCGCTAGCTAGCAGCGTTCGCTATAATAATAAAACACCGCGGCTTGCTTTGATCGCCGACTTCGTTTTCGGCATCCGTGCAATCTGATATGAATTATGTACAAGCGCCCCCACTAGTCCGGTATAGGTTAAGAAAATTTATTCTTGGATACTCATTGGTCCCTATTTATAGTTCTTAGCCCAAACCTTTGTTTTCCAGATACCCAACACACATGGATGTGGCTCCCAGTCCGCACGAAGGGTACATACTGACACGACTAGTCCAACTGAAAAACAAGGACGAATACGATAACAGTCGGCGGGTAAGCGTAATTGGCATCTGTTACAAAGTACTCACCGCACATTGCGGTAATGTTTATAAAATACCTAGGTATGCAATTTGTGGTGTTACATTTCAATTTGATAAGGAAAATATTGAAGTATGCAAATGTTAGCTTTATCAATTATTATTATGTGGTAGCTGTCCTATTGATTACATCCAGGTGGAATGACGATCTGCGAAAGGCTGCTCGTATAATCTGGATGTGTCTAAACTCCTTATGTAAAATCCGATATAAAATATGTTTTTCATAGGAAAAATAAATTGCATGTACCTAATAGTAATAAAATAAATTGCTAGACTTTAATACAGCATAATCTCATGTATGTTTTTGTAAATAAATACCTTTATTATTATACATAGAAAACACCCAGATCCATCATCATATGATACAAACATTTGACTCGCAGCGAGAATCTAACCGGCAACCTTCCGCGTCACAGTCGAGCCTTCGCCCACTGCACCACAAAGGTCGTCAAGTCAAAATGTTATGTTCCTGTTATTGAATTTTTTTTTCTAGATGGGTTTCCTTTGGTCCTGGAATCACATGATCTCAAAGAAGTGGAAGTGGACACAGATCCCAGCAACGGGTGATGAAACATTCCAAATGAGGATGCTGAGAGATTTCAAACACTTCTGCGCTAACCAAGAACAGCGCCTCAGTCAATTCTGGGACCAGTGTTGGGAGATGAAGGAAAAAGCTTCCGGAATCTAGTGATGATTTTATTGTAATTAAGCCAAATAATTTATTAAAAATGTTAAGTATTTTATTAAACTTGTTTTTTATTAGTCATGTTTTGTTTCCTACCCATAAAAATAAATATCATCATATAACTAAGCAGAGATTTTAGGGAACTACATGATTTTCTATTCTCACTCTTTTACTGTTCAAGCTGTTTGTCTTTGGAATTCTCTCTGTCAACATCAGAACTGCTCAATCTCAGCCTATCTTCAAAAAGGTTTTGTTTAACTTTTATTCATCTGTTTCACATGAACCTGAAATGAAACTTTTGTCTGTTTTATAGTACCTTTCTATTTCTAGTTTATTATAATTTGGTTCCCTAGTAATTTATACTTAATATAAGTATGTAGTGTAAATGTAGATATTTAAGTTAAATGTATTATTATATTAATTATAGTATTCAATAATCCTTATCCGCAATTTCTAATATCTTATTTATTATAATTAGTAGTAATTTAAAGTAAATATTAGTTTGTAGTGTACATGTAGATATTTATATTAACTGTATTAATATATCAATAATCCTAATCTGCAATGGATAAATTTGTGTTTACAAATCCATTCCATCCAAAGGTTATCTGGAAGAGATCGCTCTAAGCGATAAGACCGCCCTTAGTACTTTCAGTATAAGTTATTGTTCATTTTGTACTTTCTGCTAAGTTGGTGTGAGTACAATAAAGAGATCTATCTATCTATCTATGACTGATATATGTATAAGATCAATAATTTTCATGCATTTTATATTGTAACGGTAGCCACGATTATAGTAACACCAAATTATATTATAGAAAATGCAAACCTTTTTTTAATGAAGTTAGGAAAAACAAAAAGGCTAGAAACAAGGATTGCTTAAAAAATAAAATTCAGTTTTGGAAGAGATTATTTTTATTTATTGCTTTTAAATTATTTTTTAACAAAATAGATGTCATACACTAATGTGGAGAACCTATGAGGAGTTCATGATATTTAATTACAGGCAAACTCTATGTTCATAAAAAATACTTCTACAATTCCATAGAAGGCACAAATGAAATATCATTTCACTTTGAAATACTCAATACTCTCAGACATCACATAGTATAAAGTACCAAAATTTAATTTTAAAATCAGTCATTACCTTTATCACATACACATCAATGGGAGGAAATGTTATTTTTTGAGATTCCTTACATTATAAAAATAGAAGATCTACATAATTTATTTGAGATATCTAGACATGCAACACTATCCCATGATATTTCTACTAAACCTTATAGAGAACAACATTTAATTTAAAATGGCTATTCTTACAAATGCAATTTTATTCCATAAAGGCTTGGCAGTGACAATGTAAAGCCTTATACAGTTAATTGCGAAAGGTAAAACCTTAGTAGGCAATTGATAGTACATAAAACAATAAGATGTGAAATAATATGGAAGGATAGAACTAATATAATAGGCTCATTATACAAACATATACCAGACAAAACAAATGGTATACCACTTAGGACAATATTTTCTTTCTAGGTTCTATAAAACTAACAAGATTGTCATTTTGTAGAAATGGAACACTAAAATAACTAGGGTACCTTCCAATGTTTTCTAACTAGGTACATAATCACAAAATACTAATTAAAATTAATATTGAGTGTACAATTTTTTCCAGCATTTTTAACCTAAATTAAAATTTAAGTACATATAAAAAAAACAATCTAAAAATCCACATTTTAGTACCTGCACCAAAAAGTATGTTAACTATATTATTTGAAGCAAATTATTGCATAAATACTTGAGCAATTTTAATACATTAATTATTCATCAAGTCTTGTGCGCTTAAATTTCATATAAAAATCTTACATTTACAATAATTTAAAAATTGTGCATTTCTGGCATAAGCTTTTGTTGCACTTGGACACACATTAGTGACATTGTATTAGCATTAATCTATTTTTTATTAGAAATAATTCTTTGTAGATAAAAAACACCTACATTGAGAAAAAAAGGAAATAATCTCAAATTATATTCTATATTAAAATCTATATCTATGGTGAAACTATAGACTTAGCACAATCAAAATTCTACTTTGAGTGTGTTTGAAAATAATATGTTATTTCTTTTTAGCCAAGACAAAAAGCTTTCAATTTGATAGGCTTAAGTCTAACATTTCACCTTCAAATGCAATGGTTTGGAACAGCCATTGTTAAACCTATAAAACTTCAGAATATTACTTCCAAAGAACAATGAGATATGGCTAAGAAAAAATACAAGTTAATCAACAACAAAAATAATGAACAACGAAACCTAAGCGAGATTACTTCTTACCAAATATAAGCAGACGAGTCAGCATACTAGTTATACATGGCACTTGCTTCTGTTGGTGCATTGTTGGCATATCTGGTGTATTGGACTCATAATCCAAAGCCACTTTCTGACAGACAAACGTCAGGAGAGTCAGGATATCTCTCTCTTGTCCCCCATAGCGGAGTTCTTCACACAAAGCTTGCATAAACCATGAGCCACGTGTAGTATTCCTCCATGAATAGAAACCTGGCACAGTAGAATACACAATCAAGAAGTCTGCATGAATAGGAATTCTATATGAAGCACTTGATGAGCCATCTGTCTCTGTACGGTTCGTCATAGTCACTCCACCGTCCAGTTTATCTCCTTGACAAGCTTGAATGAAGAAAAGCTTGGGCTTTCCTGCCAGGGTGGGGCATTTATCAGCTGTGAAGTAATACCACAAGTTGTCTGGCTTGTAATGGGTGTCCTTGGCGTACAACATCCCCAGCTCTCCATGAGTTAGTACTGCTATGAGTAGACAATCATGATCTGAATGGTCCATCTCAGCAGTCTGCTGTATGTATTTATTGACGCTATCCGATTTCAGATTGTGCAAAATGGTGACGCTGAATCCTAATCCTTTGAGGACTTTGGCAAGGTTGTCGCTATCGACGTTGGTGCCTGTGCGGGACTTCAGGCTGTGAATATCGAAGTGTTCGTGATTGAAAATGATGGCCATACCGCGATGCTTGTGGTTCATGTTATAGTAGGGTGCATTTCTGTCTGTAGGCATCTTAGCGAAGCGACGCACTTGCGATGAGTCGTGGCTGCCCCATGCATCGCCTTCATCGCCTCCACCGTTAGGTCTTTGTTCTAGCTCTTCTCCATTGTTCTGATGTCCTTCCTCTGACATGTTGAAGGTCTCCAGCAACAGCAACTGGTTTAATTTGTAGGTAGGTATTATTATCTTTTAAAGAGAATCTTGATCGAGGGATTTAAATAAATTTCAAGAATTACTGGCTGCAGTGCAATGCGACTGCGATCACCACACCACAGATTTTTGTTTGAGTGATACCAATCAGTGTTGCCACCTAGGTTTTTCAAAAAGGTCATTTTGACAAGCTAGAACAGTCGCTTAGTCGTGACTGCCCGAAAATTTCGACATGGCGAGGAGTTGACTCGGTAGCGCAGTTGGTTAGCGCGTGCCGGTATTGATGGGAAGGTCAAATCGAAATTTTTGGGATATATAAAAATCACAGGCTAGATATAGCCAATTTTGTCATGAAAAGGGCTAAAATTCTGAGTCATAATCGGAACTTACTTACTTTATTTAATTTCTCGTTTTTCTGGTTCTATCGAGTTCGAGCATCGAGTTAAATAAACGAATAGTTCTATGTATATAATATAAATATCATATATGTCTCATCATCATCATCATCATCAGCCTATAGCAGTCCACTGCTGGACATAGGCCTCCCCTAATGAGCGCCATTGCGCCCTGTCCTGAGCTCGACGCATCCAGCTTCTACCAGCAGCCTTTTGCAGATCGTCACCCCACCTGGCCGGAGGGCGTCCTACACTACGTTTGCCGAGCCACGGTCTCCACTCAAGAACTCGTTTACCCCAACGGTTATCGGTTCTTCGGCAGATATGGCCAGCCCACTGCCACTTCAGCTTGCTAATTCTCTGAGCTATTTCGACAACTTTAGTTCTATGTCGGATAAACTCGTTACGGATTTTATCCTTCAGAGAAAACCCGAGCATAGCTCGTTCCATAGCTCGCTGAGCGACTTTAAACTGGTGGACTAGCCGTACTGTGAGTGTCCACGTTTCGTCTCTGTATGTCATGACGGGTAGGACGCACTGATTGAAAACTTTTGTTTTCAAACATTGCGGTATGGGTGACGAGAAAACTCGACGTAGTTTTCCAAATGCTGCCCAACCCAGCTGAATCCTCCTCTTGGCCTCCTTCTCGAAGTTGTTTCTACCCAACTGCAATATTTGCCCGAGGTATGTATACTCCGAAACAACTTCAAGAAGGTGTCCATTAACGACGATAGGACTCGGATCAATTCGGTCATTAGCCATGACTTTGGACCATGACCATGTATGTCTATAATTTGACAAATGTATTGGTTGCTTTACTTCTCTCCCTGACCTTGTTTTATATTTTGTTCTTCTAACTGGATCTTGTGTTTTGGTTTCTACTTGTTTTTTTTTTATTTCATTGACTTTTGCTATCTCTTCCAAGGAAATAGCTAATTTTGTCGCTAAAAGAGATGATGAGTGTGACTGACGAAAATGCTACGTGGCGCACATAGTATATCCCGCAATAACTTGGTAGGCACGGTGCGAATAAAAAAATTTTGTATCGCAATACGAAAAGGGTTAGATTGCTCTTTCCGGGCTAAATCATCAAAAAACCAGTTCACGTACAGTAAAAAGTGCTAGATCTAGCTCGAAAAGTTTGGTACTAAAGCGAGCACCAGCACAGCAAGCACCACGAGTTAGCACTACCAACGCGCAACGCGCACAAGACTCATTCAAACAAACAGCAAGATTTAATTTTAGTGTTAAAGGTAGTAATAGCTATTTAAAAATTCTACGAACGAAACAAACAGACTTTACTTGAAAAACTTTGTAACAAAAAATTACAAGAATATTCAAATTAGATTAAGAAAATGATTATTTTAGTTATTTCTTATTTATAACTTAGAAAGGAGCCAGAGTACAATTTATTTTTAAACCAACGTACCTGTCCATTGCGTAAAGGCCGGTTTTACAAACTATTTTTTAAAAATAAAA
This sequence comes from Horisme vitalbata, assembly GCA_951804965.1. Taxonomy (NCBI): domain Eukaryota; kingdom Metazoa; phylum Arthropoda; class Insecta; order Lepidoptera; family Geometridae; genus Horisme; species Horisme vitalbata. Next base: position 18,145,186 of record OX638093.1, read on the forward strand.
CCGAAAATATAGACTGCTACATATTGGTCTAAAACTGTTTTAATATGTACATCAAAAGTTGTCACATAAGTCGCTATATTACATTATTATTTTATGTTACAATCTATATTTTTGATATTTAGAATTATGGGCATGGGCCCCCTTTATGAGAGAGTGTTATAGGCTGTTTTGGTCGGTATATTTAACGACTTAAAAAAAAGGAGGTTATCAATTGGATACGTACTTATGTATGTACTTAATATTACTGGCTGTGCAAAATATTCACTTATGTGAATCTATTAGGGCTTGCAAACAAATATATAAAATTTTAGAGGTGTATGTATGTTTGTCTACGCATATCTCCGAAACTACTTATCCGATTTTGATGGTTCTTTTTTATTAGCTTACATTTACTTCACCATATGGAAAAACGCTCATCAAAATGAAAAAAAAAATCATCAAAATAGGTCCAGCAGTTTTCAAGGTATGGACTAAATACGTATCATAAGACGGCCAGGAGCTACAGGTACGGTCTCAATGGGAAAATCTCTCAAAACCATGGTCAAATTCTAGTGCATGTAAGAAAGATGGGAATGGGAATGGGAGTGGGAGTGCGAGTTGAACATGAAAATAGTTATTTTGGTTCAACTGTTAAGCTGGCTTAATCTTCAGAACCCCAGCCAACGTCACCTGCACGTATTGCACCTTGTTAACTAACAAACGGGGCTCTGGCGGCCAGCTGATTGCAGCATAATGCAGCCTAACAGCAGTATAGCGAAATCCCCGGCAGCAGCGTCGGCAGTGCGAAAAGTTGTGCTCTGCGATCCCAGCCCAGCGTGGGGATTATGGTCATATCCTTCTTTATTAGGTGAGGCCTATGTCCAGCAGCTCCGTAAAAAACCTTTATTTTTTATTTCCTGGCGTAGAAAGCCTTTTATGCACCCGGCTTTTTTATTGACATATTTTTCTATACCTTAAGGTTTGACTTTTCAGTGCATAGATCCCATAAGAAACAAAAGTAGGTTGTAAAAAATGTAGTTTTCAGGTTGAAAATTTCTTTGGCGCAGTGGGCGAAGGCCCGCCTGAGACGTAGAAGGTTGCGGGTTTGATTCCCACCGCGAAATGTTTGTACGTTCTGCAAATATTTGTTTCGGGTCTGGGTGTTTCCTATGTATAAATAGTATGTATTTATAAAAAAAAGTATCTATGTAGTAGATCAGTCATGTGGTTCCCATAATACAAGCGCTAATTAGTTTGGAGCTACAAGATGCTGTGTGATAGCGTCCAGCATTACTTATCCATTTATAGGCAACCAACCCGGCGAGCGCAGCGAGCCGCGAAATTTTTGGTGCACAAAAGAAACAAGACAAAGAAAACGGAATGGTGGCAATTTTATTTTAATCACCAAGGTAACTACAACAACGGACGTAGAAAACGGAACGTCGAGCGGAGAGCGGAGTGAGCCGCGTTTTTTAAATTAATCTTACAAGCGCTGCTGTGTTCTAATTCGTCACTGTTGACAAACATTTTAGGATGGGTTACGGTAGATTTGACTGTTACACCTTTATTACATTAAGGCACAAAAGGTAGCAATGAAATCGGCAAGCGGAGCGAGCCACGAATTTTTTCTAGCAAAGGTGTACATACAAATTATCAAAAAAAAACAACGATTTATATCTGTATATCAACATAATAATCAAAACTCGGTCCTGCTCTGGTCATTTCTACGCCTCCCAAAAAAGAAAACTACGATTTATAATTGGATATCAACCTATCAACTAATGACTATTACCATGGATGATCCAAAACTTGGTCGTGGTCTGGTCATTTCTGCACCCCCCTAGGGCCTGCGCGCTGCGCCTGGGCACCGGTGGCACCACCCTATTTACGGCACTGATGTCCAGCAAGGGACTGATAAGGCATATGTCCAGTAGTGGACTGATGTGGGCTGGTGTGCTGGTGGTCTTAGGTTTACCTACAACTGGAATTTCTCTCGGATTATAATTAGGTAGTACTTAGGTACCTGGTGCTTTCTTCTCCACACATACTGATTTTGAAGATCATGATTTGCATAGGTACTTACCGACCTACCTACTTACATTATGAGCTATTCAGAAGAAGTCTAATTGAGGAAAGGGCGTATAGCTATTAGCTTTTAAGTACCAGGTTGCTTACTTGATTGTAGGTAAGGTAGGTATTTTATACACAACAGTTCGTCTATTTCGGCCATTGTTTAAAGTCAAAGTCATAACTCATAACCGTAGCCGAAGCTGCCCCGGTTAATTGAGTACCGTAATATTATTACAAATTAGTAGGTATTCCAGTTTTTGCTTAAAACTAAATATTACGAAAAAAAAAATTAAACCGACTTCAAAAGCATAGATCTTAAAAAACATAGTAGGCCCCTAATTGGTTTCATAACTACTGTTGATTTCGTTTTTGTTGCTTAATTTCATGTTATATATTAAAGTATTATTTCATAATTTTGAGTTTATTTCTTATTTGGAATTCGATAAAAAAAAAAAAAATTATTGCCATCATTTTTTTAATTCTCCAAGAATGACAAACGTCATTTCTAGCGAAAAAGTCGCTAAACTGGAAACACTACATCTGTTTGTTTTGTTTGATGTGCGTTTTAGGGGTTTTAACCATTGATTGCCTAAACAGAGAATTGATTGTTATTGTTCATAGATTAAGTAGCTTTCTCTGTCTAGGTTATTGTTACTATCGTAACTTTTAACGCAACAAAACATCAAGCAACTAAAATCAGTGATTGTCATTGTCAGTCACTTTTAGTATATTTATGCTGCCATCTGTTAGTGAAAAGCAAGCTCTTATTTTTACGAGTGATAGCACTAGATGGCACTGTTAGCTCATTTTGTTCTAGTGTGACTGTTTATTTTATCAATATGCAGGTGGATCCGCCGAGGCTGAGATACAGCTCGAAGAGCCTTCGCAGATTCCCGGAACCTTGCGCGAACAAAACGCCATCTGGGAAGGCTCAAACCACAAAATAAAGCAAACTCTCCGAAGTACCTACGCAAAACCGACATTAACTCGCGCTTATCTAACTCGTAGTTACCTACATAATATAGGCACAAACGTAGTACAAACGTAGTAACCTACATAATAAAGATTCCCTAATGATTTACATACCTACCATCTGTCATAAATTTATGTAGGAGTGGTAGGGGGTATTTAAGTCGGTACCTACTTAGCAGGATCATATGTTTGCATTTTCTACGTTGTCATAGTAACTGTAGGTTTTGGCGATTACCTAACGATTTAGATGTTTACCTATATCATGAATTTAACTCCTTGTACGTATCAAAGCTCAAGTACCTACATCTCTATATAAAGGCTTATCATGTCTAGTATATTCAAAGTGAAGCCGTGGTGTTCAAATACTAAGCTACAAAATGAGGAAACAACTCTAGGCCTCCAAAATGCAAATTCCCTCAAAGTGGATAAATTTAGCTCCCACGACAGTGATTGTGTTTTGGTTGGGGAGGGTTCACTGCTAAAAGTATACAAGCCAACAGCGGATCAAGAGGCGTCCCATACAATTTTGGAATCAGAATTAGGAGATGTTGTATTGCAGATAGAGACTGGGAAGTTTAACGTGTAAGTTACTAACAAAATTAACTATACCTACCTACTCACCATTACCATTAGGTAAGTACCTTATAACCATTCTTACTAAAAAAAACTGTTACCTTGTAAGTTCCTAAATCCATACAGGGTAGGTATGGATTTTAAAAAATAGGACCTAACCTAACAATTTTAACCAAAAAATTTTTTTAATCTACTTTTTTTTGCTGACTGTAATATATCACTTTGTGGCAACCTACTGGTTTTTGTAATACTTATACGTAGGAAAGTCACAGGACTTATCTGCGTACAAGTATTACCTAAATTTGAATAAAACGAGACCTATCTTGAAATTAAGCGTTTAATTTAAACCATAACTTTTGGCCTCTGTGGCGCATTGGGCGAAGGTCCACCTGAGACGCAGAAGGTTGCGGGTTCGATTCCCGCTGCGGGACAAATGTTTGCATGTTCTGTAGATATTTGTCCCGGGTCTGGGTGTTTTCTATGTATATGTATCTATTTACAAAAAAATATATTTATATGTGTAGTATATCAATCATGTGGTTCCCATAATACAAGCTATGCTTAGTTTGGGGCTACATGATGCGTGTGCGTTACCCCAGCAGAATTTTAAAAAAAATTTGACTGGAGAAAGTCTCTGCCTAGCTAGGTAGCAAACTATCTACGTTAAACAATCATTTAGGTTTAAAATTCTCGAAAAACATAACCCTACTTCCGAGGTAGTCGGTTAAAAAGATAGGTATGTGGTTAGATAGGTACCTACTGACTTCATTTCTCTTAAATCCTAAAATAGTTTGCAAAAATATCAATAACTTTTGTACTTGAGTGTATCCAGGACCAATACGGCTCGTAAGGAAAATTAAGAAGGTCATCAATATGTATGAAACGGTCGCTTTTTAGTGGTCATTCGAATTTGGTCGGATCACAGGTCAGAAACCAGGGTCTAGGTCTTATTTCAGACTATCGTTTATAACTAGCTCAATATGGGACGTAGAGAGCTGAAATTTTCAGGGTTTAATTATCATTAAACGCACTAATTTTTTTGTTCATACCACAATTGTGCGTTGAAAAGGTTTCTTGCATTTTGACGTCAAAGTTATGACCTTATCAGATTTGGTTTAATCGATATTATTCAAAAACGCGTGTATGTACCTTCTTGAAACTTTTTGTGGTTACAAAGGATAACAACAAGAACCGAACACCGTTTACAATGAATTTGTGCGTCTGTCCATTAAAGAGCTAGAATTATTTTAAGATTTTTCAAAAAAGCTAGATTACTTAAAAACTGTATGGATTTTTGTTAATTTTACTTTGTCACAAATACGCACAAATTAAGAGCTACTCGTGCATGTATATTTTATAGTTGCACATTCAATGGTTTTCGAGAACCAAGATTTTGCAAAACGTTACCGCAGCAGGAAAGTTAATAACTCAAAAACCTTAAGACGCACAAATTTTATTTTTTGCGCACTTTTATGCACAAATATAAGCTACCTGCCCATATAATTTATTTTTGTCTAGGATCATCCGTTTAGAATCTTCCTGCTGGAAGAACGTTACTCCAGCAGAATACCTATTTTTGCGATTTATTCCAAAACGGCAGCACGCACAATTTTTTTTTCTTGACGCACATTTACAGCAAGTAATGCACTAATTATTCCTGGAACTCACTTCATTCTAGAAGAAAAAATTCTGCTGGGGTAACGCACACACATGATGCTGTGTGATTACGTCCCGCATTATTATAATTATTATTTTTTAACTAACTGATATTTCCAAAATTATAACAGTAAAAAAAACCTGCTAATCTATTTTTGAGGCTTCATCATCATCATCATCAACATCAGCCTAGGCGGTCCACTATTGGACATAGGCCTCCTTTCAAAAGTGTCATTCCGCCATCCTCAGCTCGGCGAATACAATAGTCACACCGGATTCATGTCCCTCCCCTTCTGAATTTAGGCTCAGCAAACGATTCGACCAATCATAATACAATCCTACCCAAATATAGGGATTACGTCGCTGCTTACAGCCAACCTCAAAGGGACATCATTATAATACGTTGTGACTTAGGTTGTTATTATTTCAGGGGACATGAAGATCGGCAAATTATAGTACTACATCCACAGAGCTACGCAATTTACCAGCTGAAAAGAAAAGAAGGTCACACTGATGCCGGTAAGAGTAAGCAACGCTCTATTCTTCGGAATCATTACTCACCTTAATCATATGGGTGGTGCAAATTTTTATCTCATCATTACTCTTACAATTTGATTTGGTAAGTTACTTTGGGAAAAGTGTTCCTCTATGGACAATATAATCAATTGAGACCAACTTTGTTTTTGTTTGACAAATATTCTAAGCTGACAGTAAATCCGAAAATGTGGTTGTTTTTTTCTTCAAAAAAACCTATACTTTCATAACAACAAAACCTTCCAATTACAAAAGAAAAGGTGGCTGCCCTAATTGAGGAAAATTTTTGCTCCATCCTGTATTTGTATATCTACTTACCTGTCTTACCTAAGATACATCTTGAAGATGTTTCTCATCTCTTCATTTGTCACTTTATCGTCTTCATTTCTTATTTTTTGCAGGCGACCAAAACTTGCTAGAGCCCACAATAAAACACTCGTTCACACGTAGAGCCGACAGCCTAACTTGCGGTCCATTTGGTAACATAAAGACAAGAGACTTCATTTGCATCCAAGGATTGGATGGTAGTTTGAGCTTCTTCGACCAAGACACGTTTCTATTTATGTGCATCTTCAATGACGTTATTATACCTGGCCCGATTGCTTACGTCAGTAATTGCGACGCTTTCGTGGTATGCAAGTCAACATGGTTGTTAGAAATCTATAGGTAAGAACTAGACCTATTAATAAAGCCTTCTTTGTAAAATAACAAAACAAGACGACTGGCAGCTTCCTTACTCGCACTTCTATTAGCAATCCTTAAAGTAAATACTCATTCATTTTTTTTGACAATTTGGCCAATATCACGTTAAACCAGGATGGGCCGCTAGTTATTAATAACTAGCGGCCCGTCCCGCCTTCGCACCGGTTAGGGCACTTCTTTTACACCTTGGGTTACGTTTCTTATTTCCCTAAGGATCCATAATCTTTTCTAGTAATAAATATAGCCTATGTTACTCAAGGCGAATATAGCTTTCCAATGGTGAAATAATTTTTGAAATCGGCACAGTAGTTTTTGAGTTTATTCATTACAAACATACTCACAGACACACACAAAAAAAAACATTTTTTTCTCTTTATAATATTAGTGTAGATAAGAGGCTTTGTTGCGTTGACTTCTACTTACACCGTACTTCGACGTTCCTTATCAAAGAATTCCAGTACAAATTTACTTTTCCACTTCAATACAATAAGACACAAGTGTAGCTTGCTTAGGTTGGTTAAAACACCAAAAATGATAACAACTTGACAGCCACACCCACACTAGTGTATAATCTGCCGAACCATTGAAATACGTCATTATATCAGGGTCTGGAGTTCAATTTTTTTTTCCCAGTTTCCAGCAGTTGAGAGAACTCAGTGAGCTTACAGTCAGACAGAACAAAAATAATATCCCACAATGGGCTTACAATGCCGGGGAAGAAATAACACATATTCAAGTAATACAGGTGAGCTATCTCCTATTCAATATTCTAAAATAACGTGAGATTAACAAATACGCTTTCCTTTTGTCCCTTGATTATTGACACATTTTGTTTACCCCAATCCTAACATTATCTAGGTGAATGTGCATATTTTTTCAGACAAGCAGTAATTTCTCGAGCGTCCTGGCTTTAGGAGAACGGCATCTCTACTGCTTTCAAGACAATGGTCTTATGAAATACGTGATCAAGTTCGAATTCATGCCGATTTGCTTTAACGCATACCTCATTGGCTGGTATTACGGTAAGAACACACAGGGCTTTAACATTATATCGTCAACAATAAACAACTTGTAAATTTAATTTTACAGAAGCAACAGCAAGATTACTAGTCATGGTTGCATCAGATGACTCCAAACTTTTTGTTTTCGAAAGCACAACTCTACTTTGGTCGTGCGATCTACTCACTCCAGTGGTGTCTATTTCTCGATGTTTCCTCAAGGGTTTGCCTGGCGGCCTAGTCACGTTATCAACTGGTGGAATTGTCAATGTAGGGTATATAGGAACTGAGCCAGATTTGAACGGCAACGTAATGCAAATGGTAAACGAGACCGTTGACCTGCAGAAAATTCAAACTGAAATGGAAGAAGTTGAGGAGTCTTTGCAGAAGATTTTGGAGAACAAAGATGGTAAATTAAAGTTTAATTTAATTGTTTTTAGAATTCATAGAGGGAAATGCATATTCAGAACCGGTACTAGTATCACTGTTTTCTAAATTGCATGTTTTTAAATAAAGTAGGTAATCATGATAAATATTTTCAGAAACTGACAGCAGCTTTTCCAGAGTAGAACACATCCTCAAAATAAACGCAGACATTGGCAAACCAGTTCAAAACCTATTCCAAGAAAACACACAGAATAAGAGCGACGGGATACATCTCCTGATGTGTCCTGTTGTAGTCATTCTGAACTGTGAAGACCCGAAAGAAATACAAAGTGTACAGATCACTTATGTTTGCTGCCCGCCATTCGAATGTTCAGAATCAACAATCTGTCTAGACAGCGTCAATGGCTCAGAGATCATAGAAACACAAGTATTTCTGTCAAGCGAATACGATATCTCAGAATCTAGGATTAAGATACTGTTTACGATAACCGATTCAGCAGGGAAGATCATTGTTATAACGAGAAATGTGCTTCTACCGCTTAGTCTGTTTTGTTATCCTGTTGAAGCAGTAGCAGAGAATACATTGAAATTGTGCGTTGAAGGAAATCATCCTTGCATTGAGTTGACTAAGATTTTTACAGGTAAGATAACTTTATTTTGGAACACTACAGATATTTAACCAAAATTATGCTAAAATAAAAGAATTTATCAATTTACAGACTTCACAGAAGAGGACATAAAAAATAAACATGCTCTTGAAAGCGTTACATTCGTCTACAGATCAACAAAAAAAACAGTGACCATAAAAGCAAAAGAAAATCAATATTACATAGAATCTGATGAGTTTACAGAAATGTCGTCGATGTTAGACCATTTCTTATTGCGGTTGAACGATAACAACAAAAGAATGGGCGTGAAAGACTTTCAGTTCAAACTGATATACGATAAAGAGTTTGTTAAGCAAGTGATGCATAAGTTTTTGAGAAGCATTGAGACTCACGCTAAAGAGCGTTTGAAATTAAAGAGTTCTGAAGTTAGTATATTAATATACATTTATGGACAAGAAGGACTTAAAAAACACCGACTTCAAATAAATCACTTCTTACTTCTTGCCCTAAAGAATTTTGATTATCGGTTCACAATTGACGGAGGTATTGGTGATCATAGGGCGAAAATTACAAGTGAGGATGAGGTTTTTTGAGTTTTCCGGGAAAAGTACCAATCCCTCAGGAATAAAATTCATATGGGACCACCTGTGAAGTATACTCTTTTAAACTCTCTCTCTCTCTCTTCCTGGCTACATATCCCACATGATGATGAGCTCAGCCTTCGTACAACTTTTCTTCCACTTCGCTCTATCTTTGACGTCTGCATCGGAAACATTGCATGCCACCATGTAGACACACAAAATCTACCTTTCTACGTTTGAAGAAGCATGCGAGTTCCTCCGTCTTTTCGCCGCGAAACGACGCGCAGACACATCACCCTACCTTTGCGAATAGTATGCTAGGGTTACCGAGTCATGGACGGGCTCGGCTAAAGACGTTAGTCCCAAACTGTAACCTGAAAGTCAGTACTCTAAATGTAGCCTACATTTAGAGTAGCGAAGCTGACTTTCAGGTCTGACGGTAGGGTGATGTGTCTGCGCGTCGTTTCGCGGCAACGCCCTATCCTTTATCCTCTTTGAATATTGTAACCTTTCCATGTTTCCATCCTATATTTTGTCGGGTTGGAGGTTTATTATTATTGTATCGATTGCCATCTGACGCACAAAAACCTGTCCACTTGAGACGGGGAAACCAAAACAAAACAGGAAGTTATACTCTTTTAAACAAAAAATATTTTTTAAAATCTGTCCACAATTCACGTAGTTGTCGGTGAACATACATAAAAAAGGTTCAGACGAATTGAGAACCTCCTTCTTTTTGAAGTCGGTTAAAACAGGCGTGTTGGCACCTTGGACGCACAGGCAAGACATGGAGCCTGCGGTGTCTTACATTGTATTGATTAATGATGTGCCGTTTTGTTGAAATAAACTTTATGAATATTTTGCCTTACAGGATGAATTAAATATTCTTCAAAGACAGTTCTTAGTCGTACAAAAAAGGTTGTTGGTTCAGTACGGTTCATTGCCGCCAGGCGACTGCGATCCCCTCGAGTTCCTGATGCGAGACACTCACAAGAGAATTGTGAATACTGTAAATCAAATTATTGAGTTCAGAGAAAACGTATGCAGGTGTGTCAAAAATTACGTGGCAAGCATTTATAATTATTATAAACACATTTACAAATTTAGTAGTATAGTCTCATAGCATTGCCTTAGTTGACGTTTTACGTGTTTCACTTTCACTAAGGGTCAATTCATACTAGCGCAGAGTCGAACCGCATCGAAGCGGCAATCCGAAACTTAAGAAACTTAAGATAGCAAATTCACCGTTATCTCCACAAGATAATGCACATATTTCTTCTTAGATAAAAAAGAAGCGCAAATTCACGCGCATTCGAGATTTCGCTGAGCGCGACCAACTCCGATTGGTGCGCGCGCGTTCGCGCTATCAAGTGGCTACTAGACGAATTAACGCGTAAAAAAAATACGCGCAAATACGCGTGCGACTTCGCTTTGATTGTGAAGAATTTGACGCTGCGATGAGCTTAGACCCTGCGCTAGTATGAATTGACCCTAAGCTATACAAGAAGAAATTATTTTTTTATTTTTACTATATTTTTAGGGCTGGCAGCACCGTGACAACAGTTGGATACTTAATTATTTGCATTCTAAAGCAAATCACTGCAGATGAATTCAAAATAAAACTCATTGAAGAAATGATGACTCTCACTTCTTTGTATGAACATTACCAAGTAAGTTAAACCACCGAATATCGAGTTGAAACTTTCGTGATACCTACTTGCTTTCCTTTCCTTCCTTCCTTCTTCGTATGAGTCAATGGTCAACTTTAGTATCCGCGTTTTTAGCCCGCCCGAGGGCCTCCCGACATGGCTTAATGATTGAAAAAGCCGGGACCAACGTCTTAACGTGCCTACCGAAGCACGGAAGCGCTCGGTGGTGATCAACACCAAAGTAAGCCACGCCAGGAGAGCTTGATAAAATAGCTAAAATGAAATTGCACTTCTATTAATCAATCAGAAACGTATTATGAAGTATCGTTGCTGGCGCCCACTAGAATATCTCTCATAGGTCTAAACAATAATGCTAATATCATTTAGATTTACAGTAGAAACGTACAGCGTAGGCTTGAATTAATAAACCAATTATTAGAATGACAGTTTTTTTAAAAATAAAACAAGATTTTATAATAGTGTTGAAAAAGTGTACTTATATTATTTTTCTAGGAGTGGGAGGAAGCTGTGGCCCAAGCCTTATCGTATATTTGGAACAACGTTTTCAAAAAATCAGAAAAGGACAAGGAGAAACTAGCGCCCGTTTTGGAGCAAGCGATTTTATCACAAGTCAATTTGAAGCGATTTCTGAAGCAACTACGGCTTGTCTTAGACAATTTATTTTCTGAAGCAGTTACTAAAGAGCATCAAATAACACGTATAGAAGAGCTGGTCGAGGTCATATAGCTAGTTTAGATTTAACATTATGGGTAATTATCACAAAATCCATCATGGCGGATATGCTATTATTAAAAAAAAAAATTCCAAATCTTTTCATAACATAACTAACATAAAAAAATACAACCTAATTGAGAACCTCTTTTCTTTTTTTGTCAATCAATGAATGTTGAAAAATTTTGGTGTTATTAAGAAGACGCAATAAATTATTCAACCACAATAGTTCAATCAACATTGCTTTGAAGCTGTGAAAAGTTACATAGATCTTTCTTAGTTTTTAGCAGTGTGATCTAACGAACGCAAAAACTCTGATATGCATACCATAAATCAACAACTAAACACAATCATTCCTAACATTTTGAAACTTGAAGTACTACTTCATTTGGATGAGCTATCCGCCATCCGCACTTTGTGAGAAATTCCCTAAATAAACTACATTATCATACAAATATTAACACTTTTATTCCATTAAACACTGCATTATAAATTATTATTATTTTAAAATGTCCTTTACGCGACGTGTAATAGAGAATACAGTACAAGGTTGAAGTACAGCATATGTACCAGCAACAGGAGTACCTTGTCACGCCTGCCTTCCCCTTGTCATTTCTTCTTAGCGTCTTTGAGTCCAGCGCCAGCGTTGAACTTGAAGAAAATGATGTCTCCGTCCTCAACAGTGTAATTCCGACCTGGAAGATTCAAGTCGATTTGCATAAGTTCACCATATAAAGCATTTGCAAGGATATGTCACACTACAGTTGGTGTTCGGATTGGTAAATGTTATTTATTATACGAACGGTCAGGGGGTTTTTAAACAGTTTAGTAAGTATTTAACGATTATAATGACATTTTATCTTCAATTATTCTGTACTTGCTTTTGTTTTTATCACATACCATTTAGTAATTCTTTATTGTACACAGTAAAATAAATGCAGAAAAAGTTTACTTAGAAACTTTGTACAAAGGCGAGCTTAACCCTGAAAGAGTTTTCTTATAGCATACCTTTGGGTGGGGGTGTACAGGGTTCCAACCCCTATCTTCGGAACCCAAGCCAACCCCACCTGCACGTGGTGCACCCTGCTAAACAACGAACGGGGCTCTGGCGGCCGGCTGATTGCGGCATAGCACAGCCTACATCGGCACAGCTAAATCCCCTGGCCACTGACGGGCAGCAGCGTCGGTGGTGCGAGAAGCTGTGCCCTGCGATCCCCAACCCAGCGTGGGGATTATGGGTATATCCCCCTTTATTAGGGGAGGCCTACGTCCAGCAGTGGACTGATATAGACTGATGTGGATACCTTTGGGTATAAAAAGAAGTTATAATGAAAAGGATAGATAAATGTGAACATACAAATGATGAGAATTGAGATTAAACCTACATAAAACTATTACACTACACAAAAATATGTCCCTAACAGACAGTGTAAAACCAATTTAATCATCAGATCCTTACTTTTTTGCGAATGAATCATTCTGACTATGATTAATTCTGATTCAGTCTTGGTGATAAGTTAACAGGTTTAATTCTTTAGTCGGCTCTTACAAAATCCAGGTATACATTACATCTATTTCAATCATATCAATCGCTTTACCTAATTTATTAATACGAAACTCTACATTTTAAGAAACAATTGTTAAGAAAATATAACTTTTCATAGTTTCATGAAAGCTGCTAGGACAGAAGTTAGTTTCAAATATTTTATCATGGTTTTTAGAATGTTACCTTGTTGCCTGTATTTCCCGGCTGCCTTGCAAGCGGCCTCCGTGCCCTCTTCTCTGAAGTCCTTGAAATGCATAACCTCAGCCATAATAAAGCCTTTCTCAAAATCCGTGTGGATTCTACCCGCGGCTTGTGGTGCCTTCGTTCCTTTCTGAAATAACAAGCATTCTTTTAACGACATATACTCGAAGGTTGAACAAGCACATGACCCACCTAATGTTAAGTGGTAACCATTACCTAAAGCAGAGTATTGCATTGTAGGTCACGCATGGTTGGAATGGTCTCTATGATGCAAAGGCCTGCGTCCATTAATTTGAGGAATGAAAAAGTGTCAATAATGTCACCGGCATCCAGCTCCTTCAACCCAGCAATGCTGCTTCAAGCATAAGGATTATGGGATTATCCCCCTCCCTATTTGGGTAGGCCTAAGTCTAACAATGGACGAATTGATTTATTTGAGTTGTTGAAATTAGAAAACTGATACAAATAACTGGATCCTTACCAAAATTTTTATAATACCTGAATAGTCCATGCCTTCACTTCATCAGCTCCAGCTGTAAAGAAGTATTCCAGCTGAAGAGCTTTGTATCCTTGCACAATGATTTTATCCAACGCACTGTAAATGTCAATTTACAAATATAAAACATAATATTTTCTAAATATTGTGGATTACCCAAAAATCTTATCATTTAAATACAAAATCTGGAAGGACTGATTTTCTATATTATTTAAAAAACAGATTGATCTTTTCCTATGTATTAATAAACCCTTGTTCCGTCGCTCAATCGATTCATCATTCTCCTGACCTTGTGTTACGGTAGGTGGGGTCGGCAAACATGTTTTTTTCTTGCACTCACTCCTATTAGCTGTCAAATCAGTGCCAACTCCTTTCATTCTTATCTTAAAATACAAGACTTCTTTTAAAAAACAATGGCACCTACTTAAGTTTTGATGAAATTAAGTGGAACATTGTGTGGAGATAAAAATGAAGTATGAAATGAACCTTTCACGCAATCTCTTAAGTTAATACGTCGCTTTATCGATTATGCCCTATCAATTTGCAAGAACAATGACCGTATGTGCGGATTCGAATCAGAAAATTATACCAATTCAATTGTTTACTATGGGTTCTCACTCATACACTAACCTTGTCAAGTTGTTATCTTTTAAGTAAGCCTGCCGCTCAGCCGGGTCCATATCCAACAACTTAGTTTCAAAAACGCCAGAGAACGGGATAAGGGGTGCTCCCGGATCGTTCTTATCAATCCACTCCTTCAGTTTCGGTAGCCATTTGTTCTTCTTCCTAATATAGTCCTTCTCTGATAGGTTGACGAGGTAAAGCGCAGGTTTTGAGGTAAGGAAGAGATATTTGTTGAGTACTTCTATGTCTGCTGCACTCCAGTCTCCGAAGCGAATGTGTTTCTTTTCGTCTACCAATACAGCTTTGATCCTCATCAACGAGTCCTGTAAAAAGGTTTTGTTAAAAAACTAACTTTAGAAATTACCTACGAATATGTCATGCTTGCACCTTTAAGCCTGTATTCACAAAATATTGAAACACTTTCTGTTTGGCCCTCGGCGAAGCAACACGTCTGCGGAGTGCCGAAGGAGTACAGCGAGTCTATAGTTTCCTGATGATGCCTTATGACGAAACATTGTCGAATTTCCGTTGAGTTTTTTATGAAACTCGTCAGAGAGAGTTGGCGGAATTTGTACTAAATATTTTATATTTTAAATATCTTGTAATGGATTTCCACAAAGTCACGCCTGATTCAATAGGGATGACGACTGAAAAATTCTAATTAGTCCATCATTTACATTTTCAAAAAATATTGGACACGTATTTTTTCTTCTGTCAATTAAACAACAAATTACAAAGATACAGTGCGTTGAAATTCCACGTGACGTCACGGCTTAGTATACTTTTTACCTAACCGTGACGTCAAGAGCCCCGGGAGTGGCCGAACTTTTTTTAATAGAATGACGCTCTATATCTCAGTCAATTATTATTTATTGGATAAATTTAAAAAATCGTACCCAAAATTTTTTTGTTTATCTATCTGATGGACTAATTAGAATTATTATTTCTTTACCCAGTCGTCATCCCTATCAAAATATATATATATATATATATCAGACACAGAACAGATATCAGATGAACTTCATGATATAAGTTTTTTTTTCTTTAATTAGTGTACACACAGCGTCACGATCTGGTATACCCCTTTCAAGTATAAATTTAAACTGCTGCCGTGGAGGCTACCATATTCAAATGGCCAAAATCTTATACAAAAATATTTAAACTTTGCTGGGGAATCGAACCAGCAATTTATTCACACCAGTTTATGGAGGAGACGCTCTAACCAACTGAGCTATCTTAGCGGTTGGCAATTATGACGAAATTTTAAGTTACAGTATACGTTTATTATTTTGTCTAGGTATGAATGGATGCGTCAGCTAGTAACTTTTTCATTTGTTTATCACGGTAGTGCGCAACTACTTAAAATTATTCCGTGCAGCACTGGACTAATGAGGGTAGTTGTGTATTAAATGATAGTCCAGAACAAAAGGTTACTTGTTTCGTCTTGGGTGTGTGTCATTGATTTTGTTAATGAAAAATAATTGTGCATATATAACAGCTGAAAAATTTATCTAAAGAGTGGGTTTTAACGCTACAACCCATCAAATGTAAGAGGAAATGGCAGATTATTATAAGGTAAGTGGTATGACAATTATAAGTAGGATTATCATAAACAATGTGCTTAGTAAAGCTATTCCATTTTATATTATATAAACACAGTCATATGTTTATAATATTGTGTTTTTATTTTCAGGTTATTGGTGATGGATGTCATCAATGGGACCAGGAGAAATTGTTGAAGTGACTGGACGCATAATTGGCCAGTTTTGCAAGAAATAATGCTGTTAACAGTGCAAGCAGTGGATAAGCGTCCAGAAGGAACAGTGTATTTAGTTCATGATAACTGCGTGGTTCATCGTTCGCTCATTCTGACCAATTGGCTCGCTTCTCAGACGGGCATAATCACCACAGCATTGATCATCTAAAAGTCCAGATTTAAATATGTGGAGAATGTGTGAGCATATGTGGGGCGAGCAATTTGTCCTAATTGGGACACGAGTGAAGTGTTGTCCACCTGCAACAGGAGGTCCTAAGAACCTGGGAACTGATGCGTCGTAGTGGTTTTGGGCGGACTTTGGTTACCCAAATGAAAAGAAGGCTTCAACAAATTATTTTAAGTGAAAGACATCCATCCCATTCGGTATTAATAAATATTCAGATATATAATGTTTTCAATAATAGATAAAATACCAGATTAGTATTTGCGAGTGATCTAAATTGTTTATT
Organism: Horisme vitalbata; assembly: GCA_951804965.1. Classification (NCBI taxonomy): domain Eukaryota; kingdom Metazoa; phylum Arthropoda; class Insecta; order Lepidoptera; family Geometridae; genus Horisme; species Horisme vitalbata. The sequence continues at coordinate 18,161,720 of OX638093.1, forward strand.
GGATTTTATACGGCAAGTATAACCTGTTCCAATGTTAACATGTTTGTTCACTCGTTAATCTTTTATGGGTAAATTAAGTATTATTCTATCATTTAAAACATTATTGAAAATTCTAAAAAATAAGTAATTACTATCTATATTGTGTTATGTTAAATGGTGTTTTAATAAATTTGTTATAACTTTTGAAAATTGTTTTATTATTTTACCTTAAATAATTAGGTAACTTACCTACTACACTTAAAACGTAGTCCATTGTGTTAATAACGAAAATAAAAAAAAAACAAAAATTACATTTAGGCATAAAGGGATTTGAAACTAGTACTCTTATAACGTATCGATTAATGTCGAGTGTTGTAACCGCCACTCCATCGTCTCATATAGATATATGGACGAAATTAAATATGCCTAAGCAAGGAGGAGAAGGTTTAATAAAACACACATTTGTGCAAAAAGTTCTAGATCCACGACCGACACCGCGACGGTTTGAACCTACTAACGTTAACTAGGGGGGTTACCAGACTCTGACGCTGTCTGTACATTTAAAAATATACCCTAATAGAATGACGGTCTAGCCTTACTGGTGGCTAATGTAATGAGTAATTAACTTGACATTGACCTATAGGTTTATACCGAGTTATTACTAAGTATGAGCCATAAAAAAAAACTATCTCCATATAAGGCAAACTCTATTCATGTAAACAAAGTGACTTCGCCTTAAACACATGTTCAACAAATGAACATAGGTTCATATATTTAATCCATTTACATAATGTGTACGCAATAAATGAATATGAATATTTTCTACATTAAAATATCGATATCATGAAAAACAAAACTGTCTCTACATGGCGAAGTCAATTTTTTCATTTATTTATGTTTGTTCCAAATAACATTATCGTTAACATGAAAAGTAATAAGTTAAGAAAATTAGTCGGTTAGTTGGTTTTTAAAATCTTTCAGCACTATCATGGAAATCTTTGAACAATTCCCCACCAAGAGCCAATACTACCGCCTGACCTATACCTAACGCAGTCAGTTGACAATTGTAGGTATTAACGAATATAATATAAAGTTCCATGCTCACGTATTCAGGCTTAAGCTTCTTATCATTTCCTCGAACCACCACCCGCTCAAGTTTCTCAATATCCTTCAAGAGCTGGTCTTCATCCTTCAACCGAAGCTCTTCGCCGATAGTTTCGAGATCTCTTACGGGATTCACGTCACCGTCCACGTGAATAACGTCCTCGTCATCAAAAGCACCTAAGGAGTTATTGTAGAATTAGAAAGAATAGGCTAGAACCCCAAATTAGTTAAAAGTAAATAATAAAACATATCTCCCTTATGAACCAATTTTTTCACCAGGAAGATCCAAGTAGGATTTTCACACTTCAAATGCGAACAGAATTCATCAAGCTCTCTGAATTCACATTTATCTACAGACCGTGTAAAACTACTCTACTCTGTACTCACGGCATAAATTAAAGATGGCGTCGCAGGCTTTGATGTGCGATAAGAAAGCGTTTCCCAGGCCTTGCCCCTCTACCGCCCCGCGCACTAGACCGGCGATGTCGACCACGTTCAGGAAGGCTGGGACTTTGCTGAAATAAATTATCAATCATCTGTGAATAAATGCATCTTTCACGCTACACGATGCAGCTGCTGAGATCTTCGACTCACTTAAACATTCTCTCCAATGGGCCATATAGGCGAAATATACATATAGGTGAAATGTAGGTACAAAGGCTCGTTAGTCCTATCTCAGCTGAGTGCCAGCTTGAGTTGTTAAAATCGAAATTTTCTATGGAAATTCGCCATATTGATAACATGAGTTCGTGATAAGAGTTGAATTCTCACTGGTATTGTGGAATTTACAAGTAGACCCAATAATATTTAGAATGAGTTCAAAGTATCGTTTACTATTTGAAGAGACTGCTAATATTTTATGGTATTTTGGACAACATTGTTATAAAAAAAACTGTGTGAATAGGGAATTCATAAAAATAATTACCTGGCTGGTTTATGGAACTCGCAGAGATAGTCATACCTCTCATCTGGGACCGGTACCCTACGTGCTGTAACAAAATATACATCGTTAGACGTCTAGCTTAGAAGGCCACATAATCATGAATCTCAATAAAAATATAAAGTACCTTATCATTTTCAGCAATGTAGTATAAATCAATACATTAATACATACTCATTTAATATTATTTATTGAAAATTAAACTTTAAAATAAGATACAACTATTTGTTCAACTCAGATATGGTCACGGATGCTTTAGTAGAACTCGAGGCAAAGCTTGGCGGCTTCCTTACTGTTCCAGAATTGTAGGTTTTTTTTCCCACACAACAAACAGGGTAAGAAGCAAAAGGGTTATCCATCGATCTAAGAAGTAAGCCAACATGTGTGATAAGTTTACAACGAGCGTCATACACACTGGATGCTTTTAAGTACTTCAGCAACATAGCCTTATCTATACGTGGATTGTGCGTCTTCAAGTATAACGCTATCTGGAGAACTCCAGACAACTGGGAAGACAGTCCAGGATATTTAGGTCGAAAAACATTTACAGAGCAACATGCGTCTGTTATTAAGTTTCCAATGGTCTGTTCGAGATAACCGAGATTCGGCAGTTTGTTTAAAGATAATGGCGGAAACACTTTCGCTTCTTTGAATACAGTAATATCGAAATACATGTGAGGTTTGGCCATAAACCTTGCAAGGCATTTACCACCGCAAAACAAATATGTTTTTCCTTTATAACTGGCGGCGTGTTTACTACTTCCTCTTACAATTTTTTGGGCAGGTAAATTTTCGGCATAATTTACGATACAAATACCGTTTTCGTAAACAAGGTCCATGCTCACAGTTTTTACTACAGCAGGAATTTCGGGAATATCAACTTTTTGCGCAGTCAAATAGAGATACGGATTATTCAGCACCTTGCTCATGTGATCAGCACATATCCAATAAAATGTGTTTTGAAATTGCACAACACCTTTTTTGTCGACAGGACAATCACTACGTTTAAGCACACGTGTATTTAGACAAAGTGGGCACATATTTTTGTAACACGACATTCTTTGCTGGAATACTTCGTTCGAAATACACATAACGTCTGCAGCCACTATATTATTTTCCACGTTGACAAGGTAGTAATGAACTTTAGGAATATATTCATTGATAAGTTTAACGGCATTCTCTAAACACTGCCACTTTGACTCGTTCCCGTCAAGGATATAAATGTTTTGATAATCATTATTTATCCAATTTCTGATTTTGTAGCTATTTTCTAACCATTTCTCGAGCCTATTTTTAATAAACGGAAGCGAATACGGTGGTTTATATTTAAGTATATCGTTATATATCTCAAGTTGTGAACTTTCTAAAACAGTCTCAGCATTGGAGCGAATGTCAAAAACTATATTTGGATAGAGGCCATCTTTGCATAGTTCCATAGCTTCAGAAGCTGTTTCAGGAAATCCATCAAGGATAAACCCATACGTGATAGTTCGATGATCTATTGCCACAGTTTGAATAGCTTGCACTATGTGGTCTTCACTGATGCATTCTCCGGAGCTGATAGCTGTCTGCATTTTGGTCCCCAATTCAGTCCAGTATAAATCCTGAATCATGAAGCGTATAGCCATACCTTTAGATATGCAAATTAATCCATATCGTCTTGCAAGTTTTGCCGCTAAAGAACTTTTTCCAGATTTTGGAGGCCCAATCACAGAAATTCTTATGGGATATTCTTTGAATTTCGTGATATTTTTACTGCAAATATACTTAAGCGGATTATTTCTAAATTTTTGCACGGCTCCTGGACCACCCATAAAGTAAATATAGGAACGATGGACGATAGGATATATCTTTCCTTTGCGTCTGCTAAGCTTATAAACACTTTGTATTGCGTTAGGATTATCATAAACGTACACAGGGCAAATGCGAATGTATTTACTCATGAGACAAAAACCTTCTAGCAATAGCAATTCTGCGATATCGGTATTTACAATGAATGTTTGTTCGAAGAATGATTCACATCTGCTCCTCAAGTTGACCAACTTCGATAGTGCTAATCTCATAACTTTGTCAATAGATTTGATACCATTAATGGACACAGTTCTGATTCTTTGTTCAGATAAAAGATCTTTCAGGCCTTGTATATTCTCATCATCGGATTCATAAATGCTTTCTATTCTTGCATCGATTCTTTCATGTACTTCGTCGGATTTCTCCCACTCGCTTTGATCGACTGGTTCAGGGAAATCGAGTATCATTTCATTATAAGAATTGAATAAGTTAGCGTCTACATTCGATGACCCCGATGGATGCGCGTCCATTATAACACTTTCATTTGAGAGTCCTTTGATAGGTTCAACAGTAGAGAAAAACATGTTGTCCAAAACTTCGTCTACAATAAGTTTAACAACGATGTTTTTAGTTAGGAAATTCATCCATTCTTTTCTTTCATCATCGAGCTTCTGCCTGGCTTTTTCTTTTGCTTCACCCAACTGGACTTTCCATGTTTTAAACATTTTAGGAGATAAACGCTGAAGTGTGACTTCTGAACTTCCTTCAATTTCTATCACTATATCAGGTATACAGAAACAGTTCACCATATCTTCTGTATCAGTAGGCAAGCGCGGATAACCGTCTAAAACAAACCCTGTGTTCACGAATGGTTCTTGAAACCATAGTTTAGTTATGAGTTTTTCCATAAGCGGCGAAAGAATCGGTGATCCACGTTCGAAATAATTGTAAACCATTCGCCTTAATTCGGTTTCGTTTGACAAAATATCAGACAGGAGATTTTCGTTGCCTTCATCCATTTGAAACTCTGTGACTGCTTCATCATCGATTGGGACATCATTAAAGGAGTTTTCATAACGGCGTCCAACCTTTTTAAAATGTTTCGGCATCAACAAATCATTTATAACTTCTGCGAAATCTACGTGTAAGAGACCTAGTTCTTTAGCAAGTAATTTCGACAATGTTGTTTTTCCACTACCTATGCAGCCAATGATACAAATTCTTAATGGTGGCAATATTTTGAATGGCTTATTATATGACTGATATTTGGTAACATCTTTCTTAAACGTTTCTAACGCTTCTTCTTTACAAAAATTATAACATTTGTTGTCGTAGATGATTCCGAATTCTGTCTTGCCTTCCCACAGTACGCCATGATCGTAATAAGCAATGGGGCAGTAAATATTGGTTTCACCATAATTACGAGGGTTATTAAAAGTCAGAATGTCTTTAGGGGTATCTTCTTCTTCATCTTGATCTTCAGCTTCGTCTTCATTCACCTCACATGTTATCATGTAGCTTTGCCTCAATTTTAGTAAAGTTTCTTCTACAACTTGAATATCAGTTTTGTTCTCCAGTTCCACTTCAATGTAGGATTTGTTGACTTCTTCTATTTTTAATTTGACAGTGTCCCAGTCTTCTTTAAACTTTTCTACAGCTTCAGCAAAAGAAGTAACAATATCAGTTTCAGGATTACTATCTACTTTTGGTTGTTCTTCTAAATTGATAGCCTCAAGCGTATTCATAGTGATATCTTTGACAATGGCTTTTACATCAAAAATTGTCGTATTGGGTACTGTTTTTTTACGCAATTTTGTTTCTAACAGTGGATCTTTAGCTTTCATAAATCGTTCAGGGTGATTTTTATAAGTACTGCCTATAATTTTGTATTGAGATACTAAATCATCATCAATTTCTCTGTTTTCTATTAATGCTATCGTATAATCTGGCATTAATTTAGATTCACCAAGAAAACCCCAATACTCTGGATCTGACGGGAATCCGTCTATGATATATTTTCCATACATTTGATCAAAATTAGTAGCAGTTTGACACTTTGTATCAATATCTGTCAAAACTCTTATCATTTCAACCATTAACTCTTCAGTAGTTGGTTCCATTTCGTTTTGTAGATCATTTGCAATTATGTAAGCTGCAATAGCAGTCATCACATCTTTATCTCCTAGAGTTGGTATTGCAGGTTTCTGAATAGAAATTCTGATGTTATCAGGAGCATACTGCGCAATATCTTTACTTGCAAGAGCCTTTTTACAGGATTCCAAGTCATCTAAAAATGGCAAATAAGCAAGTTCATTTCTTGTTGCGTTAAATTTGTTCAGAAACTCAAAGCTTGGGATTGGCGTCTCTTCTGGTATATGTTCTTCGGATTTCGTTTCTTTTTTTTCTACAATTTCTTTCTTTACGTATCCAAAACTTTCTATAAGCAGTGGAATATAATCTGACAGTAATGATTGAGTCAGTTTACACCATGAATCTAGTTTGGCAAACCTTGCCATTTCCTCTTCCTGCCAAACAGCAAATCGTGCATCTTCCAGCGTAGCAATGATTTCAGATAGGATAGTTTTAGCATATGTGTCATATTTCTTCTGTTTTTCAGTTTCTAAAAACTTGACATAATAAATTATGGGGGTGTCGAATAACCATGACAGACATTCAGATATCATTGTTTTACCAGATGATTTAGTTCCAGTGACAACAGTTCTACATGTAGGTTCTAAATACTTTAGCTTCAGATACGGTCGTGGGTTTCTGCAAAAAGAAGCCATTGCATCTAATGAAGACAGGAGATACACGTGCTTGGCAAAAGTAACTGCTAATTTAGGGTTTCCTCTGGTAGACTGCCTTTTTTTGAGTTCAACAGGGCATCTGTTAAACCATGGTGATGGATATCGCTTAAAACTTAATACGCCGCTACGAAGTACATTTAATTCTTCTACTGTTTTCCAAAACTCTTCCATATCTTCTGGAGGCTCTTCCATGTACAGTGGTTCTGGTACTATGACGGACTTTATGGGTAAAAGAAGTAGCCTTTCAGTAACATGGTGCATCATTTGGTGAACTGTTTGTCTAGCATCAAGCTTGATGATGTGTTTTGGTTCATAATCTTTTAGTTTATTTTCAATGTACGGAAAGATATCAAGATTATAATTGCACATTTGTGTCACAGAATTCACTTCAAAATTGAATGGTTGTCTGCAGCAGTACTTGGGGTTAAAAGTGTGACTATCAATGGGACTTGTGTAGTCACTCATGGAATATTTACTGGGCCATCTTAATTCCACTGGAACCTTGGATGTAAAAGGTTCAACAGTATTCATGTTGTTCTTATAGTTGATATATTTGCGAGACTTTTTCTTGACTAAGTCTTTATCAGGGCAAGTGATATAAATGATGATATCAGGATTCATTTCTAAATTAAACAAAGTGTTAATTTGTTCTAGTAGCACAGCTTTCTTTGTGTTGTAGTAGGCATGCCCTGGAAAAATTATATCAGAACAGGAGTTCAATAAGAATTTTGGTAATTCACATTTGATTTCCTGTTCTTCTTCAGGCATTACTTCTGGTTCCTGCTCTTCTTCTTCTTCTGCTTCTTCTTCACCAGGAATATTCACTTCACTTGTTATAGAGGAATGAGGACTCCCTGTCTTTGGCATTTTAGGTTTCTTTTTCTTTAAATTACAAATCACATCAAACAAGAGATCCTTCACAACTGCTATAGATTCTTCGCCATGCATACTTTTAATAAGATATTTAGGACTTTTGTTAGTAGTCACCAAGGGGAAACCAGATATGACATATCCTCTATGTTTCACTGCTTTTGAATCCAATTTTACTTTCAACACTTTCAAGATATTATCAAATACGCAAACATTGTTAATTCTCAAGTTATAATCTATACATGTTCCTGTGGGACTGTTTTGATCCATTTCATCTGTAATTATATTCTTGGGGCATAAATGAATGCAACTCAGCTTCTTAGAAATTGCTTCTCCAAGACTATATGCTCCTGCCCCTGGTTTACTTAGTATCAGATAGCATGTTGGCTTTGCACTAAGGTATATTTCTTGGGCATCAATATCCGTCCATGGATCATAAAAATATGGCTTTTCAGGCAATGGAGCAGCTGTGTTTTTCAAGCCTACTACCGCAGCAGCTAAAGGCCGTTTTCTTTTTGTTTTCTCTTCAAATTTCTGTTTACTGATAACTTCAATTGAGCCATTGTAAATAACATTATTAGCAACACCAACATCTTTTACAACATGCTTGTCAACAACATCCAAGTTATTTAAATGCTTTTCATACTCAATCATTTTAATTTCAATAAATTAAGAAATTCAAAAAAATTAACTCATGATGTAATGACAATGTCAATAATTATGACAAACCATTTTTATTGTGCCATTAGAAAATTAGGGCATTTCAGAAATGAGGATTTTAGTAAAAAATAGTTTTTAATGCATGTGTGCATGCCATGCAAAATTCCAGCTCATTTCTCACAAACTTTGTCTTTTATAACATTTGTAGGACTTGGACAAGAGGCTATGGTATTATTTATTTTCATTGGCTTACTATAAAATGCAGATACAATATACAAGATAATATCACAGCATACCTTGTTTAGGTCTAAGTCTTCAATAAAACGTTGTCTAGTAGAGCTTGTATCTTACCTTATTTTAAAATAATTTGCCTTTGTTTTACTGCTAAATAAATATTTTTCATTTTTTTTCAATAGTCTCTTTTTACTCCTACAGCTAGTAATTGTATTATCTCATCGTTAGCTTCGTATAGACCACTGCAAGATAAACCTTTCTTAATTTGGGAAGGTTTTGCTAGACACTTTCATTTGCATCATTAGCATTGATTACAAGGATAAATTATAATCATCACCATCCACAGGCAGATTTCACCCACTGCTCCCTCAGCCATCCACCATGATACGGCATTTGTCTAATCAAAGTTCAGCCCACAATATGGACAATATTGTCAGTACCAATCTTGCATCAAGATGCCTAGATAGATCATGCACATATATGCCTATAACAACATGCTTTGTTTGCATGGTACCACAATAAAAAGTAGACTAGGTTATTTCTGGTCTAGAACTATGTATGTGCAGCACAATCCATTCAGTAGTTTCATTGTTTGACTGGCCATATAGCTCAGCTCTTTAGCTCTGCCTTTTGAACTGCAGGTTGCGGGTTCGATTCCCAGCCGGAATAAACATTTGTATGGTAAACATGGTTTGTTCTGTGTCTGGGTGTTTTATAGGTCTTTGTATGTTTAACAGTCTCTGGTATTCATAATACAGGCTTAGCCTAGTTCAGGATCAGTTGACCGTGTATGAGATGTACTGTATATTTATTATTGTGAAGGAGGAACACTCATTTTACACCTTACATCTTTTTTTTAAAAAAAATTGCGTTTTTTTGTTTGGTCATAAATAAACACTAATGACAAAAATGGTACTTATTCTCATTGGGATCAATGGTGCAGAAGGGGAAGTTTTCAGCGGCAGCTTGACTTTTGGTGAGCACATTGAAGAATGTAGACTTGCCAACATTTGGTACCCCGACTATACCAACTTTCAAGTTGGTACCAACTCGTCCAATGAGAGGTTTTTTTTCAGGTTCTTCCACTTTTTTAGGAGGCATCCTGAAATTAAACTCTGCTGTAGAAATGGAACTTAAAAGTAGGTAGGTAATTAGGGAACTAGGTTGGAGCTTGATTATCTTAGGTACAGTATTCAATACTTAGAAGTTGAATTAATAATTAATTTAGGTATACCCAGACCTACATAATGTAATTGATATATGCAATTATTTGTTACCCTATGTAACTTCATCCAAATAATACCCATCTGTTAGGGTTCTCCATACATAGAAGATATACCTAGGCACCTATCCCTATCTGTACACATAAGAAGCTCAGATTGGAAGCAAGCAGGCTGGTAAATTTATTTTATCCAAACAGGTTTTCAAATAAATATTGATAGGTAAAATTGAGCCTTTGAAACAGGTTCAAAACAATCCTCTACTTTCCATTAGTTAGGTAGGTATTGAAATAAGATAAAAACTCATTTTAAAAATAAAATTAGTTACACTATTTTTAGGTGCTGCATTATAACCTCTATAGTCAAAAAATCATAAGTACCTACCTGATATCTTCGGAACTGTTCTGGATTCACAGGTTATGCAGTAACACAGATTTGTTACAAAGTTATAATGCATGCGCTATCACAATCAACAAATTGGTTTCATTTCATTTTTCATAGAAAAGTACCATCAAACAAAACCATAAACGTGCACTTGACGTTGACGTTGACGTCTGACGTGCACCGCTAAAACCAAAGAGAAAGAGTAAAACAAACAAATCAACCAAAAAACAACAGTAGCAAGCAGTGCTGCCAACTCAAGCCCGAGGTAGGTAGTGATGAAAACTTAATCTATGGATGAAATAGTTTTTTGTGATGCAACCATTGACTTATTTAAACGATGCAACTACAAATTGCTGTTTCCGGATTTTTCCTTGAGATTGCTTTTTCTGCCTTTCATGGTTCTAGGTCAACAGAAAGTAACCTTTAAGTTTTGATTTCCTTCAGAGACGATTATTTTCTTTAGGTGTTATTTTTTTTATTTCTATTTATTCATGTTCATTTATTTATTTTACCTACCTAGTGATAATGAGTACAAAATATGGATGATTAGTATAATACTTTGTACTCAATTTTGAGCTCAACAATGGTAGTAGTGAATGAAGTAGGAGCCAGCCCTATAAAAAAGTATTTTTTAAAGTTACATTAAAAAAATTATATCTTTCCAATAATGGTATCTAAGGAACCCTAAAAATATATGTTATTGTAGGTACAACGATACAGGTGTTACGATAACTTAGGTAAGTTATTCTTATTGTAGATAAATTGATTTGAGGCCGATTCTGTGTGTCAGTGTTAAAACGTAGGTACTCGTTAATTTATTTAAAAAACTAAATTTCTCAAATGTGCCTTATCATACCTACCTACTGTATTTGATTTTTAAGATCTATCTGACGGACTAATTATAATTTTTTACCGACTTCAAAAAAGGAGGTTATTAATTCGATACGTGTGTATGTAATATTACTGGAATTGCAAAATATTCACTGTGAATCTATTAGGGCTTCCAAACAAATATAATTTTTTTTAGAGGTATGTATGCATGTATGTATGTTTGTCCACGCATATCTCCGAAACTACATAACCGATTTTCACCGTTCTTTTTATAATAGCTTACATTTACTTCAACTTTGGGAACAGCGCAAGTGTCATCAAAATCGGTTCAGCAGTTTTCAAGATATGAACTAAATACGTATCATTAAGCGTAACGGCCAGGAGCTACAGGCGCGGTGTCAAAGGGAAAATCTCTCAAATCCTTGGTCAAATTCGAGTGCATTTATTAAAAATGGGAATAGGAGTAGGAGTGGGAGTGAGTGTTAAAATGTTTGAAAATCGTTATTTTGGTTTAACTGTTAAGCTGGCTTAATCGTCGGAACCCAAGCCAACGTCACCTGCATGTGGTGAACCCTGCTAACATGCTGCTGACTGACAAACGGGGCTCTGGCGGCCAGCTGATTATGGCATAGTGCAGCCTAACAGCAGCACAGCTAAATCCCTTGGTCGCAGACGGGCAGCAGCGTCAGCAGTGCGAAAAGTTGTGCTCTGCGATCCCCAACCCGCATGTCCAGCGTGGGGATTATTGGCATATCCTTCTTTATTAGGGGAGCCCTATGTCCAGCAAGGGACTGTTATGACTGCTAAGTCCAGCAGTGGACTAATAACAATCTAATAATAAGTAATAACAGACCCTTATAACAGGTTAAGCTGGCCTTAGGTATATGTATACCTACAACTGGAATTTCTCTTGGAATAAAATTAGGTAGCACTTAGGTACTTAGGTGCTTACTTCTCCACACATACTGATTTTTAAGATCATGATTTGCATAGGAACTACCGACCTACCTGCCTACCTATAGCTGCTATTCAGAAAAGTCTAATTGGAGGAAAGGCGTATAGCTATTAGCTGTTACTTAAGTACCAGGTAGGCACTTGATGGTAGGTAAGTATGTTATACACAACAGTTAGTCCAAAGTCGTATCCGTAGCCGAAGCTGCCCCGGTTAGGTGACTACCTTATTATTACAGACAAGAAGGTTTTACACTTTTACTTAAGACTAAAAATTACGATATAAAAAAGTAATTCAAAAAATTAAATCGACTTCAAAAAGAAATTAACTCAAAAATAAGAAATAATTTTTGACATCGTACATGAAATTAAATAACGAAAACGAATTATGCAGTAGTTACGAAACAAATTAGGGGCCTACAATGTTTTTTGAGGTCTCTCTCTTTGAGTGATAATTATTGCAATCTGCAAGAAGATTATTACTATTATTATTGAAGATTACGTTGTTCGATCAGTTTTTACTTAGAACCAGTTTGGTAATTTCAAAAAAAAACGTACATTAAAATTGAGCTCGATATACATTGAAAGTTTTCGAATTGTACAACTCGTACTAGGCCCTCTGGAATGTTGCGCCTCGCCGCCGAGGTTGATACGCGGACACTGACATTGACATACACGTAGTAATGATGACGATCAAACCAATCAAACCAATTGTTATATGTATGCGTCTCTTTCTAACTGATGTTCAGAACATAGTGAATTTTAAGACTTCATCTAGTTCTCTTCTATATCTGTGGAATTGTCAAAAAGTTTCTAGGCCAACTCTTTGATTGAGTTTGACAAACCAGATTGGTTTGTTAATGAAGAAGATAACAAGGTTAAAATATTACACTTTTACGTACGTAGAATCAAAGTCTAGACCGTTCACATTATTCTAGTTTTTATTTCGCATCGATCGGTGCAATATTACCGAAGTTAAAAGCATGGGAAGTTTACGTAGGTTTTTTAAATCTCGCTAGTGAACGCGAGTAGCGCGTGACGTCATCGCTCGGTGGCGGCGGGCGTCCGTAGTACATTTCGCTGCTAAATTGTTTGCTCTCGTGCGCTCTGGTTATTTTTATTAATTTAAAAGAATGCTGATTGAGTGAGTGTATCGTGTAAATTATTGTTTTAGAACTAAAATGGAAGAAGGATTTAAAAAAGGCCAATCTAACAACCTTCCCATAGTTCACGATATGATGGTGGCAGAATATTTTATAAAAATAAAGAAATCATTAACCTTGGAATGGTTCAATAAATTGCGAGTCGAGTACCCTACATACCTACTAATATATAAATGCATCGGGGAGCCCCCCTTAATTCATTTTAATTTAATTTAATTATTTATTTTTGAAGTAAATATATATACAGACGGATAGCGAAGTCTTAGTAATAGGGTTTCCGTTTTTACCCTTTGGGTATGGAACCCTAAAAAGCATATTACTAGCAAAAACCAAGTACCTACCTAGTCTACCTACTAGGTACTTAGTGAGTATTTCACATGGCAAGGTTAAGTACCTACTACTTAGTATTTCACATGGTATTTGAACAATTGACATAGAAATGATCCTCACAACAATATATATGCTGTTGTTTTTGGCCCTAATGGATGTTCTCTGCTCATAGCATTTGTCCATTTTTTCTGATTTTCGCATCCTTAGGAACGTAAAAAAACAACTTTTCGGGTGTTTTTGTGGCCCTATTTTTACACTGAGACACAATACACATTTATTTTATGAACTCATGTAGTTTTTATTGTTTTTTATTTAATAAATAACTTAATTTATTTAATAAACAAAGTAGTTCCGCGCGCGACGGGCACATTGGGGTAAATGCTTCCAATCCCCGAGTCACTCGCGCGGAGGCAGGATCCGTGACGTCATCAACGATATCGCGCTCGGTCCGCGGCTTGGACCGAAAATGTTAACTTTGCACTTTGATATCTTGGTCAGTTTTAGAGATAAAAAAATAATAAAAACACAGTTGTTCTCGTAATTTTTGGTAGATTTTTTTGGCATATATAACAAAAAATGGTTTTCTTCTTCATTATTAAGGATGCACTGTGAATGCACTGCGATCCGAACAATTCCGAATTCCGAACCAAGGAACTAATAGGATCGCGAGCATAGTAGGTACTACGTACTACCTACTTCTTTTCGAATCGGGTTAATCCCAATCATCATCATCATCAGCCTATAGCAGTCCACTGCTGGACATAGGCCTCCCCTAATGACCGCCATTGCGCCCAGTCCTGAGCTCGACGCATCAAGCTTCTACCAGCAGCCCGTCCCTCCACCTGGCCGGAGGACGTCCTACACCTACACTACGTTTGCGCAGCCGCGGTCTCCACTCAAGAATTCGTTTATCCCAACGGTTATCGGTTCTTCGGCATATATGGCCAGCCCACTGCCACATCAGCTTGCTAATTCTCTGAGTTATAAAAATAAAAAAATAAAATAATTTTATTTCGGACAACAGGATCCATATTTTTCTTAACACTACTTAATAACACAAAAGAAAACACACGAAAAAAGCCACACACTTAAAAGTAATAAAACTAAACATTAAAAGTAAAATAATAATAATAGTTAAATCACCCTCCGCACGAAGCAATGCCACATGGGAGAGGTGAGCCAGCTACAGTTTGTAGGATGGTGTTGGGGCTGTCACGTACTCTGCGCAACAGGGATGCAGTCTTCTTACGGAGAATTGCTTCGAAACCGTCCGTCTCATACTCTGCAAACATCCCTGATGCACTGCAGAAACGCGGCAGTCCCAACATCATCCTAAAAATGTTATTATATTGAACTCGTAGGGTCTCCAGCGGCCGCTTGGTATAGCTGATCCATAGGTTACCGGTGTAGAAGCTTTGGCAGTAAGCTTTAAAAAGTGTTATTTTAACTTCTTCTGTACACCGGGAAAACCTACGGATCAGCATATTGCCCCTTACCGCTAGAGCCCTACGCTCCCTTTCAATGTCAGCATTGTCCTTAAGGTCGTCGGTAATATAATGTCCTAGGTATTTAAAAGACCTAACTTTGGTAATGTTCACGCCGTTAAGGGTTATGTGTGGGAATTCTTTGAGGTTATTACCGGCGGCCTTAAACACAATGTACTCACACTTCTTTAGATTGTACTGGAGACCATGTGAAGCAGCGTAGTCAGCGCAGACTTGAAGCATCTCTTCGATCGATCTCGCCGTTGGGCCCAGTAGCACCATGTCGTCTGCATAGCTGATGTTGTTTATACAAACACCATCAACTCGGCAGCCGACACGCATGCCACTGAGCCCAACAATGAGATCATTAACATACAGGTTAAAGAGCGAGGGAGAACTTACCCCCCCCTGTCTCACCCCGCACTCCAACCCATATGTGTCAGAGAGCATTGGACCACTTAATAACATTACTTTGGTGTCCGTACCAGTATCGAAACATATTCAGCAGATCCGCCGGCACACCCCTGTCCCTCAACTTTCCCCAGAGCACATCATAAGAGACGAGATCAAATGCTTTGGAGAGGTCAAGGAAACAAGCGTATACCGGCGTCCTGCGACTTGTGTAGTATTGGACAGTATGCTTGAGTGCTAGTATTGCGCTTTCGGTGGAAAGTCCGGGTCTAAACCCGAACTGTGCATCGTGTAGATTTAAGTACTTTTGTAGAATAGAATCAAGCATACTGTCCAATACCTTGGCTATAGTAGTGGCTAGAGAAATAGGTCGGTAGTTCCCCCTGTCCGATATGTCTCCTGTCCTGTTCTTCACAATCGGTACTACTATTGTCTTCATAAGGTCAGCTGGAAGGTACGCATGACTAAGACACATTGAGAAGAACATGGAAAGAATACCGGGCAAGTGGTTCCCCACGTACTTCAGATGCTCGATGCTGAGCCCATCATGTCCAGGAGACTTACCTCGTGTCATTCTTTTAATTGTAGCGCGGACCTGGTCGGCCGACACATGCAATAGAGGCCCGTCACCCCGAACGTCGAAATCAGCATCGATCACCCCAGAGGAAGGGCCGAGGGGGGAGTTAACTTTAAAGTGTTCCATGAACAGCTGCGCTATCTCCCTTTGATCACTCTTCCCCTCCACGCTCACGGGGGTTATGTCGACAACTTTAGTTCTATGTCGGATATACTCGTTACGGCCTCTATCCTTCAGAGAAACTCCAAGCATAGCTCGTTCCATAGCTCACTGAGCGACTTTAAACTGGTGCACTAGCCGTACCGTGAGTGTCCACGTTTCGGCTCCGAATGTCATGAGCATGACGGGTAGGACGCACTGATTGAAAACTTTCGTTTTCAAACATTGCGGTATGGGTGACGAGAAAAATCGACGTAATTTTCCCAAATGCTACCCAACCCAGATGAATCCTCCTTTTGACCTCCTTCTCGAGGTTGTTTCTACCCAACTGCAATATCTGCCCGAGATATGTATACTCCGAAACAACTTCAAGAATGTGTCCATTAACGACGACAGGACTCGGATCAATTCGGTCATTGACCATAACTTTGGTCTTTTCCAAATTCAGGAGCTGCAGCATTTGTTGCAGCTAGACACAGGGGCTGATTATACTCTTCGGACTTCTGTATAATCTGCTTCACTGTGTGAATGTGGTCTATGGTGCCATATCCTCCGCGAAACCTGGCCTGCTCTGGTGGCTGGAACTTGTAGTCTTCTGGCGAGACGATCAGTAATGACCCTAGAAAACAACTCATAAACGTGGCTCAGTAGCAAAATAGGTCTGTAGTTTTTAAGAAGTCTTATCACTCTTAAAAAACAGAACCACCAAGCTCTTGTTCCACAATAATCCCAATCAATAGGATCGAATGGGATACGATCCTCAGATGTTGGATCAAGGAGTTACGATCCATAAAATCGGATCCAGCTCATCCGTACTAAAGCTTTCACTTGAAATGCCATACCGATTGTAGGGATATGAACTTACCAGAAAGTCATACAATGGGAACAAATTATTACTGTTGGATTGGATGAGTAGGTTCTTATGTTAGTTATGTAAATAATGATGAAATGCTCATAGGGCACTGAAAAGTTTGCTAAAATGTTACAGCTGGTTAGAAGAAACAGTGAAAACGAATATTTTAATGCGATAAATATTTTTATTATTGTTAGGTTTTATACTACATCGACCCTGTCTGCCATGGTAGAGTCATTGGTGCAGGATTCTGAAGATAGGACATAACTACTGCAGATATTGACAACATGAATGAGCTCACAATCTGTAACAAAAAAACATGACAGTACAAGTTCCTTGCAGGATAATACCTATATTGTAAAATTGTATGTAATTTAATTCAATGTGAACAGATCATTCAGAACTAAGGAGGGACTATCCCTGTGAGTTTGTTTTGATTCAGCAGTCAACCCATTAATAGTTCTTTGACTACGTACCTGTTTAGTATCATCGGAAACTCTTGAGTTGGCAAAGCTAATACTTGAGCAAAAAACAGCAGTCCATGCACACCATTTCAGACGCATCATGAGTCCACACATTGAAAATACCATTCCTGTAATAATAACATTGGCATTAACTGACATACAAATGTAGGTAACAGGTCCCGGCCTGAGTTTATAGGCCTGAGCTCAAATAGTGAGGATACTTCGCAGAACAAGTAGACCAAACAGCCCATACAAAATGTGTTCAGTTGATCACAGATACAACGAGACAGCGTTGTGGCAGACCACATAGAAGATGGTGTGATGAACTAGATGTTTTTCAAAAATACTGGGTAACTTTAGCACAGGATCAAAGTGTATGAAAAAAATGGGGGGAGGCCTTTGCAATGCTACAATGCTACAATGGGATTATTCAGTACAGTAACAGTGTAGTAACAGTGTTCTGCACATTCAAGGTAAAATTTGAATGAAAAAAAAGAAATTATTTTCAAGGTGATTTCTCAGCTAAGGGAGGTTCAGTCAATTATCATTAATTCATCACTGATGATAACTGACCGTTACCAAGGATATTTCACTATGGGAGTGTGTGCTTGGAACTGTGCCTAATTTTTCAAACTAATACTTGTGTTGTCTGTGTAAAACAATCCAAATTGGTTAACCTACTGATTCTTACCCAGAATATTCATATAGTCTGTTGTCAGATCCTCTGCTGGAGCTGATGTTGGTGGAGGCGGTTTGAACCTGCGTTCTCGATCAGCTCGTCTAGGGTCTGATGTGAGCTGCATCTGTTATAGAATAAATGTTAAACTTTGTCCAAGCAACAATTACTTTACATAGACGGTCAGCTACATATTATTTTATTTGGCTAAGATACAGACCTTTTGGTGTTTCAGTACGGGCCCACAAATAATTGAAACGGAATCAATAAACTATAAGCAATATAATCGAATCACAGTTTTACTGTGATCCTTTATCTTCGTATTTTCGCTGGGAAAACAAAGTATTCCTTTTTTTGACAAAAAAAACAATCAGCTAAAATCGTGATGTCAGTGTTGTCTGGTGTTGCTCAACAAAATCGCCAAATTTTCTGTTGAAAAGTAGCCTAAGATCGCCAAATAAAAAAAAAACGAATATAGCCTAAGAGGTGCCCAAAAGCTAAATATCAGGCTTTTTAACTGACTTCGAAACAGAAAAAGGTTATCAATTCGTCGGAATCTTTTTTTTTATGTACATATGTTCATCGATTTCTCCGTCAATCCTGGACCGATTTCCCAAATTATTTTATAGTTTGGAAGGGTCACTTCACAAATTAAATTAATTCATTAATTATTAAATTATTTAATTCATTAATTTATTTATTAATTAATTAAGCATTAATTATTCGGAGCGATTGGTACTTTTCTCGCAAAACTCTTAAAAACTTCATCCTCACTTCCAATTTTCGCCTCTATGTTCATTAGACGAATATTTTGGCTACTACCAGCATTTAAAAAAAAAATGTATGCCAAAATAAGATAAAAAGAAACAACAAAAACAGTTGGCTATTTGACTATAGGTAAGATGGGAATTGGTCTAAGCTCAATAACATTTTATCATTGTCTATGCTATAGTAAAGTAAAAAAAACACTGGGAACATTATGTACACTTTGAATCGTCAATGTTTTGATTTTTTTTTTAAAACATTTTATAGGCTTACGTTTGACTGCCATCTCACCTGTTGGTAAGTGATGATGCGGTCGAAGATGTAGCACGCTTGCCTAGAATGTACCTATTTACTCTTAAATTAATTTAATTTAATTTAAACCAATTCATAACGCGACCCTAACAGAGAAGATTTGGCAAGAGACTCTGCTGGGCCTAAATTATGTAATTTTTACAGTATGTGGGTATTCTTGACTATTGGGTACATTGTTTTTGAGGGAGTTGGAGACAATTGCATCCCAAGCTTGTTTGCCATCTAAATAATCAGAAATTTTCTAATAAGCTTTATTACAGACATAACGTTTAACAATTTTTTTTAATTTCGTTGTTGTGGTTTATCACAAGTTGATGATAACTGTTAAGGTATCTAGACCCTGCCGGGTCTAAATCTAGAATGTAGTAAGAGGTCGTGTAAGATGTGATGTACGGTACATATTTGAGTGAGTTACCAATTTAATATGAATCAAACCAATAAAATCCTGGAAGGTCCATTCATATAGCCTATTATCGCCAAATTATTTTCTCAAGAAAGCCTAAATACGATAAGTCACCGTTCGCTCATTTTGGTCGCCCCGACACCCTCTGAGATAGCTTAAATGGCGAAAGATCGTCTAACCTGGCAGCACTGCGTGACGTGACTCAAGTAGCTTTGACAAATTTAACAAACTTGTCATTTATGACAAGACAACTAGCTCTGTCTCAAGAATCTGACATTAACAACATTACGATGATGACAGCTAGGAAAGATGAAACTTCGACTTGCTGATCGTTTTTTTTTCCTCAAAGAATCCAAAAAAACGCTTCGCGGTGTAGCACGAATAAACGTTACATTGGCATCCACAGTTGGCAGCACTATCAAGTCCATAGAAGGTCGATAGTGGATTTACTACCATCGTCCATGGAATCCTATAAATTAAACACTAACCGTTGACGCTTCGTTTCCATTGAAAAACTGTCAAAAATTAACGAGGCGTCGAAAATTTGAAAGTTTTTCAAGGCAAAACGAAGCGTCATCGGTACCGGTACCTACCTATAATATGAACCGGCCATATATCGACATCATCCAAAGACATCATCATCTAGAAGTTTTAAAGGTGTTGGGCGGTAGCGTAAGGGGGATGTCTCGAATTCAGTCTGTGATGTGGAGGACAAGTAAAATCGCCGTGAACAGGGAGTGCCGGCTGTGACCGTAATCTTATCAGTTTCTCTCATTAGCGCTTGTTTTCGACGGAGATGAGGTGGTTCAATATGGCTTAGGACACGTAGTTGACTTCCAGATAGCAGGCAGTTGGAAAAGCCAATGGTTTGAATGCATATTTGTGGGGTCAATGCAATGGGCACGCGAGCCACTAGTATTAGTGCCCATTGCATTAACCCCACTTCCAAACAAAAAGGTTTCTGCTTGCCCCAAATTATGGTGTCGCCTTAACCAGCTCTTAACAGGACACAGCCGATGCAATTAGGTACTTTCGGCGCTCTGCGAATATGGTGAAGAGGACCAGACAATGGAGCACATCATCCTGCGCTGCCCTATCCACTCGTATCCGGGACCCTGGACCGATCTGGTAAATCTCCGTCCTGCGGCGGTCTCTTGGCTTCAAAATATTCATATTCATGTTCATGTTCATGTTCATGTTCATGTTCATGTTCATGTTCATGTTCATGTTCATGTTCATGTTCATGTTCATGTTCATGTTCATGTTCATGTGCATGTTCATATTCATTCAGGTTAGGTACTTACTTTTAAGTACCTACCTACCGACTTTTTTTATATGGACGTAAGATAGGTACCCTGAAAAGATGTCCTTTCCTGTGGGTAGTAGGTACCTACCCCTAACAACGTGTACCTAACTAATGTTAAATTTTATGAGTTAAGGCGTGAACTCTAATAAACAAACAAACTACTATTTTTAATATGTAAGCACTTAACAGTATCTTCTACTTATTGGTATAAATAGGTAGGTACGTAGGTACCTACCATCTGTGCCTACCATAGCTTAGATAAGTAGGTACCTACTGTAGGTATATAACAAAAAAGAAGGCTCAATTCACACTGTGCCGCGATACGGAACGGAATGTAATCCTTGTTAGCAAAAAAATTGTAGGAATGCAAAGCAAGTCACGTAAATACCGAAGAAATAAGAATTCGATTAAATACTTCAGGAAGAGTATAGGTACCTACGCGATGCATAAAAAGGTACGCCTAAAAGTAGCACGTCTTTCGGCGAATTCTTCGTAATTCAATGCGATCAGATTTTGTGCGCATTCCGCGTGTAGCTGTATTTCTTCATATGGATGATAGCATCTAGTAGTCTGTGGATTCCAGAGAACTCATCGGAAGACGGACGATTGGATGTGCACAAAGGAGAATGCCGAGAACCCGTACCAATTGCGTCAAAACCGAACGTATCCCATAAAATTTATTATATTTTATAAATGACACAACATTTTCATTATTTATTAACATTTTCATTATTTATTATTATGTATTAACATTATATTTAGTTTTACACACCGACTCGATTAATAATCAAGTAAAAAATATATTTTGTTGATTTGGTTTCCGTTGCACGCCGCCATTATACTTGTGATTATACTACAACAACCAATGATATTTACGTTGCTATGGCAATAAACATTGATGTAAAGTGTTACTATGGCAATAACCCTCATTTTTAATTATTTTGACAGTAGAATCGACTAAAAACTTATTGGATATTTTTTTGACGCACTCACTTTAGTCTTGGTACCGAGCGCCATACTTGGTATCAGACGGCATTCTCCTTTCAATGCGGTGTGAATTGAGCCTAAATGGTCAAAATATGCTAATAGCGTTAATTTATATAACTGGCCATTGAAAAATGAAAATTCTTGTAAAGGCTTTTAGGCTAGCACAAATAGCGATCGACCATTGGCCAATCGGCCGGCGCACGCCCACCGCCTGCGGCTCTCACGCCTCGTCCGGCCATTTACATGTGAAATCTAAAATAATACACCTACCCTAAATACTTTCATGCATTTTTATTAGCCTGTGACATGCGATATTTCAAATTCGAGAGCAATTTTCATGAAAGCAGGCTACCACACGCAGCCAAGCTAATATCCTAGTCGGATAGTGACATCTAGTGTGGAGTAGCGTAAATATTTAACGTTAGCGCTTACACAAAATACGCACATTTTGAACCAAGGTAAATAAAAATCAGGTTTTCTAAACTTGGATCATAAACGAGACCTGAGAACCAAAATAAAAGTACCATTATATTACTTTTTTATTTTTTTTATGATACCTATTGATGGAACTAGCACAAGACCTACTGGAGTTAAGTGGTAACCATTACCCATAACAAAGTATTAGTTCGTAGGTCACGGATGTTTGGAACGCCCTACGACGTGCAACACCCTGCGTCAACTTGAGGCATGAAGGTGTTAAGCCTCATGTGCCTGTAATTTCACCGGCACCCACACCATTCAAACCGAAACACAGCACAGCTGCTTCAGGGCAGAAATAGGCATGGTGGCAGTACTTCCCCGGATGAGTCCTTTGCAAAGAACTCTACTACTGCCACTCCCTACCTACTACTCTACTACTGCATTTTACTGGTTTCCATACAAAAGACATCAACGCGCCACTGAATGTAAAAAAAAATAGTAGTTGGGAATAGGGGCATGATGCGGAGATACATAAGGCGACTACTTATACATGTCAAACCTCCCACTCGCTCGCACTATTCAACATTTTTGAAGATATAAAATCACTGACTTTAGTTATGCAAAATAGCAAACCTTCACATTCTAGAGAGAATAACAATTGAAAGGTTCAGCAATAATATCATTTGAACATGGAATCTCAATTTGTATATCGATGTCATTGGCCACGGTACGTACCTACCTACATACTATCAGAGTTTATAGACCCACTGTAGGTACCTACTTATTTAATAGTCTGTGGACCCACGTACTATAAAGAGCTATTGATCATACCAAAAATAATTTGATATTCGAAATTCGAACTGGTCTTCTTCCAGGCTGCAGCAAGGAGTTTTGATGGGAGAATAAATTGTATGTATTTCCATGGGCTGCAGAGCTTCCGATGCCGCCGCGACGGTAGAATTAGTAACAGTATACATATATCAATGGGTAGAATAGTTTCACCATAAAGACCACACCAAAAAGAACTTACCTACCTACTGATTCCAAATTCGAATAAATATCACCGGGGGCTGCCGATTTTAGCAAGTACTTAGTATGCATTTTTTTTGGATATATACTAGTAGGTAGGCATACACAATGTTAGATAAGATAGCTATAGAGAGCTATAGAGCTCTACCTTGCTTTAACTCAGTATCTTAGGTTTTTTTTCGCAAATAAATTTTACTTACACCTTCGGGGTTATACCCGTTCAACGTAAATAAATATTATTTAAATGGTGTGACTGTAGCTAAACAAAACAAAACAAAAACAAATTCGTACCTACTTAGGTTAAGTTAGATTAAGCATAAAGCAGACTACTAAAAAACGAATATATAAGTAAATCAAGTTAAAGTACATAAAGCTAAAAGAATTGATTGATGAATGATTGCGCTATAGAGATTGGTCGAATCGTTTGCTGAGCTTAATTTCAGAGGGATATTGTAACTACTGTACAATGTTCATGCTTGTAAGAGTAACTTAGCAGATTCATCTGGAAAAAAGGCCTACATGATGAAGACGGCTCACGTCACAATAGCACAAACTTTGCATACGCATTGTATTCTGCGATATGAAAACCTTACCTTTTAACAATTATACCTACCACATAGGCACCTACTAAGCATAAAGTTATCCAATATGTCGAGTCCATACCTAGGTAGGTATGACTGAACACTTGACTTCTATAGAACGCCATAATTTAGGTACCAACTCAATTCCCGAAAATATATTCGCCTTTATTCGTCATCAACAATATGATTCAGACATGGTTCTGCCAAAATGAAGTCAAATTATTGCGAGCCTAATTTTATTAGCGATTCGAGCTTAATACACGTCATTACGATGATCACGGAGGAAAAACATAGCCCTCACCATTCATCGAGTAAAAACAATGGTCCCGTATTATTTAGATAAGATATTTATTATTTAAATCGGCGCGGTAAGTATAGGCGAGGGCGGCTGGTAATTCGGTAATCAGCAGTTGTCGGTTCATGCTTGGACAAGGTCAGGACAATGAGATAATTTTAGTCGAAACATCGGTGACTGGACTTGGGAGGTGCTGCCTAATTTGCTGAATAATAGGAGGTGCCTAGACTAAACGGTATGAACTTTAAAACCGTTTAATTTAAACCGTTTAAAATATATACAGCTTGTAGGTGTTAAGAACTACTTAAGATTTAACGTTAAGTTAAGCATCAATTGACCCAGTCATTATTTGGATGGGTGATCGTTTAGTGGATTTTAGATTTCAGCGCTTCCTTGCTTTGGAAGGCACGTTAAGATGTTCGACGCGCTGTTGGCCCCAATATTCCCATAACACAAGCTCTGCTTATTTTGGGCCAAAATAATAGTGTGGTAATTCTCTAGCATTATTTATTTATTTTCAGCCGTCAATCAATGTCGGAGGCGTTTATGTACGACTCATACTTATCGGCGCGCGTCGGAGAGCATCAAAACGCATTTTAAAACATATTAGAGAAAATTGAAACATCCACAAAGCAGTCAAGTTCCTTATTTGCATGCAATATCTACTAACAGATCTATTTATGTCAGTGTTGACAATGCTCAAAGCTACGTAAATTTCATGCAAAAATAACTTAACTACTTTGTGGATATTTCAATTTCCTTTAGCATAATAAATTGCTATCCGATGCTCTCCGATGCGCACCCGTAAATGTGAATCGTACATTAGCGGCCTAAAAACACCAGAGTTTGCCAATAGTTCATACACTTAACAAATTACTCTAAATACATTCATAAATCATCTTAAAGATGATAATTGTTTCATAATAATCCACAGCCTGACTTTCGCACTGCTAGATATGGCCTCCTGAAGTTTGTGGGTTTGTGCTATCTACCAGGGTCTTGTGCTAGTTGCATCCTCGGATGCCCGCCAATGCTTAGGAAATTTCCTGAATTTCCGGAAATTTCAGGAAATTTACTGAATTTCAGGAAGTTTCAGGAAATTTACTGAATTTTCCAGGGAGTTAAATATTCGTTATATAAGTATTCATAGTACCTAAGCATTGGCGGGCATCCGAGGATGCAACTAGCACAAGACCCTGGTAGATAGCCCAAACCCACAAACTTCAGGAGGCCATATCTAGCAGTTTACAAAACTCAAAACGAAATTCATTTCTATATTCATAATATGCAATCCGTTAAACCCATACCAAGATTAAAGGCATAGAATAAAATGTCAAAGTGTCTGATGTCACGTGCTGACTTGTTGAAATCTTGCGGGGCGGAGTCCTCCTTCTCCATCACAATAGGAGTCCTGGAGAGTCTAAGGAACCCTAATTCCAGGTTGGAGGTTTGACTTCCGGAGACTGCTGTGCGGCAAATTGCTGAAGAAAGGGTGCCAGTCGCCACCATTGTCAACCGATTCCAACGAATAAAACAGAGTTAAAAATGTGTTGCCGATAGGCCCTTTGTCCCGTCGCGCACTCCTTAATTATGTGGAACAGTGAAAGGGTCATATTTTCTATTAAATTTACACAATTGTAAATACAGGATGTTTTTATACAATACTCTTATAGAAGTGGAACCCGCTATTTCATGTGCAGGTTTTTCAACATTATGCCTAAATGTACCTCCTAACGAGTTTCAAAGTACTTATTAGGTATCTAGTTCGGGGTACACCCACTTACCTTAGATTTTGATGTGAATTTATTATATTAAGTAGTCAGTAACGGAAATACCCATACCACTAGATTAAACATATAAAGGCAAAATTTTGAAAAAAAGGTAGGTATGAAATGTGAAATTTTTGTTCCCCCTTCACGTCAAAACTACTGAAATTTTGTACATAACATAATGTGGGCTACGTTTTAGCATACGAGCAAAACCGTGGGTAGAAAGTAGTTATTTATTGAATTATTCTTTCTTTATATGGACAACTTTTCTTTATATGGAAAATGGCCAACTCTGGTCGGAGTTTTTAGGTCGCCTAAAGGCCTCCGTTATAGCTTAACGACTGAAAAAACCGGGACCAACCTCTTAACATCTAAGTAATTAGTTTGGGTAAGGTATCTAAGTACAAAAAAAGCTGTTAACATGGCGTACTCGTGCCCGTTTTGGTCTCACAGACCGTTCATCTCTGTTTGCAGAGTACCAAAATTTGCATGAAAACAGAGCATCCTGTAGAGGCAGTGCAGGTCGCCTGTGGTGGCTCGGCGAGTGCCTATTGTGCCTTCATGAGCAGATTACTATAATCAATGTTCCGGTAATGTGGTAAATGATAAGGTCCGCTCTAGTACTCAAAACATATGCTATTCGACCCCATTCGTCACGGCAATGCACTGCAACTTGTCTTCTCGGGTTCTTATTTCAGTTAACCGGCATTCAAACAGGTCACGTAATAAGAGAATTTGTCAGTATTAAAAAAATTACTTGGCTGTATGGTAAAATATTTTTATATAGTATGTGTTACTTTGAACGCTGGATAAATAAATAGGTAAGCCTAGCTAAATATACGCATAAAGAAAACATTACATACTTAGCCCGATAATTAAATCATCAGTTCTTAGGTACTACTTCAGCATTTTAGCATTTCAGGTAAAAACTATATTCTGGATTATCCGGCAGAAGAAAAATTAGGTCTTAGGCAGCTAATGCTAAGGTCAGATAATCCGATAAAAAATTTGCAAGTAAGTATACTATATAGAATATAAGGTAGGTATTATACGTTTTTAAACTGGGGATGGAAAATGGAGTTTCTTTCATAATAGGTACTAGATAAATACCCAGGGGATTTGCTGACCGTTTAATGGAATGAGAAGCTAAGGTTCATAATATTCTAGAACGAAACTTACCTAATCTGAACCAAGACTTATAATATGATTGCATCATATTTTTTTGGACAGATGTGTTCTTTTGCTTGTGATTTTATTTCCATCAATTAATTTTACATGTATGTAGCACCGCGCCCATTCGCAAAAAATGATAGATTTCTGAAATAATTTGGTGCTGAATAGTATCACTACTTATAGAACCTATAAGTATATACCTATGGGAGGTCTTGTCATGCTTTTGTCGGTAGCCGCCAGTGTTATTATGTTTGCTGGACATTATCACATTGAAACTTCTAGCCATAAACTAAGCAGAGTTTGTGTTATGGGAACTATTACAGACCTCGCGAACTCGACGCTTTGTCGTCGCGCTAAGTCGCGAGCATATGTCATATCTTGCTGTCGCGATTGTCACCGTGTGTGCGGAGCTTTGAACAAAATGTATGAAAATTGGTCCCCGCAGCTTGTCGTAGCGTCTAATCGCTGGCGTTTGTCGTCCAATGTGCGCAGGTTGTTATGACTTATGTGCTACTTATATAAGGTTAGTTTGAATTCATATAGAATCCCGGAAGACGGTGATTTGGACCACCTGTCTTTTCGGCTACCAGCCCCCAAGTTGTAAGAAGTTCAGTATAAAATACGCATTCTAAACTTTTCTCCAAAAACTTTTAACATGACTTTGTGTTTTTTATGGTAGCACAAATTATCATCATCATTATGTCAGGGACAAAGTGTAACAAACTCAGCTGTTCTGGGCTGCTGGGCTGCCTCAAAAGTTTTCGAGTAACTTTACTCTTCAATAAAAAACAACAAAATTCGAAAAGTTTTGGATAATAAATGTCGGTGGGCTAAGTTTACCGCTTTTCAGGATATCATACGAATTCAAACTCACCGTATACCTATATATTTTTCGTAAACATGTACATATTGTACATACATAATATTGTATTTACCTAGAAAACACCCAGACAAATAGTTAAAGACTATACAAACGTTTATCTCGCGGCGGGAATCGAAGCTGCAACCTTCTGTATCTCAGTAGAGCCTTCGCCCACTGCGCCACAGAGAACGTTAGAGCTATGCTTTATAAGCGTAATTTTTAAAATACAACCTCCTTACTTTCATTATTGTTATTTTCCTTTTTTAGGGCTCTATATCTTTTTTTTAATTAACCTATACTGTCCCACTGCTGGGCAAAGGTCTCCCCCATCTCCTTCAAAAACTTACTGCCTCCCACCAGTTAGCACGAAAGGCATCGATTTCGTCACGCCAACGACTTCGCCCATCTGCAGGTAACCATTGGGTTACGATCGATGCCCATCTATCAGGGTGCATACGGCTCAGAGCCAGTCCACACGGCGCGTTGCGTCAGCGTTGCGTCGACGCAGCGCTACCGTTGCGTTGTTTTACATACAAATAACCAAGGTGTTCACGCGGCGCGCTGCGTCGTCGCAACGCACACATGACGGACAGCAGCCCCCGAGACGAAGCGGGAGGGGGTGTACTCATTGCGACGTCGGAGCGGCAGCGCTCAGTTGCTTGTGCGTTGATAGGGAGGATAAACGCAACTTCTTTTCGTCTAATAGCAACTCCCGATATTCTAACAAGAAAAACTCTCCATTACTATTTCTTAATGAAATGAAAGGACAGATCCAAAACCTTCTTGTGATATTGCGTCGATTTCGGCGGTGACGTAGTAATAGGAGCAATGCTAGACGTCTTTTCCAATCCATGCTTACCTATAGACTGACTGCGATGTTTTTTACAAAATGCTTGCCGCAACTGTGCGTCGCCGCTGCGCCGACGGAACGTTAAGACAGCGTCGTAGTAACGCTGCGATGGCGCAGCGCCTGTGTGGCCGGCTATGCGTCAAAATATTTGCGTTGCGACGACGCAACGTAACGCAACGCGTCATGTGGACTGGCTCTCACGTGATATATCCGGCTCCATATCTAAAAAGGAAAAAAGAAATACTTAAAGGATCACTTCGATGTCCATCTGTCTGTCTGTCGAGACCTTGTTCTCAAGAACGTGATATCAAATATCATAATCAAAATATCACATCATACGCAGATCTACAAAACCTTGGAGCTGTGAAAAAATCAAACTTGTAAGTCATCGCAATCAAAAGATACAGCCTTAAACGTGTAGATATTACAAAACTATTCATTATTCATGATTTCATAACTACAACCTCATAGGCGAGTCTAACTCGCGTACTTGGCCGGTTCTTTTCTATATGTTTATTAGGGTGTGTACTATAAAGATCTATCTATCTATCTCATCTACCTAGAGCTGATTGTGTCCTGAACTGGCTCTGTTCATCAGCATAGACAAATTGAGAGGTCTCTTTTGTCGGCAGTCGGCAGTACCAGCAGTCTGTTAGATGTTCGCAATTTGCCTCCATTCCACGTAATGACAGAGCGCGGATGCATAATGAGTCGGGCCTTCCCGATTGTATTGTTGCTCATTTAAATACAAAATCTAGGCTTGAATTAATTTCTAGTATCCTTGTAGAAGCGACTGGCTTGTTTCTACTACCTACCTAACCTACCCTAAGAAGTCTGAATGTAGCCTGTTCTTATCACACTGATAAGTATTGTTTACTATTCGGTTTTAATACTATTTTACGGGTTCACACATAAATATATAGGTACACATGAGTGTTAAACTACATTTTTTTTTGTAATTACTTACATATTATTATTCATAGAAAACACTCAGACCCTGTAGGACGTGTATTTTTCAATGTACTATGTTAAGTAGAAGTAGAAAATATTAAAAACCCTTGTCTTTGATTTTCACGTTTCAAGTACCTATCTTCATGCCTTAATCAGCAAAATTTTTTTAAATGGTGATCTATAACTTTCATCCGGGAACCATGATATCTACGGGCGGAAGCTTGCTTTACCAAATACTAGTATGTGTGTTTAGTTATGTAATCCAAATCGGATTCCGTGTATCGTGCGCATTAGGTACAATTTAAATATTATATGATGAGTGCTGGACAGTGGATGAGAAGAGCCGAGGAGCGCTGAGCCCGATGACGTACCGGGTAGTACCTTGGAATAGACCTAAATCCACAGAGGACAGCTGGGGCAGCAATAGGTTAATTATGATGATAGTAAAATATTGGTAAATATTGCTAACACATTCATTTTGCTTGTTCCCAGCAGCTCCAAAACCATTTTTCTCCAAATTATAAATTCCAATTGATTCCTCTCAGCTTAATTTATTTCCCAATAACTCGAGAGATATTGGGTACAATGGAACACAAAAGTCACGCGGCATGTGGGTAAGTAGAATAAGTAGGTATATGAAATATTAAGAAAAAAAATAAGTGAATAAAATTGATTAAAATGTCTCAAATACGTTTTCAGTTGGGGCCTTACCTATAATAATCTGTCAAAAGATAAACGATGCTTAAACTATTGCCATCTCTTACAGTTGGATATTGACAAACAGTGACAGGGATAACTTTTTTCAGTTGGGGTCTTACCTATAAAAATCTGTCAAAAGATAAACAAGGCTTAAACTATTGCCATCTCTTACAGTTGGATATTGACAAACAGTGACAGGGATAACTTTGAGTAAGTAGCGTTTATAAGTAAGCGGGTTAAAGTTTAAATTTTCAAAATTGCCATTAAAATATACAGGTTCAATCAACATAAACACCTACCTACAGATAATGAGGTTCATGCGTCAATTTTGTAATTAGGTATTTGTAGTTGTTACGTACGCATTACTGATTAGTAGGTAGGTTTACTAATGATGATGACACAATGAGTTAGCTTTCTGAACAATACTTTTAATGAGCACTTCTCATGTAGGTGAAGGAAGGCACCCACCGATCTCTATTCATCTGGCTGAGACTAATTGTCACCTGACTGATATTTACGTAATTTGCGTAAGCAGTGCCCTTGTCGGTAAGTGCTACGTCGGTAATAGCCTTACCGTGCATGAAGACATATAGCTTCTGAACTGAGCATAAGGTACTGATAAAATTATAGTTTTGGCATAAAATATTATGTACTTGCTTCCGTCCGTGGCTTCGCTCGCGTGATACCTAGATGAAAATCAGCCTTGTCTACGTATAATATATGTGCTAAAAAAGGCCGGACATTTCAGACCTGACCATAAATGGAAGCGACTAGAAATGCGAATTATGTAAAAGTATTCTTGATAAGAGTATTGATATTATAACTAATAACTTTATTTATTAAAGCCGGAATACTTAGTAAATTTATATGAAATATTGATCCCTACCATTACGTATCATAGTTATTGAACGCACTCTTTTCTGCTTCTTCTTTTGATGATGCAATGTCAACTGTCAAAAACCAAACTGTCACTAACAAAGCACGCGTTTATTGGTGGTGTTGCCATTTTTAGGCCAGTTCTAGTACGATTTTCAGTTTTACATAAAGAGACAATCCAGCTGTTATTGGTGACGTCTATATTTTAAATAAATTGTTTTCATATAGTAACAACCAGTACATAATACGTCACTACGTACTTGTGACTTTGTATTTTTTTTGATGTGCGCTTGTGTATAAAATAAATACCCAGCAAAATTCTCCGGGTTTAATAAAAAAACTATTATATCCTGCAATAAGAACTATAAATTATGTACACGTCATTTCTAGATGCGACATTTTATTTTGAGGTCACAGGTTGTATGAAATTGACCGATCTTCTTTCATTTGACGTGAAGGACTAGACTTTAAAAAGTTTTGAAAAGTGGTCCCCGAGTGACAGAGATATCAGTGAACATGCATGACAAAATAAAAGATTCCAACGAATTGAGCACCTCCTTCTTTTTTGAAGTCGGTTAAAAATTGGTATTTATCATAAAAAAAACCACAACAAATTAAGATTTAGTTAATCACTTTTGATTTTATTTATATTAGTCAATTCGACTCTAAGAATTATGAAATGGTTACGCCTAAAATATTATTATGTATAACTACCTACTTACTTATTTATACATTTAAGTTAGCTACTTCAGGCGACCTCTGTGGCACAGTAGGCGAAGGTCTACCTGAGACGCAGAAGGTTGCGGGTTCGATTCCCGCCGCGAGACAAATGTTTGTACGTTCTGCAAATATTTGTTTCTGGTCTGGATTTTTTCTGAGTATATGTATACAAAAAAATATCTATGTAGTTTATTAGTCATGTGATTCCTATAATACAAGCTCTGCTTAGTTTGGGGTTACATGATGCTGTGTGATAGTGTCCAGCATTTTTACTATATATTATTCCGTGTTTAGGGTTTTTTTTATAAAGCCATAATTATTTTTAAATTTATGGTTTATATAACATCTCATTTGTAATAATATTTTTTTCCATATCACAAGAACTTCACTTCGGATTTCTACGTCTGCTACGAAAGTGCTACGCAATGTGGTAAAATGTTATCTAAATTATTCATTTAAATACATTTACAATATCATGAAAAAAACTTTTTTTTATTAATTTAATACTCTTGAGTGTGTAAAGCGGTGATGCTAGACCCTCATCGTAGCTGTTGGGTAGGTTACAGTTTAGTATAATTTTTATTCAGAATTAAAAAAAAAAAAATAATTTTATAATATTTTTTAATTCAATTTAGATACATAGATTATAAATGAGTAAGTCGTACCAAATTCCTCCTGTTTTGTGTACTGTAGATACTATTTTGTGTGCGTGTATGAACTCGAAGTTATTTGGGTACTACATACAATTACTTCGAGTTCTTACAAAGTTAAATGTAAGAACTAGCTATATACTATTCAATGTGCGCGTGTATCAGCTAATCATCTATATAATATACATTTTAACTTGCGTCCAATCTACACAATAAAATTAGTACATGAATTTGAATTTTTAGCTGGTTTGATTGCCAGGTGAGGCAAGCGAATTTTAGAAAATGTTTGAATGATGTTTCTTTCCAAAAATAAAGGAGCGTTTCTTTTAAGTAAAATAATCTATCTTAAGGAATTAAAGTGGTTTCCCTTTAGAGCCTATTGGTTTTTTCCACCCTGTGTAACATTTATAGGTTTCTACCTACCTACTGGCCCCATAGGCATATTCTCGCATGGCAGATAAATTACTCGCACCAGAGCGCACCATAACAAGCGAAATGACAACAAAAATGATGAAAATTATTTTTAATCGAGTCCAATTGGCGTAAAGCCACAGTAACTAACCACAGGGTAGCGAGGTCCACCGCTGGCGAAGCGTGACCTTAATTAAATGGTAGTTGTACCTACTAGTGTAACGTCATTGTCCCTCTGTACATGTCCACTCTGTATTCACTCGTACAGTACAGCCAACGACAAAATGTAAATAGCTCCAGATGGAGCGATTGACGCACGAGTTGAGTAGCGCGTAGCCAATCAGGCTCGCGAAATCTACGTTACATTTTTTAAGTAGATGTAGAAGTAGTAAGAAGATTTTATAATGTACAAAAATATTATGTAAATGGGCTAATCCTACTAATATTATAAATGCGAAAGTTTGTGAGTAAGGATATATGGATGAATGAATGAATGTTTGTTACTCTTTCATGCAAAAACTACTGAATGGATTTGGATGAAACTTAGAATATACATAGATTGTGACTTGGATTAACACATAGGCTACTATTTATCGCGGTACCACGCGAGTGAAGCCACGGGCGGAAGCTAGTTTATTATAAAGAAGCATTCGCTACCAGCTAACGTTTGTGTGTTGTGGATCAAGATGTAGGTGGAGACAAAAATACGTATCTGAAGATATTTTATAAAGTAAGTAAAGATGAATTGCATAGTTAAAATCATTATTAAGCATGTAATAATAATGATGTGGTTAAACTCTTGCGGTTTTCAAATGGGTCTATGAATTTGAAGCTATCATCATTCCGATTAATCTTATAATCAAACCTACCAAGTCCTGCCGTATTTTAAAATAAATTATTGTTATCTAAATTTTTGTCAATGACTATACTGGGTTGCCATTTAGGACAGCGCGGTATAATCTAGTTTGCTCACGGTAGGCTAGGTTCAGATTATGCGTTGTGATCTAACATAGGGTATCTTTATGTATGCGAGTATAGGTACATAGTACCTACAGGTATTTACACAGGAATCAGGGTGTTCTACAGTTTAGGAATTTATATTAGTAAAACACCAGAACACAATAACATTATCATCATTATCAGTCTATAGCAGTCCACTGCTGGATATGCCTATGTCCACCATTCCCAGTGAGCGCTACCACACTGTGTACGCAGCTTAACTTATCTGGTTCCTACCAGCAATGTATTTCTAATCATCACTCCACCTGACCGGAAGACATCCTACACTACGTTTGCCAAGACACGGTCTCCACTCAAGAATTCGGTCGGTTCTTCGGCAGATATGACGACCCCTGTGACGCATTGGCGAAGGTCCGCCTGGGATGCAGAAGGTTGCTGGTTCGATTTCCGCCGTGGGACAAATGTTTGCATGTTCTGCAGATATTTGTCTTAGGTCTGGGTGTTTTCTATGTATGATATGTATGTTATAACAAAAAAAAGTATATATGTAATATATCAATCATGTGGTTCCCATAACACAAGCTCTGCTTAGTTTGGGGCTACATGATGCTGTGTGATAGTCCAGCATTATTTATTATTTATTTATTTATATGAGCAACCAACTGCCATTTCAGCTTGGTAATTCACTGAGCTATGTCAATGACTTTGGTTCTTTGTTGGATAGGCTCGTTGCGGACCCTTCAACGAAATTCCAAAATAGCTGGTTCCATAGGCAGCATATCGATGGTTTGAGATGTGGTGTTGACACCGCCTTTTGCGTTGCCCAGGGTAGTCAGCTCGCCGCACAAAATGTGTCCAGCTTGAAAGAGCTCATTTCTTGAACGCTCCCTAGACATTCTACAATATGCCTACACCAAGTATTGCAATACATATGCCATATTGCTCGTAACAGCTTCGACAATCTAGAGCGCCTGATGATGTTTGGGAAAGTGGAGGGTAAAAGGCCACGAGGAAGAGGTCCAAAATGTTGGACGGACCAGGTATCCGAACATCAAGAGATGCTAATCAGCATGGGTCTCTATCAGGCAGCTGTTAAAAAGAGAGAAGAAGAGAGAAGAGACTTCACCAGACTTCATCCTCAGAAATAAACGACGATGGAACGAGATAGGAGGACGAGCTCGTTCCATAGCTCGAAGAGGTACTTTGACCAGTTCAAGTACTGTGAGTGATTTATTTTCGTAATCAAATGACTTTTTAAATATCAACCTGTAAATAAATGACTGTTATTTTAAGAGTAAAGTAAGTTTGATGAAAAGTTCTACCAAAGGTTTTTTTAGCAATTGATGCATAGGTAGTGTAGGTCAGCTTAGTATATATGTATCTACCTAGGGTGTAGGCACAAAAAGTTATCACATTTCAACCATCTTGCCTGACCATAATCGCTAGCCACTGAAATATTTTAGTCCACTTACAATAATTTCTCTCATTATACCACTATCGCGTGTAATTACATAGGTAGTTGAAACAATACGAAATAATAAAAGCGGATCGAGCGCAGTTCATTTGCATTTCCGTCGGATTGGCAGGTGGTTTTTCTTTCCCTCAATGGAAATTTGCCAGAGTTAGAGAGAGAGGGTGGACCGTCTCGCCCCTCGATTTAGCTCGGTTCAAAATTATTATTTTGATTACGTTTAATTTGCATACGGGCGCGGATCGGCCGCCTCGGGCACCGCCGCCCGACGTAACGACCCCTGTACTTTTCTGTAATGTTTTCGCCATTTTCAACAAAATTCCACACAAATCATATAATTTCAGGTATCATCATGGTTATTACGAAGAAGCGCCCGTGGTCTTCATACCGCTGTAATAGGTCGATGCTCAAATTCTTGATAACTACGAGTAATCGGCATAGAACCTGCCTCGGCAGGCTTAATGATCCGATGTCTTCAATTATTGGTAATATCAGACTCTTAAACGTTCTTAGGAAGCCGTCTGGCGGGTCTGAGCGGACGGAGAAACCGCTTATTTATTCCTAAGGTCACATTATTTCAATGATTGCGAGCATGCTCATAGAATCGTTAAGATTGTGTACCTACCTACTACGAACTTTCTTTTCCACATTTACTTGTTTATTTATTCTCTTGAAAGTTTCACCTTTTTACTAAACATATAATAGACAGATACTGTTTTAAAACATTTTATATTATTTAAAATGTGCTCAAGCTACCGTGTGCGCGCACGCATTGGCGCCGGTCGGCCCAATAGGCGGCGGCGGACACGCCCATGCGCGCACGATCATACTTTACTTCGTTTTGCTTCAATCCAACAAGCATTTGCTATGCTGAGTTAGTTACACTAGGATTTGTTTTAAAAATAGATTAAATCAATGCTCATCTGGATCGAATCGGTCAAACAGAGCTGCTCTATCACGACTCTACCAACTGATTTATAGCAAGCTACTATATGTAATACATTTTTATATTGTTTTAGTACCTATCTAGTAAACTCTGTGCCATTTTGTTCAGCGTTTCAAGTTTTTCAAAGCTCTTCAAGCTAATTTCTTTAAAAATATGATTTTATTTTTCTACCTTGTTGGTACTTAAACCTCTGTAGGTACGACTAATTATAATAATACCATTTTTATTTTATTATATTCCTGGCTAGGTTCACCTATTTTTTTTCGATTTAAGTTGCGCACTTCAAAAACTTAGGTAAAATTACCTACTTATTTCTAATGTTAGAAATTTACCTTGCAGAGACAATTTTATATTCGATTGCTATCGGCTATCGTACGGCTTTTCAATCTGATATCCGGGACGAGAGGTGGGTAATGACATAATGTCAGCCCGCGGCTTGGCTCGCTCGCTGGATCACTGTGATTAAGAGCGTCGCGGTGAGCGGAGCGGGAAGCATGGCGGATTATGAAAATTGATTCGTAGCTACGGGGATAACTAAGATTACAAGTGCACCTGAGACAGAAACTTTCTATTTAATGTAAAAGTACCTTAGTACCTACTAGGAAAAGATACCTACAGTTCCTACATCATTATGAAGGTGGGTATTGACAAACTTTAGCTATGTTGCGGCCTGCCTGGCGGCTTTGTTCTTGCAAACATGAAGCAAAACAGCCTAGGTATTTTCCAAACTGTCGGTAATGCATTTCAAAAATGTTTTAGGGGGGTTTTAGGTTAAAATGATAAATAGTAGATTAACCAATTGTATTACAGATCTAGGAAACGTTTTATATTCTTAACTACCTGGGTAGTAATAACCGTTTAAAATTCTCCAGGCATCAAAGTACCTAGATAATATTAGTTTTCCCGGCATCAAAGGTGTTAAAAGACAGCAATTACCCTTCGTCTAATAAGCCCATTTTCGTTTCAAAATGACACCCAGCAAGAAATAAAAACGTTTATCGGTAATTATAATTAAAAATTCATTTTCCCTCGCGTCTATCACAACACAATTTTTCAATGAAATAACAAATGCAGTTTTTCAAGGCGGTTCCTATACCTATGCTTATTCGTAATGGAGGATAATAGTTTTCCATTTTCCATGAAACCATGGGAGTTTTTAGCATTGTCCCTTGTGCATGTGCATAATGGCGACAGATTATAGACCAACAGCACAAAGCTTTGGGATTGGTAACGGTGCTGGTAACAAAGGTTTGATATTCCGCCAGTGTTCTACCCATTTATTTACCTTGGAAAATAACAAAGAAGCCGTTGTTAGATATTTTTTGCAAAATTCAGTCTAGTCGCCAATTTTCATTTCATGCAATTGGAATCAGCATTTTGATGAAACTTGTTGGCAAGAAACTTGATTTGAGTAAGATTTTTTTTGCAAAGCAATTATTGTAGGTGATAGGTATCTACCTGATGAGTATAGGTAGGTAATTACTTATATGTACTTAGGTATTAATGGTATATTACCTACCTATCTAGGTAATTACTCCCGGTTTTCGCAGCCACTAAACTCTGCCATCAGAAGGGATGTATCGTAAGCGTATCGAATCGTTATTTTGAATCTACGCTTTCTTATTGGCCAAAATGTGATCACGTTACGTTTATGACAGGTTGAAATATTCTTGATCGCCCTAAAACTTTAACCACTATCATACAAAGAACAAATAGTAGAAGATTTTAATGAATGTCCTCATTAAAATTTTTAGGACTGCTTCAAATTTTGATTATTCAGAGTTCAAATTCTGATTAATTCTTAATAATCAAAATTTGAAGCAGTCCTAACAATCAGAGGCCTTTGGGTATCTCTTTCATATTAACTATTGATGAATTTTTGAAAGGGGTGTATATTATCTAGACCCATGGTTCCAACCCCCATCTTCGGAACCCAAGCCTATCTAGGGTGCCATAATCGCTTTAAACAAACCTTTTTTGTTGAATAAAAAAAAACAAATCTCACCGGCACGTGATGGCAACGTGGTGCACCCTTATAACTAAGAAACGGGACCCTAGCAGCCGGCTGATTGCGGCATAGTACAGCCTAACTCAAGGACAGCTGACCGACGACAGGCGGCAGCGTTGGCGGTGCGAGAAGCTGTGCCCTGCGATTCCCAACCAGCATTCCCTTTTTATTAAGGGCGGCCTATGTCCAGCACTGGACTGATAGCACCATTGAGGTAGTGGAATTGTTGCAATCAAGTTGATACATTTCAACCCTTGTTAAATTAAGGGTTTCCGGCACAAATTATGGTGATAAATAACAAAATAAAACCCGGTTTAAAACAACATTGTGACCAAATTATGATTATTTAGTCATTAATCCTTAGTAAATTGTTGGTAACGAAATGAAACCGACTCCTGGCTGGAATGACGATTCGAAGGACCTTTTCTTCCGTAATAATTACATATTTTAAACCACATCAAAGTAAATGCGACTTAAAACTTTATTTATTACCTCAAATTGATCGTAATTTGTCTTTTGTGACTGTTGTAAAAACTAAGTAACCTAAATTAAAGTAAGAAAGCTAGAATGACACCCATTATGATAGCAATAATTATTTATAACACACTTTCTATGCCTCTCACACACACACACACCATCAGCCCACTGCTGGGCATAGGCCTCCCATAATAATAATGGGGATATGCCCAAAAACTGGTACGAGAATAGCAGGGCACAGCTTCTCGCGCCGTCGACGCTGCTGCCCACCCGCATTCAGCGAATATAGCTGTGCTGGTTTTAGGCTGCGCTATCTCACAATCAGCCAGTCACCAGAACCCCGTTTGTTATTTAGCAGGGTGCACTACAGGTAGGTGAGGTTGGCTTGGGGTTTGAAGATGAAGGTTGGAACCACATAGAACATAAAAAAAGTGTTTTTTTCACTAAAGGTACGTTGTGTACATTATCAAGTTTAATTATTTGAACAATTCCGGCAGTCTATGTCCCTAATCAGAAAAAATAATATTTACGCAACTACCCCTCCTACCTAATCCTTTGTGCTTAAACTACTCCCCGCAAGATGGCGCACCTTAACTTAAATAATATGGTTTGGCGTAGGTCTAGGTACTAAGCCAATAGTAGGCAGTTAAGTACATCAAATAAATAATTATTGTGATAACTGTAATTTGAGAATAAAAATAATAAGTAATGCTAAAAGTTATTACACGGCATCATCTAGCCCCGAACTAATAAATAATAACTAACAAACTAATCAGAGCTTGTATTAGGTATTTATGGGAACCATATGACTGATCTACAAATTACAAATAATACATAATAATGTATTTCTGCATCTCAACTACAAATCACAAAACAAGTTTTTTCAATTTTGTATAAACTTGTTTTGTGAATATATTATACAAAATTTTCCTTGCTACCAAACGGTGAACATTTTGGATAAAATAGTAAGTAAGTATAAAAAAATATACCTATCAATTATAATAACTGTAAGTTGATAATAAAAATAATAAATAATTCTTGAAATTATCACAGAGCATCCTTTAAAAAAACTAAGACAAAGTAAGCCGAGCTTGTATTTTTTTTGGGAACCATATGTGACGGTGAGCATTTTGGATAAAATAAAATATTAAGTATAAGTATGATTGGCTTCATAGCTCAGTTGCTACTCTGCCATCTGAGCTGCAGGTCGCGGGTTCGATTCCCACCCAGCACAAACCTTTTTGTGATGAACATCGTTCCTGTTGTGTTTGGGTGAGCTGTAAGTATTTATGTATATTTATCAGTCTCTGGTATCCATTACAGGTTGTGCTTAGTTTGGGATCAGTTGATCGTGTGTGAGATGTCCGGTATATTTCATATATATAGTATGAAAAATTCACCTACCTAGCAATGAAATTGTGTTTTGAAAATGGATACATCCTTTGCCTACATATGTATTAATTTTCGAAATTCTAATAATTGAGACGATTCACGATAGTAACATATACAGGTTGGTTCATTCCAATGGGAACAAGAGGAAAAGTATGAAAACATTTTTTTTCATGTAAAGGAAAACTGCAATCACCCCTTGTTAGCACCCTACCCAATAAAACCTGGAGGGATAGAAAACCATTGAATATGGTTCAAATAAAAAGCAATAATAAAATGATAATTTCATTTAAAAAATTTAAAAAAGTAAGAAATCCTGATCCGATCTGGAGCGTTACGATAATCGTTGCTAGCACAACTCAAATTGGCCGTCACTAATAAAAGCAATATGTTACAAATTCATTACCGTCAAATACCGCGCATTAGTAATTTAATTACTTGCATTCCCGCAATGGGCGTGCACCTATGTCGTTTGTTCCACAAATGGTGAAGAAAAAAAATCGTAGAAGCTCCGCCCACGAATACTGCGAATGAATTGGTATTCATCATTCGCTTCTAGCGGATCGAGCGGAACATAACTGTTCGAGAACATGCAACGAGACGCGACTCACCTACAGAATTAGTTATGTATACCTACAAAGTGATCCAAAACATGTAGTACAGTAGGTACTTTTGCTATAACCTGGCTGGCTTGTTGCCCAGCGCGGACTAATTAAACCACCGAACTTATGACACGACGATAATTTAACTTACCTGATTGGGGCCTAATTTTACTCTATCCTAAAACAGTCTATAGCTGGACTTAAGTCGATCTCAGGACAGAGGGCTTACCACAGGTTTTTATAGTTTACGAAAACTTTATAAGTTTCGGTATCTTTCCATACATTTTCAGTACAGCGCCTCTATGGAAACGTGCATGAACTACGAAAATGTATGGAAAGATACCGAATCTTATAAAGTTTTCGAAAACTATCAAAACCTGTGGTAAACCCTCGGATCGCACTGGCGCCATTGCACCCTGTCCTGAGATCGACTATCAGAATAGAATTTCTTGAAAGAAATCTTACTCTTTTCTTTTCTTTTATGGTATTTCAATGAGAATCATGTTGAATGAGGTTGGGGCGCCATTTTCTTTTATAACTTTGAAAATTTGCCATAAACACAAATTCAAGTTTTTCTCGTAACTTATAGTGAACCTTCTTAAGTGTACCTAGTACCACATGTCGCTTTACACGTTTAACCTTTATTCTAGGTACTAGGTACTGTCTTTCCTGATAACTATAATCCGGGACTATTTAAGTCTAGTGAATAAGTGTCTTCTGGATCTTCGTGATCCATCTTAGACCATAACGTTTCTTAACATTCGGTGAGTTCGTGGTCAAACGAAGGTCCATCCAATGTAAAAAAAAGGTACACACTACGAGAGAATTTACACGTGTAGAGACCTAGAGACTATACACGTGGTACCATTGACAATATGACTAGGATAACTTGCGGTACAGCTCCTGACACGTGTGCCAAAGAGAAGCAGCTGAGGGGCGGTTGGGGCGTCTCAGACCCGCCTTGCCGATTGTACCACAAATGTAAAACGCCAACGCACATCCCCGTAAAAATTCATTCCGTTACGGTTTTTATTGTCATAATATAACCAAAGTGAATAAAATGATGCCATATAATTTTATTTTGTTGTTGTTTCTTTATTTTACCAGACATCCAGAAATCATAATAAAGTAGAAACTAGAAATCATAAGAAAGTTTTTTTGCATAAGTTTAATGTAATGTGATCATCATCATCATCAGCCTATAGCAGTCCACGGCTTAACATAGGCCTCCCCCTAATCAGCGCCATTGCCATTGCCCTGTCCAAAGCTCGACGCATCCAGCTTTTACCATCAGCCTTTTGCAGATCGTCACTCCACCTGGCTTAAGGGCGTTCTACACAAGGTTTGTCGAGCCACTTAGGAAATCAATATTATTCTCTAGAATTGGTAGTAGGTAGGTATTTTACACATATGATGCCTAACATTGTAACTTAGGTGTCTCTAGAATAGGTACTTATTTTAGCATATGATAGGTTAATAATAACAACTTAAATATAAATTGGATGTAGGTAGAGACTCTAAAATTTATAGTTTTTTCCATATCATACCCATATTAATGTAAATTAGATGCAGTCTCTATAATCGGTAGGTTTTTTGTCTTGCTCACAAAATAACATTTTTGTAAGAGGATATTTTTTCATGTAGTTTTATCGTTTAAATATTTGCTGTTGAAGAAGAAACGATGCCTTCACTATACCATTAACAAAATATTTTATAGCCAAGCCGACAAATATTAGCATCCATCTCCAATATTCCCGCACAAAGCAAACATTGATCTGCCTTTGCAGCTACAACAAAGCAAAACAAAAATTCCCATTAATCATTATCATAAATTCGTGCGCGACGCCTCTTGTGGGTCACAAGACATAATAAAACCGATCCGCAATTCTAGAGGCCGAAGTGAAAATGATAGCTGACAAAAGTCATTCGGTGGCTGCTCATTGTGCGGAGTTCGACAAAAGAGTCACTCTGGTGGCTCACAAAGAGCGGCAAGCGAGAGCAGCAATTTGTCAGCATCGACAATACCTCCCGACATATTGACCATTATTTATGGAACTTTGTAAAATACGAGCACGGTTTTATTGCGGGAACGATTGAGCACCGTGTATTACATGAGATGACGTCGCATCCACTTTGTTGCAGTGAGCTTATGGGCGATTGTTCGTCTTTGATTCTCGAATATTAATTTGCATTGCGTTTAGTTACAGAAGGTGGGTTTGGAAGCAGTTTCATTTTATTTTGAGAAACACATTCAACTTTGTAATAACTTTTCCACTCAGTAACGTAGTCTATTGACTTTTTTATGCAACTCATGGCGTTCCATAAAAAGTCCAGAGATTTTCTACTTATTCAAAACGAGTGAAAGGTGTTAAAAATAGCTACGTAGTCGATTTTAAAGACGGAAGATGTAATATCATTGTGATTTCAATCAAAAGTTAGATAAGTACCCAAGGACTTGTCCGAGTGTCTTTTGAAAATAATAATGTGTTGTTTGGATGTCTGCTCAGGTCACTTTTTTGTAAAATATTTTGCGCATTATTAACACAGGGTGTGAACCGTATCCCCGAAACTCCTTCAAAACTCACGCATATTTGCTTTAAAATTGAGCCGGACAATACGCTCATTGTATACCAACAAAAGCAAATTACTGTGAAAATGAAATGAAACCCTCTCTTCATCCCCTACTATTAGGCGATGATGTAGCGATACTTTGCGCGGACGCAACTGTGATTTCATTCCGACATTTGTTGAATTTTGAAAACTCTACATTTGTAAAATGGGTCTTATTCTAATTGAAATTGGTTTCATATTCAATTATATTACAAAATAAAATGCGAGTTACAGTAACACAATATAAAGTAACCGTGACGGGTGAATAGGGCATAAAAAAGCCATAAATCAAAGTCAAAAAGGCATAGAGAATGACGGTCGCGGGTAGTTTGTCACCAGCTGTTCTGCTCAAAGCATAATTCGTGTGTTCCCATCAATAATAAGGGTAATTTTCGGCATTTTGTCGCATTAGCAAGACGTATTTGACTATTGTTGTTTGTTATGAGGAGGAATTATACCTATTGTAAAACGATTTTATGATATGTTGTAATATTAAATTACTGCTAATCTACGAATGATATGAGAATTATGTAGGTACCTTCTACTCCATCTAACCATGACCCAGGCACCTCAGCCAGCATCCCGTAAAATAAGCAGAGCTTGTATTATGGGAACCACAATGACAATGTGATATATATTG
This sequence comes from Horisme vitalbata, assembly GCA_951804965.1. NCBI lineage: Eukaryota > Metazoa > Arthropoda > Insecta > Lepidoptera > Geometridae > Horisme > Horisme vitalbata. The sequence continues at coordinate 18,205,770 of OX638093.1, forward strand.
TACCTTGAGCTATAATATTTTATCGCTCATCATCAACATACATTTTAAACGACACACCTCCCCGGACACCGCACCTCGCCCTGCCTCGCCCTGAGTTTGAAGTCTCAAATGATCACGTGTAAAGATGTAATATACATAACATCCGAGTCAAAAGGGTGCTTCATAGCAGACACTATAGGCAAATAATACTGGCAAATAAAAGGATCAGTATGCAGTAGTTCTCCTCCATCCCAAAGTACTAGATGTTCTTTATTAATAAATAAGTTAGTTAGTTTCTTTTTTTAAATCACTAAAATGCACCAACCAGTTATTTACTTATTTACCTAGTTACCTAATTGTATTTTTTTTCTTCTCCACTGGTAAGTCCTTCTATTTTGTTTTTTTTATAGTCTGCTTGATGGTTATTAATTTTATATTTTTCTCTATGCACATATTTTTATTTTACTACCTAGTTCAAATCTATGTTTTATGTTATTTTGGTTGTAATGCGTCTAAATAATAAAATAATTATGAAATTCTTGCGGTCCAGATGTGCAATAGATCCCAGTACTCAGGCTGAGTTACTCGTGCGCTGCAGGCGCACTACCATTTGTCCATGAATGTAACCGGAGCTGTTAAGTCGAACGACTTACTATTCGCTAATCACTAGCCTAAGCTGGGTTACAAGTTAGCTATCCTTAGCGATCTTGTAACAAAGTTTAGATCATCGGAGAACTAGACTACCATTTATCCATGAATGGTACCGGAGCTGTTAAAGTTGCTCACTACTCGCCAACTGTTGGCATAAGCTGAAGCTATATTAAGCTTACTAGACCCAGCTTAGGTCATAGGTGAAGCCGACTAATTTATCCATGAATGGTACCGGAGTTGTAAAGCTCGCTCACTTCTCGGTATACATAAGCGAACCTAGCGCAATGGAGGGGTACAGCAGAGAAAAGATAGACGAAGTCGCGTAGTTTATTTATCTAGGCCAAATTAAGAATTTCATAAAAATGGTAGGTGATGAAATTAAAACTGATAAATAAATATTTTACCTACTTCGCAAAATGATGCATTTGTTTCAATGGCATTATCTAACATTGAAACGAATGCATCATTTTGTGAAGTAGGTAAAATATTGATTTATTAGTTTTAATTTCATAACCACCATGTTTATGATATTCTTAAAGGAGAAATATGATATTCTGAGGAAATCTAAATGCACTTTTTTGAAGCTTTGTAGTCCATCCCATCAATAAATATTCCACTCTGTATACTGTGCAAACATTCGGCTTGGCCTTTACAATATAAATATTTGTAAGCTAATAATATGAGCTTTATTTATAAGTGAGTTATGTTTACGTACTTTTTTTATTTGAAGAATAAACAAAGTTATTTAACACGTATCCATCAAAGGTTAATGTAAAAATCAAAAATTTGGATGTAGAAATAAAATACATTACCATTTATTTCAGATACTAAAATAAGAGTCGGTCACTAGCTCATGCGAAGAAGAAGAAGAAGAAGAAGAAGAAGAAGATACTAAAATCCAAAAAAATTTTTACCTTTTCATAACTTAAATTAGATACGATACTATTGTATGCAACTGTCTAAAATATATATGCGGCAAACGTAGTGCAAGACGACCTCAGGTGGAGTGATGATCTATGAAATGCTGCAGGTAGAAGCTGGATGCGCCGAACTCTGGTCAGGGTGCAATGTGCTCATTATTGGAGTTTTTGTCCAGCAGTGATATGCTATAGGCTGATTATTATGATGATGATGACGATGATAATATTTATGTGGACGTAAAAGAATGTGCAAGGACATAACTTCTTTACTAAATATTCAACGTGTGTGGAATATTTCTCTGGACGTAGGGTACCTTCTCGTGAAGAGGCAAAATTAGTTGGTAGGTACACGTCACTTAACTTACACCACAGATCCACGGAATCAAAATGCAGAATTTAAAAAGGTTAGCAGGTTGGCCGGTTGAGTTTAAAATGGCAATTTAATTGATAAAAATAAATAATAAATAATGCTGAACGCCACACAACATCATGTAGCCGCAAACTAAGCAGAGCTTGTGTTATGGGAACCACATCATTGATATACTACATAGATACATTTTTTTTTGTAAATACATAATACAACTTGTCATACATAGAAAACACCCAGACCCGAGATAAATATCTGCAGAACATGCAAACATTTATCCCGCAGCGGGAATCGAACCCGCAACCTTCTGCGTCTCAGACGGACCTTCGCCACGAGGCCGTCAAATAGTACACGTCAAATTTGGCTGAAATTTGGTGGGGAGGTAGCTTAGAACCAGGAGACGGACATAGGATACTTTTTATCCCGTTAATATTGAAAGTAGCGGTAGGGGTAGGGGTACGGTGGGGGTAGGGTAAGGGAAGGGTTGGGTAGGATAGGGTAAGGGTAGGGGTAGGGGTAGGGGTAGGGTAGGTTAGTTGTTGTTGTTGTTGTTTTATCCTCATTGTTTGCTTTTCCATTTCGATATAATTTTTGAATGTTTCTCTAACGCCGATACCCTGTTTGAGATAGAATAACGTCTGTCGGATCAGCTTGTAAGTAAGAGTTACAACTAACATGGGCCATGCGCTTATATCATGATAGGTATCATAAAAAAAGTTCTGATCTTTGTGATGTTGAAATACTTACAGAATACTTAGAGTACGTTCAAAACTTTGTTGCTACCTATTACTTTTATTGCGAAATTTTCTGAAGGCAGCTGGCGTAATTTGTGGTTTAGCGGTAAAATGATATTAAAATATTAGTTCTAAGCTTTTAATGTCTTCATTCTAATATCATTTCTTGGATGTCTTTGTTCTTTATTCCTAGTGTTACTAGGAATTGAAGGTTTTTTTATTATGTTTAATAAGTCCAGTTGCTGCCCAAATTGTAATAGGTTGTGGGTCGCTTCTTAGGTCACCGGTAGGTACCGAAAAATTTTGGCCAATGACTTATTATGATTTAAAGTTTCTCATGGTTAAAATTTTACGTTTACGATACGAAGACTTATTAGTCTTCGTGTTAGAGAACAAGATTATCTGCTCATGAGAACCAAGCAAGCACACAGCGAGTTCCTTGTTCTACTTTAAGTACTGAGAAGGATATTCTTTTAAAAAATACCTTAGATCTAAGTAACAACACAAACTCAAAGGCATATGTGTAACAAGCATCACAAAAAGCTTCCTCTGTGCATTGAAAAGTTTGCGGTCACATAACATGACATGCGCGCCATCTGCCGGCGTAATTACATCCTATGCTTTCAACCCGCTACCGGCCTTTGTTACAATAACTTACCCACGTTTATTTTTTAAATGAATGGTAAGAAATAAGAAAGTATACCACACAATGACTGTAGAAAGTCGACGTTTCGGTCGGTATCTGCAGTCAAACTGTCGGCAAACTGCCGTGAAATTGGTACTTGGTTTCTAACCACAACTTTATTTCCAACCATAAATTCTATTTACAATGCAAAGTAAATAATGCTGGCGGTTATTTGGCAAACTAATAATATTTTATCGTTCATTTTAAGTTTGGAGGTTGTTGAATGATTTATCAATATGTAGATATTATATTGGGTGTTGCTCGGCCGGTTTTCTTAGGTTTTTTAATTCTTGAAAATCCAGTTTTGTCAAATTTTCAATATAAAGTACCATTTTTACTCATAAATGTATTTTATATCAGGAAAGTTTTACCACTATTCCAGCTACTCAATACTAGGTGGCGCTACCAGTCCTATGATATTTCTCTGGTGTTACATTGTGAAGAGCTCCAAAATGGATGATATGTGTTTATTGTTGTATGTCACGACAATGTTTTGTCCGATAATCAATTTTCATATAGTATTATTTAGAACATTAAAAAAATATTGCGTGCGTAGAGGTGCTACGGCTACGAAATGCAATGACGTACACCGTTATTGCCTGGTAACTAATTACCTACTTACTACTCACCTACCCTAAGACTTAGGGTACCTATGTGATAGATTTTAAAAGCCAATGTTCCTACAGCAATGCTTCTCATTTATACGCCCAAAACTGCTTTGTGAACAAAGCAGTTCAATCTATCAGTCCTAAAACAACAGTTTAATCAAATGAATTAATACGACTTCATTCAAAGGCTACGAAACCAATGCAACCACGTACTACACTCGTAAGTATACAGTCCTTTTACTACTGCCTAGTACTACCTACTCACTACTCGCCTACCTTAAGACTTAGGGTACTCAAGATATGCATTTATAGATATAAGGTTTTTACAACAATGCGGCTCATTTTTACGCCCAATATTGCTTAAGGTGAATAGTGCTTCACACAGAGCAAGTCAGTCTTAAAACAAAAGTTTAATCAAATCAATTCAAACGAGTTCATTCAAAAGCTTTTCATCCGCGGTCTGTCCAAACATTTTACCAACGAACGTGTTGGGTGATATCAAGCGGTCTAATTCGATTAATTTATTTACCAATTAACGGAATAAGAGAGAAGCGGCCGAGCGTAGAAATTGCGCACAAAATACGACTATTTATTATTTTCTCTTTGTGACGATGCCTGTGAACAAACCTGGGCGGGCCGTCACCACAATAGCCCGGCCATTATTCCGATAAAACAATAAACGGCTTTATTAAAAAGACATTCAATTAATTTATTTTATTCATATTTTATTTAGCGAACGGCTCTAAACAAAAGTGCTCAATACAGCGCAAACAGATACGAACACAATAGGAATGCTAAGATTTATAATCAATTCCCACCTGTTATTGAATTTATGATTTAATTTTTTTGGTTTATTTTCTATAAAGGCAAAATATAATATTATTATTTTACCAAGGGTTGGTTTCAGAAATTAGTGTGTGTTACATGATAAAGGTAGGAAATCCTACTAATATTATAAAAGCGTTTAGTTTGTCAAATGTCAACAAGTGAAATGTTTTCCCCTCTTAGGCGCCAAAAGTAAATGAGCTGAAATTTTGCTCATATGTTCTAAATCTGGAATAACGTTTATGCTACTTGTTTCGACCGCGACTTTTTTCGCGTCGTAGCCCGATGGCTACGACGCGAAAAAAGTCGCGGTTGGATTTTATAACGCTCGGTAAAGTAAGCTAGCCCCTGTCATTTAAATGTAAATAAAAAGAGCTGACATGATATTATAGGTTTATAGAACTGTCATTAATAGAATGGTTAAAATTAAGCAGCACAGTAAGGCAGACAGTAATTGAAATACGTACCGAAGTAGATGAATTTGTCCCTATATTTAAGTAGATACACAGTATCGTACTATTCATATTATCTCAGTACTTTAATTGCCTATATTTTCTTTTTACTTATTTCAACAATTAATTTAAGTCAGATTCGCACTAAGAAACGTTACAGACCTCGCAAACACGACGCTTTGTCGTCGCGCTTAGTCGCGAGCGTCTGTCATATCTTGCTGTCACGATTGTCGCCGTGTGTGCGGAGCTTTGAACAAAATGTATGAAAATTGTCCCCTGCTGCTCGTCGTAGCGTCTAATCGCTGACGTTTGTCGTCCAATGTGCACAGGCTGTTAGTGGATAATATGTTTCTCTATTTTTGTGACAATTTCGTGATTTCACTTGATTGCCCTTTCTGAAAACCAGCGACAGCATCGAGCTTTATGCTCTGATGCTGCCCATATTAAGATAGGGCCATAATTATTTTACCTATTTCTACATTTGTACTTACATTTTCTACATTCTTACCACCTTTTAATTATTCCTAAAAATCTATATCCTTACTTTTATATTTTTATTACGTTATATATGTTAATGTTTTTTTGGGTAAGTTTAATCATTTCTCTCTCTATCTGTCTCTCTCTTTCCTACTTAATTTGGTGTCACCATCATATTTTCGATGAAAAATAGCAATGGGCGGTGCAAACCACACAAACAGCTGAACTATTCAGGGAATGTTTGAACAATGCGACTCGCGCCAGCTGTCGATGTGTGATTGAGACATTTTTGCGAAATAGCACCGTAATTACGCACTTCCGTATCCGGCGCGTGCGCAGACGTCCGCCCACCGCATACTTAGGCTTCATGAAACTCAACACTACACACTCGTCAAATTGTTGCAATGTAAGAAATCTTAACTACATCTAACAAAAAATATTTTTCAATCTTAGAAATCGAAGACTTCAAGAATCTTGCGACTTTTATGTTGCATGGTACCATTACATTTTTAGTTAGAGTTACAAGGCTGACTGAAAACGAACCGAAATCTAAACGTGCCTTACAAAGTAAGTAAAGCCCTCAAATCTAAATGCCACTAAAGGTCAACCATTCAAAAAGTGACCGGACGGAGTATTGAATTGAAGCCAAGTGGCTTACTTTGGTGCTCTTAGAAGTTCTTAGAAGCCACGAGCGATTTATTTATATATGTAAATCAATACTTATGAGATAGTTAGGTTACCTAAGCTGTAGGAACTTCTCTTTATATCTTGCATGTCGTTGCATGAATACTCTGCGTCTTTTAATATCGGTAGTTCAAGGTTCAATGAAAGGAATTCACATAAATTAATTATAGATCCTGACACCGCATAACTAATAGATTTACGAGCTTGTTAGAATTTTTGTTTTTGCTCTGACACACGACAGTCATTAAGAGAAAGGTGTCGCTTAGCTGCAAAATGTGGATCGAATATGTAAAATGCTATTAATGGTTCTTCTATTGATCTAAGTATGAATTGATAATGCCCATAACCTATCCAAGCAATATGGCATACAAGCGAAATTTTAGAGTTCTTTGTGAAGGGTTATTCCGGGGAAGTATTACCACGATGCTCCTTTTTGCTGTAAAGCACCATTGCTGTCTTTCGGTTTGAAGGGTGTGACGTGGTGACGGTGCAATTACAAGCACATAAGGCTTATAACCTTTCATGCCTCAAGTTGATAGACACAAGACTTTGCATCGTGGACACGTTCTAAACAAGGGTAACCTGCGAAGCAATACTTTGTTATAAGTAATGGTTATAACTTAACTTCAGGTGGGCCATGTGGTAGTTCCATTTTCATGTATCATAATTTTTTTTTTAATACTGAATAATAATTTTTTTTTATTGTCAAATAAAAGCATCTGGTACATGGTTACTACAATATAAATAAGGTAAGTTATAGTTGAAATGTACCATAGGTAAGCTCTGTTCCCCACACTAGGTCTTAAAAGCCTGTATAGCGGGGTCACAGCGACTTACCGGACAGTCAGTATCTTAGAATATCACCTTATTGATGTAAACATCCAGTACCTTCACTAAAAAACATAACTGACTCTAACAAAGTACTTACCTAGTACCTATAAAGAGACAAGAAACACATTCAATGTCTTACCTACAGTATTTTTTGATTGGTGAATGTACTATGGTTTCAGAACTTGCCGACAAAGTTTACATTTGCATCCACTTTGTCATTCACATCGTCTCTCCACCACGACAGGGATGTAGCCAGATAGGTATAAAAGAGTTACGAGTATACTTCCATAACCTTAAAAAATGTCTGACTCCAGCATTTTAACTTAAATTTCAGGTTGTTTATTTTACTTTTTCACGCGATCATCATGAAATTTCACTTACACTTTGTCAGATGTAATTGGTGTAAGGGGTTCCAAACTCCATCTTAATCTAATCATATTACTATTAATTATTACAATCATTGTCTTCTTCTTCTTTTTCGTATGAGCTAGTTGTCAACTCTGGTGTCGGAGTTTATTGGCCGCCTGAGGGCCTCATAAATAAATGGCTCTGAAAAATCCGGTACCAACATCTTGACTGTGTACATTCATTGTAATTATTATTAATTACAATTAATTAGTTATTTCTAATTAATTTGATTAAATTCATGACTAATTACATTAATTTAATCAAATTAATGATTATTTAGTTTTTAAAGTGTTTTAAAAGATGTTTAACCACACGTACCTTGAGAGCTGCCCTGCCTGCCTCATTCCTATTCCGCTTATACCGCCGAATGGGCCATGGTAATGAGATTCCCTCGTTTCCGACTTTCTTTAGAGTTAATGATGTGTGCGGAATGTTGGTTCCCGCTGCATGTTGTGTGATCGCAATGACGAAGAACAAGGATTTGGCGTTATTTTCCTTTATTTTCCACGGGAAATCCAAGAATTTACCGTTATTTTCTGTAAATATCTTTCACAGGGGATGATTTTGACGCTGAAATCTGAAGGCGAATGGTATTGATGCGTAAAGTTACATTTATTTATTGATTAGATCACCAACGTTGTGTAAAATTTACACAGAATCATTGTTATCATCAATTATAGACGAAGACAACCTCTTAGAAAACTATAAAACATATGCGAGTGACGTACAATAATTTAAATAAATCCTCTTAGTTTTTAACATAATCAAAAAGAGGATTGCTGGACAGATGTCACTTGCAACAACACCTTGTGTACCTCTAGCTTAAATAGCCAAGACGGTGTTTGAGCTGACCCGCAACCAGCGCACCAATGACGCGGAATGTTGGTGTGAAAGCAATCGAATCGCCGCCACAAACATCACCGATGCACACTATTATTTGAAAGAGTTAAAGTAGGTATATTTGTATGTATGTACTACAATAAAATTTGTAGGGCGTAATCTGAGAAACGATTGAATTGAAACACTGACAGATATTGTAGCTGGTAAGTAAACTAGCAAGTAAATAAGTACCAACTACATTTATCGGTTAGTAACCGATAAATGTAACTTATATTAAGTTAGGATGTAAGGGGTTCCAACCCTTATCTTCGGAACCCAAGCCAACCCCACCTGCACGTGGTGCACCCTGCTAAACATCGAACGGGGCTCTGGCGGCCGGCTGATTGCGGCATAGCACAGCCTACATCGGCACAGCTAAATCCCCTGGCCACCGACGGGCAGCAGCGTCGGTGGTGCGAGAAGCTGTGCCCTGCGATCCCCAACTCGCATGCCCAGCGTGGGGATTATGGGCATATCCCCCTTTATTAGGGGAGGCCTATGTCCAGCAGTGGACTGATATAGGCTGGTGTGGTGTGGTGGTGGTGGTATTATATTTGTTTTCCGATTATAATTAAATATTTCTGCCATCTTTATGGTATCATTTTTAACCGACTTCAAAAAAGGATGAGGTTCTCAATTCGACTGTATGTTGCTTTTTTTTTGTATGTATATCTGGTTACTTTTGAATCTTTATTTTACATTTACATTTTAACTTCATCGCGACCTTTATACAGTTTATCAAAGTCCAAATGAAAGTCTTATTGGAGAGAAATTAGCATCAACAAACTCGCACAAAGTAGCCGATTACTTTCAAACATCAAAAGGAGCCAAATAAAGCCAAAACTAATAAAGTGACGCAATACGAGATTGCTTTAATGCTTAAAGTCCCCAACGAGGGCCAATTGAAAGCTTCTATCACACAATATAACAGCTAAATCACAGTAGGTAAAAACACTAAGTTCTATGAACCTGATAAACATAGAGAGTTGAAATGGGAAGACAATGCAGCGTGGCGTAATGATTGGTGACGATGAGTTTGCCAGCCAGAAGCTGAATGAGTACGAAGCTGAACGTCGTTTTGTGACAGAAGACAGAAAGATGACAAAGACGCTAGATCACAGGTAGTCATCACAAACTAGGTCCAACAAATGCAATCTTACAATAATGATGGTAACAAGAATAGAGGACATATTAGTCATTATAGAGGACATCAAAGGGCAGATCAAAACCCTGGTTAAATTTTATTAGTAACGATCGCTGTGGTCAAAATCTTACAGGAAGGTGAAGATGATTTCAAACAAGATTTTATATCATTGTATTCATTATAAAATTGAAAGAAACCTGTTTAATAATAAGGTAATAAGGCGAATTAAAAAGCGGTGGAAAATATAGTTACTAAACGTAGAAATGTGTGATGTGCGAACGGATGGCAGACGCATGACAAAATGTGTGTACTGCTAATCAATATTATACTGTGCTCCATGCTCCCCCACTGTAAGCACCCTCAAATGACAGAGCAGAGTTTTCATTTTACTGAATAGATGTGCCAATTTGCATCATCTTTGTGTAAATTTTGAACTGGAATGAACTGAACCTAATCAGAAATCATTTGGACGCATGGCACACTAGGAATACCTACATAGGGGTTATTTTCGTAAAATTTACACTTTTATCTTAAAGTGAAAATTAAACAAATTACGATGATGAATGATATGAAAAATACAAAGTTATTGTTTGATAAGCGTAAGACACATTATTATGAAACACAGTGAGGTTGTTTAATCTAGAAAGCGACTTGGGTCTTGTTCTTATAAAATACCAAATGAAATGAACTAGTTTTAATTTTTAAATCGTCTGATTATCCCTTGACTAAGTTTATTTTTTCTATTTTAAACTATCTAATAGATAGTGGCAACTCAAGATTGAAAAATCTGTCAATACAAACGTTAGTTCATTTTAGAATCCGACAGTCGAGGTGTCTGCGCGTCAAATTCAACGCCCCTTACGTTATTGGCATCGTCTCGCCGGCTTTATTAACCAGTGTTTGATCTCGTCTGATGGGGAAATAGATAAATTGTTTGTTTTCCTGTGAACGCTGACAGTGACAGCGAACGGTGTGGGGAGCACTTTTATTTTGTTAAACAAACTCTTTTACTGGGAGTGGAATTGTGATGCTTATAGGCGTAGTACTTAATTTTTTCAAAGAGTTAAAACATCCTAAGTAAAATATCTTCTGAAATTTATTTTGGATCGGAATCTGAAAACCTAGGTGATCGATTCCCGCCACGGGACAACTGTTTGTATGTACGTTCTGCATTTATTTGTTTTAGGTCTGGGTGTAGTCTGGGTTTAAATATGTATAATATGGATGAATTTACAAAAAAAAATATCATGTAGTATATCAGTCATGTGGTTCTCATAATAGGCCGTATGAATAGGTAATACAATGACTTACTCTTAGTCTCTGTAATGTAATAGATATGTAGTGTATTGCGAATGAAACAACGTCTTAAACAAGCTGTAAACCATTCCAGACAATTAAAAATAGCACACTCAACGGAAGAAACTAATCATATTGCAATATTAAGATGTCAACATCCAAACGGAGGAGCAAATCAATCAAAATGACTTTCTAACCGTTTAACGTCCTCATTTGAGCAGAACATTAAACGCGAACGAGTGAAGGGTTGTTTTCATTTCCTTGATTAGTGCGTGTCGTTTGCGTCAGATTTATCACCTCTGAGAACGCGCCGCGTCAACTGGCGTCAAAATTAAATGGCGGAGTAGCGAACGCGACAGAGCTGGTTCACCTCATCTCAGTAGGCTGATTACAAGTATTTCACACCTGTCGTTTCATAAATGGCCGATGAGAAAGCGCAGTCTCAAAATAACGCTTTCCAACATTTTTCGTTATGCTGGTTAAGATATGTCTAGTTGAAATATTCGTGATCGCCATACTGGTCTCTTTTAAAAAGGCCCGACGCTGCTGCACGCCAACGGCCACCAGTGCTCCGTTTGTTAGTTATTAGCTTCAGGGGTATGTGAGGTTGGCTTCGGCTCTGAAAATGGTGGTCGGAACCCCTTACATCACAAAATCATTGTTTATTAATTATTTCCAGTTTTATCTAAAACTATTCAGCTACCACGTACGGAGTTGAGTGAGAGCAAACATTCAAGCATACTATAACACTTACTTTTGTATTTGTAATATTAGTGTATGTAGAGGCTCGCACAGTATGTGGAAGACGGATCTGAAGCCCAAAAGGTGACCGGCGTTGTATTGTTGACCTGTCCGCTGCATACGACACAGTCAATATAAAGAGGCTTCTGGCCTAACTTACAACCTTGACCGACGACTATGGTTTTATCAATATCTTAGCTGAGATGTTGCGCAATCGTCGTTTCCAGGTTCACTTGAACTATGATAGGAGTAGATGGAGATCCCAAAAGAATGGTTTACCTCAGGGCAGTGTTCTGGCTCCATTACTATTTAATATCTACACAACGATCAGACTACCGAGATCACTGAAAGAAAGTACAGAAAGTATTACGATGCTTACTCTCTCAGACCGACTCTTCAAAGACCTTATCATGCGTCTACCACCTTCGCAATTAGGATGTTCATCGAAAACTTGACATCAATTGGCAAGGCATCCCTATCAACCATAGCAATAGCCCCGTCTACCTGGGAGTCACCCTTGATAGAGCGTTAACATACAATGCACATTGAATGAAGACGAATCAAAAAGTTGGCATATGCAACAACCTTTTTGGAAAACTAACCTCGACTACCTGGGGTGCTTTTCCTCAAGTACTGAGAACCACAGGTCTTGCGCTTAGCTTTTCTGCTGGTGAATGTGCATGCCCAGTGTGGCATCGGTCCACTCACGCTAAGGAAGTAGACACGGTACTCAATGACACTTGTCGTACCACCACAGGCTACCTCAAAACAACACCTCTCAACTTGCTCTATCCAACCGCTGGTATAGCCCCTCCAAGCGTTCGTAGGGAAATTGCTTGTGCAGCTGAAAAAACTAAACAATAGTCCGACGGCAGACATCCTCTTTTTGGCACTCAAATACCTACGAAACGCCTTAAAAGCCGCTGAAGCTTTTTGTCATCAACTAAAGCTGCGATGACTGCTGATCAGTGTGAGGCTCGCCGGGAGAGTGAACATCTGGCATGGCTCCCTGCAGGTTGTAAGCTCCATTGGCACACCTGGAAGTCACTTAACCGACTCCAAACTCCAGCAGGTAGCTGCAAGCGCAACATGAGTAAATGGGGCTATATTGAGGAGGAAGCGACGCGTTGTGAATGTGGCATTGATCCTCAGACTATGTCACATTTGCTGGTCTGCCCACTGTACTTTACCAGCTCCACTTTAAAAGGCCTCTGCACAGCCACTGAATACGTCATAGATGTAGCTCAATTCTGGGAGCATAAGCTATAACAGCCAGTTGAGTTCTTCGTGCGATACATTACATGTATCGAATGTAATGTATCGCACGGAGAAGAAGAACAGTGTGATACTGTGATACTGAGCAAAACTCTTTATCCCCTCCTATAGATAAGGTCTAATTTCGATTATACCAGCTAGCTTCTTCAAGCTGTGGCAAGCGGAGCTGTGTTGTGGTTTAGTAGATAGCGGATACACCACTGTATGACGAAGTGCCACTAAATTAAAACATTCTAACTTGACAGTCTGTGTCATGGTTGTGCTGGCGCGTTTTAACGGATATTAAATGAATAGAAATTAGTTAGTAGTTATTATTTTATATGTCTTTCTAATAAATGATTTTAAACAATATTATTATTATTTATTTATTTATTTATTAATACAACGTGGCCCCAAAGTGTTTTATATGAAACTTCAAAGAAAATAACACTTGATACTTGATTTTTTGTTTTAAAAGCTTGTCGTGTTATGTTTACATTGAAATATTTTAACTAATAAATACATAGTTTTTACATCAATGGCATTTAAATGAAAGTGCACGACCAGAATCATCAACTGGATTACGTGTTGTAATAAATAAATAACGCAGGAAATTTTCACACCATATCATTTAGCCCCAAAGTAAGCAGCGCTTGTGTTAAGGGATTACCTGCTACATGACTGAAACTATAAATAGTCATCAATATGTACTAAAATAGAAATTAACTAACACATTTATATTAAAGTTGTGTAATTTTTCCCTAAATCACATTTAATTACCGCGTTATTTGAAATAAATATTAACAAGGTCAGCTCTATAACTTTACTCCGCGCTTCAGTAAACTAAAGAAATATTTCAAACACATTGACAGTTTAGGGTAATATTATCTCTTCGTAAAAAGCAAGTTTGTAACAAATGAATAATAACAATAATTTCTTTTCTTTCGGTGAAAATAACTCCTAAATTGAAAGAAAGCATTGCTGCCGTCCATAACTCGCAGAGCTCGTTTTAAAAGTTTTTTTTACTTAAAACGTATTGTTGTTTATTTCTGTCGTTTGCATTTGCTAAATTTGTTTCCTCTTTGTGTCTCGACGTTTCCTTTCTCATATTGAAGTATAGCAGATTAATGTGAGTTCGAAGAAGTCGATATTACTTCTGAAAGGGGTCTCAACGTTGATTTAGTGCGGCCAAGCTGGGCTGTTAAAAAGTTGTAAACTGCCTGTGTTTCCGTTGATGCAACAATGTTGGACAGCTTATGATGTCTTTAGTGGATGAAGAGTGCGAGCTCATTAGATTACCATGTTACCTTGGCTAGCTACAAATAGCTGTAAGGATTTGTTAAGTTTTATCGATATGATTCTAAAAGATACTTACATGTTTTCATAGTTAACATCGGATTTGTGCCAATGTTTTTATGTATAGTTGTGCCAAAAATGTAAATGTAATCAAAGGAAGGCCTATGCCCAGCAGTGGGTTGATAGAGGTTGAAATGATGATGATGATGATGAGTGCTGAAAACACAACACTGTTGTCACGTCGTCGTCTTTCGTGCATAGTGCGCAGCGTCATGTAAAGTAATTGGTTCAATTCTACAATAAAAAAATCACACTAATATTATAAATAAGAAAGTTTGCGCGTATGTTTTTTTCCACTCAATTCTGTAACAACTGAACGAATTTGGATGTAATTTGGATATATTCCAAGTTTCACCCTGACCTGAGCTGCATTAACACATAGGCTACAAATATTGTGCGTTTACTTAGAAATCGTGAATGCAAAATATTGATTAGTGAATTTTACTCAATGTCTTAGTTTACCACCTCTATGGTGCAGTCGTCGGCAAAAGCTCGCCTGAGATGTATAAGGATACGGCTTCGATTCCCGCCGCGCAGAACATACAAACATGTATGTTTGTATGTCTTGCAAATTTATAGTCTCGGGTCTGGATGTATTTTATGTATAGTAAATATGTAAGGCCCAGGTCACACATATCGGGCAAGGACATGGCGCGGACATGGCGCGGACGTGGCACGGACGTGGCGAGGACATGGCACGGGCATGGCGCGGACATGGCTCGGACATGACGCAGAAATGACGTGACAGAGGCACAAGTGTAGTGCAGTCTGTTGTCCGTTATCGATGTGTCAGCATGTCATCCTCAGAAGACGAAGATGCTCTTGCTCTCGTGGATACAATTAATTAATATACAGATCAGGGCCTGTACAACCCCGATTTCGAGTTAGTTGCTTCGAAAGTGAAACCCCTTCATTGGGTTATACAGTTGACGGGATTACCCTTTCGTTTGGGTATTCTCCTTTCCCTTCTCCTTTATTCCTCCTTTATAACACAAGCGAGAGTGTAACCCGTTCCTTTTGGTTTTCAGTCGATAGGGTTACCCTGTTATGAGGTTAAACGAATGAATATAGTTACCTCTTGATAGGTTTTTTTGAATGTTACACAATGTTTATCATTACGCCTGACACTGGGTGGGGAATTTAGATTTTGACTCTTGATTTATGTCATCAATCATTAGGTATTAGTTCGGATCGCTTTATTTGGTTGAAGGAAGAGCGTCACTGCATTAAAGAAAAGTTTTAAAAACATAAGGAAAGTGCTGTGTTTCAGTCAGTTTTTATTGGTCATCATCACAGAGTATGCGTTGTCATATACGAGACCCGCAGGCAACATATTAAAAAGAAAAAAAATGGTGTTTCAGTTTTCATAAGTCATCAGTTATGTCATGACTGAGGCCCGCAGCCAACATGTTAAAAAGAAAAAAATGTGTTTCAGTCAGTTTTCATAGGGCATCATCGCAGAGTACTCTACGTAGCGTTATTTTTTATTTTTATTGTATTTATTAGGCAACGCCAACAGTACACATAATGAGCATTTTGTAAAGCGTTATGTCCGAGACCCGCAATCAACGTGTTAAAAAGAAAAAATATGACCTTCAAAACTATTTTGAATAATAATTTTGGATTGTCACTGTCACTATCACACTCAACTCAACTCAAAGCTCCACTCGAAACTCATTCTACTAATTCATCTGTAAATGGTTATATCTCTGGAACTACTCATCCTAGACTAGCCGTTAATTGCTCAAAAGATAGCTATCGACAAGATCTTTACTTTTAATGACATATGTCAAACTTGAATTTGCCATATCTCGAGAAGTACTCATCCTAGACTTGCCATTACTAGCTCAAATGATAGCTACTAATAAAATCTTAATTTTCGATGACAGCTGTCAAACTAAAAACTGTCATCGAAAATTAAGATCTTAACAATAGCTATCATGTGAGCTAGTAACGGCAAGTCTAGGATGAGTAGTTCTCGAGATATGGTCAATTTAAGTTTGACAGCTGTCATCGAAAATTAAGGTCTTGTCAATAGCTATCATTTGAGCTAGTAAAGGCAAGTCTAAGATGAGTAGTTCTCGAGATATGCTCAATTTAAGTTTGACAGCTGTCATCGAAAATTAAGTTCATGTCAATAGCAATCATTTGAGCTAGTAAAAGCAAGTCTAGGATGAGTAGTTCTCGAGATATGGTCAATTTAAGTTTGACAGCTGTCATCGAAAATTAAGGTCTTGTCAATAGCAATCATTTGAGCTAGTAAAGGCAAGTCTAAGATGAGTAGTTTTCGAGATATGGTCAATTTAAGTTTGACAGCTGTCATCGAAAATTAAGTTCATGTCAATAGCAATCATTTGAGCTAGTAAAGGCAAGTCTAAGATAAGTAGTTCTCGAGATATGGTCGATTTAAGTTTGACAGCTGTCATCGAAAATTAAGGTCTTGTTAATAGCTATCATTTGAGCTAGTAAAGGCAAGTCTAAGATGAGTAGTTCTCGAGATATGGTCGATTTAAGTTTGACAGCTGTCATCGAAAATTAAGTTCATGTCAATAGCAATCATTTGAGCTAGTAAAGGCAAGTCTAAGATAAGTAGTTCTCG
Source organism: Horisme vitalbata (assembly GCA_951804965.1). Lineage (NCBI taxonomy): Eukaryota > Metazoa > Arthropoda > Insecta > Lepidoptera > Geometridae > Horisme > Horisme vitalbata. The sequence continues at coordinate 18,222,660 of OX638093.1, forward strand.
AGATATGGTTGATTTAAGTTTGACAGCTGTCATCGAAAATTAAGGTCTTGTCAATAGCTATCATTTGAGCTAGTAAAGGCAAGTCTAAGATGAGTAGTTCTCGAGATATGGTCGATTTAAGTTTGACAGCTGTCATCGAAAATTAAGTTCATGTCAATAGCAATCATTTGAGCTAGTAAAGGCAAGTCTAAGATAAGTAGTTCTCGAGATATGGTCGATTTAAATTTGACAGCTGTCATCGAAAATTAAGTTCATGTCAATAGCAATCATTTGAGCTAGTAAAGGCAAGTCTAAGATAAGTAGTTCTCGAGATATGGTCGATTTAAGTTTGACAGCTGTCATTGAAAATTTATTCCAATTTTATTATAATATAATTATTATTGCGTAATATAAACAATTAGTAGTCTGCATTTCCGCCCTGCCCTGCATGTGCCCTGCATGTGCTTAGAACACAATTACTGCAATTAATTTTCATCTTTTGACCGAATTTTTTTTCCAAATCAAAATCCAATACTATTGATAACCCTCATGATCAGGTAACCTAATCAAAAGGGTTTTGAATGGTTTATCCCATCAAATAATAGTGTAACCCATACGGAGAGGGTTAACTAAGCTTTTGGAAAAACTCTGCCGAAAACCTCTTCATCGGGTTACCAAATCGGGCCCTGATACAGATGAAGAAAATACGCGCAAACGAATTTGCACAAGGATCAGCTAGTATTACCATGGGTATTACATACAAAAAACTTGATACCGGTTTAGTTTAATCTCTTTCCGATTTCCAGCCACAATTTATCTTGAACATTTCAGTTACAATAATCGGAACGACAATGATCATAAAGCGTTGCATTTACAATCAATTCACAAATTTCAATATTAAATTCGATATCGTCATTCGTCACGCATTTTTACATCACTAACAGACGTATGTCGCAAGCAAGTACATACTACGAACTGGCGGCCATCTGACGCCCATCTGGCGGCGACAAGGCACTGGCGGTTTCTTATTCCATTCAAATTTCATACAAAATGCATGGAAATAAAGCACAATTTAGGACACACGGTACGTCGTTGATCGGACGTGCTTATGACGCGAAGTCGTCCGAGCTAAATTGTGCTTTATTTCCATGAATTTTGTATTAAATTTGAATGGAATAGGAAAGCGCCCGTGCCATGCCCGCGCCAGGTCAGACAAGTGGGCCTGGACCTAAGTATGAATGTTCAAAAAAGTCTTTGCAAAAGTATAATAGTCATGTGTTTCGATCAACTATCGAAGGTCATGTGGTTACCATAGTATAAGTTCCGCTTAGTTGCAAGATGCTGTGTGATAAAATGTTCCGAATTGGGCTGCTTCTTACACACTTCTCGGAAGGTGTCCCCACACGTGCTGCGGCGTCTTTGTCCCGTCTCATGCGAACACGATTTATGACTGTATATTTATCATAACTCGTTAATTAGTGTTGTTGTAACATAATAACTTGGAGCCAATAAATATGTTAGTTCATTCTATAATTTATTTACTTCTTCGTATGAGCTAGTAGTGGTCAACATTGTTGTCGGAATTTTTAGACCTTCTGATGGCCTCCGACATGGCTTAACGACAGAACAAGCCGGGACCAACATCATCTTAACGTGCCTTCCGAAGCACGGAAGCGCTCAGATCTTAATGCTATTAAACGGCCACCCATCCAAGTAGTGACCAGGCGGAGTGTTGCTTAAGCGTGATCATCTGCTAAGAACGCCGAAGTAAGCCACACCACAATTTCCCTATATTCTAGAATAATGACTATAGATAAGAGGTAGAGTCAGACTTATTCTAACTCTACCTCTACTCTAAATGGTGATAAGCGGATTTTTTAGCATCATCTAGTCTTAAACTTATAAGTTATGGAAATAAAATGACTGATAAACAACTTATACGATAGAAAAAAAAATTATTACTATTGATGCTACTTTATAGATGCCCCTTACTTATAAACGCTACTTAAATGTAACTGTTGCTTAAAGTTATCCCTGTCACTGTTTGTCAATATCCAATGGTAAGAGATGGCAATAGTTTAAGCATCGTTTATCTTTTGACAGATTTTTATAAGGCCCTAAATTTCGAGAAAAAGTTGGCGGGACGACTTAGACACCTTTGATAGAGCGTGATTACAAAAAGCTCAAGATCGAAATTACTGGAGGGATTGTGGGGAGAGTTTTGCCCAGCAGAGGGACATAGCAGGCTTATATGATGTTGTGTAAAAATGTCTGGCATTATTTGTTTATTACGATTACGATTATGTAGCAGGCTAATTGTAATCGTAAAAATAAATAATACAGGACATTTTTACACATTATATAGTCCCAAAGTAAGCAGAGCATGTGTAAGGGTAGGTACTGTATGACTGTTATACTATTCTTTACACTAATATTATAAAGAGGAAAAACTTTTATTTTTGTGTGCGTGTATGTTTGTAATGAATAAACTCAAAAACTACTTTGCCGATTTCAAAAATTCTTTTACCATTGGAAAGCTATATTCACCCTGAGTAACTTATGGTTATATTTATTGCTAGAAAATATTAGGGATCTTTAATAAAACTTAAGTAACGTAACCCAAGGTGTAAAAAAAAGTGCTCTAACCCGTGCGAAACGTGCCGGGACGGGTAGCTAGTACATTATATTTTAATTTAATTTAATAGATATCAGTTCATATCAGAAACGTTTTTTGATTTATTCTCTCGTCAAACATGGAATTACACTGTATTACACTATTTAATTTTAAGAGCAAAAATTACAAAGCCTCAAACGAAATAATACTCAACGATGGTGTTGCAAACTATTCCCCACTTCTGAAGTAGTAAAACTATTATGTCCCACTTTTCGTCTGAAAAGCCGGTAAAATGTTAACCGCCGGTAAAGGTTCAAAGTAGGTGGCTTAAGAAATAGTGCGTGTAATGTATTCCTTTGAAGTGTGCCATCCTCATCTCTTGAAGTTGGCTGTAACGTCGTAATAGGCAGGTGTATCGCTACATTTACTTGCGCTCAAAGGATTGGTGTAAACGTATGAAGCTGTGGAGCCCACAAAGTCTCTTCAGGGCTAGCACCGGGGAACATAATTGAAATGAAATAAAATGAAATCATTTATTTTGCCTGATGTATGGTACCATTGGTCTTTAATATTTATAATTAGCGGTTTCACATACTTCTGTGTAGACACACTATGCAATGTAGTAAGAGTATATCTAAATAAAAATTACATTGATTGAAAATATTTATTTATCTAGGAATTAGGTCACACTGCAAAAAGATTCAGCAATGAGACAGGTTAACTTTTCTTATTAACATTAGTGCATGATTTTAAATGCTATCAGGAATTTTATTAAATATACGTCCACACATAAAAAACTATTATTTTGGTAGCGCATTGTTCTAGGTATTTTAGAGAGGAAAATTATCTCTGGAATTTTTACACATCTAAGGTAAATATTTTAGACAAACTAAATCATCATCATCATCATCTTCTTTTTGATCTTATCTCACTCTAAGCGTCTAAACACACTATGCCTAAAATTAGGCGACCTAAGTTCCGCAGCTGATTTTGACAAGACAGTCAACGCAATTTCAGCATAATCATCTATTATAGTCTTATAGTGTGTTAGTACACTTAGTGAGGTCGGCACAACAAGTTTTTCACTTCCATTTTCATCTATCAGCCGTCATCTCAACACATTCTTTTCTTACTCATTATAATCTTTCACACAATCCATTCATCTTTTCTTCCACCGACTTCTGCTAGCACAACCTTCTACCAGATATGAATCTTCTTTAACGCTTTGAGTGCTGAAAACACAAATGTGATTCTGCACGTCGTCCTCCTCGGAGCGTCATGTGCGAGGCCAGCAGACAACGTGCTAGTGTATAATGTATAACGCTTTGAGTGCTGAAAACACAAATGTGATTCTGCACGTCGTCCTCCTCGGAGCGTCATGTGCGAGGCCAGCAGACAACGTGCTAGTGTATAATGTATAACGCTTTGAGTGCTGAAAACACAAATGTGATTCTGCACGTCGTCCTCCTCGGAGCGTCATGTGCGAGGCCAGCAGACAACGTGCTAGTGTATAATGTATAACGCTTTGAGTGCTGAAAACACAAATGTGATTCTGCACGTCGTCCTCCTCGGAGCGTCATGTGCGAGGCCAGCAGACAACGTGCTAGTGTATAATGTATAACGCTTTGAGTGCTGAAAACACAAATTTGATTCTGCACGTCGTCCTCCTCGGAGCGTCATGTGCGAGGCCAGCAGCCAACGTGCTAGTGTATAATGTATAACGCTTTGAGTGCTGAAAACACAAATGTGATTCTGCACGTCGTCCTCCTCGGAGCGTCATGTGCGAGGCCAGCAGACAACGTGCTAGTGTATAATGTATAACGCTTTGAGTGCTGAAAACACAAATGTGATTCTGCACGTCGTCCTCCTCGGAGCGTCATGTGCGAGGCCAGCAGACAACGTGCTAGTGTATAATGTATAACGCTTTGAGTGCTGAAAACACAAATGTGATTCTGCACGTCGTCCTCCTCGGAGCGTCATGTGCGAGGCCAGCAGACAACGTGCTAGTGTATAATGTATAACGCTTTGAGTGCTGAAAACACAAATGTGATTCTGCACGTCGTCCTCCTCGGAGCGTCATGTGCGAGGCCAGCAGCCAACGTGCTAGTGTATAATGTATAACGCTTTGAGTGCTGAAAACACAAATGTGATTCTGCACGTCGTCCTCCTCGGAGCGTCATGTGCGAGGCCAGCAGACAACGTGCTAGTGTATAATGTATAACGCTTTGAGTGCTGAAAACACAAATGTGATTCTGCACGTCGTCCTCCTCGGAGCGTCATGTGCGAGGCCAGCAGACAACGTGTTAAGGCTTTTATACCTAAGATACTATGTTTATGGAACATACTTTGTGGTTTTACTGACTAGTCAAAGCACAAAATCTTACTATTATTTTAAACATGAAAGTTTGTAAAATGTATGTGAAATGTAAATTGTTTCCTCCTTCACACCAAAACTACTTAATAGATTGGGCTGAAGTTTTGCTCATTTATGTAACCAGTAATATAGGTTTTTTTGTATCCGGTACCACGCGAGCGAAGCGGTGGGCGAAAGTTAGTTAAACACAAAGTCTAAGGGCACATAATAGTACATTGACTAAGGGTGATTTAGTTCCACAGTTGTGTTTTAAGCATTCAAAGTGTTAATAATCATTTCTTTTTTCACACGAAAACTATTGGGAAACTACTAGTAAAGTTCATGTGTTATTTTCTTTTTCTACTAAATAAGAGCATGATTCAAAGATGTTCTTTAAAAATGATCCTGTATATTTTTGGCAATTGCTTACGAATCTGCAAGTAGAAGTATAGGGAGCGTATTTGACGAGAATACAAAACAGTTAAGGTCTCCCTCATCGCGCTCAATCAGTTTACGAATAATTCGCTTTAGGGACGATAAATCTGAGTTTAGTCCCCGGATAGGGACTTAACAGGGACTTAATTTGATTACGAGAGGAAAACACCGATAATACTCGGGGTTATATGATTATATTCGATTATAGAGGTCAACTTATCCATGATTAATTGTGTAATCTAAGCTTTAATCAGATACGGTTCGGAATTTAATTATGAATCCCATAACTATATTGTTTTGCATCTACTGGTAACATGTTTTAGGTACTCTAACTAATAGGTAGGCAGCATGAAAAGGTTGATTTCGATGGTTTTTCGAACCAATTAATTATGTTTGGCTTTAGTTCTATTTTTAATTTTATGGTCGTCTGGGTTATTCTTTATACTTATAATATAACTAGCGGGTCGTCCCGGCTTCGTACGGGTGGACTTTTTTACACCTTGGGTTACGTTACTTAAGTTTTAGTAAGGATTCCTAACCTTTTCTAGCAATAAATATAGCCTATGTTATTCAGGGTGAAAGTAGCTTTCTAATGGTTAAAGAATTTTTGAAATATGCACTGTAGTTTTTGAGTTTATTCATTACAAACATACACACACAAAAATACAAATTTTTCCTCTTTATAATATTAGTCTAGACTAGCTTCCATCCGCGGCTTCGCTCGCGTGGTATCTGAATAAAAAATAATAGCCTATGACTTAATTCAGGTCATAAACTATGTATATTTCCAGTTTCATCAAAATCCATTCAGCCGTTACGGAGTTGAGTGGGAACAAACATACTCACAAACACACACAAACATTCGCATTTATAATATTAGTGTGATTTGCTAGCAACCCTCTCCGACTTCGCACGGGTGTAATGTAGTACCTACTAATGTATGGCAGAGTATAATCTAAAGTGTCTGATCTGGGTATCGAGATAGTTAGGGCCTGGGCTGTGTTTTATATGTACTATAAATTTACAAAAATATATATTTAAGTAGTTTATCAGTCATGTAGTTCTCATAAGATAAGCTTTGCTTACTTTAAGGCTGTATCTATGATTTGGTTTGAAAAAACTCTAGGATTGGTTATTTATTTACCTCTCAGGTAAGTTGTATTAAATGGTAGAGCCAGTTACAAAGTGTGAAGCGATGGAGAAATAGCTTCCGTCGTGACGCCGGGGACCACCGCCGCTAATAAACCGTTGATTAAGCTGGCTGATGGAGTCGCCGGTTTGCAGATGAGCTCGGTTTTTACGGCACGAGCGCCGGCCACCCGCGGAGGCGACACTTCTCTGCTATAGCTTTGGCACCAGCTAGATCACTGCCGTGTAAACTAAGCGAAATAAGCTTACTACTTACTTTATTAACTCTGCGATTCAGAATTAACCGACAAACCATGTACTAATAATATGTTCAATGCTTTGGCTAAAGCGGAGGCTGATTTTGATCTTTTTAATACTAAAACAAACAAGCTTAGGCGCTTATTATCTGATAAATTCCTTTTAATTGTCTACCTTTTTATGTGTGTTCTTGTTATTAATTGTTTTTTTTTTCTCTCTCTATAATGTCGTCTACTTACTGTTTATCTACCTACTTAATATTTTTTTTCTACTTGTGGAAACTTTTGATTGGCCTTCAGCATGCAGCTACTTAGGATGCATTTAATTTTCGTAGCCTATGTGTATTTTTTTAGCTGCAAGTTTTCCTAAAATACTAAAATAAAATAAGATGTCTACATTTCTGGCAAGAATTTGGTATCTACTTTAGCTGGTCAATATTATGAGTATGAATATCATATTTATTGGTACTTGCCTAGTAAGATTTTTCAAACAATTATATGATTCGTATACGTACCTACTTACCTTTTTTCGTTTTTTGAAACGCTCGTTGTGTTGTTAGCTTAGTTGTTTTTAACAGATGATCTAAGTTCAACGATATCGATCCTTGGTCTGATCTCTATTTGGGTAGGTGATTACCAAACTACATTATTGTAATAGTGGCATTTCTATCCACGTCAAGTTGTTGGTCTCGGATTTTTTAGTCGGTCAGTCTTGTCAGACTTTTGTATGCAGTTCATGCGTTGAAAATATTCAGATTCAAATGATAATATTTATAGTTTTTCAAGATTTTTATTTTTGCTATGCTTTAGTGGGTGCCTAGATGATGGTTTGCAACAGGTACGTACTTTATCAAAGAATCGTACAAATAGAAGGACAGCTGAGTCTGATGAAAAGTATTGTTAGGCTGGTATTATCATAATATTATAGGTAACATCATGCATGTAGGTAAATTAATACTGACAGTAAATTCACAGGAAACTGGTAGTACCTACTATCTACTTAGTGGTAAATGAGTATTATGTATGCTATTTGCATACCTACTCATATATTATTTTCTCTTTAAAAACATGACAAATCTAACAGTAGCCCTGTAATATTTTCGTAATTTGTTCAATTATTTCAATTTTTCCTTAAATAAATAAATTTTGGTGATTGTGAGTAGTATCAACTCATTTATAATAATAACGAAACATTTTACTTACTCGGGTGTCATCTTTGCCCCACGCTGCCGCCGTAGTGGACTGTACGCTGTAGTGACTGACACCTTGTAGCGCTGTAGTGGACTAGCTGTTCTCCAGCTACATGACTGATTCTCCCCTCATTATTTGCGGTTTCAATTCGCTTTTTACGAACATCGCCCTCTTTGCAGCACTACCATTGCTAGATGATAATGGCGTAATAAACTTTAACCAACCATTGCATTTTTATCTCTTTTGCTTTAGTCTTAAAGCTTATTATAGATCAGTGGATAGACATAAAAATAATTGTCTACTCTGTATTTATTTGCTCAAAGAATGATTAAATAGCCATAGACATTAATAACAGATGGTATCTATAAGGTTTCTACCATTTCAATTGAAATGTGTTTTTTATCAGAAATATAGATCAAGTTACCTAATACTGTCTATTAAAAAAAAATACACTGGTATTAGCAAGTACCCTATGCAGTATGTATGTGATTCTTTGAAGTTATTGTAAAGTTATTACTGTCTATTAAAAATTATATGGTATAAGCCTATAACCATGCAGTAAGTGAATCTTTAAAGTTATTGTAAAGCTACTTGATTCTGTGTATTAGAAATTTACGTTGGTATTAGCTTGTATAAACTGGTTTCTGGTATTAGCAAGTATCCTGTGATTTATAAAAAAATAATACTTGATTTTTTACGAATAAAATACCTACATTTTATTTTAAGTAGCTGTTTTATTTAAAAAAAGATAAATCTGTACAATATGAATATTAGTCCTATTTTTTCTACTTACATTAAGGGGTTAATTAATAAGACAAAAATCCACTCGGAAAAATATATTTCAATTTTTATAAAATCAATTTTAGGCATGTCTGATTCGCACAACTTTGTACAATATACACCTTAAATAATATTTCTTATGTTTACAAATATTTTGTCCTCAAGTTGACATTATGTTAATGATGTATTTTTCATTTGGGTTACAAATTATTTATTTAATTTAAAAAGTATGTCCTTACTTATAAAATCTGTCAAAAGATAAACGATGCTTAAACTATTGTTATCTCCTACCGTTGGTCAATGACATACAGTGACAGGCCTAACTTTAAGCAAAGGTTAACTTTGAGTAGCGTTTATAAATTAAGACGGTTGGTTATCAATTTTAGGTCCATACATGCATTGCGGGGACAAATACCAAGAGTTGAGTTACGAAGAAAACGTGATGCAGGTGCGAATATTACGTACCTATTTACCTATTTGTATGTATTGGATAATTTATGGTTCAAGTGTAGAATCAGTTTCGAATTAATCCATAATATTATCTAATAATGAGAATGTTTTCCAAAACTTAATGTTCCAATATCGGTCGTCACGTCACTACAATGGAACGGAATAAATGATTAACGAGTTTGAATTAAATCATAATCAGCCATTTATCTGCGTAACCAGTTTGAGTGCCACTAAAATCGTTACTTTATTCAAAAACATGTCATCCAATATAAAAAAAAGATTATTGACCGTAAGTGAGGTTTCTCTAATGACATTAATGTCTAATCTAATGACATCAATATATTGTTTTATACACTTGTTTTATATTTTACGAAACAGATTTGTTCCAGAAATCAGTCAAAATGCCTTTTTATACATCGTACCATTCAATGAATATTATTAAAACACAGTATTATTTAGAATTATGCCATAATGTTTTTCCCTCAATTTTTTGGACCTAAACTTTGTATTTTAAATTCGTACATAAAACAGATATAAATTTTGACACGGTAAATTATAAATAAATTATTAAAACAGCATTTTCCGACTACAAGAGTGATTTCTACTTAATCTAATCAACTTAAACTAGTTATAATAATATGAGATAATTATTTTCAATAATATCTATACTGTACAACACTTTAAGTCTCACAAAATACGCACACAAAGGGCACGTCTGGCGCCAACTGTCTTTTCATCTATAGGTTTATGTTTTATTATACAGTGTATTGATATGTGGTATGTACAGGAGCGACGGTAGCGACGGCGGCGGCGGCGGCGGGCGGCGCGCGGTATCACAGGTACGGCGGAGCGTGGAGCGGCGCGGCGAGCGCCGCACGCCCCCGTCACACCAGCGAGCTCGGCTTCACGTCCAGCCCGTGGTCGGGCGAGCGCCCACCGCCGCCCTCGCCCTGACTGTTCTCCTCAGAGTCCGAGCACGAGTCCGAGCTGCCTTTCTTGCCCCCGTTGTGCGTCTTCACGTGCTTCGCGAGGTGGTCCGACCTCATGAACCTCTTGTTGCACACCGGACACGCGAATCTCTTCTCGCCGGTATGTGTGCGCAGGTGCCGCTGCAGCTCGTCGGAGCGTGTGAATCGCTTGCCGCAAAATAGCCAATTACACACGAACGGCCGCTCTCCAGTATGCCAGCGAAGATGCGCTTTTAGATGGGACGTTTTGCCGTAAACTTTCCCGCAACCAGGTATGTGACAGCTGTGGATATTCTTTTTCCTAAGATGTGCTCCGGCAGGTCCTAGTCTTTCCGCCTCCTGGCAATTAGGACAGTCGCATGTCGCCCGGCCTGCATATCGTCGCTGTGACCTCGGCGAAGGCGCTTGCGCTGGAGGTGCGGGTGAGCCGGGTCCGTGAAGGCCGAAGGACCCTTGCGTAGGCAATACGGATTTGTAGGCATCTTGTAGGAGGTGCGGCGCGGGTGGTAATAAATGCGCTCCCCCCGACAATGAATGTGTAAGTTGAGAATAATCTTGACCAGTGTAGTTAGCCATCTGACCGCCGACATCCAGCCAGCCTCCGTGTACGTCCCACCAGGTGCCACCCATAGCTCCAACACCGCTCATTTCAGCAGCTTTGAGAGCTCCGCTTCCACCTCCTCCTCCAACGTTAAAAGGCCACGATTCATATGGGTGCCTTGAGTACATAGAGCCCAGGCTGGCACTCGATTCACTTTTTCCTAGAAGCTGATCTCCTGAGGACGGAAAGTATAGGTCGTTGCCGTAGGACGGTGCAGAGCAGGTAGTAGGGCCTCGTCCATAGGGCCCGCACGCAGTTGGCTGAGAGCGCGGGGGCGCGCTGGCAACGGGCGGTGAGTGCGCGCCCGGACTCTTTTTCCACGGATGGAAGCCCTTCCCGACGGCCGCGTCAGCCAACGGTGGCGGGGACTTGCTGGACAGCTTGTTGCACTGCGCCGCCAGCATCGCCAGAGGCGTGCCGCGTAAGCTCGGGTGTTCCTGGAAAGACAGAAATAAAAAGTTTATTATTATGAATCGAAAAAAGACAATAATTCTTTATTCGAGTTTAATTATCGGACCGTGTTTAGACCGTGAGAATGTGCTTGGAACGTCAAATCAGATTTATGACCTAATTTATATGTGAACTGATGCGGCGGTGTTCCTTGCCCGAAGCGTTCAGGAACGGGTATAAATAAATTATGAACAGTTTATAGGTGGTGGTGTATTTACAATTAGCCGACGCGGTGACAGCTCCCGGTCGCTACCGCGCTCAGCCGGGGGACGTCCTAATTAATAAATCTTGTACTGGCTCTCGTTAAACGTTTATTTAAATACCATAATAAGACGTTAGACCTAAGGAAATAGACCTAGCATTCCAAGGTAGTAGAAATGAAAAGCAAAACATTTCGACAATGCGTTCAGCCACCAACCGGTTAAAACTATCTTTACATATCAATGACAATAAAGCGCGATTATTAAGAATATTATCCATTCACTGTTGTTCACTTCGCGAAGCCAAATAAAGGTGAGTGTAGAAGAACATCCGGCCGGATATTTCACCCCAATGTGAGATACAAAGGCCCGATAAAAAAGTTCCATTGTACACAATAATATAATCCGGGGATCACGAACGAGGAACGTGAGGGGTGCGGGGATCAGCCACGCCCATTTATATTGTGATTGGCGCAGCTGTTGCTGTGCCGTGTGTGCCAACCCTTATAACTACTGAAGCCTGATTCTGGTACTTTTTAGGCACCTAACCTTAGGCAACGAATGATGTTTTTAGTACTTATAGAGATAGTAACTTGTTATGAAATTGATCTGTCCACAGCTCAAAATCAAAACATTAGGAACCCACGAATTCATGAGATTACAATACATAAGAATGATTATAATTATAACATACAGGCTATTATTAATTTCTAGTGGTTGTGCCAGCAGCCATGGCATTCTAGCAAATAGAAATAATGGGGCGGCCCGGCGCACTATCGTGAACAGATCTACAGCCCAGTTGTAAATATGGCTGCTCTCTCAATTAACCCAACGACAATTACAATTACCATAAAAAAATAATAAAGAGCAGTCAAATTGCTCTGGCGGGCACTTATGTCGCCCGTACGAGCCGGCTCCTACGTTTCTAAGAATTATTATTTATTCTAAATCGTTGAATTGCGTTTTGCCTAGAAGATACGGCAATTTTATTTTTGTTCCACGCAGTTTTAAGTGAATGGGTACTTGAGACAGTCGTTGAATTTTATGAAACACTTAGAGCCTTCGATCATCAAAATGAGAAAGGGGAACAATAAAATTGATCTTTCGATTCAAAGTTAATATGTCACATCGTCAAAAGAATCATAAAATCGACACCGTGCTCATCAAAAGCTATTTCGGAGCAATTTAAAGGTATTAGGCGATGAGTGGTCCGAGTAGATGAGACGGTTCTCCGTGGCGGCTGAAGTCATAATTACCCTAGGCATTATGCTCCATTTGGGTGCAGGCCGAAACAGAGTGATATCGGCCTGTTCCATAATTGGTCGTCAACTCAGCCCGGCTACGGCTGCCCGCGAGATTGGATCAGATGACGCCTGGTGCCGACTCGCCGGCGCCACACCCGCATTATACAATGTTGATGGCCTTTTCCATGTCAAAAATGACGAAGATCTTTTTGTCGTAAAAAACTGAGATGAGATTACCTAATGTGAGCACGAATTGTGGTATCGCAGGTCAGGTATTGCTCTGCGGGAAAGTTTGGGGATACCTAAGTTCTTATTACTTAGTTGACGAAGGTTCACTGAATTTATATATGTTGATAAATAGTGATTTTTAATACTCTTATCTTATCTTATGAGCTTTTCTGATCCCACTGCAGGGCAAAGGCCCTTCTTTCTACAATACTCAATGATTTCTTTCAATATAATAAGTTGAATCGTGGTAAATAAACTATTGTATTGAATCTAGGGTACAGTATAGCCTTGTGCGGGCGAAGAGTTGAAGATGATTGGATGATTTTTTCGGTATTGATGACTAATTGGATCGAGCTTGCAATCTAGTTCAGGTCATCGAACCAACTCGTAAAGTTTTTTGCTGATTACCTTTTATAAGATCTGATAAATGCTTTAATACATTATAGTTAACGTGTTTATGTGTCAGTTAATTTAATTTAATTAAAGTGAGAAGTAATAAATTGTGGCAGAACTATTAACCAGACGCTGAGAGTTTAGACGGTTCGGTAGATTGGATAATTTAAAATTATCTACCAAAATTATGATGAGCCAAAATGAATATTCAAGCGAAACGCTTATCCCCAACGTGTTATTAAGATGATCGTGAAGTCGTTACTGACGAAATTGTATTTCATAAAATTCATAACTATACTTAAGAGCTAATATATTTTCGACAACAAGTTATTGGAAATGATGGGTCTAATCATCGTTATATCGATAGAGTTAAAATTTTAAATGCAGTCTTATAAAAGTAATGTGTTAAAAAGTAAGTAAAATAAGAAAAACTTAAAAGCAGCTAGCTTCCGCCCACGGTTTTGCTCGCGTGGTACTCGGATAAAAAGTAGCCTGTATGTTAATCCAGGTCACAAACGATAAATATTCAAAGTTTCATCCGAATCCGTTCAGCCGTTTTGGCGTGATTGAGTAACACACATCAATCCATCTAAACTTTTGCATTTATAACATTAGTGAGATAGAGATACTGGGAGAGGCCTATGTCCAGCAGTGGACTAATACAGGCTGAGGAAGAAGAAGAAGAAGAAGAGATTGAGATAATAACCAAATATGTTAATTTTTGGTCCCTAAACGTGGCAGAAATTCATAATATTGATATAACTAGTATATCAGTCATTTAGTTCCCATAATACAAAGAAGCTCAGCTTAGTTTAGGGGGACTGCATCACTAGTTGTGTGAAAATGTCCAGAATTATTTATTGAATATTCTGATCAAGATTCAAGTACCTACATCAAAGCCATAGGTACAGCTACCTCACTGCATAGCAAATAAGCCAGGAGCAAATTGCCTATGGATAATTGCACAATTAGGGAATTATCGAGTTAATTCCGAGTGAAACAGTACGCCGGTCGCGTTTCGTCCAATAATGCCACCCTCACCCTGCCGTTCTAAAGCAAACCGAACCACGTTATAGCTACTGCTAAAATAATCGAACGCGACTTTCACCGCGACCTAAGTGATGTGACGTCCATAGGTCGCACCACGTACAGACGCCTGAGTGTAAAAACATAACACAAATGACAAAGTTTTACAAAATTCCCGCTAGGGACGCTTTTCTATTTCCATGCAGAAATTTTTTTTCACGTTCAGTGGCTTGAGTGTGAAAACTTACAATTTTAGAAAAGCGCCCCAAGCGGGATGTTTGTAAAACTTTGAAATTACTATAAGAAATGAAGTCAACGCAAATTTTGTAGTAAAATAGATTTTTCACATAGGCCACTGAGCCTTATGATTACAATAGTCGAGAACACAAATTCATATAGTGTAAACGACTACGTAACGTATAGTGTTTTGTGTGAAAGTTTTGCGAAGTTTCTTTGTCATAGTAAATAGTAACATACATTTGATGATCTCTGTGGCACAGTAGACAAAAGCCTACCTGAGATGAGACATTAGCGGGTTCGTTTCCCACCGCGACACAAATGTTTGTATGTTCTGCAAATATTTGTCTCGAGTCTAGGTGTTGACTAGGTATTATAATGTGTCTATTTACAAGAAATATATATAAGTAGGTACTACTTCAGGTTTTGGTTCCCTTTAAAAAAGGCTCTTCTTAGTTAGGGGCTAGATGATGTTGTATGATAATGTCCAGCATTATTTATAGATGCTGGTTGGAATGGAAAACAACATAAGTCTAGATGTTCATAGAAAAAAGGTATGCGTTCACATAGATTTTGTCGTAGCAGTAGTAGCTAAATTGTCGCACCGTTTGGTCGCGTCCCACATTAGTAGATTGTAATGCAAAATAACTTGCTCTACAATGACTTATGGTTATGATGGGGCTAAATTGGCAGAATTGTTCATTGGTGGTTTTGATGTGAAATTATTTCAGAATGGTGTCATCTTGCTGGACTTTATGCAATTATTGTTTGTGATTATGTTGCAATAATTGACTTCTTATTTAATTTTTATGTTAGCAATAAATAGCGTGACTGTCTATGACTACATTTTTCTAGGAAATAAACATCTGACGTTTATCCGAATTTTATTATATTATATTTAATAATGTCCCAATATTTTTTTCCAATAAAACTTGTGAATAATCTTGTTTAAAGTCGAATTCAAAAAAGGAGGTTCTGAATTCCGTATTTCTTTTGTTGTTGTAAATAAAACTTTTTGTAGCCGATTTATAAAAAAAAAGAGTTTCTTAATTCGGTTGTATTGTTTTTTTTTACTCTCCTTCACTCTACTTTTTTGTTTTAACTCCAACATTTATAAACCAATATGGAAAAATATTTTTTCGTTTGGGAGGTTATGCTTCCCATTTAGTCCCATATAAATCTGAAGAAAAAATCCCACCCCTCAAAATAATTGATTTATTTGAAGACAGTTTTTTTTATGAATTTAGGTATTAGGTATAATTTTTATACTTGGTGTAGGTATTCGTATGAGTACTTAGAGTCCACCTCTAAGAGACCTACGTGTTTAGATTGATAATGATCAATGTCATTCAGAAGCAGTTAAACGCTATTACAGTTATTAACATTAGGTAAAGTATAATCATTATTCTGTTTAGGCAAATTGTTTTACAAAAGTTCAACTTTACCTGATAATTCAGTCAGTAAAGGTTGTTTTGAAGAGATTAGATCGCCCATTGTACCTATTATTTTTTTAAGATTCTGTTTGTAGTTTCTTTTTTAATTTGGTGTACATATACTATTTTCATTCATAGATTTATTTAGGTCATCATCATCATCATCATCAGCATATAGCAGTCCACTGCTGGACATAGGCCTCCCCTAATGAGCGCCATTGCGCCCTGTCCTGAGCTCGATTCATCCAGCTTCTACCAGCAACCTTTATTTAGGTACCTAGTGCTTTATGAGTATGTGTAATAATTTTCAATTTACGGTACTTATGCAAAGATACGGCATCGAATTACGGTCTAATTCAAAACGGTTGGTTGGGGACATTGAGATAATAAGGTTGGGGATAATTAATGTCACTCGGATACCGAAGAAGGGTTCAGTTATTGGACACTAGCAGGGGTAGTATCGATCGTTAAAATACAATGTTAACTGTTATTGGCACGTTTCCTTTTCGCTGTACCACACAAGGCTCAGGAAACTTGCGTTTGGAAAGCACTAATAAGTATCTGAGCCATATGTGCGTCACGGGATACATACCGTTTTTATAGCGAATATTTCTACGAGACGCGCTGGTACTATAGTATTAATTATAATATTTCTATATACAACGTGTCCTCAGCCTGTGGACAAAGAATTAACAACCTCGTAATATTACTTCTCACACTCTTCATGCTGTGAAGCAGTTTTGCTTTTAATTAGAAGTAATAATAAAAACCAAAATATTCTAACAAATTTAATCCCAGACAATCGACAGAAAAAAGTAGCATACTGTATCATTATTGAGACGAATAAGATGACAAGAGATGCCTGTGTGAGTATGACATGAGGGCTTACCACAGGTTTATAAAGTTTACGAAAACTTTATAAGTTTCGGTATCTTTCCATACATTTTCGTAGTTCATGCACGTTTCCCTAGAGGCGCTGTACTGAAAATGTACGGAAAGATACCGAAACTTATAAAGTTTTCGTAAACTATAAAAACCTGTGGTAAGCCCTCTGCATGTCAAAGTCAAAAGCAGGGATATGTGTGCGTGTGTAGACAGCAGGCTACACACACGATCGGAATTGGTGAATGCCAAACTCTTCAAAAAAGATTGCATAGGTCCCATAAATGAGTTTTAATCAACACAATGTAAATAGAGGGTGCTCCAAAGGCTAAAATTTTAAAACCATTGTTTTCTCGGTAAATACTAGACCGATTGTTTTAATACTTTGCATATTGGTCAAAAATACGTTACGTACGTATATGTCCACAAGCTGGGGACACCCTGTATATATGGTATTTTAATGGGACGTCCTAAGACGATTATAATGATAGTAAAGAAAACGCCAAAACGTCTTCTGACAACATAAAAACAGTATTTTGCAAAAAGTCTATTGAACTTGCAGCTCAGTTTTGCTTTTTGTTTGGGATAGGGAACGTATACGCTACACTCCCTAAGGCCGCGGTCACGAAGACAGCGGCGGCGGCGCGGAGAGCGACGCGCCAACGCCAATCATTGCAATGAAACGCGCCATTCCTTGTGCCTCCGCCGCCGCCGCCCCGCTCCCACTGACTTCGTGACCGCGGCCTAAGAGCGTAGGTATGTGGCTTGGCATATTTCGGTGTTCTTAACATCATCTTGGTTATGCAACATTCCGCCCGGCCACGACTTGGACGGATAGCCGATTAGTGGTATATAGATTTGGGCACTTCCATGCTTCGAAAGGCATGTTATGCTGTTCGTCCTGGCTTTTTCAGTCATTATGCCACGCCGGAGGTCTTCATGGACCTTCAGAAAGGAAGAAGGAAGGGAGAGAGGGAAATTGGGAGGTCACTATCCGTTCAATAATGCAGACTATAGGTAGGTACATACGTATTGGAGATTGTAATAGCCATCAAAAACTTCATTTAATTAATTCATTGGGATTTCCTCTGTCAGTCATTAAGGTCAAATTTTTCAATCGACAGATACCACCTACCAATTAAAAATGTTGATAGATTAATTCACGTTCGATTTTAAAATCAAATAATTTGAAAATAGTATGTACATAGTTGCGTTCTATTTTCAAATTAAATAATTATTTTTCTTAAATTAAATAATTTGAGAAAAGAACGCGACATTTCATCCATTGTTAGAATGAATAAGTTTTTTCCTCATCGAGATGGTATACTTTAGAGCCACAAACATAGAAAAAAATGTCCTAACCCAAACTCGACGCACGCTGCATAGCGCACCGACAATAAACACTTTTCAAGCTATTTAAGGTCTATATTAGAGCAAATGTGGAATTTTGATGTTTATTATGTCAACGACGACGTTCGGATGCTCGGATTACTTTGCTTTTTTTACCATGTTTTTCCTGGATTATCGAAAATTTACGCCTTAAATACTAACTTACTAGGTAAGCTAAGTTCTTTTTCTTTAACTATCACGGGCATAATCAAAGGCAACTCTAATTTACTAGTTCAGTCAACAATTCAAACTATTGTGTCGTAACGTACTATGGATTAAGTAAAAGATAATGAGCTCAAGACATTATTTCTACATTACCCGCCTCAACCGCACACGCAAACGTTGTCGTCGATGTGTGAAACTCACATCGAGCTGATCGTTACCTAATTTAATGGTAATTAGATCGCTTTGGAACTTTATATTCCCATTAACGTAATTTTTTACGACGTCGCAGACCTTTTATACATTGTACGAATCATAAATTTAGGTATGCAGACTGACCGATATCGAGTGAAAATTAAAAATAAAATGGAACTAGATTCCGCCCGTGGCTTAGCTCGCGTTAATGTGAATTTTATCAAATATTTCATCCCCCTCTTCACCCCATTGGGGGTAGAACTATAAAAAACACTGAGACACGTAGGTATAAATCAATTTTCAATCGTCAGCCAAAGTTTTAAAATCCTAACTTCGAATGACTGATTTTCGAATGGGGATCAAAGTTTGTATGAAAATCTCGAATTTCGAAAAATCTTCCTTAATGGATGCCTACGCTATAATATGGTATCTAGTATGTGCAAAATTTCAAAACCCTAAGTTCAGCGGTTTTGGCTGTGCGTAGATATATGCACCAGTCAGTCAGTTTACCGTTTTAAATACTCAGAGATATACTAATAAAGTTATTAATATGTACGTTTTGCAAGCATCGACATAAGTACTATAAACGTGTTCCGTGCTTGCTTTAGTTCTTGGTTAATAATTGATCTTTGGTCATCCTCCTACATAGGAAATCAATCATAGAGAAAGATGAAAAAAATGTCAAAGGTCCTACTTCACGTCAAAATTACTGAACGGATTGAGCTAAAATCTTGCATATGTATAGTTCAAAACTAGGAATAAAATATAGGTTACTTTTTATCAGGATAGGCAGAAGCTAGTTGTAACTATTTTCCAATAACTTTTAGTAGGCTGTTTTGTTAACATTTGGAGATGTGACAATAGGTATAAAGTGGTGTTCTAATGACGTAAGCCTAAA
Source organism: Horisme vitalbata (assembly GCA_951804965.1). Classification (NCBI taxonomy): domain Eukaryota; kingdom Metazoa; phylum Arthropoda; class Insecta; order Lepidoptera; family Geometridae; genus Horisme; species Horisme vitalbata. The sequence goes on from OX638093.1 coordinate 18,242,153, forward strand.
AACTTAAATTTTCATAAGTTGAGTCCATAACTCGCAATAGGAGCAGTCTTCGTATTTCACCAAAACGTCAGTGATCGGAGGCGTGAAACCGCGCTAGTTAGCGCAGGTCATTAGGCCGCTTCACGGAGCCACATGGCCGCATTGGCCCAATCGGCTCGAATTGAACCGAAGCAAATTATTTATTTAAATGGAAATTACCGTTTGCGACCTGACGCTTGGCCGCTCCTGGTGTGCATGTGCCCTTAATTTGACCGACATGTGGAAGGGACCCTCGGCTTTTTGTAGACATTTAAATTTTCATGGTTCATTGGAGTGCACAAGTTTTTGTATTAATTCTGATGTAGTGATCCACGCAGTTTGTAAGTGTTTTATGCAACGGCTTTATTTATTTTATTTTATTTAGATCCTCATATTTACCTTTGAGGTTCAATGAAAGGTCCACCATTGCAAAATCTGTAAAAAGTATTAATCACTGACAGTGTCGACCGTTAATCGGAACTTTTCCAAGAGACTTAAAATTTGAATAGTAAGGTTCCTTGCATATAGAAGGAGTGCACTAAAAAAGGATTAGCTGCAAATCTGCCCCTGAAGCAATGCAGTGAGCAGAAGGGAAAAAACTTCTACGCAAATGAAGTTGCGGTGCACTCACTATCAGTTTTCTTCCGCCGCGGTACTCGGATAAAAAGCATCCTATTTGTTAATCCAGGTCATAAGCTATGTGTAATCCAAGTTTCATACAAATCTGTTTAACCGTTACGGAGTTGAGTGTGAACAGTCAACACACAAACTTTCGCATTTATCGATATACAACTATAAAATATAAATAAAATACTCAAGTACATGGTTACGATTTTACAGTACGTTTATATTGGACATTGTCGAGCTCAGGACAGGGCGCAATGGTGCTCATTAGGGGCAATGGACTGCTATAGACCGATGATGATCATGATATTGGACGAACCTCTGCTCCCAGAATATTTTAGAATGATCGATGAATTATCTTTGAAAATATGATGAGAGCTCTAATATTCACGGGCAGTTTAGGCGTCAATAATGTGTTCAAGTGGATGAAATTGTGTGGTAATGTGTCGGACAAGCGCTGCGCCCACTCGCCGGAATTAGCCCGCGGGCCGCACTACAACACCGAAATATTATCCTACATTATACTCGAAATGTACGAGGTTATCAGAATACAGTTTTATGGAAAAAGAGAACTATGACGAAAAAATAGAGTTTAATGGTACTGACCGGAATGGTAAAAAGAGCAACTCTCTCAACGGATTGTACCTCAGAAGTCAGACTCAGCAAACGATTCGATCAATCCTAGTACCACCACTACATCAGCGTATATAAGTCCACTGCTAGATAAGCCTCCTTTAATAACGGGGGATATGCCCATAATCCCCACGCTGGGCGAGGGGGTTGGGGATCGCAGGGCACAGCTTCTCAAACCACCGACGCTGCTACCCGTCTAGGCCGTGATAGGATTTAGATGTGCCAATGTAGGCTGCGCTATCACACAATCAGCCAGCCGCTAGAGCCCCGTTCTTTATTTAGCAGGGTGGGGAGTTCTATCCCTACTTTTTTTTAAATATTTTATCATAATCAAAACAGTAAAGTTAGTCTTAACGGCAATCAACATAAATATCCTAAAAACATGATTGAAGCGCGTCAAGATTTGAATCCACCAATATTTTGCGTGATGGAATTTTGTCGAAAATTTTGAAATGACGGTCGACCTTCGTCGGGTCCAGATAATAGTTGCACCAATTTGGAAACCAGTTCTACTGCGATAAAAAACGAGCGGCCAACGAATGGAAACAAGGAACCCCCCTTCTCTGAGTCTTTGTTCTGCATCTTTGTTATAATCTGGTACCTTACTTTACTGAATGACAGCCTTTTTCATTAAAACGGGCCTCCAAACTTTTTTTTATAAAAATGGCAGAGACTTCCATACTTATTACCTACTCGCTATTTTAAATCGGTACTCAAACAGGCTTAAAACCAATAAATAAAAATTAAAAAAAAGAATTCCCATATCAAATAAAAATATGAAACAAAAAAAATTGGATCCTCGTTGTTTTGGACGACTTTATATAAATTCTACATAATATAAAAAATACAGGGCACTTTTAATTACAGTCCAACCACTTTGGCTAGTGACAACAAGAGTACTACATAGTAATGAGCGAATTGACTCCAGCAGCAGTCTTGACAGCCCTCAAGGTCGCGCTTGCATTGCAAATCCCTGTAATATGTTGCGTGTCTATACATCCACAATGCCTTTGGCTCCACCTCTCGTCTGACAGTTCCAAGAAAAAGTCGTTAAATTTACGTATTTTTGGTAGCAACATAATGCTAGTAATTTTCAATGAAATTATAATAATTAGCCCCATTTATACTATAGTAACAAACAAATAAAATGCTCGGAACACACCGCCCGAGGGCGTCAGTCAGTCAGCTTTTCCATTTCTTTGATTTATCTGTGTTTCAAGGAATTATGTGATGTTGGCAAGTTAATTGTATCAGTTTCTTTCTTATCAGAATGTTATATATATACATGATGACATGATAATATGTAGTATTATCATGTATATAGCTTTTTATCACGCCTGCGCGACTGCGGCGCGAACTGCGAACTTGATTTGCTAGTCAGTGTTGCCGTTTTAGCCACTTAGTGGCTGGATCTAGAGGATTTTCTACCGTTTTAGCCAAAAAATATTCAATTTTAGCCACCAAAAAGAATTTATCTGCTTCTAGCTACTTTTGGTATTTTTTAGATAATTACTGTTGGACCTTCTAAGTAGGTAACACTACCGTGGTCCGTCCTACGCGCCGCAGCTAAAAATCATCAAATTTTCATAAAGATTCATCATGATTCCTTAATCGATTATCATTTTTTTTTGGTTCCTTGTATGTTTCACACTAAAGACGAAACGAAACACTACCCTATTTTGGGAAAATACATCAGGTTAAGGTTTTTGTTCAAAGCGCACCATCCCATACTAAATAAACCCTCTTCATCTATAGTTGCACAGTCTAAAGACCTACTTATTTAGACCTAGACCTTTGGTATTTTCTGTCACTGTGTCTGTTAACTGGACGCGTGCGTCCCGCTCTGCCGACGTGGCCGTCCCGCGTTTTAAAAAAAAAATAACGTTTCAAAGTGTACCATACAGTTCCTACTGAATAAATGAATTTTGAGTTTGAGTTATGGTCGCGTAGGTGTGCAAAGCACCATAGTTAAAGTATCGGGACCGTCCGCCGCGCGGCAGACGCTCCCGCTTCGCAGTCGCTTTGGTCGCCCAGGTGTGCGCGAAGCATAAGCCATGACAGAGGCCATCGGGCGGCCTAAAGACTCCGACACTATAGTTGACATCTAGCTCATACGAAGAAGAAGAACGACAAAACTTGTTTTGAGAAAGCTCAATGATGCATGATCCTTTATCGTCAACCCTACACGGCAACTGCCGGTACTACGACATCACATCATCCCAGTATAGGGTTGTCATGTCAGTCTTTAAAGTATTTCTCCTCCCGACTTTATGTATCTGGTCCCCCTTTTGCATTGTGCGTGCGTTGAGTCGACGCCCGACGTCGCAGCGCATGTGTGGTTGTGGTTTTTACGTAAAACGACGCAGTGTCACCGCTCTGTCGACTTAACGCAACGGCAACGCACTCAAAAAGTGCGTGGTGATCAACCTACAATCATTTGAGATGCAAATGAAGGTCCGAGTGACAGTAAAATGTGATATTTCCAGCATAACCACAGAGACACATGTCGATACAATAGAACAGGCTGCAATTATGTACCCATTCCGACCGTTACGCTGCATTCAGCGACAAACAGTATTCAATGGATGTGGCCGCATAATTTCCTTCCACTTCTGTTTCACATTTTTTACATTAACTAATTGAACGGTGTAGAATATTAATTGCTGAGAAAATTACCGACGTTAAGCCCCCGGGGCCTAAACCACAAGACTCGGAGCACAGTGCACTCAACCCATAAAAAAAGAATAATTATGTACATATTACTAGGCACTCAAGTTTTACAAACACCATCAGTTTTTTATCCTACGTCACTAAATGCCTCTTTGTCTCATAACTAAAATAAGACAATATTATTTGCTTGTATACATAATCAAACAATTTCATCAAAGGCGTTCGAACACGTGCCAGTTTTCATCACGGAGCATAATGAAGGTCGCATAACATTGTAGGATCGCATGCCCGAGTTCAATATCAGATGTATCAAATGTAATACTTAATTGTGTGCCGATAATAGACATTATAACATTCCAACACTTATTGGGAACAATAGCAACAATTAGGTAATAAAACAAAAGACTGTAATTTTAGCGTCACGTAAAGAGTTTGTGCGGAACAATCGGTGAGATAGCGAGCGATTACAAGGCGCTGAGCGGTCCATCGTCACGTAGTGAAATGCCGAGCGCCGGTGAAGAACAAAGAGATACAGACAATTGAATGCACAACGCCACAAAAAGTCACATAATTCAATTTGCATCCCGCTAGCTAGATGAACATGTATAGTTGTGGAGAAGTGTGGGTACGGTTAAAAGCCGCAGGCAGTGGCGCGGTGAGAACCGCTTTCGCCACTTTTCAACACTTCTGCGAATCGATTAGATTGCTGTTTCATTCCATGATTTCGTACATTGGCTGGTGAATTACGTTGATTCTGTCACGATATGAAAATAGATTCATGATTTTGTTTTATATTATGTTACTGAGACACTTTACATACTCGATTTTCTCAACTTAAATTCAATTAATCTCTCACAAAAAACATGCCAACTATTATTATGGTTTTGTCGAGTCATACATTAGTATTTCAAAACGCTATCCCTATCGATATCAGTGACGACAAGCGCGAGAGTCTGCGAGGTGACTCGCTTTTATGATAATATGGGGCGATGGTATCGCAAGCTATCCATAGATACTGTTAAGTCTTCTGTGGCATAACACAATTGAATTAGCATAGAACAGTCGGCCGCGGCGGGCGGTCTCGCCACGCGACCACCAGCCAATACTGATTCTATTTCGAAAGCATCGCCGACCGAGATGCTAAGGCGTCTATTAGGTACACACATAGTTTGGTAATATTCCAATCACATTGATGTAAATAGTAGTAGAGATTTCTTCTAGGCAAGCGTGCTCCATCGTAGACTGCATCTTCGCTTAACATCAGGCCAGTTGTATTCAAACGCAAGCCTATCCAATATAAAATAAAAAATAATAAGATTGCCTATATGCTTAAATCTTTGGTTTGTATGTTACTTACTAGAAAATATAACATTCAGGTTAGTCAATCTTGAAAGTTTGAATGAATCAGAGACTTTTTTTATTTCACGGTTATATTTTACCTGATTATTTGAAAATTCTAAACACTAAAAATAGTCGTTGAATTGAAAACTTTGGCTTTATTCTAACGTTCACCACGTTAGAAAAAAAGGTTAGCCTTTAGCTTAAAAATACAATTTAATTGATTTAATTTATCATAAATAAGTGACCACCGATAGGTGCGATCTATTAATATAATACCATCCAGTTGCGGTATTAAACTAGAAGCATTTAGTGAATTGAGTGGAGTGACCGCAACGACCACAACATATTTTAGTACTTAGCCAGGTGCAGCAGTGCAAGCTATAAAGTACGATCTAGGTACATGCAACATGAGCTGAGGTAATGTCTTCTTCTATAGTATATATATTTTCTACACATAACCTAATATATCTATTTGGTGGTTCTGTCGAGGACAACAGACGACCAAAAGGTGTTGATTTGAATAGAAAAATATTTTCGAAGGAAGTCTCCAATTTTTTTCTGTTTCCCATTAGTTATATACTGTTGTTAGACAAATGCAGCGAAAGCAACGTTAAAATTCAAAGCTCTTTGTTTTAAAGGTGGAATCGAATTTAAAAATAAAATTGTCGAACTCTAAACAACAAAGTAGTTACATACGTAGGTACCAAATAGGTTGGATAGAAAAAAAAATTGCCAGATAGTGGAACAAAATAGGATTGCTATATCTAAATTATTAATGTGTAAAATAGATATTTGTGGCGCTTTTCGACACTAATATTATAAAAAGGAAAAATTTGTGTATGTGTATGTTTGTACCTAATGAATAAATTCAAAAACTACTGTGCCGATTTAAAATATTCTTTCACCAGTCGAAAGCTACTTTCACCTTGAGTAACATAAGCTATATTTATTGCTAGAAAAGATTAAGGATCCTTACTAAAACTTAAGTAACGTAACCCAAGGTGTAAAAAAGTGCCCTAACCCGTGCGATGCCGAGACGGGCGCTAGTTAGATTATAAAAGACAAACTATTGATAATCATTCAAATAGCCAAAAAGTTTTAAAACGCATCTGCTTCATTGATGTAAGAATATATTAATGGCCGTCAATACAAAAGTGGTTTTATTTTCGAGGCTATTTTGGTACTCTCCTGGTATTATTATACCTCTATGGTAGGAACCTACAAACAATAAATCAATAAAACGAAATTGTCAAAATGTTGAACAGACAAACTGGCAACATAACCAAAACCATCAGTGGCAGACGCGTAACCCTCAAGTGCCGTGGAGTATTCATGGAGACGGCTTCGAGAGAGGACTAGATGTATGGCTATAGGGAGCTAATGGCTTGCACTCTCTCTCTCACACAATAATTCAGCAAAACATTTTCAGAGAAACATTGACTTGAGAGAACTTGCTTTAAATTGTTTGGTGGTGTCGCTTACTTTTTGATACGAGGAAGTATACATATTTATAATACGAGTAAACGTATACATCAATCCGTATATATCCGTATATAGAGTTAGGCTTTTAGATAAGATAATTTTTATTTGACAGAACATACGAAAAATGTCTTTTGTATAAGTACGTTCCAGTCGGTAACGAATACTTAAATAAAATATGTAACACAGAACAATGAACTGTGCAAAAACCGACTTTCAGATGCATAGATTATATCCTAACTTTTATAAGAGAACTGTAGTGAGCGGACCGTGACTTGAAATCTTGAACTTAATCTAACTGAATTTCAGGAAAGTCATCAGGATCTGAAGAATGAAGAATGAAGATTCCTGAAGAGGAATCTTTCAAATTTCAAGTCTGTAGGCTGTGCGTTGATTGTCAGTCAGTCTGTCTGTGATACTGACTACTTTGATAAATACCTACAGATACACACATATTTTATTATTGAACACTCTTGATATGTTATTTGACAAGAGCAAGTGACCAAGCCATTGAGCCGTTTTATCACTAGCAACATTACACTTCAAATTAGCTCCCTAAGGCATCCGAATTCATAGCGCCCTCGCATCCCCACTGAGTGTGTTTAATGGCCACTACAAGATGCGTTTGTTTAAACTCCCTGAAATAAATTGCCATCGTAAAATTCCAGCAAAGAGATGTTAATTTGGTTTTTGTTAGGTGATAAAGTAAATCTCAAGTTAGAACTTCGATGCATTCATGGATTTTAATGGAATGTATAAAACTCCGATGACAGAGCTAGCTACTAGCATATACTTATACTTACGAAGAAAGAAAGTCTGAATAGTACATAAGTAGGTACTTTAAACACTCGGTGAAATAAATTGCAACCGGAAAATTTACACTTAAAAGCCGGATGCTTTAGCAAATAGTCGCAATTTCCGATTTATCTTGCGATGTCGTAATGCGACGCGTGCGATGGTGGTTAGCTAATGCAGGCAGATTTATGGTTTTCCATCAACTGTACGGCATTAGGATGACTCAAACAATTAAGTTCTTACTTTTATACTTGTAGGTATGTTGATTGATAATAGAATACAATTTTGACTATTCTGCTTAACTTCAAAATAAGGAGAAACACTATACTTACACAGATTTGGTCTGAGATTGCATACCCACTATTTATAGGTGAAGTTTAAAATGGGATATTTCGATTTTTTATTAATAACAACAGATAATGTACTTAAAAGTCCTAAAAACGACAGTCACTTCGTTATAAACAATCTATTGTTATGCAGATCTGGTAAATAATACGTAGTGAGGACATGAATGGCACTATCAGTGTCGCAGCACAACAGGGGAGCAGGACCACGCTGTGCCCTCGCCGGGGGCCGACCGTACCTGTCTGTACCTCTTTGAGTGTTAGAAAATAATTATTGGGTACACATCATAAAGGTCACATCTATCCAAAAAGGCATAATGGATTAAAAATGCTTCCAGACGTGTGCTCGGCAGCGCTTTGTATTTCAAAAAGCCTAACACATCGGATGTTGACATTAGAACAATGAACCCGCACCTTGCTTTTTTGTGCCCAGTAGAAGGCATTAATTAGTGGTGCATCTTCGAAAATAACCTTCTCCGTTGTCGGGCCATCAAGTATTGACAGGGCGCGATGACGGCGCGGCGACGAGCGACGGGCGGCGCCTGGGCCCATGACTTGCAGCCCGCCTTCATTATGAAGAGGCTCGGAGCACCACTCCACTAACAAGCCCGGCTAATGCAATGAGTTGCAAAATCCCTGACCATCTAATCAAAATCAATGTTAACAATTTTAACCTCTGCCCAATCTTCTGAAGACTCAAAATGTCTCAGCAGGAGGAGCTACACCAGAAGCCGGATAGAACGATTTCGATGACATTAATGACTCCCAAATCGGCCGATACTTTTAAATCTCAAGGGTTTTGTATTAGTTACCCTTGCGATGCCGACCTCCATTATCCGGGGGCGGTGACTACAAAGAGTCCCTTCGAGAGTAATCATTGTCGGTGATTGCAGCACCGATCTTTCACATGTAGCAGCAAAATCGTGCTTCGGTTTGTTTAGCGATCAATGAGACGAGAATTGATCTATTTTCAAGGCATTTTCTCAATCAGTATTGTACCTCTTAGGTAATTGAATCAAGCTTAAATAGCCTAATATAATATGGGTATATTATATTGTCAAAGAACTTAGCAAAGGTAGACATGTAAATAAAACTGTCATTTGGTTTATGCGACAGTTGCTTGATGATTATGATACTTGCGATAAAATTCTAAAGTATTATAGCTGCTAGAAACATAAATAATTTCTGTAGTCGGGTTTACTGCCGGTCGTTAAGCGGTGGAAGCAACGCCCGCATGGCATGTGGTACCTCAAATATCTACTTATTATATTTACACCATGTAGGTAGGTACTCGTCAACTCTATTTACTCATGCGTGGTAATATATCTTTTTAACGACTTCTCACATTTGGCCAGTCGGCGATAGTGACAGTAAAAAATGTGTTTTTAACTGTGTTAGATCATCTTTAAGGTTTTGCTTGTTTAATAACGGGCGATTATTTTGCAGATTAATGTTTAACGGTACCAGCAATTATTTTGTATCAAAAAATTCTAAAACGTATTGCATTGTATAATTTTATTTGTGATTGGTTCAAATGGGTAATTCAATTCAATATAAGATTTCTTAGGAAGTCAAATGTATTAGATCCTCTTCTTCTTTTTCGTATGAGCCAGTGGTCGAGTATACTAGATCAAAACCTTGTGACGCAAATAATATTATTAAATAAATAGATTAGTTCTACTACAAGATAATACTTCTACTAAATGTGGAAACAGATGTTTTGAAGAGTATTCAAGTATCTACAAAAAATTTAGAAGTAGGAGATTTCTTTGTGAAGGGCTCATGCGGGGAAGTACCATCATGCCTTTTTCTGCCGTGAAGTAACGTTGCTGTGTTTCGGTTTGAAGGGTTGTTTGTGGGTGCTGCTGAATTTAATTATTTTAATTTTAGCGCTTATTATATTATTACAAGACCATTATTATACTATACTTCAGGCAAAATAAATCATTTCATTATTTCATCATTTCATTTACAGTCACACGAGGCTCAACACCTTCATGCCTCAAGTTAATGGACGCAGATAACAGCAATACATTGTTATCAGTAATGGTTACCACTTAACATCAGGTGGGCTATTTGCTAGTTCCATCTTCAGGTATCATATGAAGCAAACGATTTTATAGCGAAATTAACATTGTTGTACCTAAAGGTTATCCCATCAAAAACATAAATGTGAAATGAGAGCCAAGTTCAATATTATGATAATTGCCTTAGTTGTTGACTTCAACGACGAAAGAAGTGAGATCTAAACGGGTGGTAAGTTCACTTGTCAGTGGTCCGAAATATATAGATACCTAGATCTGACACTACTACACTACTCCACTCGTTATATGTTTATGTATAGACCTTAAATCCACATAAAGACCGGCTGTCATCAATTTTGTTTGCTGTTTCTCACATTGCTTCTGCTGGATTATGCACAGGCTCTATAAGAAAATTTTCCTCATAGAATAAATTTGTTAAAAAATATAATAAAATATTAAAAATTAATTAGTTTCTGATTTATTGCTTTGTATTCAACCAACTACCTATCTGAAGTCAAAGGAGAATGCCGAGAACCCGTACCAATTGCGTCAAAACCAAACATAGGCCATAAAATTTATTATATTTTATTGATGACATTAACATTTTCTTTAGTTTTACACACCGACGGAATTAATAATCAAGTAAAAAATTTTTTTGTTGAGTAAGCAAGAACTAATGATCACGTTACTATGGCAACAAACATTGATGTAAAGTATAAAGTATAAACTATGGTAATAACCCTCATTTTAAATTATTTTGACAGTAGAATCGACTAAAAACTTATTGGAGATTTTTTTGACGCATTCACTTTAGTCTTGGTACCGAGCGCCATACATCAGTCGGCATTCTCCATTGAACTTTCTAGGTCATTTGGAACTGGAAGTGTGTTTATGAAATTTGGAGCACATATTTGTCTTGCAAGTTTGACATGTTTATGTGAAGTAGCTTTTGAGTTAAGAGGTGGTCAAAAGGGTTCCAAATGTTTCGTGTAACACACGGTGCTGTTTGCCAGTTCTGTTAGCTTGAACTTGGCTTGACACGCTCCCGCGTGTCTAGATTACATAAAGTAGGTAGCTACATATATTTTTCTCAAATAATGGTTCTCATCGAAAACCACAAACATAACTTCATATGAAATCACAGAATACTAATCTAAAATATTTATGTAGAGTTAACAACTCAACGTTTAACAGCCAACAATTTAGTTTGCCGTTATAACATAAAAATAACATAACAAGTAACTAGTAATATTAAAAGGTCATTTGTGGTTGCGACAGGAAACAGTGCAGTTGGCTTGTGGTCGAGCCGTTTTTGCGAGCTGCGATAATTGGTGTACTATTTTTAATAAACCATAATGGATGATAGAGCGACTGCAGTGTCATATCTACGGTGTTGTTGGTCTATGGTAATGTTGGTGACACTTCAAATAAATAGTAATCATATTTATGGGTGTAATAATAAGCTACCTCACTCGTGGTGTACTCAGCTTTATAATTATAACAAACGGGGCTGTGGCGGTCAGCTGATTGCGGCATAGCGCAGCCTGACACCGGCACAGCTAAATCCCCTGACCACCAATGGGCAGCAGCGTCGGGCCGGTGCGAGAAGCTGTGCCCTGCTATCCCCAACCCGCATTGCCCAGAGTGGGGATTATGGGCACATCCCCCTTCTGGGGGAAGAATAAAGATAATAAGAAGAAATATAATAGAATTATCTTTAATAATAAGAATATTATAGGAGGCATAAGTGAAGAAATGGAATGATATAGGCTGATGTTGTTGTTGTGGTTACATTAAATATTGTATGTGAACGGATCTCGTACAATCAAGTTTTTACCCGACTACGATAAGGCCAAAAAAAGGGTTGTTTTTTGACGATCTGTGTGGCGCAGTGGGCGAAGTCTCGCCTGAGAGGCAGAAAGGCGGGTTCGATTCCCAGCGCAAGACAAATGTTCGTATGATTTGCAAAGATTTGTCTCGGATCTGGGTGTCTCACGTCGTCTCAGTACACATAAGTACTACATAACATGCATGTATTTACAAAAAAAAATAGTTTATCATTACCTAACGAAAGCTCTGCTTAGTTTGGGGCTGGATAATATGTATGTATATGATAGTATACCAAATTTATATATTTTTTTAAATAAACAAAATTAACTATTTATAAAAGCTTGTTTTTTGTATAAAAATTAAAAATGTAATGTGAATGTTATAATTAATAAATTTTCATTTAATAAAATCTAATAATATTTTTTATATGAACTAACATGTCTACATTTTTATCATAAGATATATGTATAATAAGTACCTACCACTCCCACTCCAGCCTATATCAGTCCACTGCTGGACATAGGCCTCCCCTAATAAAAGGGGATATGCCCATAATCCCCACGCTGGGCATGCGGATTGGGGATCGCAGGGCACAGTTTCTCGCACCACCGACGCTGCTGCCCGTCGGTGGCCAGGGGATTTACCCGTGCCGATGTAGGCTGTGCTATGCCGCAATCAGCCGGCCGCCAGAGCCCCGTTCGTTGTTTAGCAGGGTGCACCACGGGCAGGTGGGGTTGGCTTGGGTTCCGAAGATAGGGGTTGGAACCCCGTACACCCAAATAAGTACCTAAATTAGTTTTATTATTATAAAAGCTTACCAATTAACTTTAGAATTGATTTTGAATGAGAAAAGTATTAAGCCTCAAGGACTTTTTGGTTTGACAAATTACTTAGCCAATTTCGCAGTAAATAACCGCATCGCTAAAATACAACGCGAAATACACACAATCCAAAACAATTACCCCAGACGGCAAGATACTACGTAAATAGTTCCTCTGACAGATTTGTAGTTCATTAGCGGGTTTCAAAATGCGCAAACTTATTCTGAGACACCTTATATGTTATATCACCATGACAACCAAACATATTCTGAGACACCTTTTATGTAATATAAGGTGTCTCAGAATATGTTAAGAAAATATATAATATGTGTAAGAAATCGGAGTGATCTAGGAAAAAAATTATATAACAATAGGAATTACCTAATTTGTTCGTGTTTCAGCAGTCCTTAATTAAAAACTAACAAACAGATTACAGCAGTTAGGTTTGTTATAAAAGATTTTTTGGAAAGAAAATAAATGTATGCAGAAAGCAATAGAACTTTGGCCGATTACAAAGCTTTTTCACTTTATTTCATTTCATTTCCTGTCTATAAACCTACCTACTGCATATTAAACTCGCAAAACTAGTTTGCACTCTATGTTCAGCAGTGGACTTCTAAGGTTCTTCAATAGGCTGTTGATAATGATGTCTAGTTTCAACCCATTATCATTAGGCCATCCACCCCTCGCGTGTGATTAAAGGTTGGTGTTCATCGACTGACTTATCCGAGTCAATTTTATTATTAAGTAGCTGTTTCCTTGGCTCTTCGCTTGGCGCCCGAGTCTTTCTTCTATTTGTTTTATTAGCGAGTGTGCCACTTAAAAGGAACAGCTAGGTTAGTTATTCATCCCTTACATATTATAAAAAAATCACACATATTTAAAAATATTTTTTTTAAACATTACAATTGTCGCGCATTATCCTAACGCCTATATCCTATATTATTCATATAGAACTACATTTTTGCACGTGTTTGCAAATTTTCCACTCGATCCGCTTAGCATTTTTGGCACGAACGAAGAATAAATACTTCACATGGTCACATTTCAATTAGGTACAAAATATCACCTTTAGGTGGGAACAAGGTGAGTTTGAATTCGTTATGTTATCCCGAAAAGGTGAGATTTGGACCATGGTTGACTAGTTACGAAAAATTAAAGCAGAGCTACAATTATAGTATTACTAAGTCAAGGATAAAGTTTGATAAAATCAGATGTTTTAGGGCTGCCTATCAAGTTTTTGAGTTAATTTATGGCGTAACTTGACAGGTTTTCAATAAAAAACTAAAAAATTCAAAAAGTTTTTGAACAAATGCTGTTGACCTTCGGGAGTGGATTTAACCATTTTCCGGATAACATTCGAATTCAAACTCAATGTGTATCTAAAGTAAATGTATTATAATTATGTATATAAAGTATAAAATTAAAATAGTATTATGTATGTAAAGTATTTATTAGAAACAGGAACAAATTACTCTTACAGAAACAGTGGAAACGTTCGCTCTGCAAAAGTTGAAAAAATTGTGTAGTCTCAGCCTCCATCAAAAACAAACAAGATCTACGGTTCTAATGTAAACCAAGGCTAAAAGTATATAAGTAGGATTTATGCTGCACATTAAAATATACTAAAAGTATATTACTAGGATTTATGCTGCACAATAAAATATACTAAAAGTATATTAGTAGGATTTATTTTAGATAAAATAAATATAATAAAATACACAAATTAACTGTAACAAAACAAACATTTTATGTGTAACAAAATTTGTAATAATCACAATGGCGACTCAAAAATGCGTTCACGCATGTATTTCACGCTTTCTATGTAAATGTGGTCTAAGAGTAAAATAAGACATCTTTTCGACAAGTAATGTACGACTAACATCGTTAAATTTGTCGTCGAGCAGACGCAGCGTTGATTGATGTTCGCCTAAATAGCTGAAACTTATATGAAACTAGCTTCTCCCAGCGGCTTCGCATGCGTCGTACCCGGATAAAAAATCCAGATCATAAACTATGTATATTCCAAGTTTCATCCATATCCGTTTAACGTTATGGTTACGTTCCTACTCAACAGTGGGAACAAACATACTCACACATATTTTTCCTGTTTTAAAAATATTTTACAAATCTTAGGAAAGCTTTGACAATTTTGTATTTGCTTAAGATAACATGCATGATACATGCATGAAATGCTACTACGGGTACTGTACGGCATTTAATCAAATCGAACGAGCCGTTTTCAAGCTTTTGCGAGACATACGCATGGCAATTGATTTTTTATATACCTACTCAACCTTCGAATGGTGGTTAGGTAGGTATTTATAATAATATGTTTGGTTGTCAAGGAATCCGCAAAAATCATCTCAGTGAAAGTCAACTCAAGGTACTCGCTACGTACTAAAGCATTCCTCAAGAAAAAACATCAATGGAACCACTTCTTTGTATGAGCTAGTGGCCAACTCTAAAGTCGGAGTTTTTAGACCTCCGAAAGGCCTCCGACATAGCTTAGCGACTGGTGCCTTCCGAAGCACGGAAGCGATCCGACATAAATAACACTAAACAATTACCTATCCAAGTAGTTATCGGACGTCGTGTTGTATAACCTATCTGCTAAGAAAATCGAAGTAAGCTACGCCACGAGCGCTTTACTTGGTGGCAACTAAGAACGTAAGAGTAATCACTGAAAATATGGTAGGTACTTAGGCAATCTAGAATACACTTAAGTCTGATACAAAAAAAAAATCTAATTATATTTCTATTTGGAAAAGTATCTAAAAGCTCCTTTAGTCTTTATAATTAACCAAATTAAAAAAATGAAAATCTACTGTAGGATATCTATGTAGGTCTTCCATAATCTGTATCTAAGTAGGTCCAATTAGCCCGTAGCTATATTAGTAAATCTACTTAATCATCTATTCTAAGTCCTTAGTCAAAGTGAAAACAGAGATAATGAAGATCTTTTGTCTTATTAATCTGTTAATAATTTACGAAGTGTCTTCGTCTTCGAGAATGCCGAGCGGCTTTCCGTTGCGTTTGCGCAGTAAATAACAGTAAGACAGCTTCATTTAAATACCTTTTGTCAATGAACGGGTTAAGATAAAAAAGAATTATGACATGTCGCTACTGTTCGGTTTTTGTTGCAATTAGATCATGTGTGGAGCATTTTAATTGGAAGACTGAGATATTTTTAGTTTGGTTTGAATAGAAGCGTTTATTTTAAGCTTTTATGGCTTTACTTATAAAAATTTGTGACAAGATAAACGATGCTTAGACTATTGACATCTCTTACCATTTGATAATAACAAACAGTGACAGGGCTAGCTTTAAGCAATAGTTATATGGATGATTTTGAGTAGCGTTTATATGTATGACGAATGATGTATAAATTATTTGACTTTAAGTAGATACGCACTTTGAAAAACATCCTGCTGTTCAACTAGAACAAATTGTTTAAAAAGACAATGGCTTGGAGTACGTCGAGCAGTACTTGCTACTAATATTATAAATGCGAAATGTATGTTTCTCTTAAAAATTCTTCTCCGTAAAATTTGTGTTGTATGTGTGTGTGTGAAGGGATTTTGAAGAAAATTGGTATACTTCATAATTTGTGACATGGATGAACACATATGGTCAACTTTTATCCGGGTACCATGCGAGCAAAGCCACGGGTGGAAACTAGTACATAACAAATACCTAATAAGTATTTTATTTATTATGTGACAAGGTTTCTGGACCAAGGTAAAGTAACTCCAAAGGTCAAGTTACCTAGTTGAAAAATGGCATTGGTTTATTGAAGCAAATACTCGTAAATCTGTCATCACATCACAGATTTCTTGATTCGTTCACCTTAACCAAAAACCTTTTTCATCAATAATACTTAACACTTAAGTGGCTCCAACGGTTCCAAACCATAAAATTGCTAATCCATCGTGTAAACCTTGAACACAAAAGACTTTGCTATCAAAAGTGACAGATCTCGAGAGCCCATTGTTAAGGGCTAATGTCATTTCTAGGTGACAGTGACATTATGCCGTACGTATTATTCTGGAGATTTGTCCATTTTGTACATATAGAGGTAGAATAATAAATACTTGTGCTTTGAAAACTAACTGAGATAGGTATGATTATAGTAATATTACGATTATATTGAGATATTATGACGGTTTGAAAAAGGCTGCTGGTAGAAGTTGGATGCGTCGAGCTGAGGACAGGGCGCAATGGTGCTGATTAAGGGAGGCTCTTGTCCAGCAGTAGATGATGCTGATGATTGAGATTTGCTAAGCTGATAATGTTGAGGAAGACATAAAAGAGATATGAGATTTTCGAGATACACAGATTTTCGTCAAATAAAAAAAAAATTGCGCCAGTGACGGCATAAGACCGTGTGATGGCAATAACTTCGGGAGGTCTATATCTTGCAGTCGATAAATTCTGGCTGTGGATGATTATGATAATGATTATAACAGGTACTAATTAGACTTTTAAGTTTGACATGCATTACTTTCTTCAAGTGGCAATGAATAATGCTTATATTTCAATTAAATTACCTTATTCGCCATTTGGTTTAGGCATTCTCCAGTTATTATAAGGTAGGTAATTGTTAGATAAGGTAGATCACCGAACCACCTGAACCTAGTAACCACCTAGACAGCGGTACCTGTCGCGGCTGCTTTCAAGATGACAAAAAAACAGTGGAGCATGTAAAAGTAGGTATATATGTTGATGGTTTGTCAGCACTTTTTTAGGGTGACGTTACCGAACCGGTCAAACGAACCTAATGGCTAAACCACGTAGGTACTAATTTTTGTCAGTTGTCATATAAACTGTCTGCAAGCCGTATTAACTTTTCAATTAGCTATTTAGGTTCAATTTATTTTTCACTAGCTGGGGTATTTGGCTTTGCTCAATGAGTTAATATGAGAAGGCTTCGAATGATCCACAAAGTTCTACACGTTCTGAAAATTTCACAACATTTCAGAATACTCCAAGAGTGTTTCAGAACGTTGTAGAATTTTTTAAATTCTCTCGACTGTAATAGAAATTTCTAAAGAGCGAAAGCCTTTTAAGTAAAAACGGGAACCTTCCTCATGGATAGAGATAGAGTGCTACCACACCATATTGTCCCCTTGATCGTACCGGGACTCGTTTGTGAATTTTAGCGGCACGCATTTAGTACACTTACTTTTATACTTAATAGGAATTAAGTGCTAATCCCAGGTGAACATGGAGGGTTGTGATATTTCACAACCCAGCATCGACAGTTTCAGTTACTAAGTACATTTAAAAAAGTTTAAATTATGCGTTCTATTTTCAAACTCATATAGTAGATAGTGGTAACTGACATTTGAACTGATAGTGCTAACTAAAAATCGTGTCTAAGAGTTCCAAAGACCTGATATTACGCCGGTGTTATTCTAAAGATTTTACGATTCTCAATTATTCGGTGCAATGACAAAGCACGGCACCTAATCCCCACAACAGCCATTTAGTGCCATTACAAATAAAAGTTTGTCGGCCGCCACAATAGCCATTGACGGGGCTTCACGCTGGGCCCGCTGTGAATGGACGAGCGCTAAAAAAATCTATTAGACACGCATAATAGTTGGACGCACTCGGGAGATGAAAGTTCCTGATATAGAGTATAGGCTTATCTCGAGTGTGGTTAGGATTAACTTTTTTGTATACAATCATAAATCTTTAGACATTTTTTTACGTTTACCTAATAGGCTGGCCTTTACTGCCTAACCTATAGCTCAAACAGTTGATAATAGCTCGGTCTTCTGGGCTGCAGGTCACGTTCATTCAGGACAAATATTTGTTCGATGAACATGGATGTTTAATATGTCTGACTATGATAAGAGTATCTTTGTATGTTTAGCAGTCTCCGGTACAATACAGGCCCTGATTAGTTTGC
Organism: Horisme vitalbata; assembly: GCA_951804965.1. NCBI lineage: Eukaryota > Metazoa > Arthropoda > Insecta > Lepidoptera > Geometridae > Horisme > Horisme vitalbata. Next base: position 18,260,649 of record OX638093.1, read on the forward strand.
GATCAATTGACTGTGTGTGAGATTTCTTTTTTTATTTATATTGTGATGGAAAACCCCAACTGTACACACTGATCATAGTATCTAAATAGTAATTCTAATAGTATTAGGTATTTAGTCTTGCGTTTGACCACTTCTCGCTTTATAGTAATCGAAGATGCAATCTATGATGGAGCACGCTTGCCTAAATTAAACCCGTTATTACTTAGAAAACATTATTTTAAATTTAAAAAAAATACAACAGTTTTAATAGCTAAGCAAAATATCTAAATTCCACTAAGTCATACAATAGGCGCCACATTGTTCTAAAAGCTCAAAGCTCAATAAAGTCAATTCGTCAATTCTGATATCAAAGGAAATACGTATATCCGAAAAGATCAATGGGCTTCGAATTTGTTGTCGATGACAAATGTTTGATAGCTGGAAGAAACAATGGGAAGAGAAAATATTTAGGATAAATATTTCCAGAACATACCTCTTCAATCACTATATATCATCTATTTTATATTAGTTTTACAAAAATTCAAGAGAATCAATGATTAAAGTGCTTGGCATTGTTGTTCGCGTAGTTAAGCAAAGTTTAGCAAGGCTATTTTAATCATCGTATTTTCTGTAATCATCATAGGTAACCATCATCAACATCAGCCTATAGCAGTCCACTGCTGGACATGGGCCTCTCCTAATGAGCTCCATATATATTTTCTGTAATATTAGGCAAAAGTACTACTTGGTATTAAATAAATAATTTTATTTAAGTCGTAAGGCCTACTGTTTATGCTGTATACCTAAGTATGTGTGGATTAGGGTACACAATTTATCTATCTTAAACTAAATCTTTTTGTTTTGTGTCAATATAGACCTACCTAGTTAATAAATGAGCACACTTATGCTTAGATTGTTTAAGCTTATAACAGTACATAAGTACACTAAGTCTATTTAAATCTCATTTAAGTGAACATGTATGTTCTTTTGAGAATAAATAATCTTTAAACCGAAAAATTTGTGAGAAATGTGAATATTTGTCCTCCCTTCACGCCGAAATTACTAAACGTTTCAGAGCTTAAATTTTGCAAATAAATAGTTCTAGTCTAATATATAAGTTGGGCCTGGGCGTTATATACGTTACTTTTTATTTATTTATTTGGAAAATAAACAGAACAATGAAACTTAAACAGTAAAATAATTATAGGAACGATTATAATCCAACAAAGTTTTCACTAGGTATTAAGTAAAGCATAACAAGAAGAAAATGTGAAAAGTTATGTAACAAGGTCCTATGTAAATTAATAACAAAAGTAATTATATAAACTAATACCCGGGACCACGCGAGTGAAGCCGCGGGTAGAAGTTAGTACCGTCAATATATTATGCAAGCCTCTAATAAAAAAATATAAAAAAAATATTAAAATTATTTAACAGGCGTTAAATCTTTTTACTTAATAACAAACCTTATCAAGGGTTATTTAACTATGTTCAACAACAACTACCAGGTGGTTAAACAGGGATTTTAAATGCTTAATAACATATAAATAGATTAATATATAAGTAGAGTTGTGTTATGTGAGCCCATGACTATACTACTTAGTTAATTTTTTTTTTGTAAATACTCAGACCTAGAAAAATATTTACAGAACATACAAACATTTGTCTCGCAGCGGGAATTGAACCCGCAACCTTCTGCGACATCTTACACGTTGGTTAGCTGATGTAACGTAGGCACGTTCGTAGCCCGGTTTATGTCCGTACACCCCGAGTGCACGGACAAAATCGTCAATGTCAATGTCTTTATATATTTATTTCTAAATGAAACTTTGGACGAACAACTTTGTAAATTCTTTAATAAAAATCTGATTTATTTTATTTTATTATCGATTATGTTTTTTTTTTAATTATTTAACAATGTTGTACCTAGTTGTTTAAATTTTATTTACAAATAAAAATTTTATTTGTTTTTAAAATTTTATTTTATTCGTGTTTTATTTTTTCACATTACAAAACACGTTTATTTAAATTTTAAAATGACTATACAAATGCACAGAACATGTTTTTTTTTTAAGGAGTGGTTTATTAGATACATTTATTTATAACCCAAAAAAAATTGGTTAAGTACCACCAACTGATTGGTAAATAAATATAAATAGGATAATAAAGGATTAATCGTAATATAATAACGATTGTGTTAGTCACATTGTTCACAATTTTAAAAAGCACTTATTGACACTGTAAAACAGCTGATTTGATTTGCCGAAGTGACGGCGAGCATCATACTAAGTTAACCGATGCCTATTTATTTAAAGATTTTGTTTGATCTAGTCGTGTTACTTTCAAATGTATTTCTTTATATTTTTGATAACCTTAAAGATGCAGAATTATCAATGCATATAAATAATTAATACTTGTTTATTTTTAAGATCAAAAGGTAAACAAACAATAAAATAAACTCACAATAGTCTTATTCGGGTTCGCCGGCATCGGCGCGTACATATCGGTGATCATCACAAACACTCACAATACTGTCCAAGTCCATAAAAAACAAAAACAATGTTTATTTGTTGTATGTCACAGAGAGCGCGCGGCGGGTGCACATCACTGACGTTTGACGCGAGCGGGGCAGACGCGCACTCAAGACGCAGGCACCAGCAGAGCGGGGCAGCGGTACTAGTGGGCGGGGCTTTCCAATCCCGGCCTCTTACCGCGCCCCGCCCACGCCGCCCCGCCCGCAAGGTCGCGGGGCGGGTGTATTGATCGCACGCGTACGAAGACTCCATTTTATTTCGGCTGGTCTGATTTGCATAAACTTTTTTGTTTCAAATTACCTTCTGATGTCTTGACTGTTTTGGGACGCTGTCGCATTATTGATCGGTTTATTTATCTGATTGTTGAATGATGATTATAGTTGGTTTCTAATGGAGTACAATTTATGGAGACATTCTTGTCACTGTTTTCAGGTTTTAAGAGACGCATATTTTTAAGTTATTATTAGTTTAGTTACGATCGATGTGAAATTTCATTTTTATATTATGTTATTTTTTATAAGGTTATAACATTAAAACATCATTCAATTCAATTAAAAAAAATCGGCTTTATTTATAGAACTCAATATCGATATCAGTTTAATGTAAGAATATTATGAATGGTGTTATGTATAGCGAACTACGAATTTAAGAATAATTTGTAACTTACATCATAGAATAAGAGAACCAACCTAGGTAGGTATAGGTACCTACTAAAATTTAAATGTGTTTAGAAATAACAACATATAAGACTTCCCATGGCTATATTTGGTTGTTAAAGTGACAAAAGCAATGCCATTAACACATTCCGTTACCCCAACTCGTTTCCTCGCCCCGACAACAAGGTGCCAGAGATAATGAAATATAATACCACACACCAAAAAACATCATAAACACGGCCTAATAATTCCCAATGGGACATAAAAAGCTCGATAAAGGTAGAAAAGTTTGCGTTATAAAAAATATGATTGCGCCCTTCCGCACCCCAAGTTCCTTCAGACTGCTAAACATTCTCTGAGCAACGTCGTCGCTTTAAGAATAGCTTAAGCGGCTAATAGTTTTATGACACGCATAACACGAAAAACGTTTCACGTAGGAAAATCAGAATTGTGAACCCTATTTCAGCGCTCCAAGGTGCAAGGTCGAACCTGGTAAGGACCGGAAATGACAGTCGCGGGGCATTATAGCGACATTAGACAGGGGGTGCCATCGGGCTCTAAAATAGTGAAAACGTAGCGAGGTGAGGGGGAGACGGGACTGGGCGTGTCCGGGATAACGAAATAAAAATGCTCGGGGCCTCATGGCCGTGGCCGTGCGAACTCCGCTAACGCAATAAACATTTTAATTTGAACACGAAACTCACGCTGAGATGCAAAATTACGGTATGAGGGCGGCGTGTGCGAAAGAAATCAAATTACTGGAAAATTTCATGACAGGCAATATTTTTGGGATCCGCCTACCGGCAGACTGTTTCAGTTCTAGGTTGGTATATTACCTACATAGGAGTAATATATACCTCGGGCAGATATTGCAGTTGGGAAGAAACAACTTCGAGAAGGAGGCCAAGAGAAGGATTCAGCTGGGTTGGGCAGCATTTGGAAAACGACATAGAACTAAAGATATCGACATAGCTCAGAGAATTAGCAAGCTGAAGGGGCAGTGGGCTGGCCATATCTGCCGAAGAACCGATAACTGTTGGGGTAAACGAGTTCTTGAGTGGAGACCGCGGCTCTCCGCGCCCTCCGGCCAGGTGGGGTGACGATCTGCGAAAGGCTGCTGGTAGAAGCTGGATGCGTCGAGCACAGGACAGGGCGCAATGGCGCTCATTAGGGGAGGCCTATGTCCAGCAGTGGACTGCTATAGGCTGATGATGATGATGATGATGAGTAATATATACATAAAGTACCTAATCAAATGCCCGCATTGAACCTGTTTCTCATGTCAATCATTGTTTCTGATACTCATGGCACACGACACCCCCCCGGCCAGGTGGTGGATCTGCAAAAGGCTGGTGGTACAAGCTAGATGCATTGCGAGCTGAAGACAGTGTGCAATGGTGCTTATTAGGGGAGGCCTATGTCCAGCAGTGGAATGCTATAAATTGATATTTTATGGAATATTATAAAATGATGATGATAATAATGGGCACAGGAAGAAAACCTAGTTTGGGGTATATTATATATGTAATTATGTGTGTTTAATAAATTTAAGTATAGAAACAATAATTTCAGACACAATAGAACATTTTTTCTTGTCTCAATATTGTGTTTTATCATTCAAATGGTAAACCGCCTTTTATATACCTTTATACATAGATTTTACACAAGCCATTTTGTAACATAACATTGATGAAAACATATATTTTTCAGTTTCAATTTCTATTTTAAACATGAAATTGACTGTAATTGTGTGAATAGCATTGGAAAATCAATTCAAATCAAATTTCTCATCGAATTGTTTGAACTGCATTCAGTGGCATGCGACCAATCGTCTTTTGAATAGGTAACTAACTACATAGTTATTATAAGTTGCTTAAACTGTTTATGAACATAAATAGGTGATACTATCATTCGTTAACAAATCATTCTAGTTGAAATAACTGTCGAATGTCTATGGAGCCCAAGCCAACTAGCGCTACTTTTTACTTCTCTTTTGTAATTAGTTTATCTACGTACAATATTTTCAAAGTTAAAGGTAGGTTGGAGTCTGAAAAATATATTAAAACGGCTTACAAAAATTTCGTAGAAATAAATTAAAATATTAATTTCCAAATAGGCGTACAACGTCTACGAATTCGCTACGATTTTTTAATTTTCTCTAAGAAAAGACATCAACGCGCATGCGTTGATACGCACTTTCTTGGTTAAATACCCTCGAGAGCAATGAATCCGGGTCACTCAAAGAATCCAAAAAATCTCGGAAAGTAAGAATGCTAGGTTAATGCAATAAATTGTATTTAATAGACAATTTAATACTTCTTAAATGAAAGTATTAAAACTTCTTAGTTATTGTAAAGTTATATCATAAAAAAATCAAATTTGAAAAGGGAACACTGTCGAAGATGGAACTACGAAATTACAGGATTTGTTTTTGCTTTTGTTTGTAATCTGTCATTTATGTTGGTACATAAACCAGGTTGATAGTGCTCAATATTCATTATTCAAGCTGAAATCATGTCGCTTACACTTGAAGAATGCACCAGAATACTTACATTGGTGGAAACCGGCCGGAGTCAGCGCGATACAGCCAGGACTGTCGGTGTGTCGCTGTCAACAGTACAAAGAGTTCTCCGACGTTACGAAGAAACTGGTTCTAACCTACGCAGACCAGGAACGGGCAGAACTAGGTGTACCACAGCACGAGAAGACCGATACTTGGTGAACACCATGCTTCGAAATCGCTTTCTCACAGGAACTGAACTCACAAATCAGTTTCGACGCCTCGGAGGAAGTAACCCAAGTGCATGGACAGTAAGACGTCGGCTTGCTGAATCTAACTTAAAACCCCTTAGACCTGCAAACGGCCCTAAACTGGAGCGTGGCCATCGTATTTTAAGACTAAGATATGCCCAGAACCACGTAAATTGGAGTATTGAAGATTGGTCGAAAGTTATGTTCTCCGACGAATCAAAATTTATGCTCTACAAGCACGATGGAAGACACAGAGTGTATAGAAGACCAGGGGAAAGATTCAAGCAAGCATGCATCGAAGAAAAAGTAGCCTACGGTGGTGGGTCTGTACTTGTGTGGGCCGGAATTTCCTCTGAAAGTCGCACAGAGCTGGTGATCATAGAAAACGGCTCTTTAACTAGCGTAAGATATGTGGAAGAAATCCTCAACGAACACGTTGGTCCATTTATGGTCAATTTGGGTGAGGATGCTATATTTATGCATGACAATGCCCGACCTCATACAGGTAGGATTGTGAATGACTACCTTCAAGAGATGAACATTACTTGTATGGAGTGGCCAGCGTGCAGCCCGGATATCAACCCGATCGAGCATGCTTGGGACGAGCTAGGGAGATGCGTAAAACAACGAAACCCTCCCCCAATCACGCTTCCTGAGCTCAAAATTGCTCTCACAGAGGAATGGGAGAATATTCCCCAAAATCGTATAAGGAACTTGGTGTACAGCATGCCAAACCGCGTAAACGCAGTAATGGAAGCACGAGGAGGTAATACGAAGTATTGAAATTCAAGAAAATCGTCATAAAGTTCAAAAATTTCATGTTTCCTATTTTTGTTTTAAGGAGAGATCAGCAGTTTTTTTTCTTTATGTAATTTTGTGTAAATAAAATGTATGGCGACTCATATTTTTTTAACTTTCATTTAAGGAGTATTAAATTGTCTATTAAATACAATTTATTGCATTAACCTAGCATTCTTACTTTCCGAGATTTTTTGGATTCTTTGAGTGACCCGGATTCATTGCTCTCGAGTGTAGATTTTATCTAAGATAAGTGTTAAGACGCCCTCCGGCCAGGTGGAGTGACGATTTGCGAAAGGCTGCTGGTAGAAGCTGGATGCGTCGAGCTCAGAACAGGGTGCAATGGCGCTCATTAGGGGAGGCCTATGTCCAGCAGTGGACTGCTATAGGCTGATGATAATGATGATGAAGTGTTAAATTTCGTAAGAGCAGCATAGAAGAAGTTTGAATTCGTATGTTATAGAGGTAAATCTTTATTCCTATAAGATCAATCACATTTATTCGAAGTCTTTTCAAATTTTGTAGTTTTTCATTGAAGAACAGAAAGAAAAGTTTCACATTAATTTACTGAATAATTTTTGAATTAAAAAAATTTAACTTGTGAGGCAGCCTGATTTAATAAAATCTTGTCCTTGACTTAATAAAGAAAATAGTAGCTCTGCCAAAATTTTAAGGTTGATCACACACAGCACAAAGTTAATTTCAAAGTTTTTAGAGAAAAGTTTAGAATCACGAACATTTAACTGAGGTTCTCACAATACGTTGACAACCATGTTCCAAATCACCCCCTTTCGGGATGGATAACATACGAATTCGAATTATCCTTGTATACAGTTAGACTATTTATTTCGATACCATTCCCATTTTACCGTTCGATTCCCAACACTCAGATAACCATACAATACGACATATCTTTCTATCTATCTATGTATTATAAATAGCAATACATTTTAAAATTTTCTGTAATCAATCAATGAAGAATTATTGGCAGGTGCAAAATCTACAACAAACCTGTACCAAACTTATTGAATTTTATGGAATCACCTGACCGCATTTCTGTTTGTTTATATTATATAAATATGTATCTGAAATCTGGTTGGTTAAGTAAATTTTATATGTATCGTACAAAATTTTGTTTTCACTAATAATAATTCTTTTGAAAATTTAAAAAACAGTTTGGTTGGCTAAAATAACGTTGGTCAAAATTAGGCGATTATACCTAATGGTATCATCATCAGATCACATTAATATTATAAATGCGACAGTTTGTGTGTTTGTGTATGTGTTTGTATGTTTGTGCTACTCAACCCCATTCTATGGGCACAATTTGTGTGTTTATGTGTGTGTTAGTATGTTTGTTCCCACTCAACTCTGTAACGGCTAACCTAATTTGGCTGAAACTGGGAGTACTTAAATTTCTTGCTAAGCATATGTAGTGAAATTTCAAAATATTGTTAGGATTTTGCACAATTTAAGTTGATTGGCGATAAATGATAGTCTATTCGAGTGACTTCGCCGTAAACTACCCAAATATAAGAAGGTAATTGAAAGAAAGAAAGAAAGAAGGAAAATAATTTATTTGCGACGCTAGACTTACTTAAACTTACATTACACAGTAATAAAATGAAATTAAAATTACCGTAAGCCCGGACGCCACAAAAGGGAGTCTGACTCAGCATGAGCTGGCTGACTAGCAGGCTAGCAACCAACGCTGGTCTTCCGCCAGAGCAAGACGTTAATGTTACGGACAGTCTACCCACATTTTTTGACGAACTCTGTGGCGCAGTGGTCGAAGGGCTGCCCGAGACGCAGAAGGTTGCGAGACAAATGTTTGTATGTTCTGCAAATATTTTTTTCAAAAAAATATCTATGTAGTTTATCAGTCATGTGGTTCCCATAATACAAGCTCTGCTTAGTTTGGGGCTACATGATGCATTGTGATAGTGTCCAGCATTATTTAATTAGAGAGAAAATTACTATAAAGTATACAAACAAGCGGACAATAATAGTTAAACTAATTAATACCAACCTACTCATTAGATAGCTGAAGTTGAAGAGTTTGTCCGGAGCTGTCCCACCCTAGGTATACCCAACCGGCGGAAATGGCCGGAAGTTAGAGACGCCGGACTCTATCAGGCGCAGCCACTTAGGCACAGGTCACACATATCGGGCAAGGACATGGCGCGGACATGGCGCGGACGTGGCACGGACGTGGCGAGGACATGGCGCGGGCATGGCGCGGACATGGCTCGGACATGACGCAGAAATGACGCGACAGAGGCACAAGTGTAGTGCAGTCTGTTGTCCGGTATCGATGTGTCAGCATATCATCCTCAGAAAACGAAGATGCTCTTGCTCCACCACCACCACACCACACCAGCCTATATCAGTCCACTGCTGGACATAGGCCTCCCCTAATAAAGGGGGATATGCCCATAATCCCCACGCTGGGCATGCGGGTTGGGAATCGCAGGGCACAGCTTCTCGCACCACCGACGCTGCTGCTCTTGCTCTCGTGCATACAATTAATTAATATACAGATCAGGGCCCGTACAACCCCGATTGCGAGTTAGTTGCTTCGAAAGTGAAACCCCTTCATTGGGTTATACAGTTGACGGGATTACCCTTTCGTTTGGATATTTTCCTCTTAGCACAAGCGAAAGTGTAACCCGTTTTGGTTTTCAGTCGATAGGGTTACCCTCTTATGAGGTTAAACGAATGAATGGAGTTACCTCTTGATAGGTTTTTTTGAATGTTACACAATGGTTATCATACTAATATTTATAAATTAATAATAATTTCGGATTGTCACTGTCACTGTCACTCTAAAACTCAAACCCAAAACTCAACTCAAAGCTCCACTCGAAACTCATTCTACAAATTCATCTGTAAATGGTTATATCTCTGGAACTACTCATCCTAGAATAGCTGTTAATTGCTCAAAAGATAGCTATCGACAAGATCTTTATTTTCAATGACATATGTCAAAATTGAATTTGCCATATCTCGAGAAGTACTCATCCTAGACTTGCCGTTAGCTCAAATGATAGCTACTAATAAAATCTTAATTTTCGATGACAGCTGTCAAACTAAAAACTGTCATCGAAAATTAAGATCTTAACAATAGCTATCATGTGAGCTAGTAAAGGCGTCTAAGATAAGTAGTTCTCGAGATATGGTCGATTTAAATTTGACAGCTGTCATCGAAAATTAAGTTCATGTCAATAGCAATCATTTGAGCTAGTAAAGGCAAGTCTAAGATAAGTAGTTCCCGAGATATGGTCGATTTAAGTTTGACAGCTGTCATAGAAAATTAAGTTCATGTCAATAGCAATCATTTGAGCTAGTAAAAGCAAGTCTAAGATGAGTAGTTCTCGAGATATGGACGATTTAAGTTTGACAGCTGTCATCGAAAATTAAGTTCATGTCAATAGCAATCATTTGAGCTAGTAAAAGCAAGTCTAAGATAAGTAGTCCCCGAGATATGGTCGATTTAAGTTTGACAGCTGTCATCGAAAATTAAGTTCATGTCAATAGCAATCATTTGAGCTAGTAAAAGCAAGTCTAAGATGAGTAGTTCTCGAGATATGGTCGATTTAAGTTTGACAGCTGTCATCGAAAATTAAGTTCATGTCAATAGCAATCATTTGAGCTTGTAAAAGCAAGTCTAAGATAAGTAGTTCCCGAGATATGGTCGATTTAAGTTTGACAGCTGTCATCGAAAATTAAGGTCTCGTCAATAGCTATCATTTGAGCTAGTAAAGGCAAGTCTAAGATAAGTAGTTCTCGAGATATGGTCGATTTAAGTTTGACAGCTGTCATCGAAAATTAAGGTCTTGTCAATAGCTATCATTTGAGCTAGTAAAGGCAAGTCTAAGATAAGTAGTTCTCGAGATATGGTCAATTTAGGTTTGACAGCTGTTATTGAAAATTTATTCCAATTTTATTATAATATAATTATTATTGCGTAAAATAAACAATTAGTAGTCTGTATTTCCGCCCTTAATGCTTAGAACACAATTACCGCAATTAATTTTCATCTTTTGACGGAATTTTTTTTCTCCTTTATCTCCTATAACCCACGTATAACCCGTGTTACAGTTATAAAAAGGGTAACCCTAAGGAATGGGTTTTGGAATAATACCAAAACCCAATACTATTGATAACCCTCATGATCAGGTAACCTAATCAAAAGGGTTTTGAATGGTTTAGACCCATCAAATAATAGTGTAACCCATACGGAGAGGGTTAACTAAGCTTTTGAAATTACTAAATTACTAAGCTTTTGAAAAAACCCTGCCGAAAACCTCTTCATCGGGTTACCAAATCGGGCCCTGATACAGATGAAGAAAATACGCGCAAACGAATTTGCACAAGGATCAGCTAGTATTACCATGGGTATTACATAAAAAATCTTAGTACCGGTTTAATCTCTTTCCGATTTCCAGCCACAATTTATCTTGAACATTTCAGTTACAATAATTGGAACGACAATGATCATAAAGCGTTGCATATTTTACAATCAATTCACAAAATTCAATATTAAATTCGATATCGTCATTCGTCACGCATTTTTACATCACTAACAGACGTATGTCGCAAGCAAGTACATACTACGAACTGGCGGCCATCTGACGCTCATCTGGCGGCCATCTGACGCTCATCTGGCGGCGATCGGGCGCGGGCGCCGAAAAGGCGCGTCATACGTCCGAGCAACGACAAACTATGTGCCCTAAATTGTGCTTTATTTCCATGCATTTTGTATGAAATTTGAATGGAATAGGAAACCACCTGTGCCATGTCCGTGTCATGTCCGTGCCCGATGAATGTGACTAGCGTCGGGCGCAGACATGGCACTGGCGGTTTCTTATTCCAATCAAATTTCGTACAAAATAGCATGGAAATAAAGTATAATTTAGGACACACGGTATGTCGTTGATCGGACGTGGTTATGACGCGAAGTCGTCGAGCTAAATTGTGCTTTATTTCCGTGCATTTTGTATTAAACTTGAATGGAATAGGAAAGCGCCCGCGCCATGTCCGCGCCAGGTCAGACAGGTGAGGCCTGAGCCTTAGAGAACTGGTGCTATTCATATACACGCAGTGTATATCACTTTAAAGTGAAACCAAGCTATTTTAACTCTGACTAGTTGAGTAAGTGACTGTACCTACTCAAACAAATATTGTAAAGCCGAAGTGCAAAAGTTTTGACATGTCGTATTGTAACAGTATCATGAAATTTTGTGAAAAATTCCAAAAAAACACGCCAGTTAAGGCCAAAACTTTGCAATAGGTTAACGATACGAAATGTTATATTATTCATGCTTCGGCCTCTGTTCTGTGAACAAATATGTGAACAAACACTACAGATACCGAAATAAATAAAAAATGCTGAACATTATATTATATTATAACATGACAGTTTTAGTAGTAGCAGAGTTCTTTGGGCTCGTCCAGGGAAGTACTGCCCATTTCTGCCGTGAAGCAGCTGTGCTGTGTTTCGGTTTGAAGGGTGTGGGTGCCGGTGAAATTACAGGCACAAGGGACTTATCATCCTCATACCTCAAGTTGATGGACGCAGGGCGTTGCATCGTAGAAAACGTTTTTTGGAACGTGCGTGCGTGTGTTATATATCTTTAACTTAGAGCACGTTCCAAAAAACGTGATCTATGATGCAATGCTTTGTGGAAGGTAATGGTTACCACTTAACATCAGGTGGGAGATGTGCTTGTTCCATCTTCAAGTCCCATGAAAAACATCATCTAGCCCCAAAGTTAGCAGAGCTCATGGATCAATCACAGTGAAAGTTTTGAGTGAGTAGGTTTCTTCCTACTAATCCGTAACGGTTGAAATAATTTAGATGATACTTAGGTACATAAACTTAAAATATGCATGGCTTGTGACAAATAGGTCAATTTTAATCCCAGTTCCACGAGAACGGGACTGTGGGGGATGCTAGTGACAAATAAAAAGAGAGTCTATAAAATTTCTTTCTATTTGTTGGTCCCGGTTTTTTCGGTCATGTCATGTCGGGTAGCATAAACACTCCGACACCAGTGTTGGCCACTAACTCATACGAAGAGACGAAGAAGAATTGGCAAGAAACTGCTTAGCTTATATTTTTTAATGTCATTGATACAGTTGTTGTTATTCTTACCTACATTGTTTTTGAGGTAATAAGTCAAACTGTTTGACCTTCATAGACAGTTTTATTCCAAGCTTTTTGGTCATCTAAATCCCGTTTAATAAAATTGTAAATAAAGGTTTTATTTTTTTCTTTATCATGTTGATATATTCTATAGACATAAATACGAGCGTAAAGTAGAGAAATAAGCTTCTTCAACAATCCCCAAGCCTTATTTACCTCCGAATCATTGCCATTGAATAGCGTTTACTGAACATAATTTCCCTAACAGTTATTGAGCCATACATTCGGCCACACGCGGCTTACTATGCCTCGCCCGCGGCGTCTCTCGAACTCAATGTTCAATGCGCATTGTGCACGCCATTATTAAACGATATCCTTTTCAATTGAAATTTCAATCGATACTTTATGCAAACTTAGAATAATGTAAGGAATAGATCGTATATGAGTTAGGATTGCATTGTTTTGTATCGAGCTTTTCTTATCCCTGCTGCTCATTAGGTAAATTCGAACTATTTACCGGTTTAAAAAAAACTTTTTTTTTTAAATTAAATATTGTCAGAGAAACGCTTATTTTATCACGATGACTGCGGGCGGGCCTCAGACATGAGCTCCGCTAGCTGCATTTCCACGGTTGTGTTATTCAGCACTCAAAGCGAAATAAATGTAGTTATTATGCATATTTTTAAATTATGTGACCGGGTTGACATAATTGGCCGGGTTGACAGACTTGGCGAGAAGCATCGTGTTCCTAGGTCCACAATCAACGTGTTAACACTATTTATAGTTTAACTTTATGAACTGTCTTGAGTACCCCACCCGCAGAGGGCACAATGGCGCTCATTTGGGGAGGCCTATATCCAGCAGTGGACTGCTGTAGGCCATTGATGGTGTTGAAGTGGAAATTACACTATGACCAGCCCAGTCAAAGCGCCTGTTCTAAAACAAAATCGCAAAGCCTACAATGTCCCAACAAAACTTGTAAAAGTGAGTGCAACGTACGCAAAAAAGAATGGCAGAATGATGCAAGTAAAAGCTATAATTTCGCAACAATGTCGGCTATCGGCGAGTTGTCACGTGTTCGGCGCACGCGCAACGGACCTGTGTCGAATCCATCACCACGCCTTACAACCAGGGCTGAAGCTAGGGCTACAGCCATGGTGACTTTTGGGGTTTAAAGATGCCAATAAACCTTATCCGTCCTATACATAACAGTTCTATATACCTCGTATAGCTAAAATGTCGTTAAAATATCTTGTCATCTTTTTTTATTTACATTCAAATGACAGGGACAAGATTACTTTATCGAGCCGTTATAAAATTACATTTGGTTATGAATTGTTATTATGCCCTCATACATAATAACAAATAACATCTTTAAAACTGACACTTGTAGACGTATATAATTTACCAATGAATAAACATCGTTTAAATACTTATGTTTAGTTATCTTGTGCCTATTTCAAACGAGTTAATCAAATATCATAAAGCAAAGTTAATAACTGTCTCGTTAAACGAATAGGTTAGCATGGCAGAGAGAAACGTTAATATCTTCTAGACAAGCTTTCGAGTCAAGTAATGGCTTGAAAGAAGACGTTTCCTTTCTAAAACGACAAGGACATTATTCGAATGCTGTAAATAAATTTCATGGATAAGACCAGACGCCTGTAGATTATTCACCCCCTTTTTTTGAAGGTTGTCAAGGTTGCGAGTTCAATTCCCGCCGTAGGACAAACGTTTGCATTATTTACAGATATTTGTCTCAGGTCCGGATGTTTTCTATGTATTATATGTATGTTTTTACGAAAAAAATTGGTAGTATTTTAGTGATGTGGTTCTCAATAACTCTGCTTAAGCTCAGTTTAGTTTGGAGCTACATTATGCTGTGTGATAACGTCCAAAGTTATTTAAAAAATATTTATTTAAAATCTAGATATCCTCTTAAATATCCACGGGAGGAAATGCATGGACCTCATTATTTGCTAGAACCACCCCAGGCCATCATTATACCTAATCTCCCATGAGCCCCAATGACCTAGATGCGGCCCTGCTCTCAGCTATCACAATACTGCCGATGTCCACTCGATGGACGACAAAATTACTGATTTCGACATTCGATATTCCGATATAATTTCCCAAGTCGTACCGGAAAATCGTAATAGAGGCGTCGGCATCAAAATCGCGGGTAGTATGAATTATTTCTGTGCAATTCGCATTACCTAGATTCCACATAGATTATATGATTTTGTTTTGATTGATGGTTGGTACCCACAGTATTTATTACTTTATTGCTATGGCTCCTCAAAAATTTGCCTCACGTTTTGTCCGCGACTTCGCTCGCTTTTGTCAATCGTCTAAATGTTTTTCTATCTCTCGGGAATAGTAAGTAAATTCTTTACTGAATTAAAGGCACCGTATGTCAGTTTCTTCAGTTACGTGTATGTAAAATTTCATGACGATCGGTTGAGTAGTTAGGCGTGAAAGTATAACAAACCAACAAACTAACTTTCGCATAATATTCGTAAGATTATTTTTAATTTTATTTTTATTTTGGCACAGTAGTTTGTTAGTATCGCATGCTATCATAACATTTTACAAAAGAAGGAGAATCTAAACTATATATACAGTGTGTCCGGCTAATGGTGTCGGAGTCTTTAAAGATATGCAATACTATCTATTTTATTGGAAAATTACTTAAAAATATAAAAGATCCCGATGGTCAAGATTTTTTTTATTTATTTACCATACAAACAAAATTTACAAGTATTATTCATACATTTTATTACAGGTTATTTGTTCATTGACTTTTGGCATTTCGTATTTACACCTTTATTTTACTCAAAAACTTGTTAGTCAGTCGTAGAACAGCTGATTTTGATAAACGTTATCCTTAACATATCAATGATGATAATTAATTTTAGGGCTGCCACACATATCACAAACATAAATTTAAAAAAAAAATTAAGCTTACATTTTTTAGAAAGGAGTTATGAAGCACGAGTTTCTACTAAGGTTCTCATAAATTATGGACATTCAACCAAATCCGGGATAACATACAACTCACCCTGTAGAATAAATAGAATAAAAAAACGTTATTTTTACGATATAAACAAATGCGTCAATATAACCAAACTAAGTTTGGCCTGGCAAAATTTTTTAGTTGAGGGTTAAGTGCTATATATTAGGCAGGAATATATAAACATACATAATATAACGTGGTACTTACTAATATTTTCATGTCCTTGTGATCCGCGGACACGGAGTCGATACTAACCTGTGAAGCAAACAAAAATAATAAGTATCTATTACATAGTAATACATAACTTATGTATTATAATCATTTATAAGCAGTAAATGAATATGTAGGTAGGTTGATTGGATTACTAAAACGAACCATTATTTAAATCGTCACAATCATTCCAAAAAACACCTCTCTACAATAGTCGTGACCAAAATTACCATTAAATTAAATAAAGCCTAATGTTTCCTATTTTCCCATCAGTCAACACTCAAAAAAATATATTAGAAAGTCCCTAAAAAGTTAATATCATAAGTCGGGGCCGGTACACGAGCGAATTTAATTTGGAGCTTTTTTAATTACGGCTGGAGATTCGTTTGGTGCGGGCTTTGCGGGGCGTGCGGGGGGACGTGCGGGGACGTGCGGGCTGGTTTCGGCGCCAAGCGGCCCCAGCCCTGTAATTATGGGGCCCGTAATTGCGACCCGACAGTGGGCACCCCGCTTTCTTACCTTCCCCGCTGCCTAGTGATGGTCTAACTCAAAATGAGATTCTATCAAATTTTAGGTCTCATGATTAAGTTAAGTTCAACTTAGATAGTTTTTGAAGGCACCCTTACAGTTCACTTTAAAGTTGTTTAGTATAAATTATTTGTTGGGTATTATCTAGACACATACGCAAAACCGTAGGTACTTAGCAATGATCTATGTTAGTCTTTGACAGACGAGACGGAAACCTCGCAAACTGTGCTTGCGCAAGGGTTGACTTATCAGCATCATCATTATCAGCCGTTATCGACCATAGACCTTCTTGTGACTTCTTTTGATTATGCCACTCGCCTCGATCCTGTACTAGTCTGAGCCTGGTGCTGCCTACGGCCACCTAGGTTTAGGACGTTAGGCAACGGATATTAGGTAGATTAAAGCATTGAGTAAGAAGACTTAATTACGATGACTGGCTTATTGTATACCGAAAAATATTTGAACACTATATTACGATAATTATATGCATTTCGAATATTGTCTATACCTAGTCATTATGTTCAAAGAATTCTACGGTAAGAAGCATTGGGTAATCGTAAATCCGCCTCTTGTGTTTCGAATACTAAGAGATTTCAGATTCGAAGGAGTTTTTATGCCAAAAAATATTTTTATTTGAGCCAAATTATTCTGGCTTGGGTAAATTAACTATTATATTAATTTCATAAATAAGTATTTAAACAAAATATAGGAGATTTGTTAAATAATAAAATACCTATATACTCACCGGTCATATGCGATCGCGGTCGGTGCTCATGAAAAGCTTCACACTTCATAAAAACTAAGAAGTATGTAAATAACTACAATATCATGCAATAAAAAAACACTACTTAAAAAAATATTATAAAATATTTAAATAACTACAATATTATAATGTAAAAAAAAATTGAACTTATAACTGGCAGTATAAAGCCGCAAACAGAGCCCAGCAAAGAGACGACGGGAGGTGTTTGTGCTCCACAATCACACATAATCACACCAATTAAATATTTTTATTCCCATTCTCCCTTTGTTCGAGGTGTGCCTTTGTTACCTCATTTCTGTGTCTTTTGTTTGCCCGCCATTTGTGGGCCAACGACTTACTGCTTTTTGCTTAGATATTGCTTATTTAAACTACAGGAATAATTGGGTATATTTTAAGCTTTTATTTTGATATAATATATCGGCTCTTAGTTTTTGAATACGGATGTATTTATATAAAATTTAATTTAAAAGTAACAAAATGTGGTTATTTATTTTTTGAATTCCATTACCTACTCTCTACTATATATTAATTATTGAATAATTTGGTAGGCTATAAATTAAGCTTGTATTTTAATAAAATTTATCGGCTCACGGGTTTGTTTAATAACGATCACGTATTTTTTGTATTCCAGTACCTTCTCTATGACTACATGATAATAGGTTTTACATTGTAAAATAAATTACGTAAAGAATCGTACCGCCTATTGGTATATAAAATTGCTCTGTTTTTTTTCTCTACATGTTCTCGTTTCATGGTGTTCAATAATAAAATTAACAAAATTAGATAAATGGTGAGTTTCGTAATCGTATGTAGAGGTGATTTTGACCACAGGTGTTCAAAAGTTGAGAAAATCTCAGTTAAAAATACGTGATCGAAAACTTTTCTAACTTTGTGAAATATTTGTAAGTTTATAAAATAAGATGTTTTATTACTAAAAAAATATTTATACTTTCTGAATATTCCTAGGTTAGGGCAGATATATTTCTGTATACCTAAGTACTAAATAAAAGCTAAGCTAAGCAAGGCACGCTACGAATATTTAAAAGGTATTTATAAAAAATAGATAAAAAAAACATGTATTACCTCATTGAAATAGGAATGGTTAACATTGTGGTTCACGGGGTACGAGTCCCCGTGCTGTGGGTAGTACGCGCAGTTCATCCCATAGGATTCTAATAGGACGCGGTTAATTCACTGGTGACACAACACACGCGAACGAAAAATCGTGAAAATTCCTCGGAGCAATTATCTCGTAACGAATCGATGCGGCGAACGAATCTCGCCTACTAATTGTAGGGTCGAGGTTCGGTGAGCTCGTTTTTCTAACTCGCTTGCACATTCTGTGTCTCTTTCTACGGCCGCGTGGTTCTTTTGGAGTTTGTTTACGCGGGGCGGCGCGAGTGACGCAGGGCGGCGGAAAGGCGGGCGCTTCTACGCACACGCGAAACTCACATTGAAAACATACCGTTCCAGATTTGAAAAATAACAATGCAACCTCATTTTAAATTAATCGAATTTAAAAAAAAGAATCTCCTCTAAGTTTTTTTATAGCAGTATATTTTCAGCCAGGATATTTTAATGCTCGTAGATAAAATAGGTGTAGTTTTACATCAGATGGTAATAAATGTTTCCGGTTTGTAATAAAGAATTGGGATAGTAACTTAACGATTATGAGAGATCGGTCCATTTTTTACCGTCAATCTGTGCGGGGGCGGATACAGCTCGTATGACAGGATACACTCTCCTATTGATATCAGAAATCACGTGATATTGTAACAGATGTTCAGTGCTTTTAACGACTGTAAAGCATGCATGAATCTATTATTATAGAAGATATGGACATTTATTATATACTCTATGTAGAATGATAAATAGTCGATCAAAGCAATATAAAAAAATATGGCGTACCTACGAAATTGTGTACTCTACATTATTTATGAAGTCCATTATAATGAAAAAGAGCAAAACAATCCATATAAGTTTCACCATAAATCTTAATATGTAGTAAAAGTGGTCTTTTTCAATCATAATTCCATTGTCCTATTTCAAACAAAAAAATAACTGAAATTGAAACGTTGAATAAAACCAACAGTAATCAGACTATACAATCTTTTACATTACTTTTTTTTCTTTTTTGTTTCAAACTGTTGACCGGACCGCTATCCGTGACGTCATGACTGCTTATGTCATAGAGCAAAGCATTTCGTACAAAATATAGAATAACATGTGCAAATGATAGTGATTAGAGCGGGCGGGTACGCGCGTGCTGTGTAATTATTGTAATCCCGCGCACGCCGCGCGTACTTGACTTACTGTTCTATTGTATTGTGCCTGTGACCATTCATGGGTGTTGAATGAAGTTGTGATTTGAGTATACTTTCAGTACATAATTAACACGTCTATGTATGTTTACAAATTAGAAAATGGCAGCGATATAACAACTTAAAAGATTTGTTTACAGATGACATAGACGTACTTATGAAAATCTCAACCTAAACATGGTGAAATTAATATAGTTACCTATGTATCACGATTAATCTTATAATTCTATTTTATCAAAACTTCTGAATAATTACTTGGTTATGAATCTGAATACCTAACTTATTTATAAATCTCTTTACATTTTGGACTAGAATAGGCATGGGGGTTCAGGTGTTACAGGTATCCCATCTTTGGAACCAAAGCCAACCTCAGCTACCCGTGGTGCAGTATAACTAACGAGACTCGCAGGCAGGCTGATTTTTTTATTTATTCTAAACATGTGTGACCTATTTTTATCAATAGTTTTATATAGGTCTTTGATTTCACTAATGTGTTACAACAATGCGTCGCGTGCGCATCTGGCGCGCCGCCCTAACGCCGCCCAAACCCCGCCCAGCCGCCTAGCTATCGAGTTGCAATCACATTACAAATAAACCTTTCATGATTGTTCTTGCCTTTTCAATCATTGTTGCAAATAACTGTTATTGAGTTTTAAGATCCTTTGTGGCACAGTTGGAAGCTGGAATATAAATTTTATTTTTAAGCCATTTTATAATTTAAAGTTAATATGAAATTTGAACGTAAAAGTTATTACCCGACGGTGACATCCATTGCCTTGACTCTGCAATGATTATGTCCTGTGTCGCGTGCAAGTATAGTATATAGCTATATGGTAGTTGTAGGTAAACCACGATACTGCAACATCCAGATCAGAAACAAATAATATCTTATCATGCAAATATATATCCCTTAGCGGGAATCAAACCGTATGGTTTGTTAAAGACGAAAGAGATGGCCTCTTTCGTCTTTAACGAACCAATGCTCCAAAAAGGTCGTTAAGTCCAAAAACAGTAAATTAGGTAGAGGGAACTTATGTACTTAAAAAATAGGTTTTTTTAATATTAAATAAAAACAACTTCGTTTGCGGTATAAGCTTTCTATATGAACCCCCCCGAAACCCCGAATCCCGAACATGGTAATTTTATACAGAACACAAAATATGTACGAAATAAAGTATATACCAACCTATACCTACCTACCCGTACCCATACCTAATCCCATATCTGATCCCGCTCCCGTTCCCGTTGGCGAGTTGCCAAGTTGAAAGGTTAAAAAAGTATAGGTAGGTATTTTGAATTTATATATCCCTAACGAAAGAAAAGATTGGCCCCTTATCAAACTTTATGACCATACGTTATCCTAAAACTTGCGTCATACCGAAATATTTTACCATTATCATACATATGTATATGTATGTAGGTTGAAATGGCATTTCCGCAGCCAAGGTTCGCCGTGACACTCAAGTCCCATATATCGCATTTCACAATCGCCCTCTCGCATTGTGCAATAGAACTAGAAGGGGTGCAACGTATCCGCTTGCAATCTTACTCCGACATCCGGTTGTCGCCTTTAACTAACGGTTTGTCAAGCAACAGATACAAATAGTTACCATTGGTTCATCTAACTGTATTACAATTCTGTCTTTTGAAAGATTTTAACAGTATCGGTGTTCATTCGAAAACGAAAAACTGGCGATGATCGCTGGACTAATTGACTGCCCCTGTATACGACGCTGCTGCGACAGACACGTCGTATAATAATATAGAGGTCCTTAAACTTGAAAATGTCAATTCTGTCCTGTAACATGGCAAGCAAATAAAATGCTTATATTTTTTATAATTTTTATTTAAAAACAATAAATAAATAATATTGGACAGTATTAGACAGTATAACACAGCATCAAATAGCCCAAGCAGAGCTTGTTTCTCGTGGCGGGAATCGAACCCGCAACCTTCTGCGTCTCAGGAGGGCTTTCACCCACACGGAGGCCGTCCAATGTATCAAAATCAATCAATGAGTCAAATTCATCCTTAGATCTTTTAAATTGAATCCTAATATTACTAATGCGAATGTTTGTTTGTTATGCCCTTCCTTCTTTGTATGAGGTAATGGTATTAATTATAACATTATAATTGTATATAATATGACGGAGAAAGTACGCTCCATGGTTGAATGTTGATACGGGAAGTGACGTCAGCAGACACCAACAGTGCTGAAGTCACTCCCTATAGCCAGGAATGTGGTATGACAGGGCAGAGGTATGCCTCATAGGTGGTTATTGTTAAGGGAAGTGACGTCATTCACGGAACAGACGTCACTCCTGTCGTCAGAGTGTGGTGGTCCCCCATGAAGTAGGGGCTGCTATCAGGTGGGTAGTGGTAGCCCATGATACGCATGTCATCATGGCAGGTCGTGGTCGCCCGTGACACGCTCGGCACCAGGCAGGTCCAGGCAGGTCAGTGAGGTGGTCGCCCGTGACACGCATATCACCAGGCAGGTGGTGGTCGCCCATGACATTACTCCTGTCATCAGGCTAGTGGTGGATGCCCATGACATACTCCTGTCATCAGGCTGGTGGTGGATGCCCATGATATACTCCTGTCATCAGGCTGGTGGTGGATGCCCATGACATACTCCTGTCATCAGGCTGGTAGTGGATGCCCATGACATACTCCTGTCATCAGGCTGGTGGTGGATGCCCATGACATACTCCTGTCATCAGGCTGGTGGTGGATGCCCATGACATACTCCTGTCATCAGGCTGGTGGTGGATGCCCATGACATACTCCTGTCATCAGGCTGGTGGTAGAAGTCCATGGTGGAAGGAAATGAAACTCCAGTAGACGTATTTCCAATTTATTGTCGGGAAGCAGTGCTTAGGTCCGCACTGTCCGACAGCTCGAGCTAGAATGCCCGATTGTCGACAGTGGTGGCGTATTTATAGCAAAGCGCTGTGTCGCCAACCACGTGGTTTTGAATAAGCGAACAAACTTGTATGGACGACACAGAGCCCTACTTTTTACAGTAAGCTTAAAGGAATTATTCTATCAATCATTTTTAGAGGTACAAAACTATCGAATTAACGTCTTTTAACAGGTTTGACATTAGAACTTGACTTAAACATGATTTTGACTAAAGATAACCTAACGATAAATCCGTTTATGATTTTTAGACAATGTTTTATCAGTTAACTAGAACTTTTTGCGACACGTGGCATGCAACCACGCGTTGTTATTGAACGATCTTGTTGAAATAACGCTTTCGCGCCGACACGGCCATTCTGACAGGTGGTGCGCGCTCTGCACCAACCTTAGTTCTGCGTTAATAGGTTAGTATCTCGGGGGGGTTTTTGAAGTTCCTGATTCTCGAAAACTATGGCGCCGACACGGCTTTCCTGACAGGTGGTGCGCGCTCTGCACCAACCTTTAATCTGCGTCTGAAATAGAGAGATGCTTATTCTTTGTGTACGGTGTAGGTAACCCAAGTTAACCATTTTTTTACAAGGGTTACCAAGTGCCAACTAAAGTACGTGGTCTTACGTGATTTCAAAAATTGTTAATTCGAAGTTACAATACGGTTTTTAAAGTTACTCAAAGTTATTCAAAGTTTACGTAAAGGTTTTCAAAGTAACGAAAAGGTTTTTCAAAGTAACGAAAATGTTTGTAACGAAATGTTTGTTACGAAAAAGGTTTTCAAAGTAACCAAAAGGTTTTCAAAGTAGCCAAAAGGCTTTAAAAGTAACTAAAAGGTTTTCAAAGTAACCAAAAGGCTTTCAAAGTTACCCAAAGGCGTTAAAAGTTACCAAAAGGCTTTCAAAGTTACCAAAAGGCTTTCAAAGTTACCAAAAGGCTTTCAAAGATACTAAAAGGTTTTCAAAGTAACCAAAGCTTTTAAAGTTACCCAAAGGCGTTAAAAGTTACCAAATGGCTTTCAAAGTTACAAAAAAAGGTAAAAGCTCTCGAAGATACGAAAATGTAGGTTCTCTTTACTATCACCGAGGTTTCTCAGAGTTTCTGATTAGAAAGGTTCTCGGAGGCTCCTGAAAGGGAAAGTTCTCGGAGGTTCTTGAAGGTTCTCGGGAGTTCTCGAAGATTCTCGGGGGTTCTCGAAGATTCTCGGGGGTTCTCGAAGATTCTCGGGGTTCTCGAAGATTCTAGGAGGTTCTTAAAAATTCTTAGATGTTCTCGAAGATTCTCGAAGGTTCTCGGAGGTACTCAAAGACGAATGTTCTCGGAGGTTCTCGAAGAAATATGTGGATGGAAAAAGGCAGAGGTAAATTTTTAAGAAATGTTCTCGGCGGTTCTCGAAAAAGATTATGGATTATCTCGAAGTTAGTAAGGGATTTCTTGCAGTTGCTAAGTGGTCCTAAAAATAACGGTTCTTGGAGGTTCTCGAAGAAGATTATGGAGTTTCTCAAAGTTAATAAGAGATTTCGTGGATTTGTAAAGTGGTTCCAAAAAGAAAGGTTCTGGGAGTTATCAAATGTTGCCGTAGTTTCTCGGGGAATATCATGGTTCTCGGAGTTTCTGAAAGGTTCTTGGAGTCTTCTGAAGGGGAAGGTTCTCGGAGGTTGTTGAAAATTCTCAAAGGTTCTAAGCCAGGGGCCAACTCTGGCCGGCGTTGGAGTCCCTAGGTCGAAGGCCTTGGATATAGCTTAGCGACCGTAAAAGTCAGGACCAACATCCCAATGCGTCCTTCGAACGGAAACGCTTAGACCTTATTGCCACCAAACGGTCGCCCATCCAAGTAACGACCGAGGCAGCCAAGATGATGTGCTAGTATCAGACCAAAACGTTGATAGTGATTATTGCTCACAATACTATCCGACGGTAAACCCAAGCAGTGGACATGGTCTGGAAAATATGCAGGCCCAAGTAGCAGCGGGCTGATGGGCCATATTTGCCAAAGAATAGAACCACTGGGACGAACGAGTCCTAAGGCTGACGACCCGTAAAAGGCCGCCATTAGAAGCTGAATGTGTTGAGTCAAAGATAGGGCGCGACGGGTCCCATCTTGGGAGGCCTACGACTACCATTAGAACGTTACAGGCTGATGATGATGTAAAACAAAGCCGTCGACACAGCCCAGAAAACCAGAAGTGGGCTGGTGGCCATATCAGCCGAGGACAAGGCCCACATCTTTAGTTAATATAAGACGTGGAGTCCCAC
The DNA here is from genome assembly GCA_951804965.1 of Horisme vitalbata. NCBI lineage: Eukaryota > Metazoa > Arthropoda > Insecta > Lepidoptera > Geometridae > Horisme > Horisme vitalbata. Next base: position 18,285,522 of record OX638093.1, read on the forward strand.
AAGGCTCATTACTGGGACCAATATTCTTTATAATTTTTCTCATCAACTTTGTTGAAGATTATTAAACTATCTATGCTGATGACACTAATGCCGGTTCCGGCAGCTAGTGTACCTGAACTTACTAATAAAATAAATACTGCACTAGAGGTTTTCAATAATTGGTTTGATGTTAATTATTTTAAACTTAATGTGAGCAAAACGAAAGCTATATTTTTCCGAGAGACGACTCATAATCATGAAAATATTGATATCGATAGTAATGGAGTAAAGATTGAGGTTGCGAATAGTGCAAAGTTTCTGGGTGTCAACATTGATCTATCTCTAAATTAGGATCTAGATTAGAATTTATTGAAAATTCCATAAGCTCAGCTTGTTACGCCCTGAGGAGCGTTAGAGACAAGGTCAACCCTGAACAACTTAAAACTATGTACTATGCTTTGATGGAGTCTAAACTAAGATATAGCGTAAAATGTTGGGGTAATAGCTACAAGCACAATATTAACAGGGCCTTCATCATACGAAAACGCGCTATTCGCACCATAGTGTGTATACATCCATGGGAATCATGTAGACCACATTCTTAGTTTACATTTTTTTTTAACCCTTCGCAGTCTATACATCTATGTGGTTCTTATGGACATAGTACGTAATCCACTTAAGTATGAAACGCCGGAAGGAAGAGTAAAACTTTTAAATACTCGGAGGAAGGACCTTGAAGCCTCAATTTGTCAAAAGGTTGAATATTGTTAGGAATGGCTGTCGGTGTCCAGCGGTTAAACTTTTTAATGTTCTACCCACCTATATGGAAGACATTGCCAGTCCGGATATTTTTAAACGTAAATTAAAAGACTCTTTGTTGCAGAAGTTTTGTTGTTCTCGGTGGACGAATTTAAACTTAATGTGACACGAGTTTTTGACTAGCAAAGATAAGTTATTACTTATTTATTATTAGTAATGTTTTTTTTTGTCATCTAATTTTGTTGCATGTTATTATAAAAGACATTCAAATACGATTGTAATTTGTGATTGAATAAATGAAATCATCCATCCACGTCCATCGGCGGACCGCTACAGGTCGGTGATGACGATGAGTATCTACCCTTCGTTTATGTTGCAGGTAACTGCACAGATACGTTGATGATTGGTGGTAAATGCGATGGATGTGATAAAGGTACCTGCGAAGGCATGGTCATCTGCACAGATACGTTGATGTTTGGTGGTAAATACGATGGATGTGATAAAGGTACCTGCGAAGGCATGGTCATCTGCACAGATACAGATACAGTTGATGTTTGGTGGTAAATACGATGGCTGTTATTATGGGCATCTGCACAGGTCCACGTGCAGAAATGCTGTTAATCGATGGAAGAGCTGATGAGGAGCTGTAAGGCTCAGAACTCTCTCCAGCCTGATAAGTCATTGTTTGCTCCAACAGTCTTCAACCGGCGATACCCCAGTGGACCAGCATCCACGGAGCGAAGCGCGCAGTGGCCAGTCAAACACGGATCAGCTCGATTCCAGCAATTGCGCTTATGAAACAAGGAAACAACTCGACGCTGGGGTGGTTCGTGCTTGGACATAGCACGGACTTAAACTTCTAGCTGCAGCACAGGTCTACGCTGGGCGGAAAAGCCAGCGGAACATGCGGCTCGCTCGACCCGGGCGGCTCGCTCGAAGTTAGCGGCAGTTGCGCCATCGGTGCAGCATCGGAACAATCACTGGCTCCGATGAGTACAGTGGCCCCCACCAGGTGGGCACGGTGTATCTACACCATCTGCACACGCACTGCAAACACTGGAACGAATTTATAAAACGACCAAACGGTCTAAACTAGTTTGGAGTGGCTGTTCTAAACCAAATAGGCTTACGATCTCGTTCCTCGGACATGGTTATTGAAAAGGTATCAGACGTTAGTAGTTCAAACCCAAAAACTACTTGGACATCCTAAAAATAGCACTCTGAATCAAAACAACATTTAGAAATAAATTACGAAAAAATCATCAAAACTACCCACATCAGTTTTATCGTCACCGGATTTAAATCTCGTTCGACAAAACTGATTAAAAGTCTTCATCATCATTTGGCCCGTAAACAGCGTCCTTTTTATCATCAACGTTATACAAACGAGGTTCAAAGCTCGAAATATAAAAATATTGGGTAGGTCTTACCGATGTGGTGATGGATCGGATCACCTCAACGACTCGATCAGGGAGCACGCATGCATCGGCTCACGGAGGCCACAGCCTACCGTGCATGTGGCAGCACGTTGGAGAGTCCGCAACTGAACGCGGAGGCCACAACCTGCCGTGCACGTGGCAGCACGTTGGATGCCACGCGCCTCAGTAGTTACCACAGGGCTAGCTAAACACATACTCGAAAACATACAGACAAAAAAACACGTGCTTTGCGGTTATCAAGGCTACGTAGATATCTTGTACTGTACAGACGTATTCTGAAAACCCAGCGGAATAAGTAATTGACAAATAGGCGTGCAAATCCTTTATCCCACTTCTGATGACGGAGAAAGTACGCTCCATGGTTGAATGTTGATACGGGAAGTGACGTCAGCAGACACCAACAGTGCTGAAGTCACTCCCTATAGCCAGGAATGTGGTATGACAGGGCAGAGGTATGCCTCATAGGTGGTTATTGTTAAGGGAAGTGACGTCATTCACGGAACAGACGTCACTCCTGTCGTCAGAGTGTGGTGGTCCCCCATGAAGTAGGGGCTGCTATCAGGTGGGTAGTGGTAGCCCATGATACGCATGTCATCATGGCAGGTCGTGGTCGCCCGTGACACACTCGGCACCAGGCAGGTCAAGGCAGTGAGGTGGTCGCCCGTGACACGCATATCACCAGGCAGGTGGTGGTCGCCCATGACATTACTCCTGTCATCAGGCTAGTGGTGGATGCCCATGACATACTCCTGTCATCAGGCTGGTGGTGGATGCCCATGATATACTCCTGTCATCAGGCTGGTGGTGGATGCCCATGACATACTCCTGTCATCAGGCTGGTGGTGGATGCCCATGACATACTCCTGTCATCAGGCTGGTGGTGGATGCCCATGACATACTCCTGTCATCAGGCTGGTGGTGGATGCCCATGACATACTCCTGTCATCAGGCTGGTGGTGGATGCCCATGACATACTCCTGTCATCAGGCTGGTGGTAGAAGTCCATGGTGGAAGGAAATGAAACTCCAGTAGACGTATTTCCAATTTATTGTCGGGAAGCAGTGCTTAGGTCCGCACTGTCCGACAGCTCGAGCTAGAATGCCCGATTGTCGACAGTGGTGGCGTATTTATAGCAAAGCGCTGTGTCGCCAACCACGTGGTTTTGAATAAGCGAACAAACTTGTATGGACGACACAGAGCCCTACTTTTTACAGTAAGCTTAAAGGAATTATTCTATCAATCATTTTTAGAGGTACAAAACTATCGAATTAACGTCTTTTAACAGGTTTGACATTAGAACTTGACTTAAACATGATTTTGACTAAAGATAACCTAACGATAAATCCGTTTATGATTTTTAGACAATGTTTTATCAGTTAACTAGAACTTTTTGCGACACGTGGCATGCAACCACGCGTTGTTATTGAACGATCTTGTTGAAATAACGCTTTCGCGCCGACAAATATAATAATAATAACTCTTCTGTTTTGTTGTCAATTGTAAGAGTTTTTAGGCTTTTTTTCTTCTTTTTTTTTACAGTTTATAGGCTTACGTTTGACTGCCATCTCACCTGTTGGTAAGTGATGATGCGGTCGAAGTTGTAGCACGCTCGCCTAGAATGTACCTATTTACTCTTCGCTTGAAACCCCTAAGTCGTAGTGATCAGGAAACACTGCCCGAAGGCCTCCAACTTGGCTTCACTACTACAGAAAAAGCAGGGACCAACATCTAAACCTGCCTTCCGAAGCACGGAAGTACTCAGATCTAAATGCCACTTAACGGTCACCCATCCAAGTACTGACGGGGCGGATTATTGCTTTGAATTTTGGTGCTAAGAACACCGAAGTAAGTTACGCCTTAAATCAACTAATGTATTTTTTTAAAATAAAACTTTGACAATACTTCGACTAAAATAGACTATACTGTAGTTCACAAATATGTTTTTAGTATAACTCCCGGGTAGTTTGAGTACCTACAGGATAGAAAGTTTTCTCACGTTTATTCTTTTGCCCATATCGTGCCGGTGTGAAATATGAATATACCGATTTGATTGATCAAAATATTGCATTTCATAAAATCCTGACAAGGATATTTCATGAAATAGACGAATATCATTTGCGATCATCAGTATTCAAAATATGAATGTTCAATATCTAGCAAAAGAGATAATCTATGGATTACCATCAAAAACATTGTCCAAATCTCAACAACACGTGTGATTCCTTTCAGATACGGCCGTATTGTGATAGGATTTTGGCCCATTCATGCGTTCATTCAGTAGAACTCAATACGACGACATTTGACGACAGCTTCCTATGCAAAATTCACGTAATCCCGGAATAAAGGCGGTCACTTGAATGTTTAGTGTGCTGTGAAAGCAAGTGAACAATGTCGAAAGCTCACTTGACGGGTAGATGTCTCCACTCGACACTGTTTACGAACATAATGGGATTAAAGTTGAGGACTGGATTGTGTTTTGATATATTGAAATGTGCCTGAGTGTTCACTTAGGAGATTATTGAAATATTTTTTACAATATGTATTTCGTGCTAAAGAGGCACTGTTAAATTTTAAAACATTTACACCCGAATACTGAAACGCTACTTAAGCATTTGAGACCGTGTGAACTGCTTGAGACATCGGTAACCTTCGTAATCGTTACTGAAAATTCAATTTAATCACCACGAAAAAAGCTACCTACTTAAGCGTAGGCACGAAGGCGTCACTCCGCCCAGGGACAACACATGGATGGGTGACCGCTTCGTGATATTTTTAATTGGTTATTTCATCATCATCATCATCAACCTATAGCAGTCATCACTATTAGGCCTCCCCTAATGAGTGCCATTGCGCCCTGTTCTGAGCTCGACGCATCCAGCATCTACCAGCAGCCTTTAGCAAATCGTCACTCTCAAATTGGTTATTTGTCTTACTTATTTTAATAACAATACCTTCAGATTTTTCAATTCCTAAAAAAGTGAAAATGTTTTGTTCCAATGTTTTATTAGCGTGCAGCCGACATCGAAGCTTAACGAAACGCGAACTGACAACACGGCGCGGCGCGCCGCGACGTGCCAAACATAAACCAGCGAGCTCATGTAATAATGGTGTTTCCACCCCGTAACAATAACTACATAATAGTCGAGTGCTTTTACGAGCTTTTGTGAGCTTGTCGAAGCTTCTACTTCACATTTTTTGTGATGGACGCCGCTCAGTGCGCCGCGTCTGACTTTATGACTGCGAATCTTTTATTGAATACTCTCGTAAAGAATCAGCGAGTTGAAACTGGGTCTTAAATCGGTTTACTGTCTGTGCCTTCATCGTATTGTTAAGAATGAGTTACTTTCTCGACAGCTTGTATACGGACCATGAAAAACCCTTCAGTTTATCTCAAATAAACATTTCTATAGAGCAAACAATTTTCTTTGCAAGAATAATTGTATTACATTCTGAATAATGTTGGCGGTAAACTGAGAGTCTATTGACAATAACTCAACCCGTGACTCGGGCCCGAGTAGAGACACTGACAAAGCACCGATTTCCATATAAGAGCAACCCATAAGCTCTCATGGGAGTAACAACCGTTCAGTTAAAAGGTAACTGCAAAGTAATAGCACTTGTTTATTGAAAAAATAATCGAATACGTACAATTTAATTACAACCTTTGAGTATCGCTATCGGAGAAAAGCTATTTGTCAGGTTGCCGTAAATAACCCAATCGTCTTACATTAGTTTATGATCTTACTAAAGATAGGAACAAAATAATTAGAAAATGATATGAATGCGTAATTAATAGTGATATGAAGAATATTTATATTTAAGTATAAGAAAGTATGAAACGTGTTTGGATATTAAATTTCAGTCCACGCTTTGTCCAATAGGGCTTCGGTCTGGTACACATGAGAAGCGGGCAGATTGGTAATAAAATTGCTAACATTTTTGTTATGCCAATCTCACACTATTCCACCGAGCCTCAAAAAAATAAGAGCTTGTGTTATGGGAACCAGATGTGTTATCATAGTTTTTACTAAGTAATTACCATATATTTGAAAATTATTAGGTAATATCCAACTCTCGGAACAGACCAGACTCTAGTCAGATTGTCTAGTATAGTGACTGACTGTATGTGAAAATACTAAGTGCGAGGCCACAAAAGGATGTCGCAGCGAAAAGAGACACGTCGATACAACGCATAAATTCCATGGCATAAGCATCGTACTAGCAAATTTATCTGAGGCGACGCATCGGAAATTTCCACGACGCGTTGTACGACGACGAAGATTTTTGCGATGAGTCGTATCGCAGTAACTGTGCATTATACATTCGTTAACCATTTTAACCGTTTGTACGGGGTTCCAACCCCCATCTTCGGAACCCAAGTCAACCTCACCTGCACGTGGTGCACCCTGCTAAACAACGAACGGGGCTCTGGCGGCCGGCTGATTGCGGCATCGCACAGCCTACATCGGCACATCTAAATTCCCTGGCCACCGACGGGCAGCAGCGTCGGTAGTGCGAGAAGCTGTGCCCTGCGATCCCCAACCCGCATGCCCAGCGTGGGGATTATGGGTATATCCCCCGTTATTAGGGGAGGCCTATGTCCAGCAGTGGACTGATATAGGCTGGTGTAGTAACCATTTTAGGTTTCAAATAGTTTTGGTCGACCCTACAAGTTCTTGAATCGCTTTGTTTATCGCTTTGCTCGTCCGCATCACCAACCTTACTGGTTGTTGAGATATAATTAATCGATGCTATTAAACCGCGAAACTGTACGGAAGACTTCATTAATTTCTTGCAAAACACTCCGCCTACATTCCTGAGATAGTCCGACGATAGATTTATTAATTATAGGACATTATATAAACAGTTATCTACGAGTATTTTATTATGAGCAAAACGTTCATATTAATATTTCATTAGGTACACGTTCTGTAATAAATATTTTTAGTTGCTATAACTGAAAAATGTACGAGCTTGACTGGAGAATATGAATGTCTAAGTTCTTATTGAAGAACGATTTTTTTACTTCCAATAAATAATGGTAAAAATATTTAATTTCTAAAGAATAACAGTGAAATTAATATAAATTTACGGATACCTACAGTTCCTGTTAGTTTACCATGGTACCTACTCGAATACTTGAAACGAAACTACGCCTCAGTAATAAATCCTACATTTTTCTTCTTATCTCTTTACATAATTTGATTAGTAATGCAACATATTACTGATAAATGAAATCTCAAACTTTTGAAAAGATTATACGCTTACAAAATATAGGTTGTGATTTATATACTGTGCTCACACCATCAAGTAGAGGTCACAAGTTGTGACCTCTATATAAATATATTATATAAAAAAATAATATGCACTGGACACCATCTTAGATACAGCATCATTTGGTCCCAAACTAAGGAGAATTGTATTATGGGAACTACATGACTGATATACCTACGACTTTAATATTTTTTTATGTAAACGCAAACATTTATTAACAGCATCATGTAGCCCCAAACTGGTATTTAGGGAACTACATGATTGATATACTACTTATATACTCTTTTTCGTATATATATACGAATTATACATAGAAAATATCCAGACCCGACAAATACTTGCATAATTTTCTCGCGGCTGGAATCGAACCCGTAACCTTCTGCGTCTCAGGCGGACCTTCACCTACTGCGCCACAGAGGCCGTTCAATGAATCAACTTTTTATGACGACCTCCGTCATAAAAAGTTGTATAATCATCTATCTATATGTAACTTTATGTTTTTGTCAACAAAATAGAGATACCTGTCTGCATTGCGGTCAATGGTACGTGACTATCAAGTGAGTTCAGGTGGTGCAAGGAGGACGAAGTGGGGGTGGGGTCGATAGCCGCAATAAATCAAGATATTATCTTTCCGAGCATTATGGTGCCGATATGGAGGGTAGTGTCGGACCTCAATTTACGCACAAACACCTATCTACTGACTATCACTTGGTTTTTACCTGTTCTTATACACAAAACAAAAGGGACTTCAACTTGACTTCTTAATTTCTGCCTGTCTCATTTTGCAATTCTATATGTCTATCTTCCTAAAGACAAACCTTCATCTTCATCATCCACAGCCGGATTTACCCACTGCTGGGTATATGCCTGTCTTAAATTGTGCCATGAACCACGATCTTGCGCTAGTGAAAACCATTCGACAGAAAAACCTTATTTCTTATAAATATTTTACTGTGGTATATATAGCAGGCACATTAACAAATTAATCATTATTATCAAACCCCTATACTTACTTTTAAAATTATATCAATCACTCGGCCCAGATTTGAATTAGGTAGACTGTGATGCATATCAGCAAAAATATCTCAGATATAAAATTATTTATTTTCCTCAGCAGTGATAAATTTAAAAGTTCGTTCTAAAAGCAATAATCAATACTTACACTGTATGATTATACACTTAAAGGTATAATCTTAAACCCATTAATTAAAATTCAACTAAAGATTGAAACGATGTTGAGAATCACAAATCAAAAGCTACTCGGCGATGGCTCGGGGTAAACGGTTATAAATCAGACGTGCGCTTAGGCCTTCTTAGCTTTTCTAGATAGAGATTTATCCCGTAATAACATGTTGTTTTTGAGTAAATCACTGCCGAATTATCCGGTAGAGCATGGATGATTAATCGACAGGCTCCCGAAGTAATGCTGAGAATAGAGAATCCATAATAATAGGTAATAACAACATCAGATTTGAACAACATCGGAATACCCAAGAAATCCTCATCATCACCTATAGCGCGACTTTATCCACGGCTGGGTATAGGCCTCTCATCATGCCATACACCATGGTCTTGTGCTATGCTAGACCTAGTCACATCCACGAACGTCCTGCGATGCTTAGGTATTATATCGACCTATATCACCCTGCCGGGATCATTTTTTTTACATTGAATGGACCTTTGTTTGACCACGAACTCACCTGATGTTAAGTAACGTTGTGGTCTAAGATGAAGCACAAAGGTCCAGAAGACACCTATCCACTCTAGACTTAAAGAGACTCGACTTAGATCAAACTAAAGCTATGTAAATACCCAAGTAGGTAGGTATAAATAAAAAAATAACACACTGTAAAAATTTGAATAAAAAACCTTCTTGCAAAATCGTAAGTCAAAAAGTACTCATTCGAAAATAGTCATGAAAGAGTGAGCGAAAGAAAATAACTGCTTTTGTTTAACAAGAAATAAGTTCCGAACTAGATGTTTGAAGTTAAAGACAAATAAATGTATGACTATTACTCCTAGAACACAATATCAAAAACAGGTTCAAGCATCGCCGCTTCGCCGACATGAATCTCATCCGACGATCCATCTGTTCAGCGATTAACTTTAATTAAACATGAAATTCTATCTTTAATTAAAGTTACATGCGGTCAGCACGAGAGTTCATAAAAATAAAAAACGATTGTACACCTAGGAAGTCTTTATTAAGATTGCGATTGCAAAGAGGCGGGACCGTCCACTTGTAAGAGAATTTGAATAATCGGCGCATTACAAGTTTGCGTTATAAGTCGAGACTATTATGTGCTGATAGTTATGGTTCTTTGAATTTCTAAATCAATAGTGCAGACGCACTGATAGTATTAAAGCGATTATGGAGATCTTCAGATATTGCTTAGAAGGTACGCAAATCTTTTGAGAATACCATATAGGAAGTAGTAAGAGGCAAGTTCAAACATGCCCACTTTTGGCGAGCAATTAGCTATTCGCCTGACAGGTTGCAAGCTTATCACCGCTTTTATCAGAACACTAACCTAGCCCATGCCTTTCGAATGATTAGTTCTTGAGCATGTCGGTTTTCTTACGATGGTTTGCTTCACCATTTGTAACGCACGTGGTAATTTGCTCATAAATTACCCGAACGAAAATTCCATTGGTGCTCTGCCGGGATTCAAACCGACGACCTCCGGCTCGGAAACCGGGATCCATCCCACTAGGCCACCAGCCTACCTGATGGTAATTAAATATTGCATCGTAGTTCACGCCTATTTAGAATTTACCCTACAACGCAACGCTAAGCCAACTCTGTAATTTCATCGGCACCCACCCTTCAACACTAAAGGCAGCAAAGCTGCTTCACAGCAGAAATAGGCACGGTGGTAGAACTTCCCCGGGTGAGCCCGCCACAAAGAGCTTCAATCTAATACTGGTTAATATAGACATACTTTTTAGTAGTCTATATTAACCAGTATTAGATTGAATGTGTTGTTGTACCTAGTCAAACTTCAATCAAGAGAATTGGTTCCTGTTTCCCGAGACTAGAAAATACATTTTTGTCACATAATTATGGACAAGTAAGCATGGCTTTTTTATGTTTCTATTATATAGCAGATAACCTCATATGAACGTATCTAATCATATAGGTAGTGGAATTTTTTAGGTGCTTCTAAAATACAATATCGCCGGCCGAAAAATTCAAATATACCGCGTTTCTAACTTGTAATTATCCACGGCACGCAAAATGTTTATCTATTACGACTTAAATCTGCAGATAATCTCCGCAGGTGCTATTCCGCCACTCATATTCGGTAATTAATAACATTTAATTGTATACAATTAACGTGTTTTGCGAACTCAATCTGTGAGGATTTGCTCTTCAACACATCGTTTGTAATAAAAAATATCATTTCAAAAAAATTACAAGGATTAATGAATTTATTTTTAAAACACAAAACAACAATACTACACGTTTCTTGCGCGTACTTAAGTGTGGTACGAAATATGATAATCAGTAGACAAGCAAAACAAATTCCTAAGTTTGCATACTCAACGCATCGGCTATATCTCAACGATAATGATACCAGCGAGCGTGATAATAATTGTTATTACTATGATCCACATCTGCTATTATTTTATAATTGAAGGCTTTTGGGCGAGACCCTACAATTATAAAGAGAGCCTGGAGCAAGAACATGCAACGAGGTTAGCCAGTTTTTGCCCCGTTCCCTAAATTATGATATATTTTACCAAAATGCATTCTTGCAATTTGCTGCATCGGACAACGCGTAAACGGCGCTGATTGTTTCAAAATGTACTCAAAATACAGTGAAAATTAACTTAAATTAGGTAGGTATTTAACAAGAAGCATAATCTATTTGTATAAAGAAGCTTTATTTATTTAATGTGACATGAAAATCGATTAAAGTGAGCACAACGATGAATCACCAAATTTAATTAAATAAGGACGGAGAGTTACTTACCAACTTCTATCTTCGTATGAACTACCTTGGTAACTCTGGTGTCAAAGTTTTAGGCCACCCGAAAGCCTCCAACTGAACTTAACAAGTGATAAAGCCGGGATCTACAACTATACCAACAAATATAAAGATATTTCTACACTTTCATTTAATATTTTTACTCAATGGTAATAAGAAATTATTGAGCTCTCTACCAGTATAGGCACACTGTATATTATTTATATTAACATACCTGGATGCAGGCTGAATACATCTACTATACCAACATAGTTATAAGATCTAATTGAAAAAACATTTGACTCTTGAATCTTGAATACTGATGAGAAGCATTATTTGCGGTTGGCGCACTCACCAGCTGATCATTCGATTAACCCTCAAAATTAATCTACAATCTATACGCCGTAATCCTTCATCCTGAGAACAGAGAGTTCATTATTTATTATGAATATTAGTCAATTTTTATTTAGTCAAAAAAAGCGAACCACGTACGGCGGTCTGCAATTAAGTGAGCCAACCCTGTAATTATGGACAGTAAATTTCTGGACGCGTTCTGACCGTCTGCAGCTATATTGTTCTATCTTGAGATTAGCTCACCGACCAGCTTATTTTCTCATGTTTCTGTCATTCAGATCTGATTATATGAAATTTTAGGCATAAAAGCTCTAATAAATTTTGTTTAGACACTAGATTGTTTAGAACTAGAGCCATAACATGAAAAAAGGAACAAACAAACGTTTGTTTTTCTTATTGAATTTTTTGAAACTAACTTAATGGGTTCAAAATAAAACCACAATGCAAGTAACTATATAATTATGATCAAATTGTCCCCTAAAGTGGCCGCTAACATGTCGAAAACTTTCAACTTCAGAGAGGGTCTCGGAAAAAACTTCTAAAGTTAATTACATGTGGGCTCTATCTCGCATGGAATCGCAGTAGCGAGTGTAATTGAGTTTCCTATCTAAATAATTTAGAATTCAAACTCAACCAATCAGATCCATGATAATGATAATTGCAGACTTCATTATCATAACCGTCTTCGTCAAGGTCAGGGGAAGAACTTCTGCTGCCAATGCACAAAAACGCATGAATTTTTGAACGACCCTTAATGGTATTACATGTATGATAAAAACACTTATGGCAAGGAAATTACTTATGGAAACAATAAACATATTTAGTATTGAGAATTGAATCTGGAGCCTATAGCTAGTCTTTAAAAATAAAAACCAATTATTGCCGCATGTACCTATGTAAGATCATCTCTTGAGAACGGCTCGTACGATTTGGCTGAGTCACTTTTTGTTGTGTTTGTAATTGTCAGAACATAGTCCATATGAAAATCTCAATAGACAAAATGTGACGGTATTTTGTTTGACATTTCTGTCACATGTTTTCATAAGTGGAACATAGAGTAGAAAAAGGCCTTTTAGGAATGCAGCGGAAATAACTCTACGTGGACGAAGCCGCGGGTCGCCCACTAGTTAAACAATAATAATGGACCTGATGCCTTTTGTTATTAAAATACATAGGTCCAGGCTTTAAGGATAACCTGTTCTTGACAAGTTGTTCGAAATGCATGTGAAAATAAACCTAAACATGGTACATAATGAACACGTGTGCTCAGGAATGCCGCGTCGCCCACGCACGCATTGTATGCAAAGTGCGGGTCGCAGGTCGCTATTCGTGCTTGCAGGATGGTAACTCTATGTCGTGAGCCCTTATTGGTTCAACAATTTTAAAGATAAGAATCAATTTACAAAAAAAAATGTTGCTACATCTACTACGTACTATCTTTTAATGTGATGGAAATTATCTAGAGGACAAAGACGTTTAGCTAGATCTTCATCATCATCATCATCATCAGCCTAGAGCAATTCCCTGCTGGACACAGGCCTCCCTCAATAAGCGTCTTTGCTCCCTGTCTTAAGCTCGACGCATCCAGCTTCTACCTTGCTCAGATCGTCACTTCACTTGGCCGTGGTGCTTACGAATTATGACGACTTCTATCGGGCTGAGACGCAGAAGACTGCGGGTTCGAGTCCTGCCGCAAGACAAAGGCTTGTATGATCTGCAATTATTGAGTGAGTAAATTTAAGTATGAGTGTTTTCTATGTATGATATGTTTGTATTTATCTAAATATTATATATGTAGCTTAGTTTGGGATCATATGATGCTGTGCATTATTTATTCATGTAGGCCACCTGGTATTGGTCAAAAGCAGGGTATCAAAAATAGACCTTTGCTAGCTCCTTGCTACATTCCACCCACTAGCATTAGTAAGTAATTGAGGTGCGATATTTGATTATTATTGGCAAAGAATACCCAATGAAAGCATACAAGCTTACGATATTATCCAAAGCGATTGCTAAAGATAGAAAATAATGTTCATTCGAATATTAGCAACAACGCCTGAGGCTACAATTCATTGCTCGTGACCACAGTATAACAACCAGTTACAATGGTAGAAAGATCATGAATGGTCTCACATTCTGCAAGTCACGGGAATCCCATTGTGTCATGAAACCACGAGAACACGACATCGACACTGCACTGTGTCACGGCATGACTCTAATTGTGAATGAATGGGGGTCAGAGATCGAGTATAATCGATACTATTTCCTGTTATTAATATCATTACATGATTTTGATATCCAGGTTGTTTTGTAAAAGCTTAAAATTAAATAATGTAATTTCATCAACAATAAATAAACAACGGCCTATACGACACTCAAAAGAGGATATGAGTCTTCTATCTGATTGTTTACAAATTAGTACAGACAGGGGTGTAAATGGTTCCAATCCTTAGCTTTGGAACCCAAGCAAATCGCCTGCTCCTGGTGCAGTCTACTAAATAAACGGGGCTCTGATGACTGGCTGATCGCCGCATAGCACAGCCTAACACCGGTGCAGCTAAATCTCCTGGCCAACGAAGGGCAGCTGACGCTGATGATGGTACTGAAGAAGCTCTGTCCTGCAGCCCAACCCCCGCATACCCAAGGTGGGAAGTATGGACATATCTACACTTCTACACTATATTAACATTATAGAGAGGATTTTATTTTATTTTTGTGAGTGTGTATGTTTGTAATGAATAAACTCAAAAACTACTATGCCGATAAAAAAAAACACAATTGGAAAGCCACATTCACCCTGGGTAACATAGGCTATATTTTTTGCTAGAAAAGTTTAGGGATCTGTACTAAAACTTAAGTAACGTAACCCAAGGTGTAAAAAAGTGCCCTAATCCGTGCGAAACCGGGACGGGCCGCTAATCTCTCATATAGGGGAGGCCTATGTGCAGCAGCAACCTGAAAAGGCCTTTGTCTGTACATAATTACCCAAAAAATTGTAAAATAAGCGATCATATATAACACAGCATCTACATGATAAATATAAGAATAAATATTGTCATGTGTTGTCATTTTATGTGTACTTACAATTATTGCAATGACAAATTTTGCTCTCTTAGTATTTGTACATACTTATACTATTATATTTTAGTATAATACGGATCTATGAACAATAAATAAGTTACAACAAACAAAGACGCTAACATAATGCCCCGAAGCAATGGCATGTTTATTTCAATCGGCAATTTTTCAACGCAGCAATGCAGTCACACAGTGATTTATCTATAGAACGGCAGTACGAACCGCACGCGTGATAAATGATGTCGCGTTTCTGGCCGCAATACAAAGTAGTATTTTGTATACTTATTTTATTAACATTAGGGTAGTCTAGCTTAGATTTCATAATAATAATGCCGGAGCACAAAGCATCATGTAGCCCTAATCTAAACAGAGCTATTATGAGAACCACATTACTTATATACTGCTTACATACATTTTTTGTGTATACATGCATATATACAGAGACAAACACTGACCCGAGACAAATATTTGCAGAAGATACAAACATTTGTCTCGCAACGGGAATCCAACCCGCAACCTCCTGCATCTCAGGCGGGCCTTCACCCACTGGGCCACAGAGATCGTGTACCTTAGTGTTTCTATATCCTGTAAAACATAGTATTTACTGCACAAGTCGTTGCTTGTAGTAACCATTTTATAGACATTTCTTATCCATTACTTAAACATATTTTTTTTTGCCACTAGCTGTTTTTTTTTTTAGGATACTTAAAGAAGGTATCTACTAGAACAGCACATGGCCTATCTGATGTTCAATGGTAATCATTAGATAATTATTACAAAGTATTGCTACGTAGATGACGCTTATTTAGAACATGCTGTACCAACTTGAGGCATAACGGTGTTAAGCCTCACGTGCCTGTGATGTCACCGGCACCCTTCAAACCGAAACACAGCAAAGCTGCTTCATGGCACAAATTGGTATGCTGGTAGTACTTCCCAGGATGAGCCCATCTCAAAGAACTACTACTTAAAAAAAAGCTTACGTTTTTTTTATAAAATCTCTTGTATTTATTATTTATATAGGTAACAGATTGCACAGTCGTTCAGACAGACCCTCGAAGTAATCAGGACCAACTAATGCAAATGAAGTGTGCACTTCCCAAAACATGAACAGTTCCCAGAGGGTGAACATCAGCCCTGCACCCCGCGTTGACCGCATTACGAGCGCGACGCACCCCGGCGGGACCATTTATCAAATGATCATTTGATTTTCTTGTGTTTGATCACTGAACACATTAGGATTTGCAACAATGATTTATTGCATTTTCTTCATTTTATTAGCGTTCGTGACGTGGCTTACTTCGGTAATCTTAGCAGATCACCTTGGTTCAGCAACACTCCGCCCGGTGCCCCGGTCACTACTTGAATGGGTGACCGTTGTGGTTTTTTGATCGGAGTGCTTCCGTGCTTTGGAAGGCACGTTAAAAGGTTGTGTCAC
Source organism: Horisme vitalbata (assembly GCA_951804965.1). NCBI lineage: Eukaryota > Metazoa > Arthropoda > Insecta > Lepidoptera > Geometridae > Horisme > Horisme vitalbata. The sequence continues at coordinate 18,301,814 of OX638093.1, forward strand.
TGCTTTTTCAGTCATCAAGCGATGTTGGAGGCCTTCGGGCGGCTTAAAAACTCCGACACCAGAGTTGGCCACTAGCTCATACGAAGGAGAAGTAGGAGGATTATTGTTTACCATCTCATTAAACACTAAGGGCCTTATTTATAAAAAACTGTCAAAAGATAAACGATGCTTAAACTATTGCCATCTCTTACGGTTGGATATTGACAAACAGTGACAGGGATAACTTTAAGCAATGGTTAAATTTAAGTAACGCTTATAAGTAAGGGGATAAGTCAGAGCCAAAAACGTACGTAGTTTTGTCTTTTTGGACTCAAATAAACTTGTACAAATAATCTGGTGATGATCCGGAACTGGTTGCCAGTACATGTCAAAAATTGGTAATAAGTTAAACCTCCTTACAAAAATCGAACCTGCACTCGTCGCTAACATCCATCCTGGACACTACTCTTCCACCCTCACCCTCTTCACGATACGTCTTATAAAATACGATCTGTTTTGATTGTGGCCTGGGGCACAAATCAATTAGGGCTCCCCTCGGCCTCCCGGAGTGCGACACCCGACCCAGTGGCTCGTTTTATGACACATCTCACAAACCGAAAGCGATTCATTAACATTCACAAACTTTATTAGTACCATTGACGGCCTTTAATATTCATTGATTGGATGGGATATTTGTTAAGCTGAATTGGTTTATAGCTCGGTAGTCGGGAATAAAGTCCGGAAGGTCTTTCTAATTTGAAGTAACGCCTCATTTGAAGTTTTCGTGGCGTGACTGCGGTGTTCTAAGCAGATCTTGGTTAAGCAACACTCCGCCCGGATCCTACATGTATGGGGACCGTTAGATCTGAGCGCTTCCGTGCTTCGAAAAGCACGTTAAGTAGTTGATCCCGACTTTTTTAAGCGTAAAGTCATTTCGGAGGCTGGCTTAAAACTCCGATACCAGAGTTGTTACTAGATCATACGAAGGGTAAGGAGGGGGAAGCCTCATTTACAAACTGTCTCACTAGCAAAAACCACATTTTTTACCGAAACCTGTTAAACGAGATGTTGAATAATGTCTGTTGTTCTTATTTCTTCATGTTAAACAAAATTGGAAAATTATGGTAATGCGGTGACTGACAAATTAAAGACATGACTGCCTTTGCCAATATTGACGAACCTACCATTTTAAATCATTTATTCACACAGTTATGTTCCGTTACCCCTTGCACTGACTGAACCAATTGGGTCAGGTCAACATCGAACTTCATTACTTAAAATTGATATCGATTTTGGTTATCAGGCACGAATAAATCGAAAACTTGTGTACAGGTATTCAACCGCATTATTATCCGTATCGATTCTCTATTAATCTTCCGTTTTAATATAAATTCTAATATAGAATATAATGACGTAATAGATGCCGCCGGCGACAGGGTCGTTTCCCACGCCGCGGCGGACAATCTTAATTTTTTTATATATGAAAATAAATTAAGTTTTGGTAATCAGACGCCGACCCGATTCCTGACCCGCTTCTTCGCAATATTTCTAAAAGCTATTACAAATACATTTATATGACCGCACAAAAAAGCTCTCGAGCAATTTTCGCCACATAATGAGGCCATTATGGGGAATTTTGTTTTACAAACATAATAACACCGCCTTTTATTCGGCCGATCCTGCCCGTAAAGGACTTCGTGTTCTAAAGGACAATATTATTCCAGACTTGATGAGATTTTCGTGCTAAAATTTTAAAAGTAAATTGCCGCTATTATGTATTTAGCGTGAGGGATTATGACAAGAGCGGTCGAATGGGTCATTCACTTGTTCTACCGGTCTTACTTTAAATTATTTACCATCTTGATCGTTTTGCTTATTTTAAAAATACTAAACACAAAATCGATTATTGTTTTAGCATTGGTCAATAACAGACACTTTATCCGCGCACTCGCAATCGCGAGCATGTAAAAGGGTGCGGGCACGACATTAGAATTGTTGCGTTTCTAAATAACTAGAGGACTCTATAGGAAACTGTAAATTAAACTTTTTTTAAACTGTTTAATGTTACTGTTAACTTACTATTTCACCATGAACAAGCATTATTAATCTTTAAAATGGCACCAAATTAATCGTTTCTGTCCATTAACCCCAATTTATTGAGGACTCAATAAAAACGCTTAAATGTACGTACATTTTTGCTTGCTGAAAATATTACTATCAGCTGGCCTCTTTCAATCACGGTCAGTGTCACCTTGGTAGAAACTCCAAATTATACGACATATTTCAAGTAATTACTACGCCACCACAATAATAATAGCTGGGCAGGATTTTCTACCAAAGCCGCACAGAACCTAAAAAAATGCCTTCCTTCCAGGGCCAACTTAGTAGACATTTATATCCACACTAGCGGCCCGTCCCGGCTGCGCATGGGTTAGAGCACTTTCTTTACACCTTGGGTTACGTTACTTAAGTTTTAGTAAGGATCCCTAATATTTTCTAGCAATAAATATAGCCTATGTTACTCAAGGTGAATGTGGCTTTCCAATGGTGAAAGAATTTTTGACATCGTAATAGTGGTTTTTGAGTTTATTACAAACATACACACAAAAAAAAATTTTTTGCTCTTTATAATATTAGTGTAGATGAAAAATCATACAACCTAAGTTAATATGCTTGCATCAGCGGCAATAATTTGTTTATTGTTTTAAATATATTAGTAACAAAATTTATCAAAAAATGTATTGACGCAAATTAACTACATACCAACACAGTAAATTGTAGCTTCTTTTACAAGAGGTTGTACCGCGAAATAATTTCAGCTATCGCAACCGCAATTACATGACACGTGACGAAGCGAGCTTGGATGATTAATTTCCTTTTTACATCAAGACCTCAATTATTGCATACTTGAAGGGTGACCTATGCGATCCTTAATATGTAGTTGCTCTGGTCACAGCTCTGGTTTATAAGTTTCAGTGTCCGTCTTTTTAAGACAGCTCTTATAAAAAAAATATTTTGATACTCTTAGGACTTATTTTTCTTAGTGATTTTTACTCGGTAGATAGGTAGCTTACTCATTGAATAAATTAGAACTTTTTTTATTTTATATGGGCCAGCTCTTGACCTCGAGGCTTGCAAAGGCAAGGATGAGGTCGATGATGGTGCGAGCTTTCCCAGAATATGCCTATTAACACTCTTTTTGAAGCCGTTAGAGTCGTAAATCAATGGAAAAACAGAGACTGGCCGCTGATTCCAAATTTTTGCAGTGAAGCGCTTAGTTCTGGTAAATGAAATATCAACTTGATGCTAATGGCAGTTCGACTGAAATTCCTATGAAAGAAAGGTAAAGACGGAATAAGGTCATGTTCATGTAGCTCCTGCGCACACTCTCCGACAAACACGCAACCTCACGACGACGGCTCAAGCTCTCGAGCCTTGCTTTAGCAAGATACTCTTGACCAATAAGCCTCTTAGCCCTGAGGTCATCTGAGTCTAGTGCGGCAAGTACTTATAATTATATTTATATTTTCTTTTATTAAATAACCGATGGTGTTATCAAAACTGGCAGATGATTGGGGCTTAATAAAGCGTTATGTTACATTTTAAATATTATACCATAGGCACCTTTATGTTAAAAATAATAAACAAATAATGCTGTACATTATCACAATCACACAACATCATCTGTCCTCAAACTAAGCAGAGCTTGTATTATGGGAACTAAATAAGTGGTACACATTATAAATAGAAAATCTCATCCCTGAGACAAATATTGGCAGATCATACAAACATTTATCTCGCGGCGGGAATCGAACCCGCAACCTTCTGCGTCTCATACGGGCCTTCACTCAGTGTGCCACAGTGGTCATTAAAATACCTGATACACTTAAATCATATTGCCTACGAAATTGCGACCGTCATTACGACTGCCGCTTTTGGGGAGACTAGAGCTGCGCGGATTGGGTTAACTTTGGCACGTCATAAAGCGGTTGTTCTTGCGCCCGCGCACCCAACGCTCGCTCCCGACATTATCCTTGTAATTGGCGATTTTGTGCAATTTATGGCGATTCGTGCAATTTACGAGCAGCGGACAAGTGGGCGACGTCATTTCCTTCGGCCCGTAGCAAAATTCACTCAAAGTTTAAATTATTTTTATGTGGCACAAATTACCTGCCAATTATTTGCCAAAGCAAAACAATATCTGCATCATGCTGCATATTTTTCCTTGTAAAATATAATCATGATCTATTCTAATACAGTAATTTTTAAGTCGAACATAAAATGGACTAACTAAAACCTAGGAACAGGTGCAAGCATGACAAGGTTCCTGATACCTTGTTAGTAGCTGGCTGTCCTTTATGGACCAGTTATTGTACAGGTTAAATCTGATCAAACCAAGAATGCAAAAATAATGTTGAAACGATTAAATTTGATTAAATTAAATTGTTTGTAAATTTTATACCTACATGAGGCCCTTGAGCATAAAATTGCAAGCAATTTCGTCGAGAATTAAAATAACGAATATGCGAATAAAATACTTACTACTTCTGGATTATTAAAGTTTGATTGAGCTGTATTTAATGAGACGCGATTTGATTTGAATAAGTTTAACATTAGGAGATCAGGTAGTTAGAAAATAATTATAATATTAAATAATAAATACAACAATTAGTACATACTAAAAACCAATCTTTTAGTTTTGGATGGTGTTATATTGACGAAACATTGCTTATAAAATGGTGATCCAACCAAACCAAACTCTTATGCTCCTTGAGCATTATCGTTAGCCGTAATATTATGCGTTCCAAACCGCAATCCGATCCAGGGCCCGACCGCGCTATTTTCAAAAAATAGGTGCGTTTCTAATTACTCTACAAGTCAGTAACGACTACGTTTCAACTTTTCGGAATTTGCTACCGTGCTAACGTAAAAACGCCAACGTAGTATCAACCAAAGCCGAGTCGTAGCGTGAACGCTGCCGTATGATCGTCTTTATGGATTTCATTTTAGTCTGTGCTCAGTCTGTGTAAATACGAGTGTCGATTGGCTTTTTTAGGCAAATGCAACTCTAGTTTCGACCTACGTAGTATTGAATCCACATTGAATTCCGACGGTTGACAATGTCATGGCATCGAGTGTCGCTAATTATTTACATAATTTGGTAACCACCGCCGATAAAATGATTAAATTTACAAAGTGCTCATATATGCGTATTGCAAGCCATGGTGGCCAAAAAATGACGAGCAAGTCAGACCGCTCGCTGGTAATGGTCAGTGTAGCCAGAGAAGCGCTCGTGGCGTGGTTAACTTCGGTATTCTTAGCAGATCACCTTGGTTGAGCATGGATGGGTGACCCGGTCATTACATGGACGGATGACCTTTTATTGACATTTAGATTTGAGCGCTTCCGTGCTTCGGAAGGCACGTTAAGATGATGGTCCCGGCTTTCCAGTCGTTAAGCCATGTCGGAGGCATTCGGGTTGCCTGAAAACTCTGACACCAGATTTGGTCACTAGCTCATACGAAGAGAAAGAAGAATGGATGAGTATAGCGGCGGTCCGGGAAAACGGCGTGTTGGAGAGGAAGCTTGGTGACTGATCAACATCCCTGCAACACACGTTGTATTGTGGGTTTTGGATAATTCGATCAAACCGATTTCTTCATATATAAATGTAACTTTGATAATAACTTTTATGGGATTATATTTTAATGAAGATACCTACATTTTATTTCATTTTATTCTACACCCAGCAATCACATAATTTGTGTATAGGCAACAAATTATATAATTTGTATGTAGTACCTTCCTACTTTGGTTACATTAATATTAACACTTTGGTGTTAATATTAATAGAAATAACTAGCATAGGATAGCAGGAAGCTCATCCCAGCATTTGTCCCTCAGTCGAAACCAAATCAGATACAGGTGTACCGTACCTACTTATGTAGGTACACCAATTTTAACAAGTGCCCGTTTTTTAATATAGTTTGGTTGCTAGTGCGCATGCTGCATGCTAAGCGGCACACAGCACGCATTTGTTATTTTTGTAGCAAAAACAGGGGCCCAATTGCATTTTGGGTGTTTGAGTGTGTTGGTTCTATGATTTTTGCGATCGTCCAAAAGGCCTCTATTTCATCGTTTATTTTTTCTATTTCAAGAAAAAATATCACAAAATTCTTCACAAAACTCAAAATTACCTCATTCGATTACGATGCAGTTCTGAAAAAGTACCTCCGGAGCAACTTTATCAAAACCGCTTGTTTGAGTGCTCTTACGATCACGCTGGGCCACAACTTAATGTCAAATAATTTAGCGTGGTACGAAAATATGTAAATGTTGTGATGCGATAAAGGTTCAACTAGGTTTCCGCTGAAATGTTCCAGCTGCGAAAAGGTACGTTTCAACTTTCTGTCAAATCATTTAGTGCGTTAAGAAATATGGAAAAAGCTGTGGTTCGATCACTGTTTAGCCAAGGTTTAACTGTTATAATTTAGAGCGATCGGGCCCCTGTACGGTTTGGACTGCGGGTCAAACTATCGTTCTAATGGCGCGTAGAGATTGGACCGCGCATCTGGGACTGATTATCACTGACGAGATGCGTGGTTAAAACTGTGAGATTTGCCTTCGCGTCGACATGCCAGATCGAACTGTGAGCCCCGCGCATCTACACGTAAGAAAGAAGAAGAAAGAAAATACATTTATTGACCCAGATAAATAAAATACAAAATATGTAGGTAAGGTACCTATAACATGATTACAATACAAAATTATAATAACAAAAATCCTAAAAGGCACCCACCCACTAAGCCAGGCGCTGCGCGGGGTCAAAAGGCCCTGTCTCAGCATATTGCTGCACAGTGTTGCCATGAAGCGGAACACTGTGCAGCGCTGGTAATTCTGACAGTGCCTGTTAAGTGGATGACGTCACAAAATACAAACTATAAAAAACAAAAAGAACTTATTACTACAATTAGCTATATATATATATATTATAACAACATGATAATTATGTAAGTGCACTAAAAAGAAAGAAAGGATGAAACTTACATAATTATATAAAACTATATGTAAAACTATTCAAAATTAAAATGCTTTGCTTTTGAAAAGGAGTCATTGTACCATAGACGAATAAAACCAATCAAGTCGGATCAAGCAGGCAAGCATACAACGAGCGAGGCAAAGAGTGAGCGAGGGTTGTTGGCGGAGAACAGCGAAAACGTACGTTTCGGAGTGCGGGTTGGAATGGCGCGTGCTGTTTCCCGCGGTCCAAACTTTACGTGTACAGCAGGCCGATCGCGTAACTTTTGTTGCAATTAAAATCTAGTCGCACCTGTCAATTTTGACAGCGTTGCGATCACGTAAGACCTTCGATTACAATGAAAACCGTATAGCATCAAAACTACATCTTTGACAAGGAACTATTGCAATAAGATGTAATGTTGGTGTAAATAGCATGAAATTACGATCACGTAAGGCTGTTTCAATCGAAATGACAGCTTACGATTACTATAAGATATATTGCGGTTTGAGACAAGTAAGGTGCTGTTGCAAATGATATAAATTGATAAGTAAGATCATAATAAAGTGAGTTCTAGTGTTTTGATGTGTATATTTATTGATTGTAAAGTAGTTAATAGGTACCTAAACATACAACAAGTTTATAGTACTTACCTACATAAGTTTGTATTGTAGTGCCTCTACGAGGCTCATGTTGCGGACTTCAATAATTTGAACACCCTAAATGTACCTACCTACCACATGAAACAATAAAGATTATGATTATGATTATCATTATGATATAAATACGAGTTCAAAATCATCTAGTGCATAACTACAAACCAATTTCATCAATTGATTAAAATTCATTTTAGTTTATCATGTCAAGAGGTTATTTGCTCGCACTTGCTGAGGAACAGCGCCAAAAAAAAAAATGCTTGTTGATAGTAGAAGACTGATGCGGGACGCCAGCGATCCATTATCGCTCCCTCACAGGGAGTTTATTTCTAAATTTCGCCGCCTTAGTTTTAGTGCGGCACTTGTACATATGCCAGTACTTAATAAGAAAAACATAGAACTTTGTTATTATATCATAGAAGTCGCAAAATAATGAACCACACGGTTTGCTTACACACATCTAGGATTATTGAAAAGTATTTACCCTCTTCCATTTATCAGTGGTTTTTATAGTACCGTCCCCCACGGCATTTAACAACCTGGCACAGTGTTCCCAGGCCTTGTTATTCTGTTGGTGGCCAAGGGGGCCGCTGCTCTTTTTATTTAGAGCAGCGGCTGGGTTTGTTTCTGCAAACTCAACCAAAATTTCTAATTGGCGGTGCGAAATTTGCCGGATTGGTGCCATTGGTTTGTAACAAATTGAAAATAACATGGTAAATCACAGGAGAAAGCTAATGAAAAGAAATAATGTAAAAGAATAAATATATTGTTTGTTTGTACTTACTTGCTAGGTAACCGTTGCATTGAACTAGGTACTAGGCATTTGATTGAAACACAACACAAAATCATAGACAAATGAGTGAACGAGTTGTAATAAACGGTCGATTATAGTGGGTTACCAATTTCTACACGGTTCCTACTACAAATTGTACTTTGTAAATTGGTCGGATTTAATTAACTTGCAGGATCTTCACGTTGTAAAATTAGTATTGCAACACATAGATAGCGGTCGAAAAATGATACCAACTAGATGCGTGATCGCTGTACTTTGATAGTATATTTTATTTGTTCGTATCAAACCTTTGATAGCAACAGAATTACGCGATCAGCCTACTGGGCGATAATGACATCGATACATATAAATACATATACAGTTTCTCGGGTAATACAGCTGCGGTTTGATAAAATGTCAAGATAGCTGTATGCGTTTCCAAGAACTGCGTGAACTTTCATGCAAGGATTGTTCGCAATTGACGTCGTTCGTCACGGAACATTTCTTGGGTTGATTTGCTCTACATTTTACAATACCGACGTTACTCTAAACATGTCATGTCAAAAGCATGATGCTCCATCCTTAAGTCAAAAAATTTTATTGTTTAAAAATATGTTTTTAGTCTCAAATAAAATGAAAAACTAATGATTTTATTACAATTGCTGACGAACCGCAGCGGAGGCGTCACGACTCCAAAATAGCAGAGACCGGCTCGCCGCTCTTATGACAGCGCGGCCGATATTTATGTCGCGCGGCCCCGCCCACCGCCGTGGCTCCATTCAGCCTGTTTGTATTTATTCTGTGCCTATTTATTTGTATTTGCCTTCGGTATGAATAATGCATGAGCGGAGCGTTTCCGTCGTGTGTAGGCAGCGTGACGCCGCCGCTTGTCGCGCGACCCTACGCCATACTGGCACTTTTTGCTCAAGAGTTGTTTGTAATTGTTTGAACTAGAACTTTCTCGGAGTTTTTTTGGTAGTGAATTTATTGGTCAGCACTTTGTGGTAAGTATAAAAAGACAGTGTCCCATTAAGATAAGACTCAAGAACCTCACACGGTTGGGAAAAACTAAGTTTATCTTAGAAGGGGCTGAACAAATTCGGACCACTGCTCTACCATTACATTAACTTGTAATCTGAAAATAATCTGCATCGTCAGGAGCGTTCTATAAAAAGTGATGGAAATCAAATACGATTTAACTTGAAATGTAACCATTGTACTACATCAATGTTAGCCCAACCAAGCTTTTATATTTCTGTGTAAGGTGTAGGTTTAGAAAGCCCTCTTGACTATTTTAACCTAGTATTTTTTTGTTAACTTTAGTTTAAGTTATTTCTTTTTTTCAACCTTAAAAAGTAAATAACCCCTCTCCACAGTAGGTACAATAAACAAACTAAAACATAATAACGCTCAATCATTTCTAGCTTTCGTTTCACATCGTTCTCACGGAGTTAATTAACATAGGGAGGGGAGTAACAAAATTAATTATCGATAACCGCATTCGATTGGATGCATTCGTTTATTATTTGGTGGGTAAATCACGGTTATCGCGGCTGTATCGATTGGCCCCGCCCTCGCGCGATATACCGCCAGCGTCACCGGAACCCTGACCGGTGATATCACTTTTTCTTGACACCACTAGTAAATTTTTATATAGGTATTTTAACAACGACAAACCAAAAGTCTTGCGTTTTCGTCTTAAACTGAATCCACACCAGCCTATATCACTCCACTACTGGACATAGGCCTCCCTAAATAAAGGGGAAAATGCCCATAATCCCCACGCTGGGCATGCGGGTTGGGGATCGCAGGGCACAGCTTCTCGCACCGCCGAAGCTGCTGCCCGTCGATGGCCAGGGGATTTAGCTGTGGCGATGTAGGCTGTGCTATGCCGCAATCAGCCGGCCGCCAGAGCCTCGTTCGTTGTTCAGCAGGGTGCACCACGTGCAGGTGAGGTTGGCTTGGGTTCAGAAAATGTGGGTTGGAACCCCGTACACCCTTAAACTGAATACAAATCGTTTATTTGTTGACTGATTAGGTGACTAAAATCAACAAAAAATAAGCTGAATCTGGTAAAAGCATTCATCTTATTACTAAGCATAAGTACTAAATCTGTACTCATGAAAAGAGACCAACTTGCTTTTTGTTTTTGTTTTTTTGAATGATGAAATAAGAAATAAAAAAGGCCGTAAAGGCCCTCTAAAAAACTGTATCTGTACGAGTAAGTACTGTTAAGTGATGGAAAAACATGACTGGGATATCACGAAAAAGGAGTTGAAGTATTATAAATTAATTGATTTCAGACGAGAGCGCAACACAAAACATTGACACAAAAAACACGAATAAATAAAATAAATTAAAACAGAATCATCATTGCGACACTAGGCTAGAGACTGGCTTCAGCACAGCCAGCCAGTGTCGCATGATGGTGGAGTAGACATTTACAGCCACAACGAATGCGAGCAACTTGAAAAGTCCGTAAACAAAGTTTATCGGCCACGCGTGACTGATGCCCAAGAATCTCTCCACGCAGAATCATAAATCACAATCTGCACGCGACAGTAAACGTCCACTTGATACCCGATTACTGATACCAGTATAATGAACTTATGCAAAAACGGTATGATACCTTTAATTATTCATTGACAGCGTGCAATTGTTGACTCATAATAATTACTGGTTGGCTAAGTCGACGCATTTTTACGAAACCGTTTATCAGCAATTACTTAGAACGCAACCAGTTCATTGATTAAATTTTCAACACTGGTTTTATATTATTATATTTTTTGTACCTAGTGTACTCATAACGGATCTTTCTCTCTTTCTCTCTGAAGTTAGGTTCAAATAGAAACAACTTCGTTACTTGCAGCTCATTTCAGAGGACAAAGACACGTTGTGAGCGTTGTACCGATATAGTGATATTCTGCAGTAAAAGGCTTGAAGTGTAATCTTTTGGTGGGACTTAAAATGTGGTATAATGATTAGGTACTAGTTCCTGATATCCAGGACACAGAAAATAGTCCTAGTATGGGGTCAAGACTTGTGTGTATTTATATAAACTACATAACATAAGTAGATTTTACATAAACTATGTATATTCCAAGTTTCATACCAATCCGTTCAACCGTTACGGAGTTGGGTGGGAACAAACATACACACAAACACACAAACTTTCGTATTTCTAATTTATGTGTGATGCAATCTGATTGGGTGTTAGGCTAGTAGGAAATTAGTCAATTAGGAATAGAAGACAACGTCAAAACCGCTTTTGATGTTTTCCCTTTTCAGTCCAGAGTCCACGTCCGGATTCAACATTGTTATAATATTATATTACCATGATTGAGTAACAGACCGTTAGACTTCAAGGTATTTCATAGCAAAAACTATCTAAAGGCAGGGTAACAAGGTACTACTGACACTGGCACAATAGTAACACGTGCTTGCATGATGCCTCTCATCAACAGCCTCGTTACGTGTTATTGATTGTTCTCAACCAGGCACAACTAATAGATATTTCTATCAGGCTGAGAATCTAAGTTTGATTAGCCTTTTATAATTTTTTTGTGAATTTCTTCTAGAATTAAAAGATTTTTTCCTCTGCCTATCATGAACATTTTTCTTAAGTCATATTACATGTATCTGTTTTTGTGAAATGTATTAAGGACCTTTTTGTGAAATTAATGTAATAATAACAAAATCAGTCTACCCCGAAATAGGACTGCGTTGTTTAACAAGAGTGTATTATGTATGGCTGTTCGTGTTTACAACCATCTTCCTAAATTGTTGTTAGATACATCAGATATTGCAGTATTTAAAGTAAGACTGAAGAAATTATTATTTGAAAGGGCTTATTATTATACCCGTGACTATTTAGATCAATGATAAAATACTTAAAATATTGAATTGTAATTTGTATTTTAAAATTATTTTGACATCTCTAGTAATGAAATAATTAAATTAAAAATGTTATACCTATGTTAAAAATGTTATATACATAATGTTAAAATGTATACATATAAATATTGCCTACGTACTACGCTGAATATGGCTGCACTAACCTGTATCACTTGGATAGAACTGTTACTAACCCATATTACGCAATAAACAACTTTGACTCTATATATGTTAGTATCGTTATAAAGAAACCTTTAAATCGACTCTACCACTGCACCTTAAGAAATAAATTCCCTGCAGCACCTATGGATAGCAGACATTGATATTCATTAAACATATCAAGAAGCAAGATAGAAAAATGTCAAAGACAATATACATTCTAAAAATTACGTATGAAATATTGAACTTAAAGAAAAAAATACGAGTCCGTGAAATACACAAGAAAATAGAGACAATAGACGTTCTCCACCATGCGCAGATTTTTATGTAGAAATGGATAGGTCACCTAGCGCGCACGAACGATCTGAGATGGACTAAATCTGTCACACTGTGGAAGAGGACCATGGTGCAAACATGCTCAAGACAGACTACACATGAGGAGGAAGGAGGAATTAATATCGGCAGCAAAAACTAACTGGGCAGAGTATGACAGAGAAGCGTGGCATGCTTTGGAGGACGTCTTCACCCAAAGGGGTTCTCACATCAAATACCAAATTTTTTTGCTTACGAAAAATTTAGTTCAATATTACGTTTTTTCGATTATGTAAAAAGTGAGAAAAATAAAAGGATAATATTCTATCATAAAACATTTGATGTAACAAAAAAGCTGGTAAGTTTATAATAAATAATATACTTAACTATAGTATCTACCACGGTATCTACCAAGTCAACTTAAGTCGATAAGTACTAACACTCACTGCAACCCCAAACTGGCCGTCTTCGGAAACCGCGGTGTTGCCATGGCAACAGGCTGTCTCTCGATCGCTACCTCTCTTCAGTTTATGTGTTCATTAAGTGGTCCCTTATTTATATCCCCTGGGCTATTGTTAGAATTAGATAGCTCTTTGTCTATGCTGACTTCGCTCTTGAGGGTGGAAGGTAATAATTCTTACTTTTGCAGAATAGGAGTGTTTAGCTAAGGGTCGTTTATTTACCGAAATGCCGGTGCAAAAAGATATGACTCTCTATTTATAAGTCTAATTATTTAATTTAAGAAGTGCTCGTTTCGTGGCTTACTTCGATGTTCTAAGCAAATAATCAAACAACACTCAGCCCGGTCACTACTTGGATGGGTAACCGTTTAGCAGTATTTGTCGTCGTTCGAAAGGCACGGACAGGCGGCCGGAAAACGATGGCACTAGAGTTCACCACTAGCTCATACGAGAAAGTAGAATTTTAAATGAAGAGAAAAATTTGACAAATATAGTTGGAGAGAAGATACTTACAATAGAATCATTGTATGAGAAAGTTATGTCCATATCTGGTAAAGGGCTAAAACTAATAAGTTCATTTTCTATAATACTTATAGTTGGCAGCAGATGGCGGTTTTAATAAATAAATAATAATAAATAATAAATAATGCGGGACGTAATCACACAGCATCATGTAGCCCCAAACTAAGCCAAGCTTGTATTATGGGAACCACATAATTGATATACTACACATATATTTTTTTTTTTGTAAATACATACATATCATACATAGAAAACACCCAGACCCGAGACAAATATCTACAGAACATGCAAACATTTGTCCCGCAGCGGGAATCGAACCCGCAACCTTCTGCGTCTCAGGCGGACTTTCGCCCATTGCGCCACAGAGGGCCGTCAACTTTACTCTCTGAAAACTGTATAGAATACTTTTTCAGAATTTATAAGAAAAAACAAAGCATTATCTTTTATTAATTTGTAAAGATAGGTAGGTATATATGCTAGACATAAAGTGACTAGTAGATAAATAGAACATATGAAACTTGTGAACTAAATTAACAAAATTCCGCGCTATATGTATATCTAATCAAAGTATCTAACAGCTATTGACGATTGAAATATCAGACCTAAATAAGGTAACTTTACACTCATCATCATTTATTTAAAAGCTTGTCAGCGACAATAGCACAACTTTACACTACGCAATATTTAAAGAAAGTAAGTAAACTTCATAAAATAAAACACCGTAAAAAGCAACGATCCCTCAAAGACTTACAAAGAGATGATAGTCTTTCAAAATTGGATCACAACAAGACTAATCTAAGTCTCGAGAGCCAATTTTTTTGTAGCCGTCGAAATCTTCGAGTGTATCTGTCACAAATGTATGATTAACGTATCACGCGGCTCACATTTCTTGACGGCCGCCCGCTACAAGATCATCCCATTTAAAGGAAGCTGGGCTAATGCCACAATAAGATGTCATTTACTTTACATTATGGCTTTTTGGTAAATTTGTAAGAAAAACTTATAATTTTTTATTAAACTTCTCTTACAACTTTACAAGGACCATGTTTTCTATTAGGGAATATATATAAAATGTGACAGCTTAGAAAGTAAATATTTATGTTGTGTATAGCGTGCAGGGGGTGTACAGGGTTCCAACCCCTATCTTCGGAACCCAAGCCAACCCCACCTGCACGTGGTGCACCCTGCTAAACAACGAACGGGGCTCCTGCGGCCGGCTGATTGCGGCATAGCGCAGCCTACATCAGCACTGCTAAATCCCCTGGCCACTGACGGGCAGCAGCGTCGGTGGTGCGAGAAGCTGTGCCCTGCGATCCCCAACCCGCATGCCCAGCGTGGGGATTATGGATATATACCCATTATTACCCCCTTTATTAGGGGAGGCCTATGTCCAGCAGTGGACTGATATAGGCTAATGTGTGTGTTGTGTTGTATAGCGTGCAGGTATTACAGCGAAATCTTACAAACTATCCCACTGAATTTGTATGTCAATGTCTTGTGTATTTTGGCGAAGGCCAGCGTTGCCCCGTATCCTTTATTTAAATTTAGCGCGGCGCGTGCCGCCGCGGGTGTCTCTGGGGGAAGGGCGAGGGGGTGAGGGCGGGACGCTCCACCATCACTCAAGTGACGAAAATTGACGGAAAATGGGCGGAGACCGGTTGCCCGCGACTTCATCAATTACCGCGTCCCGACGGTCACCGGTGCAGTCAACGCCGTCGCCAACAGCGCAGTGCATACCTAATACGCTTCTTAAGATGCCATTATTAGCGCGTGTTAATCCGTCACCCGTGACATGTTTCAAATAAAACACAAAGTGCACCAACCGAGGATTTGTACCGTGATTGAAGACATGATAAACCTTTCACCATTTCATTAGAGAGACTCCCGGAAGACGCGTAGTAGCACGCTCCGCAATCTCCGATATCTTGAGCAGGGGTTATTGAGATGCAATCTAGACGCCATCGATCGCCCGATAATTCGATCTAAATGCGGCCTTCTTGCGCAACCAGTCATCAAGCTCGAAGCTCGGTACGTCCATGATACCTTTATTAAATGGTAGCTCGTTGAAGCTTCCATCTGCTCCCCATATTTCACCTATTGCGAAGCTTTACAATTCCTGACGAAAGAGAAAATCCATGTTTTAAAATGTTATCTCTTAAAGCAGGAAGCCGCAAGAAGTGCGAAAGCTCGGCGATCGATTTTGAAAATTGTTCGTAATTAGCATGTATCTCACTCGTCCGGACGACTGTGCGTTTAACTGGGAACCACAGAGTAGTCCAGTAGCGTTTACCAAGTAACGGCAAGCGACGGCGACGGACACAAATTGCCGGAGAAGCTGCCACTACGTAAATTGTAGTTAAAAGCTTCGATCGTTCCTTTAGACCTCAGGCCGATCAAGAACCTTTGTTTATCCCGTTTACTCGCACTTTTCTTGCTCGAGGCTGTTAGGTACATTTTACGATCATGTCTTACGCAATGTAAACTGCTACTTATAATAGCGTTTGCTTTCTATAAACTGAACTTTATTATGGGCAAAGCAGCCCTAGAACGATTTAACACATAGATGTGAAATTGAATAGGGCATGTGAATACATCCATCCATTCTCATCCTTCTCTATTTTGTCCAATACAACCTTATTCCTGAACAAATTCTATTGTAACCTGATGAGTTTATGCTTTGGCATATATTACTTACTAAGACTACTTATTAGTATAATTTGTTGTATTAAAGCTTGCGTCCTGAAGCTATGCAGTCCTAGTTTCACCCACATTACCCACATACACGCACTGTTTGTGTTGCTTTGTACGAGGTCATTAATTCACAACCGACTACTTTCAGTTCGTCGTAATCGATGCAGCATTATCGATGTAATGCTCAATTTAAAATGCATTTTTGTCTTATGGTATACGTTGGTTCAAAGAGCTATGCGTTATTTAACCCTAGTCTTTGAGTTACTATACTAGAGTAAGGGTATGACAGCTCAATGCTTCTAGTACAAATGCCTGAATGAGTTTAACTTCGAAAGCTATTTCATTTTATCTTGTTATGCACATGGTTTACATACCTACTTAGGTATATAATCGGTTAAATGGTGATTTATTTAGTATGACTTTCGTTTTTGATCAAAATTTAACGAATTTTATACGACCTCAGTACCTAATGTAGAGTAAAGTAAAATGAACATCTCTTTACTCAATAGAAACCTTAAAGTACATATTGAATCGTATTTTTTTTAGTTACGAGAATTCATAACGAGACAATACAGCGAATAGTAATGATAAGTTAGTAATGATAAAATCATTTTTTGAACGATTGCAAATCCACATAGATACTAAGTTCAAAGCAAACATAAAATACGACTCATATCTTTATTATGCAGTCATTATGAAAATCCAGTACTTATTCTGCCCTTGAGGTTAGACAAAGGCGCCTTGCGGTCGCGCTTGTGAATAATTTATATTGAATCTAGATAATGGGTCTCGTATTGGTAGCAGCAGAGTCACGTCTGAGACATTTGATCGGGTAACAAGAAGTGCGGTGTTTGAGCGTGCAACGATATATAGGGATGGAAGTACGTGGGTATTTAGCCGGACTACGAAAATATCGAGTAAAAAACCAGAAATCCAGACAGCAAGAAAGGCAGGCGAGTATTTAGCTGTAGAGTGAGAGGGTTTTGTTCTACATTTTCATTATAAATAGAGCCTATTTTTTTTAAATTTAGTCATAGGTGCACTATGTGAGTTTTCTTTAACATTTTACTTCAACTATTGATATTAATTAGGTACGGTAAGTGCACCTACCTCAATACTGGCTTTTTGAACTAGAATCTACTACCTATTCATAATTTATCAGCTGCTTTTCAACTAGGTTCTACTGTACCTAATTCATCAGCTCCCCATTAGCTGAAAAGTGACTGGCTAGTTAAAGGACGAAATCCGTCTTATCTCTTATCCTCAACCCTGTCAGCCCTACGCCTACAGGAAGGTAATGGCGGGGTAATTACGCAGGCATTATCGGGTGACCCCATATTGCGGTTGCCCACTACGAAGTCGCCGCCGCCGGCCAACACTAATGGTCAATACGACTAAATATACATGAATGATGACAAGCAAATATCTCTTGTAATGTTTCAAATGCGTTTCGATTGGCGCATGCCTTGAATATTTGTGCTGATTTGCAATATTTATGTCTCATAGATAATGATAATATTATATAGGAGTTTGTGAAATGTATTGGAAACGTTTGATTTAATTCAAACCAAAACTAAACTTTGAAATATCACATCACACTAATATTATAAATGCTCATGAAATAACTCAATTGCAAACTAATACTGACCCACTGATTTTGACTGTAAATTAGGTATTTTTATTCCTATTTAATAGACATAAGAAAAATAATTTTCTCGTCTAGACATCCATCTAAATATCTAACAGTCTTTAAATAATGTTCTACAAATGGCAAATTGGGCACAGCAAAATGATCAAATCGACCCCCAACTGGCGACAGTCAGACGCCGAAGTCTTTGATGTCTCAATTAGAAACGCGAGCGGGTAATTGTGGCGAAAATTAATTTGCACTCGCGTTCCACAGAGCGTCCCTTTACAAGGGGAACGTTGGATCAATGGTTTGTTTTTCTGAGTACTGAATTCATTTCAGCCGGAGAGCAGAGAGCCGTGGTGACCATTCATCCTATTGAGGGATACCTTCTGATCCGAAGATCGTGGATACGAACCCTGGGTGAGTAACAATTACCTATTTCGTTTATATAAATGTTAGGTATATGTACATTATTGCGGGTTCAAAACGGTGAAGTAAACTGTGATGATGACAGCATTCCCTAGAACCATTGAAACCATTGAACCCATTTATTTATTGTAAATGTGGTGTAATACAGATCTCAGGTAGGTTATTCGAAGGCATGTCCTAGCATGTTTTAGCAGTAGTAGAGTTCTTTGTGAAGGGCTCATCCGGGGAAATACCATGCATATTTCTGCCGTGAAGAAGCATTGCTGTTTCGGTTTGAAGGGTGTGAATGTGACGGTGAAATTACAGGCACATGAGGCTTATTACCTTCATGCCTCAAGTTGATGACGCAGGGTGTTGCAGCGAAGAGCACGTTCCAAACATCCGTACGAACCAATACTTTGTTATAGGTAATGGTTACCTCTTAACACCAGGTGGGTCATATGCTACTTCCATCAATAGGTATCATAAAAACATGTGCTCAATTAGTATTTCAATAAAACGAATGAAGATCTCTCCCAAACTCATCATAACCTTTACATAGGCCTCCCCAATGAGCGCCATTACGCCCTGTACTGCGCTCGACGCATCCAGTTTCTACCAGAAGCCTTTCGCAGATAATTGCCGGCCGCTTTTCGTAGATATAGCCAGCCCACAGCCTCTTCAGCTTGCTAATTTGCCCTCCCAAACTATTCCACTCAAATATATTTATCTTAAAAGAAACGATGACTATTTAGATGCTCTCTCAAATGCATCAAGATCGTCACGTCAATAACTGTTACAATCCATTTAAATAATTGAGATTCTCCCATTCGTCAATAACTCGCAAATGCGCCGGAAGTGACTAGACGCGGCGTGTAATGCATTTCACACTAAGAACGATCAGAACCTTAATAAATATATTAGAGTTCATTACCTAATGCAGGCCGGAAGAGGAATATTACTCGCTCATCATTACGGAGACCACAACCTCCCCTTAAATGCATTTTACATGTTTGTCGAATATGCAACCGGTGTAGCAACGGCTTCATCGGTGAGGGTGTAAGGGTGTGTATTTTTAAAACCACGGTGAAAATGAAAACGGTGCGGTGGTTTGATGGATGGTCGGTCATTTCCCGCCCGTTCGCCCATTATGCTTGTCATAGCATATGGCTAATTGTCTTCCGGGCTGGTTGTTTGTTTTGCACGTATCGAAACAATTGACAACCGCATAAGGTGAGTGGGGTGAGGGGAGAGGCTGGATAAAGTATGGTGATTGACGAGTTGAATTTTTCTTTTGGAAAACAATTGTTTATTTTTAACGATAGGACGCCGTCCGGCTAGATGAAATGACGATCTGCAAAAGGCTGCTAATAGAATCTAGACTGGTTTATTTTTAATTTTATCCAATGCATTACCAATATAATTTTAAACAATTACCGATTTTATACAATATACTTGGTTGGCACCTTCTGGTGTTTATAATATTTCAATAACACAAGGTATCTAAATAAAAACATTCATAGAATACTTTTTATTTTTGTCCAACAAAGTGTGTCGTTCGTCCAGATTTCCACAAACTCATAAGGACATTGTTAGAAAGCATTTAAAGTGTCGTAAACCTGTAGATAAACGTGTGCCTTTGAGAGCTGAAACTTTGGAGGGACCACACAATGAAGCTGAAAGTGGAATGCAATAAAAGTCACATTATGTCAAGAGCAAGGACCTTGGCGACGCGTTCTAGACGGGTATATGTATATCCACGATAACACAGCGCATCCCTCTTGACTTCGTATAAATTTAACGTCACTCCTATTTCTACATCATTAAAGTTGAGTTTGCAATATACAACGGAAAATCCGAGTGGATTACATTTATCTGCGACGAAGTAGACGCGAATTCTTCAATTTGGATGCTGGCAAATTGTTCAAATGATACGTGGCGGTTGTGCAGTCTCTTTGGAATTATTGTTCGTTCTGTGCTATATTACTGAGAGGCGTTTGTGTCGAACTTAAATTGGGTGGGCATAATAAATAATAAATAATGCTGGACTATCACACAGCATCATGTAGCCCCAAACTAAGCAGAGCTTGTGTTATGGGAACCACATGATTGATATATTGCATATATACTTTTTTTTTGTGTATACATACATATCATACATAGAAACCACCCAGACCCAAGACAAATATCTACAGAACATGCAAACATTTGTCCCGCGGCGGGAATCGAACACGCAACCTTCTGCGTCCCAGGCGGACCTTCGCCCACTGGGCCACAGAGGTCGTCAAATGTTTTGGTATGCATGTTTTTGTTTTGGTACTGTGAAGAACAATCAATGATACTTGTAGATATGTAAAATAATTCTTGGGCCCAATATTATTCAATATTACTTGGGTAAAATATGATCCTAATAGAATCCAAATTTGATGACGTAAATTTTATTTAGGTTTATGTTTTTATTTTCATTCCTTTGTTTTTACTGGTATCTTTAAATAAAATCCCACCATATGGATAAATTAATTCTACTAATATTATACAGACGAAAGTAAAAAATGTGAGATGTGAACATGTAATGATATAAACCTACTTTTTATCTGGGAAATTAATTGACAAAAATATAACCACTGTACGTGCCTATGGCACAGAATACAGTAGTACTGTCTTAAGGTTTCTGGTAACTAAATTAGCACTAACACTTAGAATTTAATTTTTACAAACATAAGCTTTAATAATTCCAAACAACACGGAACTCTATCGAACGTTTAAATAATAGATCAGTAGAGAGCCACGTAAGATACGCCTCTACCAATTATAGTTTAATAACTGCTTTTAATTAACGGCCCATCAGACAATTTAAGTCGATAAAGCTTATTTCAGGTGTTATTTGATCAATAATTTAAAGTCTCACAATTACATTTCCACTTTTCCTCAAGGAATAAGTCCTTTCAATTTTCCGTCTCAGAGACATTGAATTTTAAATAAACCGGCTCTATAATCATGGATAATAATTCAACCGAACAAATAGGGCAAAGACATAATTATAGCCCAACTAGATTTAATTAGAGCGAGTTGGATGAAAGGTGTTCACTTTCACGCGTTCAAAGCGGCGACTTGGATATCTAGAGTCGGTATTGCGATTCAATACCCAGTAATTAGTCTTTATAGGAGAGTACATACACGCTAGAGCATTAACTTTTAGAGAACATTAAGCCTGCAACAGAACCTTGAGCGTCGAGCTCTATTCATTAGCGGAAAGAGAGTTGAGAATCTAAAAAATGATATCCTGAATTTTCAAACTAGACGGGACTTGAAGCCAGCAACGAACTATCAAATTGCGTCATCGAGCCATGTGACGTCAAGGTCTAAGAGCTTAGATAGCCTATAGACAGTGACTTCCTTGCTTCTTCATATAAGTATGTGTTGTTTTTGTTGGTGTGAGTACAATAAAGAGTTTTCTATCTATCTATCTATCTGTTTTTAGGCCGCCTGAAGGCATCCGACATGACTTTACGACTGAATAAGCCGGGACCAACATTCTAACGTACTTTCCGAAGAACGAAAGCGCTCAGATCTAAATGCCCCTAAACGGTCACCCATCCAAGTAGTGACCATATGGAGTGTTGCTTAACTCAGATGATCGGCTAAGAACATCGAACCCAACGAGCACTTCAAGCGGGCTTCTCAGACAGTGACGACCCTCACTTTTGTAGATATTTGTAAAATATCACAATACACCAAGTCGAAAAAAATCAAAAAACCAACGAAGGCAGTGACCACAGTGTCCTATGGCTGGACCTATGGCTGGCTGATTGCGGCATAGTGCAGTCTTACACCGGCACAGCTAAATTCCCTGACCACCGCTGAGCAGCAACGTCGACGGTGCGAGAAGTTGATTCCTGCGATCCCTAAGGATCATGGGCATATCCCCCTTCTTATCAGGGGAGGCCTATTTGTTTATTTGTTTAATAAACATTAATAAGAACGGCAAGAAAAACCGCTTACTCTAACTAAAAGAACTTCCTTACTTAAATCAAATTAATTAAATAGTAGGATAAAAAATCTTCATGCATAAACAATTCATCAAAACAATAAAATGTCAATAAGTTAGAAGATAAATATCAGATACTAATTATGTCAACAGCTGAACAAATCAATATTTCAACTTTTAGTTCATATAATAATGAATAATATGTCTAGCAGTGGACTGATATAGGCTGGTGGTGGAGGTGGTACATTTTGATGATGGTTATTGAAATGGTTAGATATTTGCTTCTATGAACATTATCATTGATTTCATCACATTGAAATAAATAAATCATCGACATAGTGCATCCGCAATAAATCAAAAATCCTAGAGTGTAATTAAAAACACGGATTCAGGTAAGAACTAAGAATACAACGTATAATTATTTTTCGTTTCGTTAGATGAATCACTGTTGATTAGAGAGCTTAGCCTCTGTCGGTAGATGCAGATGTTTAAGTTTTAATGATTCTTTCTACAAATTACCCTTTCACGAAGTAAAAACAATGTTTAATATAGCAATTTGCAGGTCATGTAATAAATTAACGAAACTTTTACCGCACAGCATTCATAAATCAAAACGTGATATTCCCTTTAAAATTGTTTTTCGCACGTCCTTATGACTGCGATTATAGTAAAATTATAATAATTGTGCACGGCATAATTACGTGATGTAACTTAAGGCCAACGATATATAGCGGCCAATTTGAATTTATGTAAAATATCGCGCAATAAATTTACATTTTATAACTTGCCCTCGCGATCGACGTGGGCGCAATATCTCTGTTTAGGATCAAAAGCTCGTATCTGCAAATTGCGCATATTTATCTACGGTTGACAGGCACTTGACAATATCATAGGAAAATGTTTTTTTAAGATTTATAAATTATCGTATGATGCATGCACTTTACATCCACCATTATTGGTTTGTGACAGCTTAAATATTTTTGAATAAATTTTGTCGAGTTGCTATCCTCCTTCTATAAGTATCAATATTTTACCGAGATGAAAGAACCGCTTGAAACAATAACATTACATTTACCGGCGTAAAACATTCACGGTATGATAATGCTTAATTCTTGACATACATAATGCAAGCCTGGGGCGAGCCGGCCGACACTATGTCTAATAAATTTATGGACGTCCATTTTCATGTTGATCGGAGCTCGAAGTTATAATCGTCGCGCTTGGGGCGCGGCGCGAGTCGCGTGACGCTGCGCAGACGCATCTTGACAATTGAACGAACATACATGTCAGTTTATAAAACAAGAATATTGCGATTACTCATTGATTTCCAGCAGTGATTATTACTCATAACGGTATGAAATTTTTGTCCGTATGAACGTAGACGAAAACCAAAATGGCTTTTCATTAGTTTGGGCAATGAAAAGCCAGATTGGTTTGCTTCATCGTTTATCATTGGTTGTCGTCATCACTACGTGTTTGTCAATGTCAATGTACGTGGGACATCAACATATATAAATATATTATATATATATTCAACAAATTGTAAATGTTTTCTTGACTTTTCCAGAAAACAAACAAAGAAACAAATAAGACCTTCCGGCTTATTTGTTTCTTTCGCTAGACTTTTCACATTAGTAGGTATTACCTATATGCTTTTTTTATTTGATATGAAGTTTTAGTTTTACCTATGCAGAATTTTATGTTATAGCGTTATAGTTTGACTGCTACCGCTGTAGCACTCCTTAGGTATGTGCGCGGGGCCGCATTGGACGTTTATATCAGATACATGTACACACACGAGATAAATATCCAGAGCCGTATCGTGCGTTATCTCGTAATATCAAGGAACTTATTAAATTATTTAATTTTAAAGTCGCTAAATATTTCCGTATTCACTCGTAAATCATCTGCCTGATGATTACGATCATAACAATTATGAAATAAAATATATAATTTTATCGTAAGACCTGTTCGACAATATCGATCTCATCGCTCTTTTTTCCTCGGCCCCCACCTTGCCGCACTTTCCTAAGGCGCGGTACAGCGGTTTCGGTAAAACTATAGCCACCTTTCAAAGTAATTTTGATGAAAAGCTATTTTACTATCTCGCAATATTTAGAAAGTTGTGTAATCGCAAAATAAAATGAACGAGGTTTCAGAAAGTAAAACTGAAATCCAACTATTCTGCCATTATTTTCGAGTTCACATGTTCCCACGACTTTCCAATAAAAAAGTATAACAACAAAGATGTTCGCAAAAAGTGCGAATATAAATGTCAAAGTAGGTTTAGTGCGGAAATGGTATGCGGGTTAAATGACTTGGAAACTGGAAGAGTGAGAACACTGACGTTTTGGTTATGCTCCAACTGAGGGTGAGGAGAAGACGCGCACGATAAGTATGATGTACTCAAGTACTTACATCAGCAGGCTTAAGTGTGAAAAACATTTTTTATTTACATTCATTTTAAATTTAACTAACAGATAAGTAAACAAAGATGCAAAAAGTTATGCACTTGTATTCAGTTCAAAAATACTGGAACTGGCAGAACTAAGGAAGATTCTCTGATAAACGTAATTGTTATCAACAAATGCACACAATTATTATTTTATCATGAAAAAGGATGAATTAAAAAAAACAGCGTGTTTTATCGTTGTTTTCTCACTTTGAAGGTGGAACAGCGAGGTAGGCAATTATCGTGCTCATACAATATTTTTACATCGAAAACTTTTACGTTTTTATAATTGTTTTTTTCATTACGATACTGTATAGTATGTTGTTTTAATTTATGAAATGTAGTCAATCTACAAGCATTTTAAATTAATATTCAATCAATCAAATTCCTGTATTTTATAAGGTAAACTTTTACCAACATGTATTCCTCATCCAGTTTCTGAGAAGTTATTTTCCTCATACAAATTGAGTACAGAGGCTCGATAAGACTAGCGAAAAAGTATTCGTATCGTAGACCTTTATTTTAGCCAATGAGAAAGCGTAGAATCAAAATAACGCTTTGTCATTTGCCAAAATATTCGTTACGCTTAATACGTCTGGTTTTAATATTCGTGAATCCTACAGGAATAGATGGATGACCATAGAGAATATGGCTTTCATAGAGTTGCTATAACTCTTAGTTTACTAAGCGTATCGTCCATAGATTTGTTAATACCAGACTTACATGCAATTTATAGCAGTTTTTTTCACTTGCAATAACGTTATCGCCCTGCCACGTGCTATGTCGTGCTTTTGGGAAGGAGCACAAAACAAATTGCTGTTTTATGGAAATCCTCCCATCCACCGGAAAGTATAACGACAAAATGACTTGTCCAGGAAATGAAGCACTCAAAACGTACGTAGATTTATCTCTAGTGGCTTATGGTAAAAAATGCTTAGCTTTGTTTCGGTAGAGAGCAAGAGCTGGAGCGGTAAATAAAATACAAATAAAACAAAATGTATGTTCAACAGTAAACTGATACAGGCTGATAAAAAATAATAAATAAAATATAAAAATAAATAAATATAATCTTTATTTGGAACAACCAACACGGTTGCAAATATTATGGAAAACGATGATACCCGCAGGAGTAAAAAATACTGTGTCGTGGGTATGATGATGATGATAATAATGAATAATAAAATGATTAATTTTGGCTTTACTGTATTGAGTTAAAATAAGATATGTATTGAATAATACATACGGCATTGAGAATTGTATCGATGTAAATCGTCTTATGGTGAGTCCACATTTGTGACATTTTCATGTCGTATCCGTATCAAAAAAACATGTCAGTAGCGATAATGTGGACGTCTTTTATCACGTGAATAATTATCACAAGCTGCAGTTACGATTAAATCTATTCCGAACACTGAAAGCACAGAATATACGGCAGGACTTATCCAGTACTTCAGTCCAGTCTACAGTACTACAGTACTTACTTAGAAAATTACCTAGACCAACGAAGTGAAACTATTGTATTGATTGAACCTATGCTGTTTATATGGTAATTTACCTAATTATAGTTTTCAGGATCGTGACTTTGAATTCTTGATTGACGCTCATGATGAACTCTACAAATGTCAGATTCATACTTAACGATGATCTCATGGGGTGGAATATTTTATACCGAGCACTTGCAAATGAGTAATATTAGATAAGATATAAACGGACTTCATAACACATTAAGGCGGACTGCATTTATGCAGTTTAACAAACTCAGCATCTTCGTATGAGCTAGTGGCTGGTCACTCCAAAGCCTCCAATATGGCTTGACAACTAAAAAAGCCAGGGGCCTGATCAAATATAAAACAAAAGACTCGACTTTTTGCCATAAACTCAAAGAATATGCAATCAAATAAAGCTATTACTCCGTTGACGATTTTTTAAATAAGAAGACTACCTAGACATTACCTATTTATTTAAGCTGTTTTGATTTGACTTTGCTTATATTTGACATTGTTTCTATTTTGACATTTTATTTACTTTATCATATTTATAACAATTGGCTTTTGTATTCATATCTGTAAATAAAATAAATTGTAAATGCTTGCTCAAATCTGTTCTTTATAAGCTCAATCATACACCTAAGCTAACCAATATATGTGTATGCAATAAATGAATATGAATATGATTCTCGGGTATAGACGTAATTATCACGTTAGATATATATCACAACAACTGTCAAATTGACATAGAATAGGGATGATGACTGGGTAAACAAATAATAAAATTATTTAGTCCGTCAGTTGGATTAACAAAAAATATCGAACACGTATTTTTTTTATTTATTTAATCAATAGAAAACAAAGTTATAGGGCGTCAAAGTTCGGGAGTGGGGGCTCGTGACGTCACTTGTATGTAAAAAGTGTACTTACCCGTGACGTCACGCTGAACTTCAACACGCTATATCTTTGTCATTTTTAGTTTAATTGACAAAATAAAAAATACGTGTCCAATATTTTTTGATAATTTAAATGACGGACTAATTAGAATTTTTTAGGCATGTAGCCTATTACGCGCGATATAGTATGTCTAATGTAATAAATATATCGAATCACGAGAATCAAGGCCCAGGACGGTTCAACGTGCCTTTTGAAGTATGAAACGAATAAATGCTAAACGGTTACCCTCCCGAGCAGTGAATGGACCGAGTACTAAGTCTGCTAATGTAAAAAAAAGCTACTTTACAACTCTCGAGCTCGTACTCTGAGCTAAGATTGACCAGTTTTAGACGCTTAGTAAGAGGAAAGCGTGCAGTCCGTTTAAGCAAGCCAGTGAAGTCCAACTGCAAGACTAACTAGGCCACGATTATGCACTCAGTATCGGGACTGCAAGGTATGATTTACCGTACCTATAGGTATTTTAACGGTAAGCTTCAAGCGTAAAATTGGACAATCAATTTTATTACAATAAATGATAGAGTATAAGGAACCTGGTATAATACTTGAGATAATTCGTTTGATTCTTGCTTTAAAATACCGTAAATATTGTAGAGTATCAACAATATAATGGAATGAAGGAAGTACTAATGTATCTATTATTTGGTTTACTTCTGGTTCTATATTAACATAATACTTACCTACTTTTCACAGGTTAATGTAAACAGATATTATTTTCATTTCCTATTTTTTTTTTTATTTTAAAAACAGTATTTTCGACTGGCCCTATAACTCAAAGCTTTGGATTCTAAGCTGCAGGTCGTGAGTTCGACTCCCGACGAGGACAAACATTGTTGGTAAACATGGATGTTTGTTCTATTTCTGAGTGTTATAAGAATATTTATGTATGTTTATCAGTGTCTGGTACCCATAGTACGGGGTTTGCCTAGTTTGAGTTCAGACTGTGTGAAATGTCCCATATGTATATACTTTTTTTTTAACTTCGACGCAAGAAATTCAAATACAATCAATATAAATTGGTAAAATAATCTAAAAACCCCAGCCCCGATCGAGTCAGACTTGCGCACGAAAGGTTCCGTATCATTGTATGGGAGCCCCACTTAAATATTTATTTTGTTCTGTTTTTAATATTTATTGTTATAGCGGCAAAAGAAATACATCATCTGTGAAAATTTCAACTATATAGCTATCACGGTTCATGAAATACAGCCTGACGACGGACAGACAGATGGACAGTGAAGTCTATTTATAGGGTCCTGTTCTTACCCTTTGGGTACAGAACCCTAAAAATTATGATTTTAAGTATTTCCATCGTGAATTCAAATCGAATTAAAATAAACTTTTTGTTCGTTGTTGGTTGAAAATTAATGATGCGTATTTAGCCCAGCCTTAAAATATTATTCATAAACCTATCTCGAAATTCGATCTCTGATTAAATAAGTAAATTAATTGGTCTGCAAACTCTGCTGTCATTTTGGGCCAGTTTGTAATGAAACAGTAAAAACACCGCACCCAAATCGGTTGACCCGTTTAAGACAGACAGACACACATACCGGTCAAACTTATAACACCCCTCTCTTTGCGTCGGGTGTTAAAAAATAATGTATTTTATATCTTCTGTAAAAAATAAATTTCTATGATACATAGATGTTTGCTCGTAAATCAATTACCTCTTTAAAATAAAAAAAGACGCGAAGTTATTTCATTAACAGTTGGTATCATGATGATATTTTTCTGTCATTACCGTAATATCTTAACTAGGTAACACCCTCATTGCAATTTACGAATCCGATTAAAGTAAATTGTGGCAGCTTCAATCCATTATCATTATAAAAAATATTATCATTATGGATAGAAGTTACCTACAATAATCGTAAGTTAATTATATCTGGGGTGCACCTGTCAATTTGATAATGAACTAGGTTATTTTAATAGTGTGGACAAACACCTTAACAACGGTTATATAATCATACCTATATCTTTATACGTCTTTGTTACAATCATTCTTAACGATTAGGTACATTGTTTTTAGGAGAGTTGGAGGCTACTTCATCCAAGTACCAGATTTTTTAATCTTCCGTTATTATCTGGCTGCAGGTCCATACTATAAAACAAATTGAAGTTATAATTATCTTACCATCAAACAACTGTTTCAAATTACGTTTTAAGTTTATGTCTGAATAAACTTCAAATTAATTGAAGTCATGCAATCGAACTTATTTTATACAATAAAAAAGTAGCTAAAAAAACGACTGACCACTTAATTAAAACATAAATAATCCTAGTCACGTCTTTCTGGAGTAAATTGTTACCGGGCCACTAGCCATATTTTGCAAATGTCAATCGCGCCCGAAGCCGCATGCGCACGCACTCGATGTATTCGCTATTAATGTAAAATAACTATAATTTAGGAGACTAGTGGCTAGCAAGCGTTGGCCGTTTAACCGCCAGCCTCTGGAAAGGCGACGGAAGCCTGTCACAGCCGCAATTACAGTACCAAGAATCGGCATTAGTTCAAACTATTTATGTATGTAAAATAAGAGCAACCTCTCGTACGGGGAAACGGCGATTGCACGCATCGCTCATTAAGCACTTTAGAGCAATTTGAGGAGGAGAAAAAGTCGGACGAGACGCGGTAACATCGCGTGGTCAATTAAAATGTTGCTGCGCACGGCTGCCGAGAGCCGCCACTCCGACCGCTCCGGCTCTACAACGGTACACTCGCGCGCAAAACAGCGAAATAACACAGTCGACTTGCTCTGAATTGCTCGCATCCTCTCCTATTTAATTGCGGCAGCTTGTCGGTTGACGTGCAGATATTAGCGGCGTTAGAGTTGTTGGTAACTAGTTGACGCGACATTTGTTTTTGTGTCCAGCCCCCTGCTAAGAAACTGGATCAAGTAGATATTTCACACGCAACAGGCCAATTACATTCGTATACATAAAATATCTATTGCTTTCTAAAACAAAACCAGTGTTGCCATGAAGGTGTGGCATCTCAGCTTAGTTTTTAAAAATATAAATACAAATCAATTTAGTTATTATTATTATTCACTCCGGTCATAGAGTTTTCATCTGTGACTTTTCAAGGCATGACTTACTTTTTATTCGAAACAAAACGCTCTACAAACGTGTTTCACCTGGACCACGGAATATATAACTGAGTATAATAATACTTGAACCAACATGCTTGCACGTGGGCGATTCAAGTCTCGCTAGTCATTGTACGGAGTGAAATGAACCGAGAGCCTGCCTTCAGTTTGTTTTACAAAGCTACCAAGATGAGTTGCTTGGTATGGACAGGTAAATGAGCTGAGTCTTCATTGTTTAAGAATAGTGAATGATGAATTGATAGCTTTTAAATGAAAAATAAAGTCGCCGATGTATCAGCTAATTTTGTAAAGTAGGTACACACACGCCCTCCGGCCAGGTGGAGTGACGATCTGCGAATGTCTGTGCTGGTAAAAATTGTATGGGTTGGGCTAACTATAGGCTGATGATGATGATGATACACATAGTCATGTGTGTTATCCAAAATAAACTGAAATAATTTATGGTGGTATCTGACCATATCAAGTTTTCAAATTCAAATTGAGTACGACGTAGAGAGTAAAATTTTATGCTGGATAATGACGATTTGATTAATAAATATAGGTAATTAATTTATCATGGTACCTTTCATCAATAGATTTACGTACTGATATATAGATTTGTTAACGTTTATTTACTACCTAGAACTGTACCAAAACAAAATGTACCACATGAAACTATATAGATTATGATTACAATTAATTATAAAAACATATTATTTTGTATTGTGATTATATATCCAAAACATCTGACTAGGCTACCAACCACCTAAAAGTAGACTACTACCACTAATGTAAAACAAAGCTTTGTTCCATACAGCTAATTGCAGCCGTCCCGCGCATCAATCACGCGTCCGACGCAACAACGAAAACACTGTTAGTTTTGCCGCCGAATTATTAATTACATTCCCACAAAAAACTTACACACGACGCCGAAAAGCATAAATTTCTTCCTTTTTCACCGCACAAAAGACCCGGCGCCCTACAATATAACACTAAACAGATTAGCCTCGCCCGACACGGCCGTCGCGGCATAATTTTTGGCGCCAGTAGTCCTTGCCTCTAGATTAAACTAATATGAAAAGGAAATTGAGTAGAAAATGGACGAAGGCTCTATATGTCATTAAGGATTGGTCACGGTGCTTCAAAGCCGGTATGGCCTTTATTTATTTGACTTCATTTATTGAATTAACATTTTAGAGGCTTTATGAACTGCCGATAATGGTACGGAACCAAATGGAACGGCTTTTCAGGTAATAATCATTACTGTTATGTGACAGATATTGCTTCGTAAATATCATCAGCACCTACTGTTTCTTTTTATGTTGTTTTCGTAAATAAATAAGGTTAGTTTGGCCCCAACGTTTATTGGTGCCAATAAATTTTACTACAGGTAGTCCAATAATTAAATTGTATTATCTTTAAGTAATAATAGAGTTGAGAATTCATCATATAATGTTAAGCTATCAAAAATCTCCTTCATAGATTTCACGTAAGTGAACATAACAGTTAATGCAAAGCAATTATTAGTAACAGTACTACCTATCAATGATATAATCAGTAAGTTTTTGTACCTAGGGTTACTATTATGTTTCTGTGTATGTACCCAAATCCAACGTCAACGAGAATTGGACTACAAGTCGATTACCTATTCAAGACTATGGAAAATAATGAAAAACCCATAACATTCTAGATACTCAAGTCTCGGGTCATTCGGACCCGCGGGGGCGTTCTCCATGAATAGTAAGAGGTTAGGGCACAAGGGACCCGACGACGCAGAGTAACTCGCTGCTTATGGTCCGTGCTAAATCGACAATACCCCAGGGGCTAGGGGTCTGACAACAAACCATTTCACGCGCTTATTTGGAAAGGTTTGCTTTTGGGATTAGTTTGAAGCGTGAACTGTTTTAGTGTGGTTTTGATAAATGAAAATATAATCAAGATATTACATGTGAATAACACTCTACTTTCAATCCCCTCTAAATGTGAGGTGAGCAGTAATCAAAGCAGCCAAATTAAACTAATAAATAGGTTAGATATGGTTATAGTTAGGATAGGGTTTAGTTCAAAATCGTCAATAAAAGTACAATGTTATTAAACCTTGGTTTTATTATTAGTGGTGTGCGATAGCGGTGCTGTGAGTAAGCATTTCGACCGACTGTATCGGCTGACTCACATTCATGAGCAGGTCCGGTGAGGAGGAGCCCTTGCCGCTCATCTCTGTCGTGGAGGCATGTCACAGTCACAACACTCGCGAGGCAGCGCAGGCGGCGCGGGCGGTCTGCGTGCGCCGAGCGGCCGCGACTGCCGCGCGAACGGCCCCCACCACACTCCCCCACCGCTACCGGCTGCCTCATTTCTCACTATAATTTGCGTGCTGCTCGTTTTTTACCATTATTACTCCCTCGTTTTGTTTTACGTATTATCGAGTGCATCCCGCTCGCACCGGCCGCCATGCGCGCCGAGCGCCGCCCAGATAATAGCCCGCGCAATTACGCGGCGCTCGGCGGTGACGGACTACTTGCGCCATCTAGCGTTGAGAGGCAACACTAATGTGACCAATAAAGCACTGAAACACTAGTATGTACCAAGTACCTCGTGAAAATAATCATGAATTTTCATTGTCATTAGAGTAAAGTATCATTACCATATATTATAAATTTATTAGTAAACAATAGTGAACTCGCGCTACTTCGCTTCTACGCCAAAACAGGATCACCCACCTTTAGCAAAATGCTTTACAATAAGTTAACTAATGATAATGACCCAGCAACATACCTTACTTAAGCTGCAAACGCACTAGGAATGTAACATCTAGTTTAATCATTGTTATGAACGGTTCTTACAACACAATCTAAATAACTTAGCTAAAATATTTACTTGATAACTACTAGTATACATAAACCTTAATATTTTTACATTTCTTAGTCCAAAAAGTTTAACACCTTTATTATTTTCTATAAAAAAGACATAAACGCGCCTTCGTAGCAGCACCGTAGCGCGTAGCTTCCGCGTAGGCGTAGCACTTGCGTAGCAATCAAACTACCTTCTAGTGAGGATTATCTACTGTGAGGAAGAAACACAAAGCGTAGTAAATGTAGATCAATGGTTCTTCTTCTTTTTGTAGTCGCAGCCAGTGACAAACTATAGCGTTCCACTCTTGAAACATTGCACATAAATAGGTGTAGTAACTAATTTATGAAGTATAAATAACACGCTGTATGTATACCTAGTTTCCTACCTAACCTTAAAGTATTCATTGTGATGATTATTCATCATTCAATTTCTCAATCGTGTCGGCGTCAACTCACAGGTACTGCAATTCCCGGGTCACTTGGTTTTGTCCAATGAGGCCTTCCCCGTTTTTCTAGGTGGCTCCTTGGGAGACTACGTAGGTTGGCAATTTCTCTGTCAACCGCTCCTACCTATTATTTTACTTACTCAGGTACTCAGCTAAATCATTGTCTAATCGCTTATTAAAAACTGCTTTCAAAATGATTGGTACAGAATATGGTTACTAGCCTATAGTTTCACACTATCAAATTGTGAACTATTGTATAATTTAGTAAATATTTAAAACGGTTTAGATCAATCAAACGGAACGATACGATGGTGCTCCGAATTATTTGTCAGTTACTGACTCCGTGAAATAAAGACGCTTTGTTTTTAAATTAATATAGAAGTTCGTTGTATCGTGTCGGAAGATGTAACTTAACCTTAACTTAACATAAGTAACTTAACACAATTATTGAAGCGATATTATCAGATGAGTTCGTGGTCAACGAAGGTCCATCCAATGTAAAAAAAAAAGAATTGGATGGGCTAAATGATAATAAAACCGTTTTTTTTTTTCATCATCATCCTCCAAAAACTTTTTTTATGTTTATATTTAATTTTTTTATATTTAACTTTATAAAATGACAAACTTTTTTGTTTCTCATTTTGTAAAGTTCTATTTTGGACATACTCTATGTAGTATGGATGTGAAAGTATAAATGAAATCAGCATTGAATTATGTACTTAAAATCTGTTAAAATCTGATTATCTGTCAACTTGATTTACTTATAAGTACCAAAGAGCATTGAGATAGTATAACAGTATATATCGATGCCAGAGTTTGAATTTATGGTAAGTACTAGGAATCAATGTAAAGGTAATCAAAGGTATCATAATTGCTTTTAAGATCCTACATAGTTGGAAATTTCGAATACTAGTTTCTACCTATTCATTCCTAAATGTATGTAACAGTGTCACAAGTCTATGCAAATTCAACCATGAGCAGATCTCCGTTCAATATGCTAATCTCAGAAATTGAATAATGCTTTCTCCGCCCACAGCCTAATTTCGTAATCTATAGCTAATGTTCAGGTCAAAGGCCACATTATGGTTCATAATAATGTATTCATATTAATGCGAGCTTAAACTGGTTCTACAAAATTATTATAGCTTAAAGATTTTTATAGCTATTTTACGAAAGATTAATATAAAAAAGCGTTTATTTTACATCATTTTATTTTAATTTTCAGTTACAAAGGCACGTTTTTCTTATAACTACATTGTCATATCTCATAGACATCACAATCAACGTTTGGTAACTTACAAAATACTTTACACAACTTATTACGTACAACAATTCTCTATACAACTACCGAAAAGAGTCCACAACACCGTTATTTGAAGCACAGACATGCAATTTTAATTAACTTTTACTGTCCAAGAGCCATTGGAGGCTGTAGGTTATAGTGCCCTTGGAATACAGCGTAATTGTCCTTCGAAGCGCATTGATAACCAGTAAACGAAGTAGGATACTGTTGATACCGAGGATCTCTCATAGGAGGTCGGGGGTACAAGCCCTCTTGTCTCATCTCAGGGTACCAGCTGGACATCATGCCACTTCCACTGAACATTGTACTGTTGTAACTTGGCGCGCTAGACATAACCGGCGCTGGGGCCGCATAATTCAAAGACATGGGCTTTGTTGTCGCACTTGTGAACGGTACTGTACCGTAATTGACACTGCCAACCGAAGCTGGAGTTTGCACTGTTGGCTGTTCGACTTTTTCCTGAGCAACAGGCGAAGGAGACTGTTCTTTATCGTCTTCTTTTACTTTCTTGGTTTTTCGCGAGACGTTAGCATGAGTCTTTACGTGTTTCGCAAGATGGTCGGATCGCATGAATCTTTTCGTGCAGAGTTGACACGCAAATCTTTTCTCTCCTGTGTGAGTTCTCAAGTGTCTTTGTAACTCATCGGACCGAGTGAAGCGTTTCCCGCAGAATAGCCAGTTGCAGACGAAGGGGCGTTCTCCAGTGTGCCAGCGGAGATGAGCTTTTAGATGCGACGTTTTTCCATACACTTTTCCGCAGCCAGGGACATGGCAGACGTGTTCGCGTTTCGCGCCGTCTTTGCCGTAGTTGGGGCCGAACCCGGCGGCTTCGGTAAGGCAGTTGGGGCACCGGCACTTGGCGCAGCGTCGCTGGAGTTCTCGGGCGTCTTCGGTGGTTGCAGTAGGCGCTGGTGGCCAGTACGGGGAGTACTGAGGGTACGGGGGCAGCGTCGGCTCCCGCCACGCTACCGGCCCGCACCAAGCACCAGAGGACGCACTGCTACAAGA
Source organism: Horisme vitalbata (assembly GCA_951804965.1). Lineage (NCBI taxonomy): Eukaryota > Metazoa > Arthropoda > Insecta > Lepidoptera > Geometridae > Horisme > Horisme vitalbata. The sequence goes on from OX638093.1 coordinate 18,337,898, forward strand.
CGATAGGTCCGAAGCAGGAGATATTGCCTCGCCTCGACCGTAACCACAACCGTAACCGGTCATCATATTCATCATCTGTAACAAAAAGAGATGATATTATAATAAAGTACACTAACCAAACATTTTTCACTGAAAATAACACACTTTAAATTTTTGAATCCACCAAAATGGGATCACTAATGAAGTGTTATTTGTGCTGTAAAATTAAACGTTCAAATTAAAATAAGAAACACTTCACTGTATTTTTAAATGTACGAACAAATTGAATTACGGCGGAAACAACTCTTAATGTAAATAAACTGTCAAGAGCTTGATAGTGCCTGTGGGCGGGCGGACGGACCTGTTGCGCGGGCGGATCCACGTACTGCATTTCCGGCAACGGTGGTGACAACGAAGCTGGCGATACCTTCAACTGGATAATTACAGGGCGGCGCACCGCTCGCGCCGAGACGTTTTTAATAACTGGCTTGGGATAGACGTAACGAGCGGTTGTCACCTCTCCCCCCGCCCCGCGGCCCGGGGCGCACCCTGCCCCGCGCATGCCCCTGCGCAGCCTCCGACACACCCCGCCCGAACCATAGAATACACACCAGTGCCTAACCCGTGAATTATGAGCTTATAAGCTTATGCTCACAGCTCACCTCTAGAATGGGAAAGCCGTGAGCGAGATGACACGACACACTTACAAAGGTAATGTTTACATTTGCTCGCTCTAATTCACTTTTGGAACATAATCGTTTTGTCGTTATTAAATGGCGTTACGTGTTTGTGAAGCAAATGTTTGGTTAGGAGATTTAAGTCGCATGCTTGTATCACTGAAGAATCGGTAAATATTAACTTTGATACGAGCTTTTTCGCGGTTTATGGGCTACAACTTACAACTCTAGGTTACCTGTGAAGTAGAAGTTATAAAAAAGATGGCAAACTTTCTAGTTCATGAGAGTTTTTACTTATCCCTACAATATTAACTCTGGATCCCACAATTACATATAAAAACTCTACTTTCTTAATTGTCTTTTCCCACTAATTAAAAGACCAATTAACTGCATCTAGCCAAACCAGAAATGAGCATCTCTTATTAAATATAGATTTGTTGGTAGATACTCGACCGCTTAATGTTTTTATTTTTTTCCTTTTTTCTCTATTTCGGTCGGCAGTTCGCTGCAGACGTATGATTTATGCATATTCGACCGAAGCCAAACCTTTAATTACACGTTGTTAAAATATGGCAGTTTGTTATAACGTCCAGCTTTTGTTTTTAAACGCCGCTTAGGATTTCCTTTTCTCCCTTCACGAGTGCTTTTTTCTTATTAAATTTATTTTGATTTCCTATAATCCCGCATATCTTACATGAATTAGTAGAAATGTACAAAAGCCAATTTTTTTACAAAACATTCAATGTTTTCTGCGAGTTATTATTTAATTTTGACTATATATAACAGTTACAGTATACATATTAATACATAAGTAATTTTTAGTATATAAGAGCTTTAGAGAGCAAATACGATTCAGTTCTCGAAAAGTAACACCCATATGATCTGTATAAGGGCTCGACATACAATCAATTATCAGAAACTCTAATTCTCGACAGATGGTAATCCATGATCCAGTATAGAAAGTTGATTCTATGAATTTGAAGGAGAAAGATATTTAATTATAGTTATATATAAAAATATATATGTGTAGTATATCAATCTTGTGGTTCCCATACAATACAAGCTCTGCTTAGTTTGGGGCTACATGATGTTGTGTGATTACGTCCCGCATTATTTATTATTATATTATTATTATAGAAACCTATTATTCTACTCCATATGAACCTTTCAATACAAACTGTACAAGTTCTAAAAAATAACGATCTCCAACAGAACTGCTTCTAATGTTTCTTCGAAGCAATTGCTACTGTGATTTTTTCGCATTATCACTTGCATACAAAACCGTTAACCTGTCGACGTGTTTTACAGCATAGAACAATGCAACGACTGGACGTCACAGGCAGCTACTGCAGTCGGTGGTACAAAGCCCACATGCAGGGGACAATGCTGCCTACTAATGCCCTATGATCGTTTGACTACGCCATAAATCTTGAGGGATGCTACTGTGTTTTTGTGCGAGCAGAAAAAATACGTCCCTTGTTCCTTTGATGTCGGCTGTCTTCGGACATGTTCCGACGCTTGGATAAACAAGTAGGAGCGTTATAAATGTGTTTCGGTAAATTCAATGTCAGCGCAAATAGTTCAATCATGTTGCAATATCAGCAAAAAATTCGTAAGATTCCATAAAATCTAAAAGAAATGCAGCCTGAAAAAAAAAGCAAATATTGATTTGCACACTTAGGTATTTGTTAGGCCCGTGTGGGCAGACTAAACTAATGACATGGACAATTCAAGGAGTAAACTATTGTTCGCCCGAACTGAAAATCTCGCGCGCGATATTCCCGATCCCCAAGTTTCGCACTAAGTATCTACTTAGGTCTATCTTATAAAAAGTTAAGAGTAAGTAGGTACATAATAATGTCTTGAATAAAGTAAAAAATAAAGACTTTATGTCGAATCTAACTTGTTGTAGAAGTCGTAGCAAACACAACTACTGCAAATAGCAATGATATAGCTATCTAGCTTATATCCAGTCTAACATGAACTACGAAAATATCAAAATTCTAACAAAAGGCTGGTAAGATTATAACAGATTTTTTTAATTTTACTTTTTTTTGTTGTATTTCAGAAACCATACAAAAATAATAAAAATAACAACCATTTTGGACATACAAATAAAACCCTTTCTATAACTCCTCGATTTAAAAAAAACTCCCCCCTGGGAACCCTTTATCTTTACAACCATTTACTCTATTAAGCTTATAATGCCAAATCTTCATAGCACAAGCTATTGACCTATCAAAATTCATGCAGATTAGATAAACAACTCGAAACTTAGGTATAATCTAACAGACATACCCACCAACACATACCAACCCATAAAAAAACAAAATGCACATGTTCTTCTTCTTCATGTTCCGTTCGCTTCGCTCGCTCAATCAATAAGTTTTGTGCTTGGGTCTCAATAATTTAATCACAATAAAAAATCCGCAATCAAATTCGCCACAATCATTTCCGTTCAAGCTCAGATATTTTACACTAATTACAGGTTTCTTATATCGTGGGCGGGTAATTGGCTCTATCGTACGTTGTCCTTCACTTCCTGTCCTTTGCTGGGCACCCGTCAATGGAGCCAAGCTATGAGCAGCTTTCAAACTGCACAAAGTACCGGCGTACGGTGTCGGGTTGCAACCATTGTGGAGCAGCCAGCACGGCACCCACGCTATCAATGCAAGATCTTGTGCGTGATTTTAGGAAATATCGATTTTGTTGCGTAGCGTGGGAATAACTCTTTTCAAAAGGAGACTACATATATAGCCGACAACTATATCTACCTAACCTTTTGATGTATTATTTAGACCATAGATAATAGTAGGAACTACTTAGTCCTGGCCTATTCACAAAGGATGAGCATAAAAGTGATTAACGCATCACATCATATAAATAAATAGAACAATGGCAAATTTCAATTGATTTCCCGTATCCTAAGATAATATTTAGGTAGGTTGGTTTGGTACCACCATGAACAAAAATATAAGTAAGTTACTAAGGTATTTCTTATAGCACCTATTTACTTTTAACAGACTACCTAACTACGTATTTAATGCATTCGTGCTTTGGTTGCTATTGGTTTAAAGCGCGCAAAAAACAAGTAGGTAAGTCAACAAATAGATGGCTCATTCCACAACTGATTCGATAGTCAATTGAACATCTTAATTTTTTTGCTTTTAATAAAATGTTTTATTCACCTACTTGTCTACCTTATTAGTTATTTCACAATGCAAAAATCCAAATTCAAAAGCTTCACGCTACTATCCGTGAACCTGTACTGCATTGTATAACAGGTATAACTCAGTGATCTTTTTACACTTCGACAAAGAACCACAAGCGATCCTTCACTCCTTTAAAATCTGATTCTAAGCGGAATTCCGATCAGATAACACCACTATCCGTTCTAACACAATGCCCATACAAAGCTTATTCGCGACTTGTAGCTTTTTAAAATATCAAGTTTCTTAAAAAAATTTAATGACGTGGCAAACTCTGCTTTTTAGAGGAAATGAAACGTGAAACGTTGATCGGATAATATGTCGATTTGCAGCTTACGTGCCATATTTCAGATTTTGTCTAACAATATTAGTTAGGTCTGAGGTAAAAAGTACTTCGGTAATTAAATCACCTTCAATTCAGTATTTATCAAACCCATAAAATTATACAGGGCGGTCTAAACCAATGGGCCTGTAGGGGTATTTTAATACATTTGATAAATTTCCGAATCGAATACGTAAATTTTTGTTCCATTGTATTTCTATTCCATCGGATTTCTAGGATCTTAAAAGCTACTGATGCTGATTCTGAAGAACGCTACGATGACGCATTAATGTGATTCTAGCTCAACTCGTCGTTGTTTTGACTAAGTGACGTAACTGATATTATAATGTAACTTTAATCTACTTTTTAATACGAACCGATCTATCTAATCGACGTATCTGTATCTTCTACCAGTCGCAAGATGTCTGTTGACGTATCTACAGTTATTAAAAATATGAATCCCTCTATGTTTCGTAAATGGTCACTTACGACGTTTAGTAAGATTTTCACACTAAAAAAATTCTCAAACAGAGGCGTAAGTGACATTATTATTTTTAAATTAAGATATTCCTTCGATAATTCTTAAATATCACCTTAGTTTGACTAAAAGAAACAGTGTTTTTTATTATTACACACTATTTGAGTAAAATTATGACTTTTCTTTTTTTAATCTAGGCATAAATCGGTGTTAAAATGACAGATTTTAACACCGACAATTTAAAACCAGGTCCTAAAATAGTGACGTATCAACCAAGTCCTAAAATAGTGACGTATCTGCTTCAAATTTATTTAAATTATATATTTTAATAACTAATTGTTAAAATAACAACAAAAGCATGTTGTCAGGAGGGCGTTGATATAAACTATATTGGTGTGCATTTTCATTTAAATTGATTTAAGTTTAAACGACCTACAATTAATTTTTAAAAACTTCTGGTAGAAAACATTTTCTCCTGTAAAATTCTAAAATTGTTAGTTACGTCACTTCACTTCACTTCTTTATTAAATGGTTTCTGAGATAATTATCCACAATTTCGCCAGTATCAACTATAATGTTCACAATGATATGAGGCAACGTAGTACGGTTTATAAGTCCAGTCGTCCAGTCTTCGGTCAGGTCCTGTTTTCTGCTATAGCCATGGCGAATATAACAAAAAACGATCGGCGCACAATTTTCTTCATCAGAGAATTCCCGTTCAATCTTCTTTTATTCCATTTCACTAACACTTGTGTCTTTTAACTAACATTTATCGGTTATAATACCATTAATATTAAACGACATACATTAAACATTTTTAATAAAATTGACAACCGTCGTTCAAGATGAAAAAAATGGTGTCCCAGTTACGACACTTAGTCAAAACAGCGACAAACTGTCACTGTCAGATTCGACTCGAAAACGTTTCGAACGTTTTAAAATGCCCCGCTTTTAAGTCTAGTAAAATACTGTCATTTGCAAACTCAGGGAATACCGACCCTTGAAAACGCCAAAAAAGAAGAAGAAGAAAAGCCCCGCTGGAAGGAATTTACGTAAAATATTGAAGATGACCCATTGCTATGGACCATTGGTGCCAAAATGATAGTGTTCTGTAGGGAGATCGCAATTCTCAATAAATGCAGTCTATTGTATACCAAACTACAATGTAGATCCATTTAGTCTACCCCTCATTTACCTACCTACATTGTAAATAATCATAAACACGAATTCACTGTCTCTAAATCATCTTCAATTTAATACGTTGAAAGATTTGCAAGAAATTATAACAGTCAGTCAGTTTTATAGTTGAGTTTGTCCCGGTTAGACACAAAAAAATAGGTAGGTACCTTAGTAAAGAAATTCCGCGTATCAGTGGCGCCCTGCGGCGAGCGGCGGCCCTCAAACGTTCGGCCTTTCTGTCCAGTGACAGCCGAAATTGCTCCAAATCAGAAAAATGCTCAAAATCTTTGTAAAAACACTCGGAGCAGTTTGTTTAACACAAGAAGATACGAGTGTGACACATTTTGACGCCGGTATATCGCTCTCATTAGGTTTTTGCAGATGATTGGAACGAGGGTCTGGTCTGTGGGCAGTTAGATAGGCTCGACTTAGGTTTTGGATTCATTTAATTAGGTGCCTACCTATAAGTTTAGATGTTGGGAGATGAATAATGGTGTTAGTTCTGTCTGAATGATCACAGACTAGGAATATCTTATTGATAAGATAAGTACTAAAGTATGCAAGATTATTATACTCACCTATTTACCTACTTTACTTTATAATCGCAGTTCAGCGATGACGAATATTTCAACCTGTCGTTTCTAAACGTATCGTGAAATACCAATGAGCAAGCGGACATTCGAAATAACGCTTTGTACCTACGTTTTTCATTAGCCAGAATTTTTCTTTACGAAAAAAAATTCGTGATCGCCCTACAATCAACACGTGCACTGAGGCCATGTAAGTACGAGGCTCTAGGGGAGTATGTGATGATGATGACGATGATGAATAAGTTGTGTAAAGCGTTATAATACATTATCCGACGAAAAGTAATTTAAAGACAAATCAAAGTAGGTACAATCGTCACAACGGATCTCATTGTATCCGAGCCATATACAATTTGGAAATTACTGAACCACTACAAGTAGGTATTGAAAGAAAATTATATTCTTACACTGACAGATATATTTATTTTAGAAATATGTCTCTTTATCAAAAATAATAGTGTCCATTTTAACGAAAAATCAAACCGTAATCTTTTTTTTTTATACTACTAAGTTAGCAAACAGGCATACGGTCCTCCTGGTGGTAAGCGGTACCCTAGCCTATGGACGCCTGTAACATCAAGAGGTATTACATGCGCGTTGCTGACCCTTTAAAAAAAATTAAAACGCCCTTTTTGATACGCTGCATATTGTAGTCTCTGGGGAAAACCTCGGCAGGGAGGCCATTCCACAGCTTGATTGTTCGCGGGAGGAAATTCCTCTGGAACCTCACAGTGCGAGAAGATAAAGGTGGCAATGTATGTGGATGATACCTCAGCCGATGTCGAGCGGTGCGAAGATAAAAAGAAGCAGCAGGCACCGTCTCAAACAATTCTCCGGAACACTCTCCGTTATACAAGCGGTAGATAACACACAGGGAGGAAAAGTCTCTCCTAAAACTTAAAGGTTCAATACCACTTGTGAGTATGGGATCGTCGACAAGTCTCGTAGCTCTTCTTTGAATCGAGTCAAACGGCTTAAGCCGGTACTCGGGTGCTCCTGCCCAAAGGTGACAGCAGTACTCCATGAATCTATGAATCTAAGAAGTAAATACCAATTTAACATAAACATACCACAGGTAAATAACACATTGTTCAACAAAAGTACTTATTATACAGCAATTAAGATATATAACCACTTGCCTACAGACTTGAAAGAGCTTAATGGTTTTTTTTTAAATAAACTATGAAGCTGGCTTATAAGCAAAGTTCATTACAGCCTTAAAGAAAATTATGGCTAGTCATATAACTATGTGTTAGGTACTAATAAAGTATTATAAGTTTACCTTAAACGTAGTACTCTAAGCTGTGCTTTATGTTCCTAATTCAATGTTGTGCCTTAACTTTAGCTTAATCTTAACTTTACCTTAATTTTAGAAAGCATTGCACCTTTATCCGAATCGGACTGAATTGTTTGCGGATGACACGACTCTGACCACGACGGCAGACCAATTTTAACGACGTAAACAATGCAATATCGAAAATTGTTAACTGGTTCGATGTAAATAATTTATTACTGAACGAGACTAAAACAAAATGTATAATATTTATACATAAACAAGTTAAACCTAACATTAAAATATACTATGAAGATTTAAATCTTGTGGATACTACTGTATTTTAAGGCATAACTTTAGCTAATAAGCTGCAACGGGGCGCTCACATAGATGGATTGTCGAACAGACTCAGTTCTGCAGCATACGCAGTCAAAAGAATCCGTCAACTTACTGACGTAGAAACGGCTAGACTGGTATATTTCAGCTACTCACACAGCATTATATCGTACGGCATTTTATTGTGGGGGAATGCTGCAGATATCAACACCATATTTGTGCTGTAGACGAGGGCTGTTCGAACAATTTATAATATGGGCCCCAGAGAATCACTTAGAACTAAGTTTAAATAAATAAATGTTATGACAGTGCCGTGCCAATATATAAGTTAAATAAAAACTTAATTTATGTCCGAAAACAAATTAATTTGTTAAAAAAAAATTGCGACAATCATAATGTTAACACTAGAAATAAAGACAAACTTGCTATTCCTACTGTAAGGCTCCATAAAGTTAGTAAATCATTTAAAGGCAAAACGTACGGTTTCTTTAACAAAATCCCAAATGACGTCTGTAAATAAACTCAAAAATTTTGTTAAACGTAACCTCTGTAATAAAGCTTATTATACAATTTCTGATTATTTAGATGACAAAAAAGCTTGAGATGAAACTGTCTCTAACTCCCTGAAAACCAATGTAATAGTTAAGAAAAAATATTGTAAAACTGACATTTAAAAGAAATATAAGCCTAGCAGAGTTTCTAGCCAATTCTTCTCTGTTTGATCGCGTTACGAATTAGTGTAAATTTAAAAATAATGACGTTTCAAAGTGTACTTTACAGTTCCTACTGAATAAATAAATGTTAAATTTTGAATTTTGGACAAACTGTTGTGTCACAAATTTATCTACTGATAAGATCTATGTTTACACAGTTTTTAAAATAAATGATTCATATTCTTATTCTATTCTTTCCCTCTGAAGTAAGGCTCAGCAAACGATTCTTTTTTTATTTTTCTTTATTTATGTATTTTACTAAGTAGATTACAACCAAATAACAAACACTACCAAGAAAAATGGTTTAGTTATTGGTTGACGGTTGAAGTCCTATATTTAAACATAGAATGAGTAGTGTCGCCAGCTACAAAAAATTGTTTTCCCTAAAAGGGACTAGACGACAAAAGTTCAACAGTCCGACCCAAAAATATGAACACTACTCACAATGTATCTTGTTGGCTGCAAGTAGCGACGCAGTTCCTTTATTAGGTCGGATTGTACTAGGATTGGTCAAATCGTTTGGTGAGCCTTAACTTTCAAAGATCCGTTGTGACGATTGTACCTGAATTCTAATGAGGTGGGGGGAGAAAGTTCTGCACTGACGTCCTGCATTGGGTTGTGCATTGCCCCTCTGCTAACCCTCCCCAGCCAGCCCAATTCCTGAAAGTAACGGAGAAGGACTCTGGGTTGTTGGCAACTGATGGAATTCGAGAGAGAGAGAGAGAGAGAGAGAGAGAGAGAGAGACCTACGTACCAAGTGGCTACATGCAGCCAACTTAAGAGGGAGATTCGTTGTGAGTAAGTAGTGGAAACATCGTTTTACTTACCTATGCAAAAACTAAATGAAACTATACAATGAAGGCTCGAAAAATTTATTACAACCACACGTCACAAGACATACATTTGTACAAATCACGTTCACATTATACATAAAGTAATGACTCTTAGGTTCAGATGAGGAATGTTACACTATACGGAAGATACGGTTGCAAGACACACAGGTCAAGTCTGTAATCGACCTTATTCCTAAGCAACAAAGTTTCTGTTAAACCATTATAAATTATTATTAAACAAATAAATCAATTTAAACAGACAAACTTGGCTCGCGTAAGGCCCCTGGCCTCTTAATTCTCAGGAATAGAAATGATTGTCGCATTAGACCATGAAATTACTACTAGTACCTACTAACGTACGCGGGAATGCACGCTTTGAAAAAATAATAATAAGGGCCACGTTTCGTTTCCTCTTTAGTGTTAAACAAAAGAGGGAACGAGACACAACTTCTTTTTGGGCATTTTTATTTAGAAAAAACGGGCACAATTTTTTGTTCAAAAGGTACACTCCCCAAAAACTCCTTGCAATAAACATACATCCATATATAATATCCATAAAGTTTTGACAGATGTTTTTTTGCACTCGCTACCTATATATGTCTAATGATGTGACATTGATCTTTATTGCTGAGAATCAGGGCCCTGGATAGGTTAAATGGTCGACCACCGAACCAATTCAAGTGGGTAGCTGTTAGGAAATTTATTAATTGGATGCTTGAGAACGAAATACAGCTAAACTTATTACAATTTCCGTTGATGGAAAATTCCCTGCCGCTGACAGCAGCGTCGGCAGCGCGAGAAGCTGTGCATGGGGTTATGGACTCTCTGGGCTCCAGAATGGGCCCTCTTTATTAGGGGAGGCCTCCCCTAATAGGCTGGTGCAGGATTATCTATTGTCGTTGCATTCAGGTACTGCGAGTACTATGGTTCTGCACCAACTAAACCGAGATAAATATTTGCAGATAAAACCCTCAAGTCTTTCTAATTTTATGCCTGTGACCATTGTGATCTTTGATAATTTAAGAATGATGATTTGAACATTTTTTCAGTTTAACTATGGTCGCATACCAACTTTTCTAAGCTTAAAATTTTCACTAGGCCTCAATTCAAGAAAATGTACGAACCAAGCTTATAAGAGATACCTACATAATGTAGAGTAGTGCGTATTTATTTATAAATATATTTTTATCTGATAGTAATATTTCATTATGTACAATGAAACACAGTAACTGTTATTTGAGATACATAAATCAAGTGATTTTTTTATAACTATTCGTATTTTATTGCTCTCCATATGTCTAATTTCACAAAATTTATACAGAAACGTTATAACATAATTTATAAGGTAGATACTTATCTTAATAACCACACAATCTCACTTTATATCTCAAAATATTCACTTTAAAAATAATAATGTAATCGCACCATGTGTTAAATACATAATATAGAACACTTAAATAACTTTTTAGGTACATGAGTGTCCAACTCACATGTAGGAAAATATAGAATGTGTGATATAATTAATAGACAACTAAAATTAGTAGAAACACTATCTTAAACGAATAGTTGAATATAAATAATTGAAATATTTATCAGAGAAAATTAAAAGTAAATTGGCTTAGCATGACCAACCCTCATAGAGAAAGTTTTGTCGACGGAAGAATAGTTAAACATATTTGAATGTGGCTATAGCAATATTTCCAGTGATAGGCAACTGTTTTAGCCGTTATTATATTAGTGGACCACGATGCGTCGTCAGCAAAAATTTTTTCTCTGTCAGTTTATTGGTCCTTCACTACAGGTCGTTTTTTACAACCTACAACCGATCTGGACGAAACTTAGTATACAGTTTTTACGACTGAAATGTAATATTTCTGGGATCTCTGGAAGTGTACTTCCTCCAAAAAGGGAGATACTGGATATCTTCGCCGCATGAGATCCTTTTTTGGTGGTTTCTTTTTTTTCAAAGGTTTTCAAAACCAAAAAAAGAATTGTTCATTTGTCTTTTTAAATAACTTAAGTGGTATATTAATTGTTGCAAAAAAATTTGTGCGCGCGAGGTTTACTGTTCGCGGAACTACTAGTTATAATGATGTGGTTGGTCGGTTTTACAATGATTATGAGAAGGAAAGAAGGGGAGATTCTTTTAATAGGGACAGAAAGTCGCCTTCTCTACGCAACCGGTCATGCTAAGCCTTCAGCTTCGGATAGCCCGCCGATACCTTACAGACCAACAGCTTGACGTAATCATCAAAGCTAAGCGATGTTGTGGTCGATCGTGTGTATCACTCTATTAATACAGACAATTCATTAGTAAGAGCTAAAAACAAACTAAACCAAAATCTCTAAATAACAGTGAAAAGGTGTGTGCAAAGATACTTTAGAAATTAAAAATAATAAATTAGATAACCACAGAAAAAATAATATAGCAGATAAATGCGCGGTAAACCGAATAAATTCATTGCAAATAATTCATAAATAGGTCAAATTGAGATAAAAAAAATTATAAAGGTATCAATTAGAAAAGTTGCATAATGCAAAAACTCTATTTTATTTTAATAATAATATACAATGAAATATTCTATAAATATATTAACTAAAACAAAGGAAAGACGCGTAATTTAACTGCTAAAGTTATGTGTCGTGCTGGATTTATTATTCTACGTAACGAATATTGATAAGGTTTTCAATATAATTTAGATATTTTTTCCGGAACATAGTATGCATGCATTAATATACATGCATACTATGTTTTGTAGAAAGGAGTGAAAAGTTGCATGTTTTGATCTGCAAATCAGCGCTCTGCAAAATCAAGCAAATAATTGCAAAAAATTCGCAAATTACTTCAAAATATGGAGTACAAACTAGAGTTATCAAACTTGCCCAAGTAATTGTATCGTGCTGCGTAAATATTCTTATATATTTCCGTAGACCTACATTTTCAGTAGTCGCATCGCGATGTGATACTTTTTACCTTACATTTCGGTACACAGAAAAATTAAGCATTCGAGGACGAGAAATAACAAGTAGATGCACGAAAAAACACACAAGATTTCGTTTCGTTTTAATGCTTGGGCCGCACCTGCGTCTGTCGTGACGAGAAGCAATGCCTGTCAAAGCTTCGTGCGTTTTGCGCGACCTATCCCTGTATGCAGCCAAAACTATCGCGACGACCGATAATGGGTGTAACGTATCATTCCACGATGCTTCGTCGCGAGACACAGGTGCGGCCCCAGCATCACAGTATCGTGGTATTCTTGAATCATTAATTTATTCTCCGAATAGTGTGAAACGCGTCTTCCGTTTCCGTTCTTATGCTAACAGCCAAACCCAGAGTCACCAATTACGTTAGTAGTTCATAAAATTGTTCCTCAATCAACATTCATTAAAATATCAACTTCCTGTTAGATGAAGTAAACTTGTGAATTTTCATTTTCTAAGGGCCTATTTCACCATCATTAAGTAACGACAAAGAAAGATGTTTGCCGGTTAAAGTGAAGAAAGATGTTTCAGGGCGTAATCGTCACTTTAACCGTCATATAGTTTACTTTGACGTTACTTGAAGATGTACTTGATGGTGACAAATTGTCTTATTCCAAAACGAAGACTAAAGAAAGTCTAGGTTTAAAACTGGTATTTTGTATGCAAAATGACAGATTTAAACTCATCTTTAGTCTTCGTTTTGGAATAAGACCCATAGGCACTAACGGCCGGTTTCTATATTATACCGTTATCGATTACGCCTCGTTTTCCCTTGAAAAACTGTCATAAATTAACAACGAGGCGTCGAAAATTTGACAGTTTTTCAAGGCAAAACGAGGCGTAATCGGTAACGGTATAATATAGAAACCGGCCATAAGTTTACTTGATCTAATAGAATGGAAACAAGCGACGGTTACGTTAGCGATCTCTGAGTCGACTGTGGTATCTTACAAGTAAATTGCGTGACCTATAGGGCCGAGATAGGATGCCACTAATGACGTCTTCACGTTTGGCTAGTCCCTATAAGATACGAATATCCGCATATGAACATACGAATATCCGTTGATCCGTCGGTTTACTTTTCGTTACTTTTTCAATGGCATCTGGGATGATATAATTTCCACAATTTCACCAATATCACATATATTGTTCATAATAATATGTTGTACGGTGTATAAGTCCAGACGTCCAGTCTTCAGTCAGGTCTTGTTCTGCTATAGCAATGGCGACTATTACAAAAAACGGTCTACGAACAATTTTCTTCATCACAGAGAGTCCAAATTCACGTTTGTTTTACTTCTTAATGCTAACATAGGTCGGTTATGACGCCAATATTTAAACAACATAGGTCAGAAATACACTAGATAATAAAATAAAACAAATATGACACAACCGTCGTTCAAGATGATAAAAATTATCCCCAGTTAATATTCGCACGAGTGTCAAATAGGCAGTAGACTTTCCTACAAAATGCCTGCTTTCTACTTATTAGTAGCCATCCATTTACTCTAAGATACTACAAACTGACGTGTTTTGAAATTTCCAGGGATATCGCAATCCCCCATCCTTATCCCCACGAAGAAAGTGAATTAAATATATGTTTAGTCTGGTAACAGAAATGTTAAAAACACGAGCGCAATGACCTTTTTCCTTGTATTAAATGGAGTCCTATGCGATAGAAGAAAGCTGTTTGACTGAGCGGCTTTGAATCCTTTTAGAAGAAAAATTCAGACTCAGGAAGAAAGGGAGGCCAGGCATATATGCTAATAAATGATATTTCTCAGTTTTGGACATAGATGGGCAAATGGCTAGAATGCGATTCATCATCATCATCATCATCATCAGCCTATAGCAGTCCACTGCTATATGTGTCCCCTAATGAGCGCCATTGCGCCCTATCCTCAGCTCGACATATCCAGCTACCAGCAGCCTTTCGCAGATCGTCACTCCCCTGCGTCCTATTTTTGCCGAGCCGCGGTCTCTACTAAATAAATTAGAATTTTATTAGTGGTATCCTATCTTGGCCTTTGTTCAGTAACCTTATAGCTCGTCCCTAAGCAGTGTGTATCTGTTTTTGGACGGCGCCAATTTCTTGAAAGTAGATTCTGGGGGCGTGGTCACTTTGAAATCAGACTTCTGCTCGATAGCGTTCTGTTCGGGACCGTAGTGAAACTCCCTGCAATGGATAAATAACATCATGACAACCACATGTATTATTAATATTAATATATCGTAATAATATCTTGTGCTTTCCTTATTCTTCTTTCTTATAACATGATGGGCAATTTTCACAGTAACCCTGACCGCCAGCGCTGATTGTTGATTAAGCATCATAACAAAATGTAATTATACGTTTTATTATTGCATGTCCAATTGTCCAGCGTTGGGATTACGGGCAATTAAAAACTTTTGCAGATCATACAATCATGCAGCGGATATAAAATTGAAGCAGCGGCTCCCGCAAATATGACAGAGGTCGATTTCTTGATGGACAACGGATTTCAGAGGCTCAGACATATATACATCCAGTATCCAGAATCATGGGTCAAGCCAATTTCAGCACAGAATCTGTACTAATATTATAAAAGCTACAGTTTGTGTGTGTGTGAGTATGTTTTTACCCACTCAGCTCCGTAACGGATGAACGGATTTGGGTGAAACTTGGAATATACATAGTTTGTGACTTGGATTAACACATAGGCTACTTTTATCTGTGTACCACGCGAGCGAAGCCGCGGACGGAAGCTAGTTAGTAATAGTTTTTTTTTACCTTTGATTCCGGATGTATATAGTCTGAGCCTTAAAACAGAGCTTAAATATGGATAGGTTGGTGAAAAATGTATTAACCTGTGAAGTTTCCCGGAGTACAGATCCTGTAGGAACTGCTTCAGCCGGCCAGGTATCTCCATGTCCTTGTAGTCAGGGAACAGATACATGTGCCGGAACGAGTCAATGGCAATAAGAGGTAAGTCTGAGGTTGATTTTCCAAGGTGATGTAATGGATGCTCAAAGCGTACCCCATCAGCAGTCAAGAAGTTGATGTTTTCTGAAAACAGCAAGAATATTGTTTGAGAATATTTATCAGACTAGGCGACCCCATAGCAACTTCTTTTGCGTGATCTGCCTCTCCTGTCAGTCTTCAATTACAAACACATTGTAGCTTTCTGTGAGCAAAATAATTTCCAAAATCGGATCAGTAGTTTCTCAAAAATACAAACACGTCGGCTATTCTGCACTAAGCACAACTTTGATCACCGAGTTGCGGCAACTGGCAACTTTCAAAACCTGTGCATACATAAAAACACTTGCATCAAATAAAGTTGCCCCGTCTACGGAACGCCATAGAATAGATTAGCCGACCTGCGTGTATTTTTGTTAGGTTCGAAGGTACATACCTCTCTGTAAAGGCCCAGAACATATATACAACAAGAATACAGTTATAGGATAAATATTATAAACTTAATCTGGACCTTAGAAGATTGTAATATTTTCGAAATATCTCAAAATTATGCAAGTCTTACGTTTCTCAGATTCCAAATCGCTGGCAATCAGTTCCTTATATCTCTTGACGCTCTCAGTATCCGTCGGATGGTGGAACAGGATAAGGAATGGCAATCCCTCTTCTGTCAACTCCTCTGCATTCTCAAATGTGATCTCTCTGACTAGTGGGATGCACTTTCGTTGAACCCATTTGTGCAGTTCATCTAAGTTGGTAAGCGAACCGGTGTATGTTTCATCAGGTTCAGTGGACGTTTTCCTGTCAGCACGGAACACTACAATGGGCTGGCCTGGAAATATATTTACAAAGAACTAAATATGAGCGTAAAATATGCATGATACTATGGTCTATCAGAGCGATAGCGGAAGCTAATGTATTAAAAGATCCCCAAACCAGCCCAGGATTATTGTACATATTATTGACCTACTAGGGGAAGGCCTAGGTCCAGCAGTGGACTGATATAGGCTGGTGGTGGTGTGGTTGTTGTGTGTCGGGGTGTAAGGGGTTCTAACCCAAATCTCCGGAACCCAAGCCAACCTCACCTGCACTTGGTATACCCTGCTAACTAACAAAGGAGGCTCTGGCGGCCGGCTGATAGCGGCATAGCGCAGCCTAACACTTGCACAGTTAAATTCCCTGGCAGCCAACGGTGCGAGAAGCTGTGCCCTGCGATCCCCAACCCGCATGCTCAGCGTGGGGATTATGGGCATAACCCCCTTCTTATAGGGGAGGCTTATGTCCAGTGGACTGAATAGGTTGGTGTTGTTGTTGTCGATTGTTGAAGCGCTCATGGCGTGGCTTACTTCTGTGTTCTGTGTTCCGTCCGATCACAGCTTGGACGAATGACCGTTTAGTTGGCATTCAAAACTGAGCGCTTCCGAAGGCACGTTGAGATGTTGCTCCCGGTGATTTCAGTAGTTAGGCCATGTCGGAGGCCTTTGGGCCTAAAAACTCCGACACCAGAGTTGGCTACTAGTTCATACAATGAACGAACGATAGATCGTTGGCTCGAAGGGTGGTCCAACGGGACCTAAGTAAGGGCTTACCACAGGTTTTTATAGTTTACGAAAACTTTATAAGTTTCGGTATCTTTCCATACATTTTCAGCACAGCGCCTCAAGGGAAACGTGCATGAACTACGAAAATGTATGGAAAGATACCGAAACTTATGAAGTTTTCGAAAACTATCAAAACCTGTGGTAAGCCCTCTAGCCTCCGCTGTCCATCCGTATGTCTGTCAGTGGGCTGTATTTCATGAACCGTATAAATAATTAACACGGAGTATGTATTTCTACCACTATTGCAATAAATAATAAAAGTATTTTATAAAGTAATATCTTGTATGATAGTACTGAACTTTTCCTAATAAACAGACAGATGACACCGCTACTGTATTTTATGGATCGACATTCGACATGGGTCGAAGCTCTTTCATGTGTTGCAAACCAAACCTAAGTTGTTTTATTTTAGAAGAAACATTCTAAAATAAAACAACTTAGGTTTGTTTTCACAAAACAGCTCCTAAAGCGCCATTACCAGCAATACATATCAAAATTCATGAACCTTCCTGTGTCACCGCGACTGTGACTGACTTCGTAGAACAGATGTTGTAAAATATCTCGGTGTTCTCATTGACGAGAATCTTACATTTCAAAAACATTGTGCGAACTCTCGGTTCGAGTACGTAGAGTTATTTTATTAGCGTTATGAAACACCTAACTCTAATAACTGATAAATAATTATATTTTTATGTTATGGAATTATTTTGAAATATTATTTTTATTTTATTTGCTTTTTTTTTAATTATGTTGCTACTTGACTTGGGTATTGAATTGATAATCTTATTGACGCACATATAGAATTATTTTCACGACTCCGCAAGACCTAATACTATAATAATATATGTAATGTTTTAAATAAATACAAATACAAATAAATATCTATCTACGCGATGTAGCATGTATGGATACTATCAAATTTGTGTACTTTGCATTATGCCAATACCTTATATCGTACCTAGTACTTGCTGGGGTGGACCTGCAAGTGTTTTCTAGTCAAGTCGAGACAGGGCAACATTATATTCTTAAAAAATATTTTTACCTGCCTATTGAAATACTCAAACAGCTACGTAAGCATAACTTAAATACAACAACAGAACAATCTCGTAATTAACATATACAGTACAATCTCAAAGTCTTCAAATCCATAATTAATCGGTTCCTTCTAGGCAAGCGTGCTCTATCTTAGACCACATACTTCACCTGTTTCAGGTGTGATAGGTCAAACGCTTGACTACTTTGTATAAAAAAAACTTTTTCACTTCTCTTGCTCAAAAAGTGTATCATAATAGTGGTAGCTTAGCGGGCCTAAAACTCGAGTTTAATACCTCGGGCTAAAAAGTATTTTTTCTTTTTAATTTTTGTCTAAAATCATCAGCCCGTACAAAGCATTTGTTCTCTTACATAAAACCTCGAGTTCTTGGTGCTCCGTCAATCTTTTTTTTTTGAAAATAGAACCGTCTTGGTGATGTTTTATGAAGGTTGATTAATTTTTAATAAAATTTCTGAAAATTGTCTAATTTTGAATTGTTTTTTTTTCTCGCAATCGAAGTGAAAAGTAGAGTGTTTTACTCGGGCCAATACCATCCACTCCGTCTTGTCATCCTCCCTCGCTAAATCTTCTATTTAATAAAAAACTGCAATATTAAAAGAGATAAGTGACTGATCATGAAATGATTTCGTTACGCAGCATTTCTGTGTTTCGGTTTGAGTGTGGGTGCCGGTGAAATTACTGGCACAATTGGCTTATCACCTTCATGCCTCAAGTTGACGGACGCAGGGCATTGCATCGTAGGGCATGTTCAAAACATGTGTGATCTAAGAAGCAACATATTGTTATACGTTAACAAGTAGGCTACGTGCTAGCTCCATCATCTGGTACAATAAAAACCTATACAATCAGTATTGCGTATTTTACAAACTTTGTTCAAAACAACCATTAAAATAACTACGACGGTTATAAATGATGTAGGTAATCAGCCGAGCATTAAAATGTCACACACAACCACCTGGGTAAATGCATTTTTCTGTAAACAAATATGAAACCGAGAAATCTAGTGTTTATTTTGTTTATAGCAGTGCCTTTTTAACTACACGAGAGAGGGCCGCGCGGTCGTCGCCTCGCCATCATCGATTGTTTGCTAATCACCCAACGCGAATGCATCACGCTAACAATGCGCCTACTAACGGGAGCTTCAATTTTCTTTAGGAGTTCCAACACGGCCATATTCAACGATAGTCTTAGTTATTTAAACGATTTTTATTTATTTAACCTGTATCGTTCCACTGCTGGGCAAAGGTCTCCCCCAAATTTCGCCAACCATCTCTATCCTTCGAGATATCCCACCATCTTCGCTCGAAAGCCTAGAGCTCGTTTCGCCATCGCTTTTTATTGCAATTAAACGTTGAATAAGTTTTTTCTAATAGTCATTTTATTACTTTTTTCTTTGCGTTTTGGAGTTAAGCTATGAATAGTCTAGATAGCAGTCAAGAATAGTTACTGCATCTATTTTCTTTCAGTGAAGAATTTTCAAAATTGGTTCTATAACTGCTTAGACTAGTCCCCGATAGAAAATAGGCTATATATTCCAGGTCTAGAACTTCAGCGGCAGCCGTCATTAGTTTCAGTGTAAGGGGTAACAAAAACATACACAACTAACTTTCTTAATTATAAAATAAGTGTGATTACCTCATAAAAACATACAAATATACAAACTTTTCATCTTTATAATTATTTTTATTTTTATGTTCTTTAAACCTAATACCTAAAACCTAGTAGGAAATACCTAATTAGCTAATTGGCACTATTAAGTAAATATGTAACTCAACCAG
This sequence comes from Horisme vitalbata, assembly GCA_951804965.1. Lineage (NCBI taxonomy): Eukaryota > Metazoa > Arthropoda > Insecta > Lepidoptera > Geometridae > Horisme > Horisme vitalbata. The sequence goes on from OX638093.1 coordinate 18,357,855, forward strand.
TTTTAAACGACTTGTTATTACAGTGCTTTGGTGTGATTCAGTTGATAAGGTATGATTGCTAATGAGATACTGGACCTACCTTGCATATGTAATCACTAGCAGAAACTGATTTCAATTCAATTAGCATTCAGATTAATACACATACTCAGATAAGACTTACCAGGGGGATGCATCTGCTGAGAAGCATCACCAAAACCAGCATGGAAGAGGCACTCATCCTTCAGAGTGCTTGCGACCCTCCTCAGAGTTTGGTACTCTGGCTGATCCCTCCGGTCCATGTAGCCAATGATATGCCTCTTCTCATCACTGATCTCATGCAGCTCTTTTAGACTTCCAAACACCTTCACTGGATCAACCAACTGCTTTTTGATGAATTCGGCAAATGCTTCTACTGAGCGCTGGCCTGAAATTAATTTGGAGTATCGATTAAGATATAACTTCCTTGTATTTTTATTTTATTTCCACACCACACAGGATTATATCAGTCCACTGCTGGACATAGGTCTCCCCTTATAAAGGGGATATGCCCATAATTCCCGTTAGGGAATACAGGGCACTGGTTGAGAGGAGTTCACTCATCTTTATGAAGGCTCACTAAATGAGTCAAAACGCCGTTGGTGTCTTCATATGTATAATATGTTAAAATTTCCGGTTTTCAATATGTAAGAGTTAATTCACATTAGTTTCATGAGTAAAATACCTAACCATTGTATGGAATTTACCAAAATTGTAAATATGTGATAAAGTTAATAATATGTTTATTTACCTATACAAAAGTCAAGTCAAACTATAGTCGTTTCAAATTATATGTGCACAACTGTGGGTAATATCCTATTGTAACTGGAATCTTTGCATATCACCTATTAATATCTTACTTAAGTTACTGGCAGTCAAAATGTCTGTTATATCCAGTAAGTCTATTCTGTTAATTCACATTAGTTTCATGAGTAAAATACCTAACCATTGTATGGTATTTACCAAAATTGTAAATATCTGATAAAGTTAATAAATAAATTTTACACTTTAGATAAATTTATAAAAACGCAAATTTGTACATAAGAGCTGTGCTCTACAAAAGTCAAGTCAAATTATAGTCATTTCAAATTATATATGCACAACTGTAGGTAATATCCCATTGTAACTGGAATCTTTGCATATCACCTATTAATATCTTATTTATGTTACTGGCAGTCAAAATGTCTGTTATATCCAGTAAGTCTATTCTGTATTAAGTATCTATCAGTTTATGTTGTTTGAAATGATTAGCACAAGACCTGTCTATTTCTTTCCTAATGCCAGTGATGCTAGGTAAGCCTACTTCAACAAACCATGTCCCAGGCTCTACATCATCCCAGTCCATTGACTGATTATAATTCATTAATTATACACACAATTTCAAGTGAATATATTGTTCCTTTCTTCTGTTTAATAGGCTTGCGTTTGACCACATCTTACATGATAACCTAATCGAAGATGTAATCAACAATAGAGCATGCTTGCCTAGAAGAAATCTGTGCACTCGGGACTTGAGGACATCCAGATTACAATTATCATGGAATAGCTACTTTGGTAGGGTATTCCTCTAATTGGGGGTACAAATTATCTTCATATGAGCTAGTGAACTGCTTACCCCTATACTCCTTCTTTGCCGGCAAGCCATTATTGAACAGCTTCAGGGTGGGATACTTAGTAATATGAAACCTTGTTGCAATAGCAGCCTCTTTGTCACAGTCTACTTTGCCCATGACAACTTTTCCTGTGTCATAACCAGCCTTTGTCACTTCATCAGCTGCATCATCAAAGATGGGCATCAGCATATTACTGAATTTGCACCAATCAGCGTAGAAGTTAATGAACACAATCTCATTTGAAGCTGAAAAATTAAAAAAATGTAAGTTAGAAATGTATATAATAATGCATAATAATGTTTAACTGAATAATTGGGGGGGTCACTAGTTAGTTCTTAGCTGGTGCTAACTATCATAAGCCTGTAGCAGATCACTGCTGGGCGTAGGCCTCCCACAATGAGCACTATTGCACCCTGTCCTGAGCTTGACACATTCATATTCTAGCACTTTCATGTATGGATTACCTGTATAACAGCAATATTTTGAGTGTATTTAGACCTAAAATATATAAGAGCAACATGGCATTGCTAATGCAATTTCCACTCACATGCAAAGATGTCTCTCTTGTGACATAAATGGGATCTGCTTAATCAAACAAACCGGCCCTGGTTATATCTATGGTTTGTTTAATCGAAACTTACACACCGTATAACAATGCGTGTAATAAACTAATTCGGTGTGCATAAGTAACCCTGTGGTTTCCAGGAAATGTATGGTTTTACTCACCTAGTATCATGTCCAAATTACTTTGCGTTATTTGCACAGCACCACTGTCGGTGGGGTTGTAAAAACAGTGGCACAACTGAAACATAACAAACCACGTTTAGTATCGCTAATTACTTACACGTAATTCACCATAAAATCAACAGTCAAGCTATTTTCCCAGCAAGTTTCGGTGCTTTTACAATTGGTATATATTCTAGTTTATACGTAAAGTTATTATCACTTACCAATATAAGAAAACATGCTACAAATTTGTAACTAAATAAATTAGGTGAACTCCAATTCATGGCAGAAGAATTGGCCAAATATTCTTCGAAAAGAAAAATGAAAATGGTGCTGGTGGGATGGGAATCTGACGATGTGACGACGATTAGCCGTTTTTCGCGTTTACGTTGACTAGTTGACATTGACTTTTACTTATCTAGGAAATAGACAGTGACAGGTTGTTTTTTTTTTTTTGACCAAATTGGGCAGGATTATGAATCACGTAATAGCAAATTAAAATTACTCTAGTAAAATAAATAAAGTTTTATATTAATTCTACAACCTACACTTGTGTCTTCTTACTGACGTTGTTGAGTTGGTTAAAACGTCATTAGTTTTACACAATATAAACCAGAAAAACACAAAAGTAAAATAAAACAAAATTCGCGTTCAGGATGAAAATAAATCCCACCTTTCGAGATTGGTGTTGAAATTGAAATGATGATCCAATGAAGAAGATAACAAGGTTAAAATATTACACTTTTATGTACGTAGAATCAAAGTCTAGACCATTCACATTATTCTAGTTTTTATTTCGCATCGATCGGTGCAATATTACCGAAGTTATAAGCATGGGAAGTTTACGTAAGTTTTTTAAATCTCGCTAGTGATCGCGAGTAGCGCGTGACGTCATCGCTCGTATACGGCGGCGGGCGTCCGTAGTACATTTCACTGCTAAGTTGTTTGCTCTGTGCGCTCTGTTTATTTTTATTAATTTAAAAGAATGCTGATTGAGTGAGTGTATCGTGTAAATTATTGTTTTAGAACTAAAATGGAAGAAGGATTTAAAATAGGCCAATCTAACAATCTTTCCATAGTTCACGATATGATGGTGGCAGAATATTTTATAAAAATAAAGAAATCATTAACCTTGGAATGGTTCAATAAACTGCGAGTCGAGTACCCTACATACCTACAAATATATAAATGCATCGGGGAGCCCCCCTTAATTCATTTTAATTTAATTTAATTATTTATGTTTGAAGTAAATATATAAACAAAATATTCTGTGCATATTTCAAGCGTCTACCTGTTGCTGTTATTAATATCGAGAAAAAAAATGGCAAAAAAGTGGCAACAGAAATACATCATCGATGAACATTTCAACTGTCTAACTATCACGGTTCATGAGATACAGCTTGGTGACAGATAGACGGACAGACAGACATACAGACGGACAGCGAAGTCTTAGTAATAGGGTTTCCGTTTTTTTACCCTTTGGGTTTGGGTATGGAACCCTAAAAAGCATATTACTAGCAAAAACCAAGTACCTACCTAGTCTACCTACTAGGTACTTAGTGAGTATTTCACATGGCAAGGTTAAGTACCTACTACTTAATATTTCACATGGTATTTGAACAATTGACATCGAAATGATCCTCACAACAATATATATGCTGTTGTTTTTGGCCCTAATGGATGTGCTCTTCTCATAGCATTTATCCATTTTTTCTGATTTTCGCATCCTTAGGAACGTAAAAAAACCACTTTTCGGGTGTTTTTGTGGCCCTATTTTTACACTGAGACACAATACAACATTTATTATATGAACTCATGTAGTTTTTATTGTTTCTTATTTAAAATAAACAAAGTAGTTCCGCGCGCGACGGGTAAATGTTTTGAATCCCCGAGTCACTCGCGCGGAGGCAGGATCCATGACGTCATCAACGATATCGCGCTCGGTCCGCGGCTTAGACTGAAAATGTTAATTTTGCACATTGATATCTTGGTCAGTTTTAGAGATAAAAAATAATAAAAACACAGTTGTTCTCGTAATTTTTTGTAGATTTTTTTGGCATATATAGCAAAAAATGGTTTTCTTCTTCATTATGTGTGCGTTACCGCAGCGGAATGTTGTCGCCGATTGATATTTGGTAAATGCAAATAATTTGTGCTCTGTCTCGTGTAAATGTGACGAGAATTTTAAAGAATGCCAGTCAATTCAGAACATTAATAAACACTACACTAACCATAAATGGAACGGACTAAAAATGCGAAAAGAAAACTGCGATTTTTTATATATTCATAGGAAATCGTTAATGCAAAAGACAGTAATGAAGTCGGCGAGCGAAGCGAGCCGCGTAATTAAACTAAAACCTCTGCATCTTGGTAATTTTTTATACTATTATAAAAACAATAACATAATATATATTGATTTTTATAGCTACAAATCTGCATAATTAACAAATTAACAAAAAACGTGAATGATCCTCATGACGGAAACCGGATAATGGATAACCGGTTACTTGTGACGGTGACGGCGCAGTGGGCGAAGGTCCGCGTGAGACGCAGAAGGTTGCGGGTTCGATTCCCGCTGCGGGACAAATGTTTGCATGTTCTGTGGATATTTGTCGGGTCTGGGTGTTTCTATGTATGATATGTATGTATTTACAAAAAAAATACATGTGTAATATATCAATCATGTGGTTCCCATAATACAAGCTCTGCTTAGTTTGGGGCTACATGATGCTGTGTGATTACGACCAGCATTATTTATTTATTTGTTTTTTGTATGGACACAGTCAGTGCCGTAAATAGCATTTTACGCGCCCGGTGCGAGCTTCTATAATTGTTAAGCCTGGATACCAAACATAATAAGAAAATCTATCTCGCCTTCCAGCATATATGAAGTTAAAGTTGACTTTTCAGTGCTTAGTTGTTTTATTTATTATAGAAATAAAATCGGCGAGCGCAGCGATCCTCAAAATTTTTGGTGCACAAAGGAAAAAATACAAAGAAAACGGTGGCATTTTTTGAAACACCTAGGTAACTACAACAGACGTAAAAAAGGAAGTCGGCGAGCGGAGCGAGCCGCAATTTTTTTTAATCGTTCAAACTAGCACTGTTGTGTTCTAATTCGTCATTGTTGCAAACTTTATGTGTTATTGTGCGTACCATTCACAACCAAAAGGTGGTAACAAAATCGGCGAGCAGAGCGATCCGCGAAATTTTTCTATCAAAGGTGAGCATACAAAATATGAAAAAGAAAACTAAGATTTATATCTGAATTTCAACCAACCTATTTGTATTAGGTTTTAATTATCAACGAAGACTTGGTCTTGATCTGGTAATTTCTGCACCCCACCAGAAAAGACAACTCAATGAAAATATCTGGATATCAAACTAATAATACCATTCATAACCCAAAACTTGGCCCTAGTCTGGAAATTTCTGTGTCCCCCAGAAAAGAAAAGAAAAATTTATTTCCGGTTATTAACCTAATAATTAAAACTTGGTCCTAGTCTGGTCATTTTTGCGCCCCCCAGAAAAGAAAACTACGGTTTGATAATTATAACTGGATATTAGCGAAATAATTAATGAATACTACCATGAATGGTCTGCGCCCTGTGCCTTGTCACCGGTGGCACCACCATATTTTCGGCACTGGACACAGTATAATTAATAGCTATTTAGTTAACACATGACAATGTATTGATCGTTCCAAATTAACTTAAGTACATAATAAGTACCTTGTGAATTACTAACAAATTAAAAAAAAATTAAAGTTATATATATATATATATATATATATATATATATATATATATATATATATATATATATATATGTATATATCTAGTGTATTTTGCCGGAGTTGAGGCATCCCCTGTATCCGCGCCCGATTGAACGCACTCTCACCCACATTCTGCATCTCTCGTCCCAATGTCAACCATCTAAAACAAACCTGCCATTATCAAAGCATGCTTTTGGTTAGTTTTTCTTTAATGGCGCCAGTGTCCTAATCGATCGTAACTTATAAGTATAAAATATATACCCAGAAAAAATATCCGGCTTTAATAAAAAAAAACGATTAATTGAACATGATATCCTGCAATAAGAACTAGCAATTAGGACTTAGGACATGGGTCATTTCTAGACGCGTCATTTTATGGTCAGGTCTCAGGTCGCGTCATTTTATAGTCAGGTCTCAGGTCACAGGTTGTATGAAACTGACCGATCTTCTTTGTGCATCCAGGAATTATCGAGTTATTCGCGAAAAACAGATTCCGCTGGCGTAACGTTACCGCAGCGGCATGTTTTTTTTCTATTGGGTCTATCGAGATGGGAGATATCTCGTGTTTATACCTACTCTATTTATTTTTAATATAATAATAATAATCTAAATAAACAAAACCTGCTAATGGTATCAAGGTACATAAGTAACTTATTAGTTATTATAACATTTTTAAAACTTTTCTACGCAACTGTACTGAATTTTAAAAGTAACACTATAATTTTAAAAAGGTCTTTGCAAAGTATTGCGCTTCCGAATTGCCGATTCCGCTGGGGTAATGCACACTCCAATTTACAGCATACAGAAGTCCTCAAGGCTGTATCCTCCATCTTTTCGTCCACGCCCGCCACCGCCATCCCACAGCGCCTGCCCTGTGGGGAACAAATAATGTTCTATGCCTGCCCCCAGGAGATTACAATAAAATTGGACTGGAGTTATTCCTATCAGACCTAATAGAAAAAATGAAACTTTAGTTTACCATGCACAGCACTGGTGAGCCGGGGAAAAGGTGGGCCGTTGAAAATCGTTATTTTTGCTCAACTTCAACTGTAAAGCTGGCCTTACAGTTGAATTTATCTGTGAATACAAAATGTACCTAGTAGGTTCCTCGTTACTCCTCCACACATTCTGATTTTGAACCTAGGAGTACCTAAGTAGGTAGGTTCAGAATCAGAATGTATGTGTAGCAGTAGCTACTAATCAGAACTTGGATTTTATATTTCAGACAGATCATCCGGCTGCACTGGCTGCACCGAAAAGATCGGCATTAGTAGATAGACCTCTAGCTGCAAAGGAATTGGGGGGATATTCGCTGAGCTGCAAGATGTTGTTGGTTCGATTCCCGCTGCAAATGTAACAGATCTTTATAACATCTACATCTGCCACTTCAGCTTGCAAATTCTCCGAGACAACATAAGCTGTAAATACCCGTGCTACTTATAGATGCCATCTATCCACCACCACCGGACATAGACCTCCTCTAAGCATAGGCCTCGTCTTCTCGATGGGCCTCCTCCACTATGCTCAGCATACTTGGCGCCTAACGCCATCTATCGGATTTGTGTCATCATCATCATCATCAGCCTATATAAGCCCACGGCTAGACAAAGGCCTCCCCTAATGAGCGCCCTGTCCTGAGCTCGACGCATTCAGCTACTACCAGCAATCGTCAATCGCAGATCGTCAGCCCACCTGGCCCGAGGGCGTCCTACATTACTTTTGCCGAACCGCGGTCTCCACTCAAGAACTTGTTACCCCAACGATTATCGGATTTTTGTACAAACTATTAATTATTCTGTTATAAGATTTTTGTCTACTTTACTTCTTAAAAATGTGTGAATTAGAAGTTTAGGCGTGATGTTCGGTCAAGGATTAGCTAGGTAGGTAGGTAGGTACTAATGATAATTCCATGTCTCCGGTCCAGTATACAACTGACGTTTTCTAGATCACGCAAGTGCCTAAAAAACTGCTTTGGCAGTGGTTTGCTGTGTGCGTTACCCCAGCAGAATTTTATCTTCTAGAATGAAGTGAGTTCCAGGAATAATTAGTGCATTACTTGCTGTAAATGTGCGTCAAGAAAAAAAATTTGTGCGCGCTGCCGTTTTGGAATAAATCGCAAAAATAGGTATTCTGCTGGAGTAACGTTCTTCCAGCAGGAAGATTCTAAACGGATGATCCTAGACAAAAATGAATTATATGGGCAGGTAGCTTATATTTGTGCATAAAAGTGCGCAAAAAATAAAATTTGTGCGTCTTAAGGTTTTTGAGTTATTAACTTTCCTGCTGCGGTAACGTTTTGCAAAATCTTGTTTCTCGGAAACCATTGAATGTGCAACTATAAAATATACATGCACGAGTAGCTCTTAATTTGTGCGTATTTGTGACAAAGTAAAATTAACAAAAATCCATACAGTTTTTAAGTAGGTAATCTAGCTTTTTTGAAAAACCTTAAAAAAATTCTAGCTCTTTAATGGACAGACGCACAAATTCATTGTAAACGGTGTTCGGTTCTTGTTGTTATCCTTTGTAACCACAAAAAGTTTCAAGAAGGTACATACACGCGTTTTTGAATAATATCGATTAAACCAAATCTGATAAGGTCATAACTTTGACGTCAAAATGCAAGAAACCTTTTCAACGCACAATTGTGGTATGAACAAAAAAATTAGTGCGTTTAATGATAATTAAACCCTGAAAATTTCAGCTCTCTACGTCCCATATTGAGCTAGTTATAAACGATAGTCTGAAATAAGACCTAGACCCTGGTTTCTGACCTGTGATCCGACCAAATTCGAATGACCACTAAAAAGCGACCGTTTCATACATATTGATGACCTTCTTAATTTTCCTTACGAGCCGTATTGGTCCTGGATACACTCAAGTACAAAAGTTATTGATACTTTTGCAAACTATTTTAGGATTTAAGAGAAATGAAGTCAGTAGGTACCTATCTAACCACATACCTATCTTTTTAACCGACTACCTCGGAAGGAGGGTTATGTTTATTGAGAATATTAAACCTAAATGATTGTTTAAAGTAGCTAGTTTGCTACCTCTAGCTTCAATTTAGGGCATAGTTAGGTGCGACTACAAATCAAATGGAAGCAATCAAATCGGCGAGTAGAGCGAGACGCGAAATTTTTCTAACATTGTGAAAACAAAATATAAAAAAATAAAACCTTTATCTGGATTTCAACCCAATATTTAATGAAGAATATATATTTAAATAAATGAGTGCGAGACGGATGACTGACTACGTCGTATCAATGCCAAGGACGAATTTCCGCTTGGAAGCATTTTTTTAGCCAAGACGAGATCAAAATAAATATTCCAAAATGAGAATAAAACGAAATGTAACCAATGCAATTTTATTTAATAAGTTCATAACAGTGAAGGTCAGAGGCGCTCATGGCGTGGCTTACTTCGTTGGTCTTCGCAGATCATCTTGGTTAAGCAATACTCCGCCCGGACACTACTTGGATGGGTGACCGTTTAGTGGCATTTAGATCAAAGCTCTTCCGTGTTTCGGAAGGCACGTTAAGATGTTGGTCGCGACTTTTTTAGTCGTTAAGCCATGTCGAAGGCCTTTTGGCGGCCTAAAAACTCCAACATCAATAACCACAAGGCTAGGTATACATTTTATAGCTATAGGTAAAGAGCTCAGTGTTCGCCGCCGATGGATTGTGACGGTAACTAGGTAGGTAGGTATAGGTATAGGTACTCGTAAATGAAAGAATATTTATATGCAGGTTTTTGCTTTTATTGAAACTAGAAAATAATTAAATACAAAACATACAGGCAAGTAGGTATAGTCACAGGTAGGTAGGTACATTTTATTTTTAATGCTTAAGGACCTACAATACCGAAATTCGATGCGGCGCGGCGCTACGGCGTGTCTTGTCTACTCGCCGCGCAAAATTATATTGGGTTCACGCGAGGTCAAAACAGGAAGTAGGTAAAATATTTAGTCCAAAAGGTCCCTACTTAAATATGAAAATAGATGACCAACTAATGCTTTTTATTAAGTTTGTAGGAATCTTAGTAGGTAATATACCTATCAATAGTTACCTAGTAGCTAGGTTATTACTATTATTACTATTAGTGATATGTACCTACTTTAAATTACAAAACAATATTTTATTATATTTTTGATGAGCTCTGCCCTAGTAAACTACATAGTAAGGAGTAGGTATATTATGTACATAATATACATAAGTACCTACTTCCTAACTACTGCCTAATTAGCTAAATACTTTAATAAACTAGATAGGTAGGTATACCTAAGTTAAATAACCGACTAAAACCCGACTGTAAAATATTGATAAGCGTACCTACCTAGTAAACTACACAGTAGACATAAGTACTACCTAACTACTGCCTAACTAGCTAATTACTTATAATATACTAGATAACGTTTAAGTTAAAAATAACTAAAAATATATTGATAAACGTACCTACCTAGTAGTATATGTACATATATATGTGTTTTTCGATCCAGAGTAGGTAAATTTGACTGGAGAAAGTCTCTGCCTAGCTAGGTAGCAAACTAGCTACGTTAAACAATCATTTAGGTTTAATATTCTCAATAAACATAACCCTCCTTCCGAGGTAGTCGGTTAAAAAGATAGGTATGTGGTTAGATAGGTACCTACTGACTTCATTTCTCTTAAATCCTAAAATAGTTTGCAAAAGTATCAATAACTTTTGTACTTGAGTGTATCCAGGACCAATACGGCTCGTAAGGAAAATTAAGAAGGTCATCAATATGTATGAAACGGTCGCTTTTTAGTGGTCATTCGAATTTGGTCGGATCACAGGTCAGAAACCAGGGTCTAGGTCTTATTTCAGACTATCGTTTATAACTAGCTCAACATGGGACGTAGAGAGCTGAAATTTTCAGGGTTTAATTATCATTAAACGCACTAATTTTTTTGTTCATACCACAATCGTGCGTTGAAAAGGTTTCTTGCATTTTGACGTCAAAGTTATGACCTTATCAGATTTGGTTTAATCGATATTATTCAAAAACGCGTGTATGTACCTTCTTGAAACTTTTTGTGGTTACAAAGGATAACAACAAGAACCGAACACCGTTTACAATGAATTTGTGCGTCTGTCCATTAAAGAGCTAGAATTTTTTTAAGGTTTTTCAAAAAAGCTAGATTACCTACTTAAAAACTGTATGGATTTTTGTTAATTTTACTTTGTCACAAATACGCACAAATTAAGAGCTACTCGTGCATGTATATTTTATAGTTGCACATTCAATGGTTTCCGAGAAACAAGATTTTGCAAAACGTTACCGCAGCAGGAAAGTTAATAACTCAAAAACCTTAAGACGCACAAATTTTATTTTTTGCGCACTTTTATGCACAAATATAAGCTACCTGCCCATATAATTCATTTTTGTCTAGGATCATCCGTTTAGAATCTTCCTGCTGGAAGAACGTTACTCCAGCAGAATACCTATTTTTGCGATTTATTCCAAAACGGCAGCGCGCACAATTTTTTTTTCTTGACGCACATTTACAGCAAGTAATGCACTAATTATTCCTGGAACTCACTTCATTCTAGAAGAAAAAATTCTGCTGGGGTAACGCACACTGGTTTGCTTGTTGCATTGGCTTGCATTGAAAAATTTACGATTTTATTAACCTCAAAAAATTCAAATATATGCTCCTACAGAACAAGCAACAAAAACAGAAACCAAACTTTTCTATGAAGAACTAATACCTAATAGGAGGCTTGCAAATAGAATGCTGTTTATTGAAAAATTTACAAGTTCTATCTAGGAACTTTTTGTTTTAATTTCAGCGCATTATTTGAGAAAAGTAGTAGCTAGTATACAAGCCTTGGCCCCAACTCTAGGCATTGATGGACTCACTTATGTATTTACATGTTTGTCCATCAATGCCTCTTTTGCTGGCCTCTGCAGTAATGTATACTATAATGAATTAGCTACTAAATTCTACAAAAACCTGTACTCAAACTTGGACAAAAAGCAAAAACAAGAACAAAAAAATAACTAATTAATCGAAAGGTAATGGAACAAGTATAATTAACATTGACATATATTAAAAAACAATGTTTATTTATTCAGACATAAAATAATTTTATAATTATATTACAGTACATACTTTATATATTATACTATACTATACTCACTTGATAGGTATCTATAATAATGTTGTATGTAAGAAACAAAAGTATTCTTAAATTGTTTATTTGTATCTCATATTCTATAAGGCATCGATTCATTGAATGGTTCACTTACTTACTATTATTATAAAAAATATTTCACCTTATACACACCCAGCTTATATTTAAAACATTAAAAATCAATATTTTAATTGGACGGATCAGCTATGAAGGTACATAAGACTTGTAAACCTTAAACAACATTATAAGTATAATGTGCAATTGCCAAAAGTCAGTACAGGACAGTCAGTAATTGTAGAACCATTACAGCAGGCAGAGCATACTTGATAGGTGAATTGAAAGAGCTTCCACTCTGAAAAAAATTATGATAAATATTAATATAACCTCATATAAATTAGCTCACATAAGGCCCAAGCAGCCTGACTACATATTATATTTTTTTTTGTTCTGCGATCAGTCTTCAGATTATGAGCAGGTTTGGTGTTGGCATGTATGATTCATCATGCATCAAGTTCCATGATGTGTTGTCTATGCAACCTCTTTGGGTAGCTGATGGTGGTTAGATGTGAAGCCAGGTGGTTAGGGTGACCTAATATCATACAGCCGTTTTTTGTATTTAGAGGAGTATAATTTTATTTCCTTGCTGACTGTGTTTATTCTATATTAGGCAAGTAGTATCTTCGCAATCCAAACCAACTTCAGCTGCCAGTGGTACAGGGCTCTGCCAACTGGCTTAGTGGTAGAGGCAAGCACAGCCTTATCACAACTGAATTCCCTAAACACGGACAGGCAGCCGCATCAGCAGCGCGAGAAGCTGTGCCCTGCGATACCCAACCCACATGCCCAGCACGGGGATTATGGACTTATCCCCCCACTATAATGTGGCCGTGACATGACAGTGGACTGATGTAAGCTGGTGTGGCGTAAAACGACTAAACCACCGAACTTATTGCTCAAGGAACTCAAGGGGTTGGAAATTGTTGGGATTGAAAAAAAAATGGCTTTGTTATACTTACAATAACATAGTAATTGCAACGATCTCCAAGACAGCAGTCAGAGCAAACCCAGTCTTGATACCATATGTGTGTACATAGTGGCATGTTTCGCTGCCTTGTAGTAGCACATTCGGTTTTATTTGAACAACGTTTCGATATATAGTACTGTTTCTTAGCTCCTTGAGACCAGTATGGCATTGTTCCCCATTTGATCTCAGTCAAACATACATCTTTACCATATTCACAGGTTTTTATAGTTTTCACACACTTTTCATTATTGTCTTCTTGGTTCTCACATACATAGCATTCAAGAGCGCAAACTGAAACAATTTATTTAAAAGTTTTGTAGTACGTGCTAGTTTTGAAAAAAAAGTAAGAGGTGCTTAATTTTTACCTACCTGATATCAAACTACACGCAATAAATAAAAGGAAAGTGAAATATTTGATTTCAGACATTTTGACCAATACTTTTCTTTTATAAATTTAATTAAAAATAAAAATATAAATCACATCACTGAAAAAAAACAAGTCCCAGCCCAACCCAAACGGTTGTTGACAGTGTTGCCAGCTTGGTTTTTGAAAAAGGGCATTTTGACAAGCTACAAAGGGCTAGATATGGATAATTTTATTATGAAAAGGGCTAAAAATCGGAGTTTTAATGGGAATCTTACAAAATCATATAAACTTTGTTTACTTTAACGTTTTTCTGGTTCTATGTAATGATGTGACAAATGTTTTGGTTGCTTTACTTCTCTCCCTGATCTTGTTTTATACCGTGTTCTTGTTACTGGATCTTGTGTCATGGTTTCTTCTTGATTTACTTTATTTATTTCATTAACATTTTCTGTCTCTTGCTGGGGTATAGCTAATTTTATCAATAAAAGAGATGATGAGTGTGACTGACGAAACGTATGCTACGTGGAACGTATTCTCTAATTAATTGGTAGGCACGGTGCGTATTATCGAAGTTTTGTATCGCAATACGAATAGGGCTAGATTGCTCTTTCCAGGCTGAATCATCAAAAAACGAGTTCACTTATTGTAAAAAGTGCTAGATCTAGCCCGAAAAGGGCTAAGGTTAGCGCTGGTAGTTGACGGTTGTTTTGTTTTCAGTGTTGCCGGTAGTCAAACAGAAAAAGATAATCCGTTTTTAATAATCCGTTTTGTAATTTCAATAGATATAATTCTAATTCTAATTTCTAATTTGAGGTGGGGGGATAAAGTTCTGCACTGACGTCCCGCATTGGGGTGTATTGTGCATTGCCCCCCTGCTAACCCGACCCCAGCCAGCCCAACTCCTTAAAGTAACGGAGAAGGACCCTGGGTTGATGGCAACATTGCTCTAGAACTCTTGATGCTGCCTGAGACTGTGAGTTTTGATCAAGCAGCTTTTGTAACCCGGATTTTGTTCTGGCTTCGTTTGTGGCAGTGCAGTGTAAGATGACATGCTCCACTGTTTCTTCATCTTGAAAGCAACCACGACAGGTGCCGCTGTCCGTAGCTCCTGTCTTTACTAGGTGGTGGTTCAGGTCGCAGTGGCCTGTGATAACACCAACCAGTATGCGTAGGTCTTCACGCTTCATTTTTAACAGAGTGTTAGTTATTTTGTTGTTTCTTCCTGGAAGCATTGTTTTTGTATTTTTGCAGTCCTGTCTGCGTTCCCACAATCTCTGGTGTTCACTTACCGAATGTTGTTTTAGCCTTTTTTTAACTTCCACTGAAGGTGGGTTAGTGAGGCAAATGTCGGTGGCGGTTGGAGTGAGCCTGGCTCCTTCCCTTGCCAACGAGTCAGCCTTGTTATTTCCGGGGTTTGAGCTATGACTCTGCGTCCATGTTATTTTAACCGTGTAGTCAGTTGTTAGTTTTTGTAGAGCACTGTGACAGTCCATAATTGATTTGGACCTGGTGTCTGGACTGCAGAGTGCATTTATCAGTGCCGCACTGTCTGTTATAAACAGGAGCTGCGGTTTTTGCCTTTTTGATACAAAGGAATCAGTGTTCTTTATTGACTGGTCTATCTCTAAGGCTCCCAAAAGAAGTCCTAGAGTTTCAGCTTGAAAAGTTGTGGTGGTTTTACTTAGAGGCTGTGCCCTGTTTCGGGGCAGTGAAAGCCGCAGCCCACACCAGTTTTTGTTTTGGAGCCATCAGTGAATATTTGATAGGTGGTCGTTGATGTTGGACCGTTTATGTCCTCTTTGTTGATAATCTGGTACCCTTTGCATGTAAGGTACGTCGTGGCTACTCTGTCTGTACCCTTCGTTGCTTCAGGGATGATATCTATAGCTTTGTTCAGTATTTTGCAGTGGTTTGTTGTCCTGCCACTGCCTTTCCACTGGTTTGTTGACTTTATTCTGAGTGCAGCCGCCATGGCTTCTTGCTGTATATGCAAGTGCAGTGGCACTAATCCTAGTATAATATCTAGCGCAGCTGATGGGGTGGATTTTGTGCAACCACTGATCAGCGAGCATGCAAGTCTTTGTACTTGTTGTAGTTTGTTTATAGTTGTTACCAGATTTGTTCTTGGCCACCATACAATAGCGCCATAAGTGAGTACAGGACGGACCATAACTGTGTACATCCAAAGACAAAGTTTGGGTTTTAATCCCCAGTCCTTGCCGATGGCTCGTGTGCATTGCCACAGCACGTTGGTTGCCTTTGTTGTGACATGGTCCAGCTGTTTGTTCCATAACAGTTTACTATCCAGCCATATCCCTAGATACTTTACATCCTTACTGAGGACGAGTTTTGTTCCGAATAGGGATGGAAGTTGTAGTGAAGGCAGCTTCAGCTTACGGGTGAAAAGCACCAGTTCTGTCTTCTTCGGGTTAACAGAGAGATCGTGCTTATTACACCAGGCTTCCACGACACGGAGTGCCTTCTGCATTTTGTCGCAGAGGGTGGATTCAAATAGTCCCGATATCATGATGGCCAGGTCATCAGCGTATCCTACTGTGAGGATGCCGTCTGCGTTCAGAGAGTCAAGAAGTTCATTAGCCACAAGTACCCACAGAAGGGGCGATAGCACTCCTCCCTGCGGGCAGCCTCTAGTTACTAAACATCTTGAAGTTTCCGTGCCCTCTATACTAGCTGCTCTGTTAGCGAGCATTTTCGTTATCCACTCGTTTAGATTTTCATCAACTCCCCGTTCCCGTAGGCCTTGTTCAATACTGGGGAAGGTTGTTTTATCGAAAGCTCCTTCAATGTCTATAAACGTGACAAGACAAGATTGTTTATTCTCTAAAGCACATTCGATTTTGTGGACGACTTGATGGAGAGCCGTTTCGGTGGATTTGCCTGACTGGTAGGCGTGTTGATTTTTGTTCACTGGATTGTCGACTAGTGGTCCACTTCGTATGTGTCTGTCGCACAGCCTTTCCAGGGTTTTCAATAAGAATGAACTCAGACTGATTGGTCTGAATGATTTGGGGTCAGTGTAGTCCGCCTTGCCTGGTTTTGGTAGAAATATCACTTTTACTTCTCTCCATGAGTGTGGTATGTTTTTCCAGGCGATGCAACTCCTGAAAATAGCGGTAACCGTGGCTTCGATTTTACTCAGGTTCCACTGTAGGAGGCCTGGGAAGATTTCATCAGTACCAGCGGCTTTATATGGTTGGAAGGTTTTTATTGCCCATTTAAGTGATTCCTCGGAGACTATTGTGGTAGCCAACTCCCAGTCATAATGTTGGGGTGTATGGCTCTCGTTTGTCTCCCAGTGATTTGTATCGCATAGCATACAGCCAGGGAAATGCGTACTTAGAAGAAGTTCGAATTGTTCCCTTTCTGTTAGCGTGTACGACCCGTCTGGTTTCTTGAGGGTACCTAACTTGACTTGTTTGTCTTTGGATAGTATTTTGCTTAAACGAGCCGTCTCACTTTGAGTAGCGATGGAGCTACTGTATTTCCTCCAAGTGTTGTTCCGGCTGTGTCTTATTTCTTGTTTGAGTTCCTGTCTCTTTACTCGGTAGTCTTTCCAGTCCTCCTGGCTATCGGTGTTCATCGCCCTGTTGAAGTGATGTCTCACCGTTTTCCTGAGTTTGGTGAGGTCCTTATTCCACCACCTGTCCTTAAGGTGAGCAATTCTATTGTTTTCGGAGATAAGAGGACATGAGCCTTCATAGCATTCCCTTATATTGTCAGTGAGAGACGTTAGGGTCTTCTCTATTTCACTGGGCGTAAGCATCGTGGACGATTCAACTTGCACTTGCTTATCAATCGCCTTGTTTAGTAGTTCTGTAAAGAGGACGGTGTTTGTTCTCTTTGGGTTTCGGTATGTGCGGGGTTTAAATTGTCCCGTTTTCAGGCTATATCTGATCCACATATGATCCGCACATGACGTTTCATAGGTGGAAATATGCCAGTTACTTACGTGTTCTGCTATTTCAGTCGTTGCTAACGTAATGTCTATTATAGTTCGGGCCCAGGACGTTACGAATGTTGGTTCTGCGCCTCGGTTTAGAATGTTGAGGTTATGTCTTAAGACGAAGTCTAGAAGCTCGCTGCCTCTTTCATTCGTATTTGGACTTCCCCATACTGTGCTGTGAGCGTTGGCGTCGCAACCCACAATGCATTCAATATTGTGTTTATTGCAATAGAGAAGAAGTTCGTCAAGTTCCTGTGGAGGTGCTTCTCTGTTGCTATCCATGTATGCGGAAGCTATAATGATAGTTTTTAATTTACCTTCTAGCCCTGTTTCAATTTTCACTACCGTTAGATCGTCTGTACACAGATGAGTCAATGGCGATGATTTAAGTGTCTTCGGCACGTAGATGAGAGTACGTGTTTTGTGTTGCACTGGTGGGGAGTATACATTACCTTTAAGAGCAGTGAAACCTACCTTTCCTCGGACGATGTAAGGCTCCTGGACCAGTGCTATGGTGTTCGGTTGCTCTTCAAGGGTTCTTCTTAAAGTTGCGAACCCAGTGACGCTATGTTGAATGTTGGCTTGGATGATATTTATACTAAAATCTATGTCAGACCTTTGGGTTTCTCCAGCTAGTCCAGAGGAACCGGGAGTGTTCGAATTGTTTTTGTGAACCCGTTTTAATGAACTAAAAATGACTAGAAAAGGGGGGGGGGGGTTATGGGGGATAGGCTTCTAGCTAGCCTATTGCTTGGGAGATCCCTCAGGAGAAGCAGCCAAGTCCAAAGAGAGCGCCGGCGAGAGCAAGTTAAGGCATGAAATGCCCACTCCTAACTCGTCGCCGTCACCGCCCAGGAACATGTCTATCTCCTCCTGCGAGAACTCCGTCACTGATGTGTCCAGGCCGGAGGCGGGGGGGCCCACCGTATCCCCCGCCGCAACTGCTCTGCAGCTGGTGCTGGGCGCATCCGCGGCGGGAGCCACGACGGGGCTCCTAACGTCACCGACCTTGGGCTTCCTCACTAAAATAAATACCTGCGCCAGCTTATAGTGGAAACGGTATTTACTTTTTTCTAGGTCGGCCAACTCGTCCACCGGAACCCCGAAGACCAGGACGTTGTTTGTTATGGCGCCGGTCGTTGTGGGTTTGTGGGCAAAGATTGGCCAGCTCTCGATGTTAAGGTGGTCGTTAAAGTACGCGAGGTACTTCCTAATCATTTCTGGGTCGCCCTCGTGATCAGGTACGATAACCACCCCCTTATAGTACCTCGGCAACTCGTGCTCTGGTACTATTTTGTATCCTTCTGAGCCTGACCAAAGGCCCGCTAGGTTCTCGATAATGGAGCCAAGCCACGACAAGGAGAAGTCATCTTTTGGCTCCACTCTCAGTCCCCCATGGGCCAGTCTTGGCATCGTGTAGAATTTGGGAGCAGCACCCTGCACACTTTTCAGGTTCTTTAGGAAGTGTTGCGAGGAGTGCTGCTCGATCACGTGCCTTAGGAGGGTGGCGCGTTCGATGTTCATGTGTACACCGGACTTGTCCAAGATAACCACCCGTAGATGGGATCTGGCCGCCCTGGCGTACGACATGGCATCACCCGCGTCACCTCCTTTTTTGGTTTGGGTGTCAGCGCTTCTTCCTGCGTCGGCGGCTTGGGTGCTGTTGGACAGGCACGCCTTTTTCTGCATTGCGGCAGATGAAGGCGACACCAAGTCCGAGCTCCGTTGCCGCTTCGCTGGTCGAAAGCTTACACCTTTTGTCGAGAGCGGTGGTCCAGCGTTTGGGGGATGATCCCGCTCCGTGTCCGTGCTGCCCTCACCCTTGCCCTTGTGAGGCATAGGTTTGAGCTCCGTACTCGGAACGGATGACTCCTCCCCGTGCGCCTTCTCAACCGCCTTCGACTCTAGGTTTTCTGACAAGGTGTCAGTATGGTATTTAGCCGAGAGAGTCCGCCCAAGCCATTCCAGCTGTGGGGTCTTCCCCTCCTCCGCATCAATTCCCAACGAGTGGGTTCGACGCTCCGGGTCAGGTCGGTCCCCTACCGTCGTGGCTGAGGGTCTCAGCTCGGCTGTCTGTCGCGTCATAACTATTCCGACGGCCGGTGCTACACCCGACACGCCGGCGAGAGAGAGAGAAGCTCTACCCTCCATTTGTTGCAGTTTGACCATGTTCATGACTTGGAGGTTCAGTTTACGCCTCTCACTCCTCTTAAGTTTGCGGCTTACGGGGCCGTTTAGTGCCTTACCTGCGGCCGGCTTACCGACAGGCGCTGAGGGCACCGCGGGATGCCGACCGGTGCCAACATTCAACAAAGCGACGCCGGCATCCGCCGTTGTCGCTTCGTGGTCCATCTGCTCCGCCATCCTCTTCGCCACCTTCTTCTTCTTCTTCTTCGGCTTCCTCTTCGGCACTGGTCCAGATTGGTCCAAAGCCGAGGAAGATGAGGGTAGGGGGGCCGCGTCCCTAGGTTGCCCAGTAGCAGCCGCGGAAGGCGGGGCCTGGGGCACCACCCCGCTGCCGCCTTCGGTAGCCAACTTCACACCCTCCGGCCCGGATACCGAAGGGCGCCGGGTGCTAGCCGGTACGCTCGGCAAAACTATATCCATGTTTTCTATTGTACTCATTTTATGTGCTATTTGGGGTTCTGTAAGCAAAAGCAGGGTTAGCTGGGCGCAGCAAGCTATGGAAAATGTCGTTGCCCATGCGACATCCCCCCTTCTTTTAGTTGGCGGTTGGAGGGGAGAGGGCCATAGCCTAACTAGTAGTCTACCCTCTTTCACTCCAGCCGCCACCTAGGCGTGGGTCGCCCTGGACAGGAGGTTTGGGAAGGGATGGGTGTTGGTTCAGGTTGGTTGGGAGTGGTTGGGATGCAAATGAAGGAGTGGATGGGGTGGTAGGGGTGGGAGCAGGAGGAGGATAGGGACGCTGACGTCTGGTGATTTTAGTTACGTCTATTTCAGAGGGAATTAGACCAATAACAGGGGGCACCACGTGAAGGAGAACCACCAGGCTTGCCTTAGAGGAAAGGTGCTCAAATGCATTACCTCTGAGGCCTACTGCACCCTACCCATCTTGAGGAGATGGGTATGGTAGGCCTGGATCCATGCTAAAGCAAGCCGCTAAAACTAGGGTGACTAGGAAAGCAAGCAAGCTAGGCAGTGCAATAGATATATAAAAAAATAACTTTATAAATCTAAATTTTTCCTTCCTGCCTCATCATCAGAACCTGATCTCTCACCGTATTACTATATAAGCTACTAGCATTTTCCCGCGGCTCCACTCGCATTGAAAATTATTTTCCTATCCTCGGGAACAACACTTTGTTTCTGGATAGAAAAATAGGGAACTTAAGACCCAAACAAACTCGTTTTTGCTTCAATAAAATCAGTAAAGGTAGGATTCATTGAGATCATTCCGATAAACCCAAACACGATACTGAAATTGAAATACTGAAATTGAAGCACTGAATAATTAATGTTAAAACAAGTTAGACATGT
The DNA here is from genome assembly GCA_951804965.1 of Horisme vitalbata. Lineage (NCBI taxonomy): Eukaryota > Metazoa > Arthropoda > Insecta > Lepidoptera > Geometridae > Horisme > Horisme vitalbata. Next base: position 18,378,996 of record OX638093.1, read on the forward strand.
ATACGGTGAGAGGAGCGAGTACAGGAGCTTAATGGCACTTATATTAGTAAAATCTCTACAGTTCCTAGTTACAAACCCTAGCCTAATAGACGCCGAGGGTGCCCATGTCACTATCTCGCTTTTACGTACAATCGGTTGCAACAGTTTTCGATTACGTTTCTGGTTTTTGATCGCGGATGATTTTTACTGTTTCATTTGTGGTATAGTTTCAGTTGCATTAGTTTAAGTTAATGGTATAGTTATATGATATTTGCATATCTGTATTTGCATTGTATTTCAAAAGAATATACCTACTTTATAAAAGTACTTTACAAATGGTTTACCTAATTAATATTACAACGGAAATCATTCTAGGTACACGCTTTGAGTGCTGAATAACACATCGCCATATCTGCTGCAGGACGACGTGGCTTCGGGCATGGCACGTAGCGTAATGTCCGAGAACCGCTGTCAACGTGCTAGAAATACTCACTCCTGCCACAGAATAAAAAGGAACAGAAGTTTCGCTCCACAAAAACGTTAAAATAAGTAGCGACTTTAGCTGCCGCAGTAAAGCTCTATTTAGCTTGCATCGCGCTTATTATTTAACATGTGTTTACCTGCTCCTTGCATCCCTTTTTATCGCTCTAGCTCTACTGACACGGCGCCGCAGCGCGGCGGGCGGCACGCGTAGTCCCGCGAATTATTCTGTGCTTGTGACGAGCAATAATAAATCTGAACATTTTACTAGTTGTGTATGGTATTTTGGTAAGTTACTAAATATATTATACAATTTAAGTAGGTTATTAGGTAGGTAACCAATGAAAATAAGTACCATCTGTTGTAAAATTATTTACTAAGTACATAGTTCATGTGGTTGTTAATTTACTTATTTCGTTGTACCTAATTCAAAAAATATAGCTACCTACAATCTAGCAAAACGAGATTGAAGAGAAGTGAAGAATTGATGAGAAGTTTGGGCAGACCGACCAGACAGAATTGCAAGATTAAAATAGAAAAAAATCTACAATAAATAAGAAATCCTACTGAGCTATAAATAATCTATTTGATAAACTGTTTTCTCCGCGACTGTACATGCGTGCCTTTATTCAATGCGGCCAAGTTATTTTGCGGGAACTGTACCCTCCTTCTAGCGCAAAAAAATTCTTTTTGTTTTGTCACTAAACAGCTGATAAAATTGTCCCGTATTTCATAACTAGTTTTTAATTGATTTTTCGCGAATTTATGTAGCCCTTTCCAGTGTTATCGCTAAAAAATAACACAAATATTGTGAACAATTGATACGAGTGGTGAATGTTGTGTTAATTATTGTGATTTGGCCATTTAAAATACCGGTGCATTTCAGTTGAAAATTTGAATGTGATCACTGCTTTCCGTATTTTGGAAGTGTTTGCTGCACTTTTGTTTGAATTTTAGACAAGGAAATAAAGTTTCCAACGTAATTAATAAGCGTTAAAAGCACGTAAGTACCAAACATTTCCAAAAAGATAACCTCAACCTGTGTAAACATTTTCTTGGAATCCAATACTTTACGTACCTATTTGGTATATATATTTTTTTTTAACTATGATGACTCGTAAAGCCTTGTCTCGCCAGGAAGAGTCTCAGCTCCACCGGGCTTTGCAGGAACTCAAGGCATCCAAGAAATTGTGTGACCAGTTGAACTTTGAGCGGGAGGATAATGAAAAGTTAATGATAGAAGCATTAGATAATAATAAAAAACTAAAAAGTGAGTTAGCATCCATGCACTCACAGTGTACTTCTGTAATTGAAGAACGGGACAAGCTTCAAATGATAATAGATAGGTTCGATCAATGTGGCACTGAGTATGAGTACGCTCTGAAGAGAACGTCTGTCCTGGAGAAGGAACTATGTGATGCCCACCAACAGATCACACTACTGGAAGAGGCGTCTCATTGCTCTGCCACCGCGAAAACACAAACATTGTTTGATGAACTTTTATCAGCTGATAGGGCACCCGGCCAAGTTTCTGCTGCAAGTTGCAAGTTGCCTACTGTAACTATTGACTTGACAAATGATGACTCAGTGAGTAATTTGGTGGCATGCAGCAGAAACCAAGTAAGTAAAAACAAACTTAAAAAATATGTTAAAATAAGAAATTATATTAAAAAAACCAATAAATTGTTAAAAAATCAAAAAAGTTTAGTTAGTAAGTTTAAAAATAAGATAACAAAAATAGAAATATTTGATAAATTAAAAACATGTACTATTGAATTGGAAAACACAAAATTAAGATATGAAACTGATGTACAGCGGCTTCAATATGAAATTGCCAGCGTTGAGGACTCCTTGAGGTCCATTACTAGTCGCTATGAGAAGTCTCAAGAGGTAATAAGAGAGTACTCACTGGCCATGGATGAATTACTCAAACTATCTCACAGCAACCAGGAGCGGTTTGACTCCCTGGTGGCCAATCACAGATGTGAATGTCAGTCTTTTGAGTCACCAGAACCAGTCAGTGCTGCCTTATCGTCTCCGCTGTGTGTCAGTTCACCACCATCTTGTATCAACACAGTAATGTTCAGCGATGAAATTGGAAAAGACATGGGCCATTTATTGGGTATGAGAATGGGACATTCTGTAATGAACAACTGTTTGCCAAACTGCAACATGCATGAGATCATGCTATCAGTAATAAAATACAAATTCAACACTGAGTCAAATCTTATAATAATGCTAGGAAATAGGGGTGATATAAACAAAACTGAGTTAATTAAATACTTAGATACATTATGTTCACTAAAAGTAAAAAAAGTTGTGATGTTTACATTCCCCTATAGCAACAGCTTGTCACAAGCAGAAAATGACATACGATATAAGCTAAATATGACCTTGCATACCATATCATGCTATAATAAATTAATTCATGTGATCGACTCTAACAATATTGTTAGTAAAAAAAATTATTTGACTAAAGGTAGATATTACCTTTCTAACTTTTTTAAGCGACAGATAGCTATTTCGCTATCTTACTATTTTTGTACAATAGCCAAGAACTTGGCTAAAAAGGCTGCTTTTATTGAGCACTGTTCTGACTTACAAAAAGAGAGATTGGAATTTGTTCCAAGTCATTTAAATTACTAGATCAGACAATAGAGGGAGCCTCTAGCATTATCAATTCAAATAAGATTAATAAACATTGTAAAATAAATCAAATAAACAGAACTGTAAATCATACTAACTTGGTGCATCAAAATATTCAAGGATTGAGTTGCAAATTATTAGAATTAGAATTGTTCATGAACTCTGATAATATAGACATCATCTGTATTACAGAACATTGGCTAAAAAGCTACGAGCTCATGTTCAATTTCAGTAACCACCAAGTTGGTAGTTCTTTTTGTAGAACGCATGCTATAAGAGGCGGCTCATTAATAATTTTAAATAAACAAATCCAATTTAAAGAACGTAAGGACATTGTCCAGTTGTCTGTTGAAAGCCAAATTGAAATAGCATGCGTAGAGTTGGAGCGTTTCATTGTTATAAGTGCGTACAGCCCACCATCCGCCTCATATGATATTTTTGAAAAAGTCATGGATGAAATATTGTTCAAAATATCTAAAACAAACAAAAATATTATAACATGCGGAGACTTCAATATAAATTTTCTAGAAGTTTATTCATTAAGTACTAAAATTACTAGTTTATTCAAATCATATAATCTAAAACCTCTCTTTATGGAGCCAACTAGAATTACTGACACTTCAGCCAAATGCATAGACAATATTTTTACAAATTCAAATGTTAATATACTAAGTAAAAATGTAATTAGTAACATAAAATCAGACCACCTTGGTCAGTTAATTAAAATAGAAAATCAAATAAAGAAAAATGTAAAACGGCAAATAACTTTTGTACCAGTGACTGTGCATCGATTAGAAAAATTTAAATCTAATTTGTTAAATAGATCACCCTTTTCAAATCAAAATAATAATCCAAATTATTTATATAATTCTTTTTTTAATAATTTTATCAAAGAATTTAGCTCAATATTTAAACCTAAATCGATCATGGTCTCTGACAGTCCTACATTCTGTGAGTGGGCAACAGTAGGAATTCACATAAGCAGACAAAGAATGTATGAGCTTTACAGTGAAAAACAGTATAATTTTAGTGAAGAGTTTAAAGATAAAGTTAAAAATTACTCAAAAATTTTTAAAAATGTATGTCGCGCGGCTAAGTCCAATTATATTAGTTCAAAAATTAGAAGCAGTAGTAATAAAATTAAAACCACTTGGAAAATAATAAACAGTGAGACTGGAAAAGTCAAACATGACATTAAGGAGTATAAATTAAATATTGGTAATACCATCATCAAACAAGATGGTGATGTTGCCAAAGCATTCGAATCCTTTTTTACAGACATTCCAGTTTCTACCACAAGATCCTTAAACTCTTCTCCTATAATTGCGGATTCATTACTAAATAAAAATGTACCAAAATGTGAAATACCGTTCTATTTTAAATATGTAAACAGTAATGATATTATTAAAACATTCAAACTGATAAATGTCAAAAAAACTACGGATCTCTGGGGCATTTCTGTTAGCGTTGTAACATCGTTGATTGACATTGTCGCACCAGAACTAGCGTTTATATTTAACGAATGTATTGACTGTGGTGAGTTTCCTGATTTAATGAAACATAGTAAAATAACACCTTTATTTAAATCCGGTAGTAGTTCTGACCCTACTAACTTTAGACCGATATCAGTACTGCCAACATTTAGTAAAATTTTTGAAAAGCTTATTCTTAGTCAACTGCAAAGCCATTTTAACTTTAACAACTTACTAGATGTCAAACAATTCGGATTTACGCGGGGCAGATCAACAACTGATGCCGGTGTTGAGTTGGTATCGCATATCTACGATGCCTGGGAGGACTCACATGATGCTTTAGGCATCTTTTGTGATTTGTCTAAGGCATTTGACTGCGTACACCATGAAACATTAATCAGGAAACTAGATCACTATGGCGTCAGTGGTATGGCTTTAGCCCTTCTCACTTCTTACCTATCTGACAGAATACAGAAAGTAGACGTAAATGGAAAATGTTCTCCGGGATCTGTAGTAAAGATGGGTGTTCCGCAAGGGTCAATACTTGGACCATTTTTATTTTTAATTTACATCAACGACCTACCTCAACTTGTGAGAGACAACCACGAAATTGTATTGTTTGCGGATGACACGTCACTTTTATTTAAATTAAAGCGACGGCAGACCAATTTTGACGACGTGAACAATGCAATAGCGAAAGTTGTTAACTGGTTCGATGTAAATAATTTATTACTGAACGAGACTAAAACAAAATGTATGAGATTTATATTACCAAATGTTAAACAAGTTAAACCTAACATTAAAATAAAAGATGAAGATCTAAATCTTGTGGACAGTACTGTATTTTTAGGCATAACTTTAGATAATAAGCTTCAATGGGGCGCTCACATAGATGGGTTGTCGAACAGACTTAGTTCTGCAGCATACGCAGTCAAAAGAATCCGTCAACTTACTGACGTAGAAACGGCTAGACTAGTTTATTTCAGCTACTTCCATAGCATTATGTCGTACGGCATTTTGTTGTGGGGGAATGCTGCAGATATCAACACCATATTTGTGTTGCAGAAGAGGGCTGTTCGTGCAATTTATAATATGGGCCCCAGAGAATCACTTAGAACTAAGTTTAAAGAAATAAATGTTATGACAGTGCCGTGCCAATATATATATGAAAACTTAATGTATGTCCGAAAACATATCAACATGTTCAAGAAAAATAGCGACTATCATAATGTTAACACTAGAAATAAAGATAAACTAGCTGTTCCCACTGTAAGGCTCCATAAAGTTAGTCAATCTTTTAAAGGGATGTCTGTACGATTTTTTAACAAAATCCCAAATGATGTGATTAATCTATCTGTAAATAAATTCAAAAATGTTGTTAAACGTAATCTATGTAATAAAGCTTATTATAAAATATCTGATTATTTAGATGACAAAAAAGCTTGGGATGAAACTGCCTCCAACTCCATCAAAAACAATGTAATAGATATTAAGTACAATGACGTTAAAAAAATATAAGCCAAGCAGAGTTTCTTGCCAATTCTTCTCTGTTTGGTCACGTTACGAATTGGTGGTAAATTAAAAAAATGACGTTTCAAAGTGTACTATACAGTTCCTACTGAATAAATGATTTTTGACTTTTGACTTTGACTCACTCACTTCACTTGACTTCTTAATTAAATGGCTTCTGGGTCATTCCTCCACAATTTCGTTGGTATAAACAAATATCCAGCTCAGACCTTTCACTTTTCATTGCAGTCAAAGTCAACTTGTGTTTTGTTGACGTTACCAAATTAGAAAATCAATCAATCAACAAAAGAAAGAAAGACAAACAGCAGCATTGCCGGCGCGGACTTTTTGGTCCGTTTTCGGACTTTTTTTGACCTCAGCGGACATTTTTCGAATCAAGACGTCTACCGGACATATTCGGACTTTTTTACCTTGGTAACATTTTTGTATTTTAACAAGATAAAATTCTACTTTACATACTAGAAGAAGAAAATCGTGGCTCGCAACTCTCACCTATTTTTAATACCTTCTATTACTATTATTACTATTGTATTGTAGTGTTCTTGTAGTATAATGCAGGTTTATCTCTAATTAAATTAGGTTTCTACACAAAAAGGCTGATCAACTTTGTTGTTAATACAAATATAAATATAAAAATAATGTGAGTAACTTCCACGCACAGGTGTGCCTGTGTTTGAAAAATACCAATGAAGAAGATAACAAGGTTACAATATCATAGTTATACGTACGTAGAATCAAAGTCTAAACCGTACACATTATTCTAGTTTTTATTTCATATCGATCGTTGCAATATTACCGAAGTTATAAGCGTCGGAAGCTTACGTAGGTTTTTTAAATCTCGTCAGTGATCGCCAGTAGCGCGGACGTCATCACTCCTATTCGGCGCGGCGCGGCGGGCGTCCGTAGTACATTTCCCTGATAAGTTGTTTGCTCTCGTGCGCTCTGGTTATTTTTATTAATTTAAAATAATGCTGATCGATTGAGTGTATTGTGTTAATTATTGTTTTAAAACTAAAATGGAAGAAGGATTTCAAAAAGGCCAATGCCTTCCCATAGTTCACGGTCTGATGGTGGCAGAATGTTTTATAAAAAATAAAGAGATCATTAACCTTGGAATGGTTTAATAAACTGCGTGTCGCGTACCCTACATACGACATACCTACTAATATATTATGTACATGTATTGAGGAGCCCCCCTTAATTAATTTAAATTTAATTTAATTATTTATTTTGTAAGTACCTAAATATATAAACAAAATATTCTGTGAATATTTCAAGGGTCTACCAATATAAATATAAAATAAACATTTCCACTGTCTAACTATCGCGGTTCTTGAGATAGCCAAGTACTACCTACCCTGGTGACAGATAGACGGACATACAGACATACAGACGGACAGCGAAGTCTTAGTACCTAATAGGGTTTCCGTTTTTACCCTTTGGGTACAGAACCCTAAAAAGCATGTTACTAGCATTAACCAAGTACCTACCTAGTCTACCTACTAGGCACTTAGTTAGTGTTTCACATGGCAAGGTTAAGTACCTGCTACTTAATTAGTATTTCACATGGTATTTGAATAATTACATCGACATGATCCTCACAACAATATACTGTCATTTTTGGCCCTAACGGGGGCTCTTCTCATCGCATTTGTCAATTTTTTTCTGATCCTTAGGAACGTAAAAAACAACTTTTCGGGTTTTTTTGTGGCCGTATTTTTACACTGAGGCACGACACAGTATTTATTAAATGGGCTCAAGTTGTTTTTATTGTTTCTTATTCAAAATAAACAAAGTAGTTCCGTGCGCGACGGGCAAATTCGGGTAAACGCTTTGAATCCCTGAGTCGCTCGCGCGGTGGTAGGACACGTGACGTCATCCCGTCCGCGGCTTAGACCGAAAATGTTAACTTTGCACTTTTATAACTCGGTCAGTTTTAGAGATAAAAAAATAATAAAAACACGGTTGTTCACGTAATGTTTTGTAATTTTTTTTGGCATATATAAAAAAAAATGATTTTCTACTTCATTATGATCAGAAAAACAAAGTTTACGAAATATTTTTTTATGAAAATGGAGAGCTGCCCTAGAGGGAAGTTTGTAAAACTTTGATATCTCGATACAAAAATATATAGTTAAAGCAAACTATTCCACACAAGCAGCTGATCCATTCGAGGTTTCTTACTTCAGGGCGATTCAACCATCGCAGTGAGTTGCCCTAGACGCATTTGTGGTTTATTATTTTAAAAATTGAAAGCATTTTTTATTGAAATTGTGAAAATATTATTATTATCCTTTAAACATTTAAAGGAATTAATCAAATTCTTGAAGAAACGCATTAGCTACCGAGGCTTTATAACGGCATCACCGATTGCAAGAGCAGGTGACCTGATGTTGTAGCATTATCTGGAATCTGTAAGATAACTTACTCTTCACGAACTTACAGTTGAGGTATCATGTGTGGGTGTAAGTTCATTTTAATAATCTCAATTGATCCTATCCTAACTAATTGTATTAATGTGAAAGTGAGTATTTTTTGCACACTTTCACACCTTAGTTAAAGCTCAATGTCTCATCGTAGGCCTCAGGGGTATATTTATCCTAGAGCCAAGAGGGCCATGACCCGTGGCGGCATGTCGCTCAGTTTTATGCGCTTTTTTCGTTTTGAATACTTATCAATCAGTCAGTGGTTACAAATGATTTTATCATAACAAGTAGAAATTTATTAATTCGATGTTTTGTCTTTGTTTACTGCAGTGCCATAAATAGGGCGGTGCCATTGGTGCCCAGGCACAGGGCACAGGGCCAAGGGGGCGCAGAAATGACAAGTTTTGGGTCATACGAGTATTCAGTAATATTTATAAGGTTGATATTTTGATAAACATCGTAGTTTTCTTTTCTGGGGGGCGCATAAATGACCAAGACTAGAACCGAGTTTCGGGTCATAAATGGTTGTATTAATTGATCTGTGAATTGATAATTATAACCTTATAATTGGTTGAATTTTAGACACAAATTGTAGTTTGCTTTTTCATTTTTTGACAGAAAAATTTCGAGGCTCGCGCTGCTCGCCGTTTTTGTTGTCAGCTTTTGTTTCTTAATAGCACATAACTATGGACTAAAATATTGACCAATAAGGTTGACTTGACTTAAAAAGTTACCAACAATGACGAATTAGAACACAATAGCATTAGTTAGATATAATAAAAAAATTGCAGGCTCACTCCGCTCGCTGACTTCGTTTCTCCTGTATTTGCTGCAGTTACCTAGGTGTTAAAAAAATTGCCATATTTTTCTTTGTCTTGTTTCTATTGAACACCAAAAATTTCGCGGCTCTCTACGCTCGCCGATTTTGCTTTTATTTTTAGAAGGGATGCACTGCACTGAGAAGTCATCATTACCTAGCTCAGAAAAAGTACCTACTGTTCCCGAGGAATATGAAAATAGCTTTTAATGCAAGCGAAGCCGCGGGCAAAAGCTCGTAGTTTAAATAGAAATATGGTGATCAGGGTCTGATGATGAGGCAGGAAAGAGAAAATAGGAGTTTTTGGAGGTTGTTTTTGGATAAACCTATTGAAATTACTAAACGGATTATAATGTCATATTTCGGACTATATTGACCTTCAATTCGGATCTTTTTCTGTTAAACTGCCGGCAGCACTGACAGACAGATCAGAACAAACAGAAATGTAAAAGGTTTGGAATGTGAAAATTAATGTTGGTGTTATTAAAATAAGCTAGTTATACAAATTATAATCTTCTGAATACATGGAAGGTATATTGTGGAAGTGGACGAATTATTGGAACGGTAATTAGCTGCGAAAACGTAGAAGTGAAAGGGTCGATTTTGCAATCAAGTAATTCTAAATTTCTTCTACAGGTTGGCAAACCAGATGGTTTGTCTTGGAAAATGGAATTATTTCATACTATAAATCGCAAGATGAAGTTAGTCAAGGCTGTAAAGGTTCGGTTAAAGTTTCAGTTTGTCAAATCAATGGTAAGTCAATGCAGTTGAGCGATGTATTTTTACTATATTCTACCAATTGAAACAGGTAAACTATTAAGTGCTTCCTTGGCCAGTGCATTATATTAGCACCAGCATCCATCTGTGATTACCAGTGATTGGAATGAGGTGGGCTAAAATACCTAAAGATCAAAGAACAGTGTGGTCTCTACACTCCTTACTACAACAATTTTTTCCTGCCCAAGTTAGCTGAAAAATTAAAACAATTGTCACAGTAAGTACCTAAATACATTTAATATGTATGTTAATAGGTAATATTGTGAATAAATTCAAATCATTTTTCGTTTTAACCAACTGCAAAAAGTTCTATATTTTATAACTTACATTCAAGTATTAATTGTTATTAACTGCGGATGGGCAGTGTTTGTTTTGCATTCCAAGAGTCGTCATGCATGCTTCACTATTTGTCTACACCTATAAATGGATTTAAGTACAAAAAAAACTGAAAACTGAGACAATTGGCCCAAAAAAATATTTAGTCCTAAGACATCTCCACTTTGTCTCAAGTTATTATTCAACCATTTAGGTATTTTAGCCCACCTAATTCCGATCACTGGTGATTGACTTGCCTGTTAAGTGTGAACACCATTAAACCTTCCAATCAGAAAAGCCTGTCTTCAGGTTGTAAGGGGTTTCAACCCCCATCTTCTGTACCCAAGCTATCCTCACCTGCATGTGGTGCACCCTGCTAACTATCAAACGAGGTTTTGGCGGCTGGCTGATTGCAGCATAGCGTAGCCCAACACCAGCACAGCCACCCTAAATCCCCTGGCCGTCAATGGGCAGCAGCATCGGCTGTGCGAGAAGTTGTGCTATGCAATCCCTAGCCCGCATGCAGCGTGGGAGTTATGGGCTTATCCCCATTTATTAGGCCTCCCCTAATAAATGGGGATAAGCTGCTATGTCCAGCAGTGGACTGATATAGGCATGTGTGTGTGACTAGATTAAGGTACTACATAAACTGTTAACATCATGATAGTTGCTGGATGTATGTGATTCTAGATTGTAGAAGCTAGAACTCGAAGCACATGTCGACCTGCAACCAAAGTCATGTAGGAAGCTAAGTGCTTGCAAAAAGTGGGCGTGTACCAAATATGTTTGGACTCCCCTATGACTTCCACCTATATGGTATCTGCAATAGATTTGTATACTGAGCAATATCTGACTATATCCATAGTGAGAAAAAAATCATGAACCTCTACCCGTAGCAAAGTATTGTACCTATCGTAGATCACGGAAGATGCCCTTCAAGCAAAGCTCTGCCTCCATCAACTTGAGACATGAAGATGTTGAACCTAATGTGACTGTAATGTCATTAAACCCTACTGCTTTATTTTATGACTACCTTATCTGCATGTTTCAGTGAACAGCATAGACAATACAAGACTTGACTTAGTAATTCCTGGGCAGCAGCATATGTATTTGAGGGCTCCTTCACCCCAAGACCGACAGAAATGGCTGGTTGCCTTGGGCAGTGCCAAGGCTTGTGTGGACTCCAAATCAGATATGAAAGGTACATACACTAAAGTGAAAGGTACACTTATTTAAAAAAATAATTTTAAATGGATGAACCTCACCTTAATCCGAGTTAAAGAAACTGCTTGATCAAAGCTCACAAACGCAGGCACTATTGGGAATTCTAGAGCAATGTTGCCACTAACTCAAGAGTCCTCTGTTATTTTAAGGAGTTGTACTGGTTGAGGTCAGGTTAGCAGAGGGGCAATGCACAATACACCCCAATGCGGAACGTCAGTGCAGAACTATTTCCCCCCACTTCAAATTAGAATTAGAAATGAGAACCTCACCTGCTATAATTGTAATCTATTTATTTATTGATATTGGAGGCCTTAGGCAGCCTATCTCATACCAAACCAGCCTATATTCCATTGTGAATTGATTCTATATTATGTTGTCAGTTACAGTATTAGAAGACCCCAACTCACTCAGTCACAAAAAGTCTGAGTTGAGATTATACTGTGATTTGATGATGCAGCAAGTTCATGCAGTGAGGAGTGCTACCACAGCTGAAGGTGGTCCTGAAATACAGGTTACAATTAATTAATTATTACATTTTATTGTAAATATACATATTATATATGTCGCAGGTGTATTGTTAAATTCACTAATAATATATTAATTTGGTTATAATTTCACTAATTACCACTAGTGAAATTGTAATATCACAGTAGTTTGTCAAAGGACTTCATTTCATACAATTTAACAGCCTGGTTTTAGTGATATTGTAAGGCAAATGATATTTAGAGGATTTAACTGGTAGTTTAGATTATGAGGCCGTCTCTGATTGGTGCGTTTACAATGTCAATTTTACAATCATAGAGTTATAAGTTAATAGAGATGTTTGAAAAAATCACAAACTATATTTCACTGTCATAATATTTGTCGCTGGGAATAACTTCTATCACTGGGGATGAAACAGTTTTGCGCTTCATAATAAAATTTTTTTTCCTTCTCCACATCCACAACATCATTGTATATGCATCAGGGTGCCTAGTGCGAGTTTTTTACCAGCTCGATCGCGTTTGCGTTTACGCAAATTTATATGGAATCGAGGTAGCGCCATCTAGTGAAAAACGCATAGCACTGAGTCCTTTCCATACAAATTTCCGTAAACGCAAACGCGATCGAGCTGGTAAAAAAACTCGCACTAGGCACCCAGATGCAAAGCGGTATTTCTGGTTAGTGGTCTTAAGCTTTTGTGTTTGTTCGACGTCTCCCACTGCCAACTTCACTAATAATATACCTAGTATAATTAATTATAATATAACTAATTGTATAATATAACTAATAATATACATAGTATTTATTCTAATGACACTATAGTGTATAGTGTAAAACCAGGCCGTTAAATTGTAAGAAATTGTTATATATTATATATTTTAATATCACTAATGAAATTGTAATATCACGGCTTTGACAATATACCTGCGACTTCTAATACTGCTACTCGTCGGCAGATGGTGCTAAACAATTTTTTTAGTTTTTAATACTTGCTAATAGATGGCGCTAATTTATTTTACTTTTCTCATTGAGTTTGAAGTGCTAGGCTCAGAAAGAAGATAGCCCCTTAGAAGCGTTATAAATAAACTAATAAGTTATTGTTTACTAATTATTACATAATCTGACTCTGCCACTTGGCTGGTGGAAGCTAAAAGTGCCTTTTGTGCCTTACACCCAATACTGAGTAACTCTTAGGTCTTACCAACCTTATATGTCATTTTATGGATGGTTTTAAAAAAGTTTTTTTTTTTTTTGCAGAAAATCGATGATGCTTCTAGTCTTCTCACAGCAACATGTGACACATTCATCAGGACTCTAGAAGATATAATGAAATTGACTTCAAATGCCAACATGGCTGTCCCGTATGAAATGCCTATTCCAAATATTTCTACAACCAAAAATAACGGCTCTAAAACACCTAGGCAGAGTATAACGAGATCCGTATCGCAGGAGAATAGATGAAATGTAAATTATTTTAAAAAAGCATAATAAACAAAATTATAATGTTCATAAAAATTTTAGATACCTAAGTATAGTTAGTTTGTAGTTGTTGGTATAATGTAAATTCTGGGTTTCTGTAAATAAGGTGCATAAACGCTAATTTTGTGTAGTATTTATGAATACGAATGGATAAAATGATCTTTCCTAGAAACTAAAATAAACTTGATGCTTTTAATGATATTAAGTACTTGCCTGTATCTTAATAATTTACTGATGTGCAGATTTAAGGACTTCATACGATCTACTAAAGGCTTGTGTATTTTATTATGAAATTTGTTTACAAAATACCTAAAACACCTACTTCTAAAACAAATTCTTCAATTTCGGATGAAGTGAAACATCTGGATGTTTCAGTTCCGAAATCCGAAAATAAAATTCTTTGACTGGTCAAAGAATTTTATTTTATCAGCAGTACAGCAGTACTTACATTATTTACTTAATATTGTTGATATTCGAATAGAAGACTTAAAAATGTATTGAGACAACTGCATCAAGCATGAGTCAAATCAAATAATTTATATTAAAAAAATTATGAAATCCATGTACTTTACTTTTGTTGAAGGATTGAACTAAAATACTAAACCAATGTATGGTTTAGTATTCAGTTGTGTAAAGTAAAGAAATAGGCAAATCCTAAAATACAAATTAAAAAATTAGTCTGATAAAGCTTGATGAAAATTATACCTACTCCTGTGATAAATTTGTTTTTGTAAAGGTAAACTTTTACCATACCAAATTTTAGAAAATGGTTTTCCTTATTCCTATTCATACAATTTGTTTTTTCTTAATATTAGAATGTACTTTCCCTAGTTGGTAGCTTTTTCATAAGAAGTTAGAGTGGTTCCATTTCACTAACACCGGTGAATAATTTGATATCTCACAAGACTTTGTGAAATGGTTTTCTGTTATATTTTAATTCTGGTGGTTTTGTTTCAATTAAGTTATTATAACAAAATACTGTTTGTTCTAAAAAAATCTTAGTACATTCATAAAGTGGATAGAGTTAAACTGAAGACATTCCTATATCAAAATAAAACATTTTCATGTAATAAAACCACTAAAATGCATCATATGTTTTATTTCAAAAAGGCCAGTAATTATCAAAATAATTAGGAACATTATATGAGGTGGAAGTTTACCATATTGCATCTCCAAACCTAGCAATAGTCTTCTCTTGAGCATCTAATTCCATGCCCATTTTCTTTCTCATGTAGAAAATAGTGCAGTCTCTGTTAGTACACAGCACTTCTTCATGCAAACTTCCCTGACATCTTTGGCATTCAGTCCAAAGCCTGGAAAATTTATCTTGAAGCTGTCTTAATTTGAACACCTCAGTGATATACAACTGTCCTTCTTTCTCCATACAATGGTTACAGAGGGCGTTCTTTGCATCATTAGGCATAATTACTTTGCAACCAATGCATTTCTCTTTCTTCTTAGTAAATGCAGCAAGAGCTCCAACTTTGGAAGTCGCCATTGATTTGGTTCTTGTGTGTTCCCCTTTCAGCAAAAGAGATTCTGCTTTATCCCCAAGAATTGGCTCAAAGATTCTCAAAAGGGGCTTGGATAACTGGTTTTCTAAGTAGTGATTGAAATCAATTGGAATACTGTTTTCTAAAACATAGATGGGATCTTCTGCTTTCATATAAGCTGGTGTGTTTTTGGCACCGCAGCAAAGCACATATGGGACTCTGTCTCCTAGTTTTGGCGCTGTGCCTGCATCACGCTTTCTCATTTTATTTGCTAACTCTACATGAGCTTGTTTGGCAGCATAATCATTTTTGGTAAGTTCCTTTGTAATAACTAGCTGTGATATGTCAATACGATTGCATAACAGATCTGATATAATTTGCTTGGCAAAATTTACAGCACCATCCGGATCTCTGTCTATGAGAAGTTTTTGAAGGCATGTACTCATCATATTAGACACCAATGGACAGTTATCTCTTCTTACAGTTTCTATGCCTTTGCAGTCCATTTTATCATACTTGTCGGGCCTAGTGAAATATAATCCAGCGTATCGTTTTTTGTTTATAAGCAAATATGGATAATACACTTTCTCAAATTCAAGCTTGATTGGTTTGACAAACTTTGCAGTTACAAAGTCGGCTGCTTCTCTTCCTAACTCCATACTTTCTTCAAGTGTTTTAACTCCGAATTTAACCATAACTGAATCAGTATCTCCGTATATGACTACAGCATCTTCTTTGTATCCATTAGCTTTCGTATATTTTTTTTCTACTTCTGTCTTTGTAAACTCAATCATAGTACGGCCATAAGCTGTCACACTGCCAGAAATTTCAAGACAGGGTAATTTGCCTACTTGTGCTCCAGTGAATCCATATACTGAATTGGCACTGATTTTAAGAGCTAACTGTCTACCATCAAGAACAGAACGTTTGAATGAGTCCTTTTCTTCTTTCAAATCAGCCTTTGCTTTTTTTCTTGCAGCCAGCAAAGATTCCAAGATTTCAGGCAGTAAACCTTTTCTTATGGTTTCTTTGACAAACATATTTTTAGATGGAGTTACAGTCATATCATCATTGCTTATTTGCAGTTTATTTTGCATATTTGGAGGCACTAGTGTGGTGTAGCATAAATTATGAGCCATCATAATGCTAGGGTATAGGGAGGCAAAATCCAGTGTAGATATAGGATCAGCGTAATACCCCTTTTTAGGTTCTATAACTGTAGCTCCTTCAAATTGGTCATCAGAACCTGTACCATGATAAGCAGGCATCAAATATCCTGCATCTTTAGCCTTTCGCAACAGTTGGCTTACTACTTTAATTTGCTGACCTCTTGTAAGCAAACACAACAATGGGACCCCCGTCACTCTAGCCATTTCCATGTAGTTGATAATACACATTAGTTTGTTCAACAACTTCAGGGGTAAGTACGCATCCTTCAGGCAGTACATGGCTAACCTTCTTCGTGTTTGTTCACTTTCATTTTGCAAATCAGATATAATACTGTGATGGACATCTTCTTTTTGTTCTTGAAGAAAGTGATAACTGACTGCGTTCAATGTATAAGATCTCAGCTTATAGTCCCTGACAAGGACTAGTAGTAAATCAAATGGCACTCTGCCCTCAAAATTAACACTTTTGTTTTCTCTTCTACCCATCTGCTTAGATTGTATTATTGAATCTTTGATGACAGATCTGATATTCTTAATTCTCCCAAGAAAGTCAAAGTTGCTGACTTTCAGGTGTTTTGCTCTATTAATGAGGTAGGGCCAATCAAAGTTAGTGATGTTGTAGCCAGTGATTATATCAGGGTCTAATTCACGGAAAAAATCTGACCATTTTGCCAGCATTTCTGATTCAGATTGAAAGCTGAGGACTTGGGACCCAACAATCGGAGCACAAGTGTTCAGTGTGAACACATTTCTCAGGTAAGGCTCTGTTTCACCCTGTCTGATGACCATTGAAGCAATTTGTATCACAGGGTCATGATTTGGCTCTGGAAAAATACCTCTTCTTCCTGCACATTCTATGTCAAAGCTTAGAATCCTAAAGGGTGCAACCTTAGACCATTCTCCTTCTGGTTGATGAGCAATAAAAGCATTCCAGGCAATATCTACTTCTATCTGGCATCTTGTTTCACAGCTTATTTGTGAATTTTTTGATCGCATGGTCCACTTGCCCTTTGGTAATTCAATCCAACTACAACCAACCAC
Source organism: Horisme vitalbata (assembly GCA_951804965.1). Lineage (NCBI taxonomy): Eukaryota > Metazoa > Arthropoda > Insecta > Lepidoptera > Geometridae > Horisme > Horisme vitalbata. The sequence goes on from OX638093.1 coordinate 18,396,327, forward strand.
TGAAGTATCTACCATAAAACGAATATCAAAGTCAATGTTAGATTCATAGAAAGATGGATCCATCAAATTGAATGAAGTAGGTTGCTTTTCCATTAATCGTTTCCCAGGAGCAATTAGCTTAGGCAAGGCTACTGAAACTCTAGCTAATGTAATATCATCATCTCCTTTGTAATACAATAAAGATTTGGCTTTTACTAGTCTCACTTCCAAAACAGCTTCTTTGATACTATCTTTATTAGATCGCATATCTTCTAAAATAGCTCTATTGAGGGCCGTTTTCATTTCATTGCATGTCGATTCACCAAAGCTAACAGGGACAGTCACGTAGAAATATGGTGTAAATCCATGAACATGGCAACATACAGAATGTCCTTCCATTGTAACACCATACATTCTCATTATAGGAACTGGAGCCAGCTGCGATCCAGGCATTCCTTTCATTGGCTGACCGTTATAATGATCAATATCCAACTGCTGAAAAATAAGTGGATCCTTCATAGGATTAAGAGCTGGAGGAGGAGGGCGTGACCATTTTATATTAGTTGCTTGATTCTCTGGACCCTCACCAAAAACATGGACTTCCTCAGCAATGTCCATTCCGGCAAGTTGTTCTTCGAAACTTGCAGGAATCTCGTTTTCATCATCATCATCATCGTTGGATTTGAATCTCTTTGGAGGAGGACCTTTAGAATGGTTGCGTTTATCCATATTCTGTGGCGGTTTATTACCAGCACCTGAAAAAAATTAGTAATTTTAATTTAATACATATTACTAACTCGTTTTCCTTCTTGTTCCAAATGATGCTTTATTTTAATAGAACCAACCTCTAACAATTTTCAATCTAGGTGTATGTTTCTGCTCTAAGCAAATATGTAAACTATTTACGAATACAAACAAAACCAAAAACCGAAAATCAGGATTTCATTCAGAAATACGCGCGAAACAACTGAAGAAAAGAAGAAGAAGCTAGGGCAGAGAGTGTTGCCACCTTGGTTTTTGAAAAAGGGTTTTTTGATTGACAAGCTAGAAAGGGCTAATTTTGTCATCAAAAGGGGTAAAAATCGTCAAATATTCGGAATCTGGCTCCTTAAGTGAGCTAGGCGGCTGAAACTTTTGTCACAGATAGGTCTATACCTAGGAAGTCCAAATCTGAGTGCGTTGTGAGTGTGAAAATTCCAATTTTTCACGTATTTCCTCAAACTAGATGTTGATTGCTATTTTTTTTTATCATGACCAATCAGAGAAAATATGGTATTTTTTGGTATGACAATGACAATGACATTTCTAATTTTTTTCCCGGCATAGACAGTAGGTTTTTAGGTTTCTTTTTACAACCACCTGGAGTTCTAGGACACCCCAACTTGAGTAGATTAGTTTCTAAATATATCACAGAACAGACAGACACAGAGCACCTTGATGCCACCTAGACTTGTGGTCCCTACCCCAATAGTTTATATATAAAAAAAATGCAGAGCCAGAAGCTTGCGTGGGAGATCAGGGGGGCAACTAAGGGGCGAACTAGTGAGAGTTCTTGCGAGAGCCCATAGTCAAATATACATTTTCATGATCTTTTATGATCTAAAACGGTTTCTTAGAGTGGTCATAGGTTCCCCTACCTACCCTAATACTCCCACATACCCCCCTCTTCCATTAGTGTGTTTTGGCGTATATTGTTTAAAAAAAATCCATTCTTAACCTCAAAATTGAATTAATTTTTTACTAGGAAAGGCAGGGTTTCTGCTCTCCCCCCCTTTAGGGGGAGGGTCCTCCCCCATCCTCTTCCCCCTCCCCCTCCTCTTTTACTCACGTATGGTAAAGGAAAAGTCCTTCCAAAAATGTACGCTATGTGGCACACATTGTTTCATAACCGGTGCAAATTTTCAAAGTTTCGTATCACAATACGATAAGGGCTAGATTGCTCTTACCAGCTAAATCATGAAAAAACGAGTTCACTTACAGTAAAAAGTGCTAGATCTAGCCTGAAAAGGTCTAAGGTGGCAGCGAGAGTGCAGATCGCGAACCTTGACCATGAGTGACATACAGTCATTAAACATGAACTGTCAGTGTCACACTTATAGCTTTGTTTGGCTGCGTTCACAATAAATTAAGATTGTACGTTTTGTTTTCCAACAGGAAAAAGTTTTAGGTATGGTTATTATTAAGATGAGCTAAAATGAGTGAGTTTTACAAAAAATATTATAGTACAAGTCTTGCTTACTTTTGGGGCAGATGTTGTGTGGGAATGTCCGGCATTACATATTTATTTATTTAATTATACACTAACTAAATATAATCCTACCTACCTACCTACTTACCTATTGACTCTGCTCGATTTTACCATTCTACAAGCTCTGATAATGGCAAGTAGGTAGGCACTAGGTACTGTTATCCCTGGCTTACGTTACTTCGGTGGGTAGGTAGATAATTTTTAATTTAAGACCGAATGTAACCTACACTTATTTATGCAAATAAATATGTTATAGCTTGTATCTTGTAATTTTTAATCGAGCGATACGATGTAATTAGGTACCTTACCTACCTACCTAGGTATTATGTGACTGTGACCGTGTGAAAGAAAGCCGTAAAATCAGATTGCTAATAAAATAGAAACGAATCAAGAAAGCACTTTAGTTCTGACATGCATGATAGATTTATGTAGGAATGTGTCGGGAAATATTACCTAGGAATTATTAAGAAAAGCTCCGCCGCATATTTATCTACCAAGGTGCCAAGGCCTACTACCTAAGTAGGTACCTTACCTACCTACCTAACAGTTAAGATGGGTATGTAGTACTTAATAGGCAATTTGCGGCGAGTCTAGATGGGTGTACTCACTCAGTTTAGGAATAGCGAAGCAGGCACACGGACCGGTTTTCAGGTGTTTTCAAAAAAATCTTAGGGACCAATCGGTATCGGTATCCTTGTATCCTATACGTATAAAAATATTTAACACTTTAACTTTGTGCCCTAAAATAATAGCGGCTGTTACGGTTAACCATCCCAGTCCGAACTAAGATGACCGTTACCAAAGCTATACACCGAACGCTTTCAGCAGTGTTCTGTATCGGGATATTTCACTGCTGCACACTAGCATGTCTATCTAGGTACAGTTACAGTGCCCCAAGCCCCCAACGGTGTCCAGGTACTACCATATAGAAGCAATAAAGAGATGGAGTAAGAAAACCTACCTACCTACTTTGTTGCGTTTGCGGCTTGGGGTGGTTCGGTGGCCGGTCTGCGTCAGGCTTGGCGTGAAGCGCTGGTAGAGGAGGTGTGTGGGTCCGCATGTTATAGCTAGAGGTTACTGTGTTATCTATGCAACGCTCATGGCCGTAGTTGAGACATTTCGTCACCTAGAGCTTGCATTTCGACAATGTGTGCTGTTGATGTCGAAAACAGGTAGTTGGACGGGACCGGGACTGAACAATGAGACACATTGCTCAGAGATTTAATGGTTTGAGTGCTGAATAACACAACCCTCCATGATCACTAGCACCGGTATGACGATGTCTGAGGCCAGCAGTCTACGTGCTAGTGTTAATTTCTAAGCAGGATCCAATGCTAGATGTTTTTTTCAACAACACCAATCCATTCTTACAAAGAAATACAATTTAAAACAAATTAAATTGTTATCCAAAGTTTCAGTAAATATACCGGACATTATCCAATTCCGGACATGTCAAGATCGAGAAGCTTCGTCGAGACAATTAATAATAGTATCGCTAAAACTAGGAACCTATAACATACAACTAACTAAAATACTTTTCGTCCCCATTTTCTCCATCTTTATGAAATGGACAGCTCCTTTATGATTATTGATTAACGTTTAGTTTAGTAAAATTTTAAAAATAGCTGTTGCATCTGTTTGCAGGACAGACCTTTTGTCATGCTTTTAGGTAATTAATGGGACACAACAAAAATAATGATCATTTTTACCATTAACAAATTTGGCACTGAGATCATACAACATAGATAGGTAGGTACAACGCTCGACGAAGATGGCTCCAATGTTCATCACTCATCACCACATAGGTTCTGAGACCGTAATTAGGTAGAACAGAGTAATAAACTGAACAAGCAATGTCATTGTGCGTTTTACGAGTATGAACAGATGCTCATTACATTAGACTCTACTGATGACGGAAGACATCTCATTTTCGGCCTATGAGATTGAGTTAAAGGCGGTTACTTTTTAGTTATTATTTTATAATTTGTAAACATTTATTTTCTATGTGTACCTACATACCTATTTTAGTTTTTTTACTCTAGCATCAGGCTCAAACGAATTTGATAAGTAGCAACTAAATCTATAGCTCCGCTGTTCAGGCTCAAAAGAGACCTAGTGCGGGGAACATAGCTCATCTAGGTACATCTGTTCATACTTATAACTATAATCTATCTTCTGTACCTGATCATTGCTTTTTGTCCTAATAAACATTTATCATTATCTTTTATAGGTAGGTAATAATAGGTTAAGTTATTCGACCCATCTCGTCGACCTCATCCTTGCCAACGCACGCCTCGAGGACAATAATAGCTAGCTCTTACTAAATAAAAAATAAATTCACCTACAGTCAAGGCTTACCTACCTACAGTAACTAAGGAATCCTAGGAAGAAGTAGATATGTAATTATCTACCATAGTTTTGCACATACATATGACAGATATAATAAGTAAGTAGGTAGGTAAATCGAGAATTATAACAGGTAAAGCAATAGGAAGTTTATTTTGCAGTGTCAAAATCCTTTCTCCTTTAGCAAGTAGCTGCAGAGAGCTTTTGAGCAGGAAGTGACAGATTGTTGGTGAATAGCTGACTACTTACCTGCCTACTAGTTGATTATTTATTAGTACTTTCTTACCGAGTGCATTGGTGACGCGATGACTGACCGGATCGCAATGCACTGAGGATAGATATCTTATCTTGGAATGTGCCATCCCTTGAGTCCACTTATCGCTATACCACAAAAGGTGACTTTGTGAAGATCTTATAAAAATCAATGAGTTGTCCTTGCTACGGGTCTGTTACGGCGCATTTCAAAGAAGTTGTGAACGTTTCTTTGATAATTTTGGAATGCATCGGTTATTGTATTACTTTTGTTTAAATTGTTAAACAGACTGTTCTTGTTTGGAAAATAGGTACCTAGGTATACGACAGCTAAGTAGGTACCTAAGTGATAAGAAATGCACCTTATTAATTAACTCGCGACCAGAACAGTTACACTGTCAAGTGGTGAGCGAGACTCTCACCCTAGGCTTCCGTACCAGCAAAGGATAGAACAATGTACTACATCAATGTCTTGTTGTGCTGAATTTTGGGTAAAAAGTTACGCCTGTTTTTGTTTTTGCCCATTTTCTAAAGATGAAATGGGATAACAAATACTTGTCCATAAATGTTAGAAATCTTAAAAAATACTCTCTTGAAAATACATTTGAACAGATTTCCGTAACCGCAAAAATCTGTAGGTAATCTGAATAAATTCAAAATCATGAGAGCCCTTTTCGACAGACACTTTTCATGGCAATTTTCTTTACACTTTTCAGAATGGTTTCTAGCATTTCAAATTTTAATAATTATTGTGACCGCCACTGAACCCTAGGGGTTTTTAGTTTTTGCTAATTCCATACAAAATGATAAACTTTCTTACCATTATCTTTTTAATGCTTATTTGGATTTTATACAGCATCAAAGTACCTTTCCTATATCTACTTAGCTAGGAACTTAGTATAAATTCGTTTAGCCGTTCGTCCATAGAAAAATAATCTTAACAAATAATCTTTGACGACCTCTGTGGCGCAGTGGGCGAAGGTCCGCCTGTGACGCAGAAGGTGCGGGTTCGATTCCCGCTGCGGGACAAATGTTTGCATTTTCTGCAGATATTTGTCTCGGGTCTGGGTATTTTCTATGTATGATATGTATGTATTTACAAAAAAAATATGTATCTATGTAGTATATCAATCATGTGGTTCCCATAATACAAGCGCTCTGCTTAGTTTGGGGCTACATGATGCTGTGTGATAACGTCCAGGATTATTTATTTATTTATTTAACAGACATAGGTAGAGTGACAGCAAAGTGATCATAAAAGGTTCCTTTTTTTCCTCTCAAGGAATATACGGAATCCTAAAATAAGATCAAGTTATCGCAATGCCAATGAAAAACAATAATAAAACAATTAGTTATCTGTACGGACACATCGAACAACGACTTGCATTGGGGCCAATGCACTTGTCGAGGGTGAATCGATTCGTTTTCTCTTCAAAACGATGTTGGTCTTCAACATTATCTTGTTCAGTAGACCTACTTACACACAATACAACTACTTATAAAGGTTTTTGATCCTTGTACACTGATCACTATACTCGGTACCTATCTAGGTACTCGGTACTTACCTACCTTTTGAAGATCTTCACAAGTTTAAATTCACCTCTGGACTGTCCTCATATTAAGTGCACTAGTTAATAACCCTGTGTCCTTAACTTTGTCCTAAGCTTATGGGGGGCCACTCTCGCGTTTTGCTTTGGTTGGATATTTTTATAATTTTCAAAACCTAATTGCAGTGATAGGTAAGAATCATAGTCTTATCAACCGACAAATTAATGGTACGTTACTGGAAACGCAACAAAACACAGCTAATAGACAAGAATTCAGGCGATATTTGCAAACACGTTATAAAAAGCAAACACTCAGATTCGAGACAAATATTTGCAGGACATACAAACATTGTCTCACGAATCGTACCCGTAGCTTGCGTCTCAGATGGACCTTCGCCCACTGCGCCACAGAGGTAGTCAAAGTATACATAAAGTAGACGCTAGTATAAAAGTGGTACTTATGTAGACACTTGTAGGCTTGTAGGCAATTATGTCCTATCACGTAGAGATGACGACTTTATCTGACAAATTGTAAAAGCTTATCGATGACGCAAATTGTCAATGCAGCACGAAAAGCTACTCATTTCAAGTGTTTACATAGCTTTTGTAAACAACGTGAAAATAGCCTCCACGTAAGCTTTACCTACTTTATAGACTTCAGCACTCGATTAAGTACCTATAGGATATAGGACTAAAGTGAAGAGTGTGTAGGCGTTGTCATTAGTGTACTTTACTCGTAATTTATTCACGGACGTGCGTCTATTTGCTTATCGACCAATGTCGTCATAAAAGGAGGCGGGAATGGGGTGAAATAACGTATTCACGGTGTTTGTTTTTAATGACGTCATTGCCTGCGCATCTGATAATGTTTAGAACAAACGTTTGCAGTGATAAAATTACAAAGACGCACACGAGACAGTATTTAGTCTAGTTTCGATGTAAATGCAGCTTAAAGGCAGCCGTTTAAATTTTTGTTATGGCTAAGCTCGATAATTAAGCTTATGTTACAAAACCTAAAAGCTAAAACGCATGTAGGCACATTAAGTGTAATTTATTTTAAACGCGTTTAGGTAAAGGTTTTTTAAAGGTTAAAGTTAAAGGTAATTCCGAAAAACCTATGTTATAAGTACAAAATGTATTTAAATAGGTATCATCCTCAGTAAGTATAGGTAAATGTTTCAGACTTTATAAGAATTACAATTTATAAATTATGTACGTAGCCATCCTAATTGTTTCCCTAATTGATTAAAACTGTAATTAATTCACGTAAACAACCTAAAACATCCTTACGACGTCACTTCTTTGTAATCTCATTTACTAGCAGGTCTAGGAGCTGATTCGTCAAAAATTTTAATCTACAGTTAGACCTAGGTAGGTACCTCCTTAATTTGAGGTTCACTTAATTTGATCGGATATAAAAAAAAAAAACGAAGGAGTACGATTTGTTGAACATGTATTTTACTATGTACATAGATAAATACAAAGAAAATATAAAATAGTACAATTGTAACATAGATAAGGTACATTTGATTTATACCTACATAATACCTTCTCCTTTATATGGAGCATTAAAATGTAATGTTTCTATTCCACCTATATTAATAAAATATAATCAATTTAGCAGCACCTAAATGCATGATCGCCAGTGGCTTGAGTAGGAAAAATATACCATAGTACAAAGTTTGCGTTTACTACCTAACAAAGTTTTACAAACTTCTCACTAGGGGCGCTGCTCTATTATCATACAAAAATTTATGATATCACAAACTTGCAGAAGTATATTTTTCACACTAAATCCACTGATGACTAGGTTATCGTTTTCTTGGATCGCTCGTTATATTAAAGTACATACCTACTTACCTATTAAAGAGATAAGTATACGATAGGTAGGTACTTATGTATACTCCAGCTCCTGCACTAAGGCCAAAGGTATCGCAAACTCAATTAATTCCACAGCTGCAGGCATAATTAATACAGCTTGTGACATTATCAGAAGCACAAGGATAACGGAACGATTTTACATAATTTTCCTACACGCGGAATATTGCTCGCATACGAGACCCGATTTATATGAAAATTACGTTGTCTAAAGGTGCTAATAGTGACTTCATTAAACTTTACGATTGTTAGCGCGATAAGCTGCGCCCTTAGCACAAGTTATAGTCACTCGACTCGACATAATTACTGCCACAATTTAACAAACTTAGTAATGCTTTAAAAAAACTATAGTAATTTATAATAGAGACAGAAATCATTGCTTAACTAGGTATTTTCGAGCTATTCTAGCAGTTAACTCATGTTATGAGCACTGAAGGTTGGAAATAATAAGTGGAACTGTAGATCATTCGAACACGATATGTCGAGTTAATTTGATTTAGGGGCTGTTATTGCCATATTTTACCAATTAATGGTTATGACAGCGTCATTGGTTTTAGACAATTACCTACCACCATACTTTAGATCAGATGACGGAAGTTTTTTTTGCGCCGATATTGATTAGCTTCTATAAATTTTCAGACTAACATAACCATTGAGTTATATAACAAGAGATGCAAACCTCCTCAAGTGTCAAAATATAGTAACCACTTATTGATGGCGAAGACGTAGCTTTGAAACTAATTGTCATTTTGAATTAAACATATATTTATCTCTTTTAATTAAACTGTACTTGCTTGAGAATGGCAGTTGATTTTATAGAGATAGCTATAATGCTTGAAATGAAAAGCTCGATGTTGCCTGATCTCGATTTTTTTCCCGAAAATATAAGTGATTTTTTATAGGATACTAGGTTCCGCCCACGGTTTCGCTCGCGTGGTACCCCGATAAAAAATCGCTTATGTGTTAATCCAGGCCATGACCTGGATTAACTTGAAATAAACAGTTCATGAACTACTCTGTATATTTCAAGTTTCATCCAAATGCGTTTTGTAATTTTTCTGGTGAAAGAGTAACAAATATCCATACATCCATAGGTACTCACAAACTTGCGCATTTATAATATAAGTAGGAAGTAGGATAGGATTATACAATCTTAGATTTTCCCTGAAGTGTGGACTAACACTTTAAATACAAAAAAGTATCTAGTAATTTCTTTGAACCTGTCTTACGTTTTCGTAGAGTACAAAGTCACCAGTTAATTATCACCATATAGCTAAAAAGTGAATTGTTTGAGAAAATAACTGTTTGTAATGACGTTGTGATATTATCATTAACCATATTAGTCGAAATAGTAAACATTGATTGTGGAAATAAAATAACAGTGTTTTAGTTTGTGCCAACATATAATAGTGATGGTAATGTCACTAAGCCACCGCATGTAACGTGAAATGTCTGATCTTTCTTTTGTATGTTTGAGTTAATAATTTGATTTCTTGGATGATGGCATTTATCAATAGAAGCGAGTGATCTATTTGAAGTGATCTTAAATATTCTCCTGTATGTGCTGTGAATTCTTTTACCGAATTAAGAGGTTAACAAAGATTTTATTCCTTATCAAAATCTCCCACAAGAATCGGGAAAACTGCACATTTCTTTGCTGGCAACACTACATGGCATGAAGTATTTAACTAAATATTCTTTAATATTTGTTGCGATTTTAGCAAAAAAATCATTAGTTATACATGAAAAAGTAATTCCGCGTGATACTTTACGCAATTGAGTTCAAGAAATGCACTTTTTCATCACATTATTTGCCTTTTTCGTAGAAGTGTCACTCGGTCGACATCAAGATGGCCACTGTATGAAGGAAGTGGAGGATCTTGGCATGGCCAAGACCTGAGCCTACACGCATTATGGCCGATACTACGCATCTAGTTACTATAGTAACAATATATATCAATGAACATAACTTACCAAGTTGAATACCAATAGCTAATATGATGTTGATACTGTCAATTATTTACGAATACTTAGTAAGGGTTAGAAAAAATACACAGTTATTTACTATAAACAAAACCAGACATAGTTTTTTGTTGTTAACGTATGTAACTGATAAGGCCTACTTCAAATACTTACCTACTATTTATTTTCTTCTAGTGTGATGTAATGTCTAGTGTAGTGTGTCGCCTATTTGTGAGCCTTCTCTCTCTCTCTCTCTCTATCTTACTCGTATTTATTCACCATGCCTTCAAGGAAAGCCCATTTTTATCATCTTCTTCTTCTTTGTATGAGCTAGTGACTCATTGACATCATGTTAGTACCTAAATCAATGTTCCAAACGAATTTTGTAAGAAATAAAATGCTCATACCTACTTACCTCAAAAAATACTATTTACACATTCTTGTTGGGTATAGTAGGTATCGGAAATGCATCACATTCTAATTCATGTATCGAGACAAGTAAAATGATCCCGGGATCCCGGCCAATTGAAACGTACCTATCATGACAAGACTTCATTTAAACGCTGAGTGACAGGAGCGTCGCGTCGGGTTAACAAGGCCAATCAGCCCTTCAGTCTGCTGATGTGGTGGCATTCACTTTCCACTGGGTTTTTACCACACAATTTACAGAGAACTTTATTTTCACCACAGGCGGAACGTTTAGGTATAGAGGTCACCAACGAAACAAGATTTGAGTTTTTTTATGAAAAATTCGAGTAGCTATTTACTTGGTGACCCTTTAAAAATGGAACATGATAAAGTTTCTTCTTCCATTACTTACCTGTTACTAAACTTACACTACCAACCTATTCCATTTTTCTTGAAAGCTGTTGGACATTGCGGGTTTTGGCTGTGCTAAGATTGCCATTCTGTCAATCGAAACAATTCCATTTGTTTTACCAAAGCTAGTAAGCAGTTTTACCGTTGTAGTACCAAATTGTCATGTCCAAAAGTTTTAGCAAAAAAAAGGAATTACATTATTGTGGGTGTTAACGGTAGACCATACCACAACTATAAGCTCTTTCTTTTGATTTATCATTTATCCCATATTTTAGAAGTTTTCTGGACATATTTCATCATCTCCGTGCCCGTAACCCACTGTAATGGTGTCGCACAACATGTTTTCCTCTTCCATTTTCTTCTATTAGCCGTCATCTCAACGTTCAGTTTCTGACTCATATCATCTTTCAACTTGTCCATTAACTTAAAAAAATACTAATTTTAAAAATAAATAAGCATTTTTCCATAATTTTTTGTGTTTGAACTTTTCACATCAGTCATAATATTCATTTCGAAACTAGGTAGGTACCTACCTATTTATTTTTATCTATCCATTCACCGAACGAATTTTTAATGATTGTGTCCGAGCATTTACTCTGACAATAATAACAAGTAGACAAGTTATCTGGGTCTGATTGTGGACTTTATTACGTACCTATAACTAGGACATTCCCAATTTACTCGGGGTCAAGACTCACAGACCGTCTGATAACTATCATTCAAAACCCATGCAATGCCAGTTCAAAGTTAAGTGTGCGTTATTGTTTTGTAACGAAATTGTTGGGAATTTAAAAACGTTTATAAGGTTGGGACTTGCATATAAGTTTATCTAACGGCGAACGTCTTGACTGATCAAATAAAAAGGATTTAATTCGAGGTGTATTTTCCATGTAAGTATGTATGTATTTATAAATAAATAAAAAGGCGCATATGTATTTATTACCCGCATGCCCAGCGTAGGGATTATGGGCATATTCTTCTTAATAGGGGACCTAGTATGTCTATATACTGGAATTATCATTGTATTTATGTATTTATGCTTCCGCCCGCGGCTTCGCTCGCGAGGTACCGAGATAATAAGCATAATGTGTTAATCCAGGTCACAAACTGTGTATATTCCAAGTTTCATCCAAATCCGTTCAGTTACTTTTGCTTGAAAAAGTAACAAACATTCATCCATACATCCATACTCACAAGCTTTCGCATTTATAATATTAGTGGGACTATAGGTCAATTCATACTTTTAACAAGAACTGTGACATCCAGTTTATCTGTTAGCCACTACTAAATAAGATTAGTTACAAGTTGTTATGATTGTCAAAATCTGATTATTTTACGAAAAGCCTCAAAGCGAATTAACTTGTTTGCGTCTTGAACGAGTTTCCACGTTATTTTGCAGTAGCATCAAATAAGTACTTAATATTCTTCATCCCCATAAAATTTGAAATACGGAGCTTCTGCTTGTGAGAAATAATAAAAGACTTAATATTTTATTATAGTTTGCTTCAGTTTGACCCAAATTTTATCCATAAATAAAAGACGTAAAAAGAGGCTTTTGGACCGTGACAACGAAATGGCATCGGTCCAGGAAGTTTTTTTTTTCTTGTGAATGAATTAACAGACTACTAACATAAGTTACAAATACAAGATGAAATATTTTTTTGTATTATGTAGGATATAAATTGTGAGTGGTGTTCGATTTTAACCACAGATAGTTTGACCAATTACTTGTAGGTACGTTGTTGTAATTTGCTGAGAGATCGTTAACTACAGTACCTATAGATGTTTGCTGCGGCACTCAAATGACAAATATAATAGACGCTCATTATATTATTATAGGAACCCAGATCGTACATAAAGAAAATACTGGATCAGAAGCAAGAAATTCATCAGTATGCAATAGCGGTTTGTGTGAAAGAATGGATGTTCAACTCAAAGGACCATCCCGCCCATTCCTTATCCTGCACTTTGCAGTGTGCCAGCTTTCATAGGGCTGCCACTATTGTGGATTGTATTTAAGACTAGTTGCCCCGCTCGCAAAGTCGACTGCGTACATTTAAATTGGCAATCGACTCTATTTCTCAACAGGAACACTTTTCCCAAAGTAACTTACCAAATCAACTCTTAAGATTTCACGAAAATTAAAAAGAGTTTTCCTTACAATTTCTATGAACCTCCATTCGCCATAACATTGAGTTCATTCATGCAATTGAGTTCATTTATGGAAAACTTTCTACTTTTCTAATTTTCGCGAAATCTTAGGATGTTATTTGGTAAGTTACTTTGAGAAAATTGTTCCAGTTTGGAAATAGAGTCGATGGAGACCAACTTGTTTTTTTTTTGACAAATGTCATTTTCTGGTCTGATTGTAAACTTTTTCAACAATCCGAAAATGCAATTATTTTTTTCTTTAAAATAATACTATAGTTTCTTCAGAACAAAACCTTATAACTAGAAAAGAAAAGGTTCAAAGTTTCCTTCAATGAGGTAAAATTTTGCCTCACTCTGTATATATGTATAGTAATGGATTTTACTCTGTTTTGTGAACTTTTAAAATAAAATAAAAATAGAAATGAAATAAAACCTACTTCCTATCCTACTTCTTACTATCATATCCTGCTTCCTACTAATATTATAAATGCGAAAGTTTGTGAGTATTCATGGATGAATGGTTGAATGTTTGTTACTCTTTCACGCAAAAACTACTGAACGGATTTGGATGAAACTTGGAATATTCATAGTTTATGACCTGGATAATTAAATAGGCTTTTATCCCGGTATCACGTGAGCGAAGCCGTGGGCGGAAGCTACTATAGTAATAAATAGGCTACTATCTAATACGTTTAAACGAGCAATTCTTGTTTAAATGTATATTATATACCCATGAGCCATTCTTTTTTTTTTCTTTCGATCGTAATTCTTAACTAATAATACTTAATATATAATACTTCTTATGAATACTTTTCGTAATCAGGTAAATCCATTGATAATAATATTTAATTAAAGTAGATTGTGCTTAGGTACTTGCTCAGGTTAGGTAACCTAGGTAATGGTAAGTTTTCTTGGCAACCCTAAAACATCTTATAAAGTGACAAAAACTGAATTTATTAAAGTTATGTTTTCCACGTGTTCGTCACTCGTGGGTTTTTCTTCGAGTTTGAATGATATTTAAAATGCGTCTCGATGGCGACTGGCTAGTAGTTGTAGGCCCTTGAGTCCAAAATAGGTAGGCTCGTCACATAGTCTACGAGTGATAAAATCCCGCCACCACGACGCCATAAGCTTTGTCATTAAGAAAATACACACCGCATTAAATGAATGAAAGCTAGGGGCGCCCACGCGCTCACACAATAAGACAAAAGCTTTCAGGATGGTCTCTACTATCTATAAATGGCATTGTACTTGCCTTTTTATTAAGGAATTTTGTATGGAATTAATTAGTCGTATTAATTCGTGATAGCCCTTTTCTATATTGTTTTTTTAAGGAGTTGCAATGCCACTGGGAGCTCGAGTGATGATCAGCAAAAGGCTGTATTTAGAAGCTGGATGCGTCGAGTTGAGGACAGGGCGCAATGGCTCATTAGGGGAGGCCTTTGTCCAGTATTGAACTTCTCTAGGCCGATGATGACGATGAATCCGGGTACTTAAATATTATTCAGTTTTAAGTCATTTAGGTATTACATAAGTACCTACTGTACATGTAAGACAGACAATTACAGAGATAGTACGAGCTTTAGCATCTTATAGCAGCTACCAGCTTTGTTCATCTGAAGTCTACTTTATACTGGTGATGATGATGATGATGATGATGATGAATCTATAATCAACTGGGTAGATATTTAATTTTACAAGTATTATGATGATAAGCCAATTACAATGAATGAACACATGTGACTAGTTACTGTAGCATCCACTAGCAAGCCTATAAAATATGTTTATTTTAATTATTACCAAGGATATATCGAATATTCTATCGCAGTAGGATTTAATGAAGCTAAATAGTGGCAACAATGTCTTTAATTGATGCAATTAGTGTATTTGCGATGCGGCCTGTCTCGTTCTGACACGTACCACCGACACATGAACGTTCGTATGTGGACTGAATACTGAATACTAACTAGGTAAGCATGAGGTACTTGCTTAAAAAAATATTCGCGTTATTTAGTTTCATAGGTAGACTCAAGACCATGGACATTGGGTTCCTATTCTTAATCGAGATATAAGAGGGGTGTAAGGGTTTCCAAACCTCATCTCTGGAACTCAAACCAACCTCATCTGCACGTGGAGCGCCCTGCTAACTAACAAAAGGGGCTCTGGCGGCCGGCTGATTGCGGCATAACGCAGCCTGGCACAGCTCAATCCCCTGGCTTTTTATTTATTAAATTTAATGCCAAGTACATTTTAAATCTATACCAAATTTCAAGTCAATTGCTTATGTAGTTCCTGGAATAACTAATATAATACATGCGAAAGTTTGTGAGTATGGATGTATGAAAGCATATATGGAAGCTAGAGATCAGGCTACATCGAGCTTTATAATTCAAGCATTATATCTATCTCTATAAAATCAACTGCCATTCTCGAAGTAGTCCAGTTTAAGTAAAAGAGATAATTATATGTTTACTTCAAAATGACAAGTAGTTTCAAAGCTACGTCTTCGCCATCAATAAGTGGTAGTGGTTACTATATTTTGACACTTGTTAAGGAGGTTTGCATCTGGGTCTTTTTAGCATTGCGATAAATACTTGTTATATTTTATCGTAATGCTAAAAAGACATGTACATTCAAATACAAATTTAAAAAATAAGATAAGGTTCTGAATTTTAATTTTATTTAGATGTGTATTGATTTAAAGTACTTTAAAATTGATGAATTTAGCCATCTAGTTTTTTCGGAATTATGTAAAACTTAAATGAAATCTTTACATGTTACAGCTACAAAAAAAAGCGACCGGGGAATGTTTTTTTTTTTAATATCATGAAGATCCATGAAATGTATTTTCACATTTTTAATATAATTAGGATTTTATCATACGCCGATTGGATCCATAAATAGCTGTTAATTTAAACAGGTGGCTATTATATTGACTAGTTTCGATCTAAATTAGTAATTTCAAAAGATAATTGCGGTAGCTAATGTTAGATATCAACGGCGGATGTGATAATTATTACCAGATCCATTTAGTATAGTTTCCGTAAACATTACCATAATATTTAATATGTGTTTTGTGTTAGTTTTCATAATATATGCTACTTCTTTTCAATGCCTATTCGAGGAGTCGATAGCTTGGACTTTGAACATTATTCTATCTACTTCATCATCTTAATCATTATCAGCCGTTTTCTTCCCACTGCGGGGCATAGGCCTTCTTTTGATTTTGCCACCCGCCTCGATCCCGCTAGTTTGAACCCGGTACCACCCACGGCCTTTCTATAATCGTCGACCCAACTCGCTGGAGGACGTTTCCTATTCGTGTAACCAACTGTCGGCCATCACTCGGTCAGCGCTCAGGTCCACCTGCCGTCACTTCGTCTAGCCAAGCGTCGTGCTCAACTCCACTAGAGACCTCATATCCACTCGCTCTACCACAATTTAAAAAAATACCTGGTTCACAAAGATGCGGTCTCTATGTACTTGGTTGAAAACTATAATAGGTCATCTTGAAGGGCGAAGTGAATTTCTAGACAAGAAACATTTTAACTCGTTAAAAAAGTTATATATTTTTTCCAAACTTTTAAAAATAATACATATGAAAATACAATTATTTCTATGTGACCTATTGGTTAAGTTGACGGTGACAGGAGTTACATATCTACAGGTTAACTTGCCGTGAAGTACCTACTAACAGACAACTTACGAAATATTAAGCTCGAGTTCCATAGACCGTAAGCATGTTTAGAAAACAAAGTGGTTAACTGGTTTAACTTCAACTTCACACCCAAATACTTAAATGTCACTCAAATATTTGTGCTTTTCAGTGAGCCTTTCATATCAAATTGATGTTTCAGAACAGAGGCTCGATCTCGAAGACTAAGAAAATAGGATTAGAGGATAGACGTAAAATTTGGCCAATGAGAAAGCGTAGCTTCAAAATAACGCTTTGTTATTGGAAATATTCGTGATCGCACTACAGGTTAGTAGAATAATGATAATATAATAGGCTAATAGAATCAAATATATCGAATCGTCAGAATTCGCCCTGATTCTATATGACAGCGTTGTTTTAAATTGGCAAAAACAGGCTGAAAATGGCTGTTATTATAATTATAGAATATAAAAAAGTACTTATAGACTTAGCACCTAGCGCACTATTGACATGATCGCCTTCGCTCCGGGGCGTCCACTAAGAGGACAATGATCAAATATATTCCTCAGCGTACTTTTTTAGAATTGAGATATTTCATTTATTTTACGTAATAAATTAATTAATTTAGTTATTCAAGCTCTTTGCTGAATTAACATATTTTAAACTTGTCTAATTATCGGTAAGTTTATCTCGTAACTTTTGTATTCATGAATAAAGCGAACATACGTATAAAAAGAAGGCAAAGGAATGACCCTCGCTGATTAGCTCCGTACCCGTAGCTACTTATTTCAACAAAAAACCTTGATAACATGACATTCATCTCATCTATCTATTAACACTCAAGTTGGTATGAATAAAGGTGACGATAAATGAACTCAATTCAACTAATTCGTTCTTAAAATAACTTGATAAAAAAATTATGTTGTAAAAAAATACACAGTTACTTAGTGCTGGAACCAGTAGCCTATTCAGAAATAGTTCTTTTTATGCGTTTCTCGTTAATAACTGCATCATAATGATACTTTAAAAAAAAATAGAAATGATAATAGACGAGTGATCGATATTAATGCCTGCCAAAGATTTCACACAAAAGCTTACAATAAAATTAGTTTTCGGTTGTTCTTGTAGTTGTTAAGAGAGTCATTTTATGTATCGCTTATTTTGTGGTAAAAAAAAAAGTTTTCTGGTAAAAAAATTATTTAAAAAATTCATTATAAATAAATAATGCCGGACGTAATCACACAGCATCATGTAGATCCAAACTAAGCAGAGCTTGTATTATGGGAACCACATGATTGATATACTACACATCTTTTTTGTAAATACATACATATCTTAAATTTTCAATGTAAGAAAATTATTTTCATTAATCACGTGAATTGGCATGAAATTTAGAGGTTTTCCTAAAATTGGAAAGTTTAAAGTTGAGTTTAAGAATTGCATTTGTCAATATCCTGATATTTTAAAATGAAAAATTTATTCTTTCCCAATAATTTCCCCAAATATTGATCTCCACCAAAGCCAAACACAATACAGATACTGCAATTCAATTATTGAAAAAAATCTAAAATTAATGATTAAATAATTGACCTTGGAAGATGAGAGAGGGTTAAATGTCCCTCCATAATGTTGCAAAAAACCTATGTAAATCATGTTCCTGGCAGTCGATCAGCCGAACACCATTTGTAACCATAATATAATTGTGGAATTGTTCATATTGAAACAGTCGTCCCCTTATTATCACGAGCTAAATATAATTCGGATTCAATGAATAACTGGAACAAGTACCAACACGATCTGTAGGTTATATTAGATCTAGCGTGTTGTAGGTACTGACGATAACCTCATTATTTGGATGTGTTATGTTATGAATGTAATTTTCCATCAAAATAATCATTAGAGGTCTGTGTTTAGGCTTTATGTTATAAGTACTAGCTTTCATCCGCGGCTTCGCTCGCGGAGTACCTACCCGGATAAAAAGCAGCGTATATGTTAAGCCAGGTCGCAATCTATGTATATCCCAAGTTTCACCAAAATCTGTTGAGTACTTTTTACATGACAACATACATCCATAGGTACATCCTCACATACTTCACGATAATATTGGGTAATATTGGGGATATATGAAATTTTTTAGACTCTATTTTTAACGTTTTTTTGGACTCTATTTTTAACAGTTTTTTCAACAGTCATAAACTAATTTATATTCTGAACGTAATATTATAGCAAAGATTTGAAAATTCAATACCAACATAAAATTTTTGGGGAAGTTATAAAAATAAAATTTAAAACACATTTCATTTCATGTGTTGTCGCTGTCAATGCTTAAAGCCGTTGTATTTTTTGTGTTAGTTTTATTTTTAATAAAGGCTAGGTATACATACTTTTCACAACGTTGTCACAAAATCGTAGAAAATAGGATTTGTAGTTTCAGAAAAAAAAATACAAAAATGTATGTATTGAAAAATCTATTTTCTCGAAATTCTCCATACAAAACGCCAATTTCATATGTTCCTATAAGATAGAATAGGATATGATAGGAATTTTAAGTAGGTACTATATTAACTGACCTCTGTTATAGATTTATTTTAACGAAGACCTCATGATCATCATCATCCTATAGCAGTCAACTAGTCAACTGCTGGACATACCTACATATATGGGGATATGCCCATAATTCTCACAGTCTCTCAGGGAATGTAGCTGTGCCAGTGTTTGGCTGCGCTATGCCGCAATCAGCCGGCTGCCAGGATGGACAATGGACATAGGCCTCCTCTAAATAAGCGCCACTGCGTCCTGTCCTCAGCTTCACGCTATAAGTACCTACCAACCTACATTTTGTCTTGTCTTGACCACACCTTTAGCTCGTTCTTTCGTGTGGATAGACTGCAATTTTAACTGAAAATTCCTAAGCAGGTATTCACAAAGTTATTGCACCCCTAACCTTCAAGTCATGTCTTTGAATTCTTCTGAGTCATGTCCAGTCAATGGGTGATGTAATTTCATCCATCGGATAGCAACATTACCGGCTGTCGGCTTGTTATCAGCCATTTGTATGTACGACACAAGCACATACTGCCTTAAATCACTAGGAACTGCCCGCACCTGGCTAAGGACTGCGCTGAAATATGTCTGCCGCATGCCGCCAAAGAGCATAGTTAACAAAAGCTTTTTTAACAGACTTAAAAAAAACAGGTTCTCAATTCGTCGGAATCTGTTTTAAAAAGAAACTGACTGATAAATCAACGCATGACCTATGCCGCCCTGAGACTTGAAATATGGAGGGTCTGTTCCTTTCATCGAGTATAGTTTCCCTATCATAGGTATAGTATGATTATTGTCTTTAGATATCTAAAGTTAGGACTATCCATCTAAAGTCTTCTTCTTCTTCTTCGTATGAGCTAGTGACCAACTCTGGTGTCGGAGTTTTTAGGCCGCCCGAAGGCCTCCGACATGGCTTAGCGACGGAAAAGCCGGGACCAACATCTAAAGTTAGGACCCCTTTTTGGGTAACTTGTCCATTCAGACCCAGATTGATGTGAGTCATTTGTTATTCAGGGTAGCGTGCTGTATAGCCAGCCCTTTGGCATTTCATTTTCAAAGCTTCTGTGACTGCAGAACAATATACACAATATAAGCTATAGTTACCTAAAAGGTAGGTAGGTAGGTATGTAACATGTCTGAGGAGTCATCACTTTGGAACGAAGATGTTCCATTACGATAAATTGAACGCTTTGATGCTGCATGAATGGATTCTATTATGTTGCTTGCATATCATATTAAATTAAACACACAAACGTTTTCAGTTGATGAAACTCTGTGACGTGGAGTTTGTCAGGACTTTCTTTCTTTATAAGAAGTTATCTACAGCATACTGACAAGTCTTTGGTAACATCTTCAGAAATCTGTGTAATTAGAATTTTTTATTCCACAAACGTAGAAAATAAATGTTTGCGTGACATAACGTAAAAAATAGCATATCTATTTATTTACCAACATACTTATAGACCCTACTTATATTTAACCATTGCTTAAAGTTATTCCTGTCACTGTTTATCATAAACCAACGCAACGGCGAGGGATGTCGATACAATAACCAAAATATATATATTGACAGATTTTTAAGCTATTGCATAGCTTCTATCGAGGGCCTTGAGCGCGGGGACCGAATCCAGAAATTCCGTAACGAAAAAAAACCTCACGCTCCCCACTCCGACGGGCACGGAGGTGTGGCTTGAAGGCCGTGCATTGTCTAACGTCGTTTCTTTTCGGCAGTCTTCGACACGGTGTTTGTGTGCGTGCAACTAGACGTATTTTTATTTAATAAAAGAAAAAAAATTGTTTTCTTATCGGTCACCACGCTCAAAAAGTGTAACTTCAATTAATATCAAAGAAAAAGAAATACTGCATAAATAAAATAAATAAATAATTATAATTGCATAAGTTGATACAAAATCCTATGTAATAGCTTTACCGCGGCAGTCCCCGAGTGCCACACGTCTTTTTTATATAAGTTGGGCCGTACAAGTTTAAAAGTTAACCATTGCTTAAAGTTAGCCCTGCCACTGTTTGTCATTTTCCAATGGACAACAACATACTAAGCATCGTTTATTGTTAACGACGCTCGAACTATTTTTGACAGTTAAAACTCTCAAAAATGACTTTATAGAGTACTTTACCTACTATTTCGATGGTTTTGGTACACACTTATGGGCTTATGGCTTATACTTTGTATTTAATAAACACTAGCCAAGGATTCCAACCAGAAAATTTAATTTTACATCAGGAATTCACGTAACGATTGTTGTACATGGTTATAATTACGATGGGTTCGAGGATTGGTGGTGCGCATAGCTTACGTACACATGTCACACAAAAACCAAGACCAGAGATTGATTGATTCGATAGTAGCAATAACAATTTATTTAATAATTTATAAGCTGTTGTGCCGACTAGAAAATATAGTCTCTAGTGCGACCAACGTTGTTACTGGCTGATGCATTTGCATAAACGGTCTTTACAAGAAGCCGCCTGCCATGGCGCCTGTCGCGCCGATCACATTAGATAGAAACACGGGAAATTACATAGCTCGTTGAAATACCGCGAATAAACAACTATTTACTGGATAATTGTGCTCGTTTACCTACTTGAGATACCTACCAGCCACGTTTTAATGCGCCAACTATTATTAACTATTTTATTTACGTTGTATAACTTCATAAATAAATATTATGGTGCTCGTTAATGTCAGTTTGCACGGAGGTAACTTACACATAATTAAATGATTTCGATTCGAACGAGTTTAAAAAAAAATATAATGTTAATCTGTTGAAATCACTGTTAGGGAAAATTACATTATTGGTAAAGGCTATGAATATTGGAGTCGCGTAATTGGTCGATTTATCTGCGTTGTGAACAAAGGTAATTTGCAGGTTGGACATAATCCGTTGTACCTACGTCTAGTCTAAGATTATTACTCGAGCCATTATCACTTTAGTTAGTAAATCACACCGATCAATAATGTCAGATAATGATCAGTGTCTCAAGCGTCAAGCAAGTGTGAGTTGAGAAACCGCAACCTTTGCTGGCGCCGCGCTGCCGTGGTGTGCGTACGCGCATAGCTTTAAAGTCGGGCAATTGACGTACTCTACTATAAATAATATACCTTTATGTACGTACTACAAAATATCATAGAACAGTTTCAAAATACTAGGTCAAATTTTGAAATTAAAATTGGCTTTAATGCTACAAAACGTTTTTATACCTTAGTGTTAGGTTCTTTACAAATAACAAGAACCAAAGTAGCTTACAGGTGACAATTTATTTCATGATCGTTAGCAGAAAGCTAACATTATATTACCTTGTTTTATGGAGACATTAAATTGTTGTTGATTGAAGTTGTTGAATATAATTCAAGACACGGATGGTAAAGCATATAACTAGTCATAGCCTGTAACCTCAAGAAATACCACATTTTCTTTTCGACTTCAGCAAGACTGCATTAATTAGTCTGAAAAACTCTGCAATTGTAGAAGAAATAGGATAGAAAGAACAGAATTGAATTGGATTATGTTTGTTTTGTAACGAAAATAATTTTAGATATTTATATTTAAAAAATATAAAAATGAAATTTCACATCTAACTTAAATAAATAATTTTATTGCCAAAAAATTAAACAGTATGACGTTTTTAAAATTACTACTATACTAGAATATATTAAGTACTATATTTAGTAGTAGAAGGAGGGTACTATATTTCAATCGCAAAGATATCTGTGAAGAACCAAACTAAGCGGAAAGTTTGTACCTTGACCTTCGAAACTTAATTAATGATTACATAAAACTGTGAGTGTCTCTTTACCTGAAAAACGTAGCAATAATTTCGTCACGGCGTCGTTACAAATTGGTTCCCTTACATATACCTAAACGCTACTTTAATTTAACTATTGATTAAAGTTAACCCTGTCGCTGTTAGTCATTATCCAATGGTAAGAGATGGCAATAGTTTATGCATCGTTTATCTTTTGACAGATTTTTGTTAGAGAAGCCATGGATATTTTATTACGTTCGTCTTGAAATAAGTTTCGTGCAAAAATAAATTACCGGTAGTGAATCGTGAATCAGGAAGTTGTTCACAGACAGTAAGATAGCACGGATGATAATAAATAAAATACTCATACTCAATATAAATACGACGGGAATCGCACCCGCAACCTTCTGCGTCCCAGGCGGACCTTCGCCCACTACGCTATAGAGGTAGTCAAATAATAGTGATAGATAGATAGATAATTTGATTATTTTACTAGATCACTCCAAAAGATTAAATAGCTTTCTTTTCAGCTGATAAGATACTGACGAGGTAATTTCAATGAAATAAGGTTATTGAAAACTGCGTGCTATTTTATTGACCAAGATAAAATGAGGTGTTTTGTACCTACCTATACTACCTATGAGCAACACCTCGTTTCTAATCTGCAATTAGAATACGTGTCATCTTTGAAATGTATAGACATGCACGCTTGTAAAATAAAGATAACACTTAGCGCCTAGTAGGTCAAATTAATTAGCATTATCATCATAATCATCATTTTAGCCATTTTCAGCTTACATGGGTTCTTTGATGTCTATGTCTATGTCGACCCAAAGACACCAGAGTTGGCCACTAGCTCATGCACTAGCATGAAGAAAAAGAAGAATTATTAATAATGAATATTAAGATTTTTAACCATATTTAACGAAAAATTAAATTAATTTATTAGAAAATAAAATGTTCTTTAAAATTAATTTATTGAAATTTTTCGTTAGCTACTCTCAATAAAGAGAGTTTACAGCAGGAATGGTAAATCATTTTATTATTTGTAAAGTAGATACTTTAAATTTTAATTTTCGAATTTTCTTTTTGATTATGTATTGTTTTTTTTTATGAATAAATGTACATGATTATGATAAGGAATAGTATCTAATAGTAATCTTTATACTTAAATAATAAGGAAGGTATTAGAAAAATGTTACAATTCATATTGCAATCTATGTTACTGGATGATGAAGTTGGCAAGTAAATTGAGACAATAGAGTTTATTAGCCCCCTAGGTGATAATGATCATTGAAATGGGAATAGCTCCATTATTGCATCATAGTATTGTCTAGACTGCATGTTAGTCGTGTGGTTTTCATCAAGTACCTACAATGATTATGTTACCATCCATTTATTTATTATTCAAAGGTTTGATTATACTCGTATCTCTAAAAAATCAAGATTTAACTAAGTAGGTACATCAAGTACTCAATTTAATTAGAAAGAAGAAATAAAGAATTAACTGTTATTCTTAACGCCTACGTCATACGATTAAATAAATAAGTACTCAATAATAATATCAATTTAAATATATATTTTTAAATAATTATATTAGTACATATATATTTTATTTAATTTATTTTATTTTTCATTAAGTACAATAATTGTGTATCTACAATCTTTTTAGAATATTATGAATTATCAAAGTGCATCAAGTACTCAATTAAAACCATAAACAAGTAGGACTTAAAGAAAAAACAACTTCAAATAAATCACTTCTTACTTCTTGCCCTAAATAATTTTGAAAATCGGTTCACAATTGACGGAGATATTGGTGATCGAAGTGAGGATGAGGTTTTTTGAGTTTTCCGGGAAAAATACCAATCCCTCAGGAATATAATTTATATGGGACCACCTGTGAAGTATAATCTTTAAAAAAAAAAGAATTTTGAAAATCGGTCTACAATTGAAGGATATATCGGTGAACATACATCAAAAAGTCGAAAAAAAAGGTTCCGACGAATTGAGAACCTCCTCCTTTTTGAAGTCGGTTAAAAATCCAAACTCTGATTAAAACATCAATGTATATCTATATTTATAATAGAAAGTCGTGTAAGTTACATTATTTATAACTCAAGAACGGCTGAACCGATTTGGCAGAAAATTCGTGGGAAGTAGCTTAAAACCAGGAGAAGGTAGGAAGTACTTTTTATCCCGTTATTATTTATTTTGTAATATTATAATCTTTTG
Organism: Horisme vitalbata; assembly: GCA_951804965.1. Taxonomy (NCBI): domain Eukaryota; kingdom Metazoa; phylum Arthropoda; class Insecta; order Lepidoptera; family Geometridae; genus Horisme; species Horisme vitalbata. The sequence continues at coordinate 18,421,708 of OX638093.1, forward strand.
GGGTAGGGCAGGGGTAGGGTAGTGGTAGGGGTAGGGTAGGGGTAGGGGTAGGGTAGGGTAGGGTGTTGTTATTGACGTTATATCCTCATTAATTGCTTTTTCCACTTCGATATACTGTTTGATTGCTTCTTCAACTTCAGTATTCCCTTTAATAGCTTTTATCACATAGATTTCTTCTTTAATTGCTTCTTTAACATCCATAACCTCTTTGATAGCATTTTCCACTTTGATATTCTCATTGATTGCTTTTTCCACTTCGATATACTCTTTAATTTCATCTTTTTTGAATGTTTCTTTAACTTCGATAGGCACCCTAGGAGACAGGACAACGTCTGTACGGTCAGCTAGTTTACATATATTTTTTAAATAATTATAAAGGAAGTACATTACGTAATATTTCAAAAAATATATAAATCTTAATATTTTTTTTTAAAACTTTTGAAAAAGTAAAATAGTTGACCTCAATTTAGATACTCTGTAGTACCTAATACGAAGGGTGCTACAAAAGCTTGCATCAATATTTTGGAAAATTTGATAAAAACAAATTATTACTTGAAATATATCTTAAAAATCAGTTTTGCTGTTTTTATTAAAACTAATTTATACGATCATACGTTCTTTCAATTAAAAAAACTCAGGCCACTGCATCTCGTCAAGTGGTAACTTTTCACATTTTACCTGGGAGTTAGGACATGGTTAGATAAAGGTACCTAAACCATCCTGTCATACCCTAGTCGGCCTTATCCGTAGGAAACATACGGTCAATACGTGTGGAGCTGACTAAGCCGTGGCTTTCCTCATGATGTTTTCCTTAACTGTTTTGAGCACGTGGACAACACACATCATACAAGTAAAAACAAAATTAAATTTCATTCTCAATTCGTTTTCCAATTGGAAGCGATGATAAATTTAGCATTAAGTAATGCTGCATTCAAATCAAGCTTTTGGTTTTATATGCAGTTGCACTCAAAACAGGATCGTTGTCTATATTTTGATAATTGTTTTTTTTTATGATTTGGCAGTGGATTTCGCATCTGACGATAATAATAACAGTATCATCTAGCCCCAAACTAAGCAGAACTAGTATTATGGGAACCACATGACTAATTTTTTTTTAAATTATATAATGTTGGTCACTGTACTTTTTGCGTCTCAGGCGGGCCTTTGCCCACTGCGCCAAAGAGATCGTCCAACGATATTCAGTGGATTTTGTATGCGACGGTATGGTGTGGTCGCGGATGTCAGCCGGTGCAGGCTGTGGTAGTGGCGCATGACGTTGCATGCGGCATCGGCAGGTCGGTGCGGGAGGCTGCACGAAGGAACAGGTCCGGCGCACGCGCGGGGCAGAGTCGCCGCCGCGGCCGCCGGGGCAGGCCAGCCTCGCTCGCCATCGCCACTCAGTGCACGCGCCGCCTCGCCGCTGCCAGCTAGCGTGCTCCTATCTACTCCGTGCGACACTCCCGACTCGCCGCGACTATCCCGACACGCAAACTTTCCGCGACCCTCCTCAACTTTCAGAACATTTTCACCGTTTCCGTTGTTTACGTTCCTTGTGACGCCTTGTAGTGAATCGCGTGTGAAGTTACCTATTATTAACGAGTGCTGCGGTGACCACATTCTCGATTCTAAGGTAAGAAACTTTAGAATTCTAGTATGAAGTCTGCTAATGATAAAAAATTGTATGATGTATTAGAAAGTCACTTGCATAGCAACGAAACAAGTTAAAGCTACATACACGTATCCACTGTAAGTACGCGAGGTACTCGAGTTGATGTAACCTCGTTATGTTGGGGCAAGTTAAATAAAGTTCGATTCTCATAACATATTAGAATTAATAACAGTAAATCTTATACCAAATTATTCGCATTCTTTTTCATTTCTTATTATGAATCTTGATAAGGCAAAATAATATAGAATACCTATTTATAACTCGCGTCATCAAAGTGACGAATGATAAAGCTTATCTTATAATTTAGCCCTCGAATGTCTAATATTTAATTAATAGGCAACACTAAGTCAGCCGGAGTTACGATGTATTTCGTAGTAGAACCCAAGAATATAAACCAGTTGATGTGGTAACTCTATTTTACGGGTATTGATATTCATCCACGGCGGGTGTAGTATAAGCCACGCGCGCAGGCCCAAGCAATGCTTCGGTTACGTGAATGCCACTTATTATACTCGTCGAATAAATTTAGAAAGCCGTCATCATAAATAAAATAATAATAAACTCATTTAATCACGTCACATTTTGAAAATAACTGTTATTTAATTAGACAAACATTATCATGAATTGGAATGTTAATTTTTTTTTTGTTTTAAAACGTGATGGACTCAAACAGTCATCAATATGTTAAGCATCACTTTTAATTAACCTAAGGTTATATGGCTACTAATAAAATGAGCCAAATAGTGGTTTTGATTCTTAATCAGAACTCGTATTTCAAGTGGTGGAAATGGGCAGGTTACGTCTCGGTCGCTGGAAAAGAACCTTGCTAGGTAATATAAAGAGCGCCCATTTGCACAATGCGTTGTGGTCTTTTTTTCAATGTATCAGAAAAACAGCTATACTTATGTAGAGTGAAATAGAAATAGATCACACAAGACCGAAATAAATGGTATAATGAAGAAGGCTTATTACACCCTAGGGTCGAAATTAGCATGAGTTGTAGGGTTGATGGTGGGGTACGGTTTTCCATTTACATTTTCGAGATCTAAGTCAACCTCACCGGCCCGCTTAGTAACCTGCTTATTAACAAGCGGGGCTCTGGCGGCCAGTTGAGAGCGCAGCCTCACATCAGCTCTGCTAAATCCTTGCTGGCCGCTGGCTGTCAGGTAGTAGCATCAGCCTAGCGAGAAGCTGTGCCCTATGATCCCCAACCCGCATGCCCAGTGCTGCCGCGAGAGAGCTATGGGAATATACCTTTGTCCTGGAGGCCTATGTCATGTGGTGGTGAAACTATCAGAAACATTAATTATAAATTATAAACACCTACGTACCTTTATTGGGATTTTTATAACCGCTAGGCACTTATAAAAATGATATTTAGATACATAGAGGTACAGTATAGAAATAGCGCTTTCCTTGTGTAGTAATTTTGAAGTGAAGGAGACACAAACATTTCACCTTATACATATACAGTTCACTAACTTTCGCCTTAAAAATATTAATACCCAATTAGATCAATAATTGTCATATCGCTAAAGAACATTCATTCTTCGAATTTATTCAATATTATTTTATCTATTCATTGTGGTACACAAATAAATGGATGGTTTGTTCCGCGGATTAACACCCACCACTTTTATTATTAAGTTCCCTGTTTTAAGTTTGACAGCTGTCATCGAAAATGAATATCTTGTCAAAAACTTGAGCTAGAAACGGCAAGTTTAGGGTAAGTAGTTTCTGAGATATAGCCGTTTTAAGTTTGACAGGTAAAATCGAAAATGAAGATCTTGTCATATCTATAACTTGAGCTAGAAGTGGAAAGTCTAGGATGAGTTGTTTTCGAGCTATGGTTGGTTTAAGTATGGTAGCTGTCATCAAAAATGAAGACCTTGTGTATCATTTATGCTTACAACGGCAAGATGAGTCTTTCCCGATATATGACCGTTTGAAAGTAGAATGTGTTTTGAGTGGAGCTTTGAAACATTTTTTTTTCATAAAAATGTGAAAATTATTTTTGGTGTTGTTACTAGGCCTCTTCCTTCCTAGCAAAGTGATTCCTTTTTTCCCTTTTTCAGGAACGGAACCTTAAAAAAGAAAAAGTATTGACCCTTTCAAGGCACGCTTGGCTTAAGAATGTAGTTAGGCAAATATTAACCTAGCACTTCCTCGATTTACCGGTCGACAAGACCTTAGATTATAATCTTCATCTTCATGATAATGATGATACAGAAGACGTACGGCAAACAGAAGAGATAAGCGGACCATACCTATTTCTACCCGTGAAGCAGCATTGCTGTGTTTCGGATTGAAAGATGTGGGTGCCTGTGAAATTACAGACACAAGAGGCTTATTACCTTCATGCCTAAGACCACACGCGAACCTTCGCATAAGGGCCAAAACACCGTCAAATCGCTTCACCAAACGTTTTTTTTTAGTAAAAATGTCAATTAGTCGGATAGTTTTTGGCAGTGAAATAGCTATATGACTCTTAATAGTATATGGTTAGTATAATTAATGTATTTCTTTTAAAAGTTATAGCCACATAAGCTGGTGACGAAGACGAACAAGGCAGGGCAATAAACGTTATTTATTTGTCTGGACTAGCCCTATGACGACGCCATGTTTCATCGTTTCAGCGAAAGATGGCATGAGTCAGCACAGTCATTCAGACTGGCGCTTCCCGTGCACTCATTCATTATTTATTATTAAGCTCAATGTGGATATTTTATACAGGCTAGCAAAAAGTCCGTATATATCCCTTGCACCTGCTTGAACAGGATGTCGGAGGTACTAAGCTTATGCCTTATCGTTAGAAACTTCGAAATACTTTTTGTATCCGTTTTGCTTAGTGCGCTATTTAAAACATAACACAATGAGAATACTGATACCTTTATGATTGAAGGGCAAATATAAATACCTCGAAAAGAAAAAAGGAACCCTTATAAGATTACTTTGTCGTCTGTCTGTCTGTCTGTCTGTCAAGGTTTGTTCAAATGAAGTATCTATTACAGAAAATAGAATGACATCCTAAAATCCTAAAAAAACTTATAAAATATGATATTTACAGCCCACGGAAATTAATAATCATTATGCTTTAAGTACTTCCTCTATATTGATGTTGATACAGTTATTATAGCTCAAAAATATTTTGCAACGAAGTCACTAAAAATGTGTTTTCATTAAAACAAAGTAAACAAAAGATAACCTTTAGCTGGTAGATAAAGGGAGAACTACTTGTTGTGATTTCACTAAGAGCTCTCACGATGCTAATTAAAGTTAGCTGGTTCGAGGATCTAAAGGTAATTAGTGCTCAATACAAGCTTAGGAACATAGGCAGTAAGTTTCACATGGTTTCACAGACAATAGTGAAGGAGTATAAAACCTACTTTATTTAAAATGTTACAGACAAGACAGACAGAACTATGAAAAATCTGAATATTTCACTAATTATTGCAAATAAAATTATCATGAAATCCTTATACAAACAATACGGAGTTTTGATGTTTTTTTAATTAAAAATTATTGTTGTAAAGATGCCAAATAATAAAACAGTTCAAAGTACGATTTTTTATCAGTTACCGAAAAATCCCATGACAAGCAAACTGTTTGAATACAATCAATATAAAAGTCACTATCAGTATCAGTGATGACGTCATTATAATACGTCACTTGAAATACCGTGTAATCGGTGTAATCAATGAAAGAATTCACTTTATCAGTGTAAATGACGGAATGGATGATTGTTTTCATATACTATCATTACATTCCTTATTGAGGTAACACTTGATAAAGCTTTTAAAACTGTTTACCTGCTCACCGTAATCTTTCGGCCCAGTGTCTTTACCTAACATGATAATTAATTAATTATTGGTCATTACCGACGAGACAATACGATAATTTACTACTGCGCTTATTTATTAAGGATTTATGACAATCAATAAACAACCTAATGAGATTTCCCTCGATGGTCATAACATTTAACATTATGGAAGTTTGCCTGGCCATTTATTTATTTTAATTATTACAACTTGAATGAATAGCTGGCGACCCCTGTTATCGGGAGTCACAGCGCGGTGTGGTGGTCGAGCTCAATATTGTATATACTTTAGGTAAGTATACATACTTACTCATATAAAAACTTGAATTACCTACTTATCGTTTGATAATGTACTCAATGTAACGAACAATAAAAGCTTCTATACTAAGCAACTTCAATTTAAGAGAGAAGCGCTCATGGCGTGGCTTATTTTTGTGTTCTTAGCAGATCATCTTGGATAAGCAACGCTCCGGCCGGTGACTACTTGGATGGGTGACCGTTGAGTGGCATTTAGATTTGAACGCTTGCGTGCTTCGGAGGGGACGTTAAGATGTTGGTCCCGACTTTTTCAGTCGCTATGGTGACAGTTATGGCGGAGTTCTAGTGTAAACTAAGGATCGTACCCGAACTCGTCACTGTAGGGTTCGATTTGGAAACTTTTGTTTTCAAACATTGCGGTATGGGGGACGAAAAAACTCGACGTAGCTTTCCAAATGCTGTCGAACCCAGCTGAATCCTCCTCTTAGCCTCCTTCTCGAAGTTGTTTCTACCGAACTGAAGAATCTATCCATGGTATGTGTACTCCGAAAGAACTTGAAGAAGGTGTCCATTAACGACGACAGGTCTCGTATCAATTCGGTCATTGGCCGTGACTGTAGTCTTGTCCAAATTAATGCCGAGATCTAGCTTTTGCGAGGCTGATGCTAGGCCGTCCAGCATTTGTTGCAGCTCCTGCAACGACTCCGCCAGTAGGACTATGTCATCAGCTAATCGCAAGTGTGAGATGTGCTCACCGTTTATGTTAATGCCCATACCTTTCCAGTCCAGCGTCTTAAAGATATCCTCCAACGCGCTTGTGAACAGTTTCGGAGATATGACATCTCCCTGACTCACTCCTCTGCTTAGTTGGATGGAAGACTGCTGGTCCTGTACTCGTACTTACTACGTGTCGTGTACGTGTACTACTCTAGTAGGTACTTGTAATTGTAGTGTTGGGAAATTATATGACACTGAAATGATTGGGTATTTCATTTAAAAATGTGAGTTTACTGATAATAAATAGACAAAAACGCTTCGAAAAGGTCTAAAAGTGTACCTATCCAATTTGAGGATTTCCTTTGATTTTGGGATCATGGGATCCTCATCATCTTCTAACTTAGTGTCAACGAACACTTCTATGTTAAAGAAGGGGACAACAAAAGGAGACCTTCCTTAAAGTTTCTTATCAATCGATGTTTTGTTTTTATGTTTTAGCGTTTTAGGGTGTATAATGTATCTAATATTATTTGTCGGTCGCTGAAGCTCAAACGGCTGGACGGATTTTGACTAATGAGGTGTTGTTGGATTCGTCTAGGTCACGAGCTATAGGGAAATACGGAATAAAATAAAATAAAATATGTATTTTAACTAACGTCTTTGTTTGGTAAATAAGCAATTTAAGCCAAATTAAGGCAAACAATATGCTGGGGACGAAAATACGGCAGTAAGTACTAAAAACTTCCTTTCGTCGGGCTTTTTATTTTTTAATAGATACTTGGTAAAACAATTCCTTCCATTACTTTAAGGTTTCAAATTCCATAATTAAGAGAAGAGGAACGGTGAATTTTTATAGGCCCAGTGAACAAATTTAATGTCACGTGTAGCTAGAGATGAATTAAGATGAGGAGTCTGTCTTTATGCGCAAACATTTAATATAAATACATCATACAAACAAAAGTTGCAAGTCAAATATGTCAAATTACATACATAAATTTTCACTTAAACTGCTTTGTATTTTAAATAAGTCTACCATAGCTAGTCTATTACTAATTTATCTACTTAGTAGGTAATAGGATTTAAATCGAACATGCTTGTTGCACACGTGTTTTAACTTATACTTTTTTGATTGTTCCTTTTTGCGCAAATTTAAATCATTTATCGGATAGGTATTCCAGTAAAGAGCGTTTCTGTTTTTTTTAAATGGCAAACGTCCTTCTGAATATTTTTGCAAAACCTGTGTTTCGCTTACTATTCTCAAAAACAAATACTGAGTAGGTACTATGAATTGAAACTGTCAATTGAAATATCTAATACCCAGTGCAACAGATAATATCGCATTATTTTTTCTTTAATAACGTCTGCTGCAAGTGTCGTGTGTATCTACAAATGAGTTGGTTTTGGGTTGTTGGCGACAATCAGGCTGCGTGGGCACTATCTCTAGCGAGTGCGAGGTCGCACCGCTCACCCCGCTATCGCTCGCCGAGCGCGCTTCATTAACTCTATTAATAATTCATCTCATATCTCAACCCTATTGTTCTGCGAGATTATTTTCCGCTCGTCATATGCACCTCGTATGAACTCAATTATGTACCACGACACTGTTGCGAAGAGCCGTCTGGTACTTTCACATGTATACGATGGGGTTTTCCGATTGGCTTGATACCACTCATTTGTGACTCGACCGGAATTGTGAGTTATTTTTGATTTAAAAGTAGGATTTATGTTTTAAACTTTTCTGGTTTCTAGGTGGCCTTCTATTGTTATGTCCGATATTTTGGTGAGTTATAAGCTGGTTTATGGTAAGTGGATAAATTGTGAACTAAAATAAAAGCGTTTTTTCTTTAAATAAAATAATAAGATGGTATGAACTAAGCCTAAAATACTCATTGATATATATTGTTAAAAATAAGGCGCTGACTTGCCTATGTCCGAATCTACCTTTATGTAAAGGAAATATGCTAATGCAGTTGTTCGATTAGACTTTCTCCATGGATAAAAAAAGTAAAGATAAACGTAACTGAATTCCTACCTTCTTAGTATTCGATATTTTTATAATGCAAGTAGGTACCAATTATTTCATCAGTTAATAAACTGTTGAGTGGTAGGCGTGTTCAGGTAGAGGGCGTGGCTACTACCCGGTAACAGTATCTACCATTCCGTCCCTGTCTTATGTAACTTACCTTTAGGTACTTATGTTGATATTGAAAATAGCAAAATGTACGTAGACTTTATATTCAATGATTTGCCTATCTATGATTTTGTACTTGCATGTCTATATGTATTTGATATACTACAACTAAGTTGGTATATTTAACCATACTCAAAGCAAATAAATGATTTATCTTTATCCTTAACAGTTTGGATAAAATAATAATAATCATAATGTAGCCCTAAACTAAGCCGAGCTCAAATTATGGGAAATAGCGACCCACATGACTGATATAATATTTTATTGTTTTTTTGTCAATACATAGGTAGGTACATACTTGTTATACATAGAAACTACCCAAATATTTGCAACTAACAAAAACTAAATTTCAAAAACAAAACAATGACACTTAACTGAGTCCTCTTTTTTACAATTTTAATTGAACTAACCGAATGCCAAAAATACTGAGATAAAAATTGAATACGATAAATAAACATTTTAGAAATGTTGGTTTGTGGTACCTGCTGGCAGTCAACACAGCTAATGTGCATGTTGTGTTCAACTCTGTTAATTCAATTAGCCGTGAGCCAGACGTCGGTCGGTTCGCCAATCAACGACACTCATTGTTTTCACGCCACAATGAAATCCTCAATGTACTCATTCAGGTCAAAACACGTTGATAGAATATTTGCGGGCACTAACACCTCACCATTGCTACATTTCTCAATTATCTTGAAAAACGAAACTGAAAAAGTGATTTTAAGATTTGAATGTAAATCGTTTGTTAATCTTTTTGTATCACGTGGTTTAAAGCAAGAATAGCCAGAAAACCCAGTTTGTACGATCCAAATTTATCTTAAATCTGCAAACAGAAGACTATTACAAATTCAGCTTCAATATTTGCTGGAGATAAATCGCAGTACAGTGGCATAACCATAATCTCCGCATTATTCAGATTATAAATTACACAATTAGAGTGGACAAGAGCATCTGGCTTAGTATGAGTAGGTACAATTAATACAGGTGACAACGATGCTCAAGTCAAAAACAAAGTGGAAAAGAATCTACAAACTTAAATATAGAAGTAGGTAATGCAATGAAGAAGATGTGTCAGTCAAAGAAAAAGTTAATTCAACAAAAAAAATACCAAGCAAATACAGTTGAAAAAACTGTTATCAGTACCAAGTACCGGTGAATAGCTTTTACAACGATTCGAATGTCGTATCCGACGACACAGCGACTGTATCGTGACCCTCTACCCAGAATTGCACCCCGGGTCTCGCGATCGTCGAACCTGCAGCGAAAAAACCTGATCTTGTTACTCTCCGCTTGTACAGTTATCCGCGCATTAAGTAATCGGAGCCGAGAGCTACGAGCTAATGTTGCGCACGCGTGAAATATATCTCAGCGTTTTTATTGCGACCGCGTTCCGCACTCGGACTGGTATGCGCGAGTCTTTGCGCCGAAGAAATTGTGTCCACGAGTGGTTTGCCTCAAGCGACCTTGCAGCCACGCGCCCCTCGTCCCTTGCAGGCCCCGCGGTCCCGCGATCCACAGCGCTCCTCCGACGTTGCCTCCGTGAAAGTAGGTGACGCCGCCGCCCGCCTATGTGGCACCCGTCTTCACATTCGCTCAGACAACTTGGCCCTACGACAGATTATATGTGGCTTTCTAAATGTGTACTACACGACAAGATACATGACAATATGATCAATCTTTAAATCTGGAACTGATAGAACTTTCTGATGCTTGAAGACCATAGTTTAATCACAATGATGACATTAAATAAGTTGTTATTACATTTTTCTAAATAAATCATGTTTATTCTAAATGAGTAAAATAATGTCCTTGGTAATATTTATATGGTATGCAGGACTTATTATTATAGAACTGCTAATGAAATATCATCAAGCTGCAACAGGAACCAGTTGCCTTGCAATGTTTGAGTCACAACCGATTTTGCCTTAACGGTACTGTTCTTACGATGTAATGAAAAAATAATGATTTTAATCATTTGAAAACATACCTTATGAATTACGCATGCAATTAGTCGTACCTAGGTCATGTTATAATGCTTAGTAAATGTCTACATGTAATATTCTTTTTTATCAAGAATAATATACCTATCGAATTGAATCAATAGCTCAATATTGGTGCAATAAAGGATAAAGAGTCATCGCATCGCATATTTTAACAAAATGCCGATAAGCGATTCCCTTTGTAATATTTATCAGAAGGTAAATTACTCAATGTGTTCGAAGAAAACGTGAATATCGCCCGCGTGGATGAAACTGAACACATTCAATCGAATGCTTACAGTGGCTTTCCAGGACGGTATTGCTCACTGTTCACTCATATCTTCGCGGAAGGTGCCACCCAACTTGCCTTCATTGTAGTCAGTCTTCACAGTGTGTCCTTTCTGAGATGTATCCTGATTTCCAAGTAAGTATATTTTACTGACTTCTTAAGTTTCCAGTTCGCCTGCAACATACCGTTAATTAACTTACAGAGCTTTTTTATGAGCAATAATTCACCAAGTGAGTGTGTTATTTAGATACCTAGGTGCCTATCACAGTTATTGTTATTGTTAGTGAGTGATATAGATAGCAACTTAGCTTTTATCGCTTCTATTGTCCGTTTAGTATTTTCTCGACTAAGGATGGGTTGATTGACATTACAGCAAAAAATTGCGATATGGAAGCGGATGTTTCTACCGACTCCAGATATATCTTATGCTAGTCTGTTATGTCTGTATGGGGGTGTACGGGGTTCCAACCCCCATCTCCGGAACCCAAGCCAACCTCACCTGCACGTGCAACACCCTGCTAAACAACAAACGGGGCTCTGGCGGCCGGCTGATTGCGGCATCGCGCAGCCTAAAACTGGCACAGATAAATTCCATGACTGCCGACGGGCAGCAGCGTCGGTTGTGCGAGTAGCTGTGCCCTGCGATCCCCAACCCGCATGCCCAGCGTGGGGATTATGGGCACATCCCCCTTTATTAGGGGAAGCCTATGTCCAGCAGTGGACTGATATAGGCTGGTGTGTGTGTGTGTGTGTGTGTTATGTTAGCTTTTGTTTTCTATAAATAGCTTTTTAAAATATTACAGCATTACTAGCAACATATAGTTCAAGCGTAAGTTCGGGAATATTACTGCAGTGCTAAATTGTTTTGTAAAGTACCTACCTACTTACATATTAGTCTGTGTAATTACTCTTTAACAACTCTGTTAACTTGTTCCGCGCTATAAATTGCTCCAAAATTAGCCTCGTTCGTTTCATTTACAACATAAAGAACTTGAAACATTTCAATTAGAGTTTTTTGGTAGGTATAGATATTTACGGTTAGCATAAACAAATTACTAAGGAGGATTTGGAACCGGAACTTGACATAATTGACAATGTAGCAATCTCTCTGGCTCGTGCAAATGTAAACGCACTTTATTTGAGCCACTTTTTGCTCAATTGTGTTATTATTAATGAATAAATGGTATGTATGTCCGAGTAGGTACTCGAGGTCAACGCACGAATGGAATGCTGTAAAAAATACGTTAAGGACATCAGTCAGGCATTCTATCAACTGTACGATCCACTATTCTCGGGCTCGTGTCACATTCAATGATTAATTAGTCACTACGTTCCCATGTACTAGTTCAATGACGCTGGTGTGACTGGATTTGATAACCTCAAATTGAGGTATCACCTTATATGTTCGATTTGGATATAACAGGAAAATCTCGGCAAAAATAATTTTTGCATGTCCATGATATATGTTTTAGTTTGTTATGAGGATATTTTGAGGAATTTCTATCGTTGTCTTTTGTGATGCTTTTGTTTTTAATAATCTTGTTGCACTTCCGTCTGTCTAGCCAACGTCCACTGTAACCTACCCTTTAATTTCTAAGACTATGTGCTTTAATGGTTACCTACTCAATCACGAACAGAATGGAACGATTTATTTTAATTCGATCAAGTATCAATATGAATTTGTCCCCTTGCGTCGCGGCACCGCTGCGTCGCGCCTCGATTTCATGTACAAAGAAATTCACCAAAAAAAAAATGCAATGGATAACTTTATTGAGCAAGTTATATAATTGGTGCGTGCACCGTCTTCGTCTTTTAACATTCTAAGTGGATTTAGCACTAATAAAATGAAATTTAAAATATGAAAACACAGGGCAATAAAGTACAATTCTATTTAAGAAAAGCTTCGATTTTTTAAATTTTATTCTGTTTATCTGTGGATTTTTCTTAGATAGACTTACATTAACCTAATTCGTTAATTTCTTTCCAAAGTTTTCTACCCTATGAAGGTATATTTATTGGTTTTAGATAAATGTAAATGTTAGTTATTTTTTTACTTTATGAGTACACTAGGTACTTCAAACCAACCTCAAATTTTTAAGATGTAACATATTTTTCTTGCTTACAACGAATAAATAAATGAATAATTATACGTCTTCTTGTCAAGTGACTAGTTAATAAGTTGGTATATAAAGAAACGACTGCTCGTTTTGTATTGAAGTGGAATTGTAAAGGAAAAATAAACAAAGCGATAAACAAATTCTTGGAATTCCATTTGATTAAAAACATGTTGAATGAGAGATAAAGTTGATATTGTTGCTATGCTTGTAATGATCGATTACCTATGAAAGTGTGAAGAATTAATGTATGTGGCAATAGATAAGAAAGGAAACGTCAAAAGCATAATCAGCAACGTTTGTAAGTAATTATAAAGATTTATCAAAACTTAAGGCCGAATTCAAAGTCCTATAACGCACACCCAATTTTCTGTGATAAGTCGAAATGCATCTTTTGCGTAGATATTTTATGGTTTACCAAACTACTAGGTGGTTGACCGAATGGGGTGTAGCTGAGAAATGAAATGGGCCATATAATTTGTCACATTAATATTTAAATAAAATTTGAGTGGAACAGGAAATCTCCCGCCCGGTGCATGTCCGCGCCCGACGTTATATAAATGTAGCCTGCGCCTATTTTCCTCTCTAACCTGGCTCTCTGGCTCTCCGCAGACGACCGACTTTTCCACCGATTTTTTGTAGGACAGTTAGGGATGGGACGTCATAACCAAGCAGGAAGAAAGAGCGAATACCAACCAGGTTGGATTTACGAAGGAAGTAAGGCCTATAGAGCTAAAATGGTTGAAATTAGATTGTACGTATTGATATAAGTATTTTATGTTCTATTACTTTTTTCGTAAAGTTCATAGTTTTGGAGTTATGGCACTTTAAAATGTATGTAAATATGTAAATTATGTATGAAAATTAATCCAAGTCACAAACTATGTATATTCCAAGTTTCATCCAAATCCGTGCAGTAGTTTTTGCGTGAAAGAGTAACAAACATTCATCCATTCATCCATACATCCATACTCACAAACTTTCGCATTTATAATATTAGTAGGATTATACGGTTGTTTTGTTACAGGTGTTGCGCACAAGTGGCGTGGCGCGAGGGTGTGATGCGAGGGCGGCGCAGCAGCAGGCGCAGGCGCCGCGACTAGCGACCATGCGGAGCCCGCTGCTCGCCGCCTGCCTGCTTGTTCTCACCGTTGCTGCATCGGCTTCGACCGACGTCATCAGTCTAAGTAAGAACTGCACAATATACCCCATAAACGCAGTTAGTGTAGGACCTTTCCATCTACATCTACACTTATTTATTATTATTAATATTATAAAGAGAAAAAATTGTGTGTAACAGGACTAAGCGCTTCCAAACATCATTGATAATGCGCACTGGTAAAATATGGAATCAGCTGCCAGCGTCTGTTTTTCCACTGACCTACGACCCTAACGGCTTCAAAAAGAGAGTTAATAGGCAACTTCTGGGAAAGCTCGCCCCATCGTCGACCTCATCCTAGCCTATGCAAGCCTCGAGGTCAAGAGCTGGTCAATATTAAATAAATAAAAAAAAGTGTATGTTTGTTAACTAAAACTACTGTGCCGATTTCAAAAATTATTTAACCAATGGAAAGCTATATTCACCCTGAGTAACATAGGCTATATTTATTGCTAGAAAAGATTAGGGATCCTTACTAAAACTTAAGTAACGTAACCCAAGGTGTAAAAAAAGCCGGCTTCGCACGGGTTAAGGCACTTTTTTTACGGCCCGCTAGTCTCAAATAAGAACGAAGTGCAAACTGTTACATTTTTTTTAAAATTATTGCTCGGCACCTTTCCAACTTCATGTTGGGCTGCTACAAAATGCTACAAACATTAATACCCACCTTTTCTTACTGTTGTGCAATAAATTAAAATATTTCAAGCCAATTTAACTTAACTGGACATAATTTAAATAATTTAATAAAAAATAACCGACTTTAAAGAAATGGATGGTTAGGGGTAAATAATTTTTCTTCAAATTTATTTAAAGAATAATTCTGTATAAAATTAAGTTAAATTAAAATTACTCATTAGCCTACTTGGCTAGATTGTAATACAATTAGCGTACCGTGTAATTGGATATGTGGTAAACTAAGGGGGCGTCCATTAATTACGTGAGGCATTTAGGGGAGGGAGGGGGTCGAGCCGAATCTCACCAAATCTCACGTGGGGGAGGGGGGGAGTCCCAGCAAATCTCACGTATTTTTTTTTCGTCAAGAAAAATAAATTAAACCCCGTCAATTCCAAAGCCGCGGGCAGTGCTAGGTTATAATATTAGTGTGACATTTATTTGCATTAATAGTGTAATTTGATGTCATAATTTTAATTGAACTCTTTATTTTTAAAATCTTGCATATTTTTGTACGTTTTTACGCTGCGACGAAGGGCTAGATAGTATAAAATTTGACTTGTCTAAGTGCTTATTTTGTAAGCTTAAATAAATAAATAAAATGACCGCGAATCTTGGCACCTGCATAACTTTTAGCTTTTGAGACACACTTGATAGGAATCGGTAATTTCCTCGCCTCAGTATACAGTTTAGGTACTAAATAATTTTCTTTTGTTTTCACTGTTCTCGAAATCTTGAAATTTACTAATCTTAAAAAAACTAAGTAGTTTTTTTTTAAATAAATCCAACGCAATCAACTTATTATCATCAATTCACATTTTGAAACATCTCACGTGAGATTTTGGGGGGGAGGGAGGGGGTCGAGCAAAACCTTACGACATCTCACCAGGGGGGTGGAGGGGGTCGAAAAATCGCCAAAATCACCTCACGTAATTAATGGACGCCCCCTAATTTATATATAAAAAAAAGTAAAGAATATAATAGATTGTATAAATAAGTATTTTCCAAATTGGTTCATACTTAAATGGTTTATGAGGAATAATGAGGTAACAAACATAAAAAAAACAGCTGACTAGAGAACCGCCTCCTTTTTTTGAAGTCGATTAAAAACGAGAAATCCCCGTTTAATAGGCGAACTGAATAATCGAAATAATCATAGTCATGTCTCGGCCACTAACCATGAAAGTAATGTTTAGTTCGTCTCCCTATGAAGAGATTACGTAGCCTACTTATTTCTAGTCTGACATCATAAGTCAACATATGATGCATGTATGATGTGTATACCCCCGTCTAGACTAATTAGTATAATTTAACTACGTGACTTGTACTAGGCGCCTGATCCAATCACCATAATCTAAAGGGTCCATGAGACTGACCATAGCAGATTATGGCAAAGACAAGGCTCTAATGAACGAATTTTTTAGAAGTAAGATGTCTTTGTGAAGAGCTCATGCGTGGAAGTATATTTTTGAATATTTTGAATATTTTTGCCGTGAAGTGGCATTCCCTGTGTTTCTGTTTGAAGGGTGTGGAACCGGCGAAATAACACATTAGGCTTGACACCTTCATGCCTCAAGTCAATGGACGCAGGGCGTTGCATCGTAGAACACGTACCAAACATTCATGACCTAAGGCGCAATATTTTGTTATAATATAAGTAATGGTTACCACATAACCTCAGGTGGCTCATGTGCTAGTCCTATCACCAGGTATCATCAAAAAAAGAATACCTAAAAAGAACCAGTGGAACGAAACTGAAACTGGCGAAGCTTTCACTAAAGACACACCCCTCTTTTTGAGAACAATGATATGTTGCTGTATCTAATTTTCAGTATAGTTCTAAATGGTAGTTTCTTATTACCTATCAAAGATTAGAATAAATCATATTATGTGCAAAGTATGAAAATTTTAAATACTTCTACAAAGATAAAGATTCCTAGACAGTCTTATCTATGACGTCAATAATGAGTCAATGTTCAATGGAAGCGATGATATACAAAGCCAACAAAAGATGAATTTGTTAATTTACTAATTTAGAGTAAATAATCACAAATTATAATTATAATTACTGGACATCTCCACCTCTGTGACGACCTCTGTGGCGCAGTGGGCGAAGGTCCGCCTATGACGCAGAAGGTTGCGGGTTCGATTCCCGCTGCGGGACAAATGTTTGCATGTTCTGCAGATATTTGTCTCGGGTCTGGGTGTTTTCTATGTATGATATGTATATATTTACAAAAAAAAATGTATCTATGTAGTATATCAATCATGTGGTTCCCATAATACAAGCTCTGCTTAGTTTGGGGCTACATGATGCTGTGTGATTACGTCCCGGATTATTTTTTATTTTTTTTATTTATTTACATCTGACACACGGTCAACTGATCCCAAGCTAGGCAGAGCCTGTGCATTCGACTGTGCCAGAGACTGATACACATTACATAAAATACTCTTTGACACAGAACAAACATATATATAATAAATAAATAATGCTGGACATTATCACACAGCATCATGTAGCCCCAAACTAAGCAGAGCTTGTGTTATGGGAGCCACATGATTGATATATTACACATATAATTTTTACTTGTAAATATATACATATCATACTTCTATGTAACACCCAGACTCAAGACAAATATTTGCAGGACATGCAAACATTTGTCCCCATTATATAAATTAATACACTAAATAAAATCCCCACATCTAGCCCCAAACTAAGCAGAGCTTGTATTATGGGAATAGCATGGTTAATATACTACATATATACATTTTTGTAAATATACATATTAAATTAATTTATTATTTTATATATAGATCTAAGACAAATATCTGCACACAATGAAAACATTTGTCCCGCGGCGGAATCGAACGCGCTACCTTCTGCAACCTTTGCCAACTGTGCTACAGAGATCATCATGAAGGTCGTCTATGATTCCATTTTTCATTAAAATTGCGAAGCTAGTTAGGTACTGCAAGATAATACCAATATAAGGCACTCACACATTACATACCATACGTATCCTTATTTAGAGTAAAGTATAGAGAAATATATCATCATGATCATCTTCTTCTTCTTCTTCTTAGCCCGCAATCACCCACTGCTGGGTATTTTGTCCTCCCTTAGTTTTTGCCAGCTTCTTTCATGTAGGTAAGTCCAGCGACTTGCGCGATGTCGTCAACCGAACGCGCTGGCGGACGACCATAAGCGTATATCACACTATACCGAAAATTACGCGATCTAAGTTCCGCACTAAGAAATAGGACTTAGAAGAAGTCTTAAAATTCATTTGTGCTCTGAACATTAACTCATACGGCTGATCTCTACTTTCTTATATCCATATATGTTAGCAAGAAAGAGATGCATACTTTATCTCAATGCGATTTCTGCGACTTCGTACCAGGGCATTTGTATGAACCTGCATAGAAATTTGTTCGGACGCCCTGGTACGATTAAATTTTTGAAGTCGCATTGATATATGTATGCATCCCTTTCTAACTGATGATATTGGACATAAGAAAGTAGACATCAGCCGTATTGAATTATAAGACTTTATCTAGTTGTCTTCCTATATCTGTGGTTCCGCAGCTGATTTTGACAAGTTCGGCTGTATGACCATAACGTAACGTAATTTCAGCATAATGTGTCATCTGTAATTCAAATAGCATTGCAGTCGTAATCATGCCGAACTTCGGCTATAGTGTGTTTAGACACTAAGAGAAACAGGTACATTCTAAATTAATAAATGGTTTACCTATGTGGAAAGCAATGTTCAATTATAAATTGCTTTGATTGATGATTGGAATACTTTTAAAAAAGGTACTCTTATCGTTATTAACTTATTTACTGCGTTCATATACCAACTTTGGTGTGACTTTCATTAAGGTGTTTAAGTTTCACAAGTTGTACAAACTCACAATAAAATACACAACGGTTACCATACCGGTTGCACAAGATACGCTCGGCGACAATCATTCTTCTCTTGCGAAACTGTTCGTCCGAACCCGGTTCCCACATAGATCACAATATACGCTCTCCGCTCTCGGTGGACGCATCCACTCTATTTGTACTTTAATCTATGGTTAGATATTTAACAGGTTGGTCCAAATCAATGAGTACCAAAAATATTGAAGACGCGCAGCGTAGCAATGATGCACTACTTTATTTTTGATTTGGCTGTGAATGACATTGACATTCGTTACGCGCGTTTTTTTAAATATGAAAAATTAAATGTATATTTTTCAATATTTCTGAGAGATTTTCTTAATATTTTTTTCCGTAAGAACCTTCTCCTAATAATAACAAATACAACAAAAAAAGAATTAGTGAAATCGGTCCAGCCATTCACGCGTGATGCCGTGACCAAGGAAAATGGGTTTCATTTTTATATATATATAGATAGAGAATTTCACTCAACGAACCTAAACTTGCTTTCAAGTGAATTTTCAAAATTAATAATTTAAAAATTATATAAAGCTGTTTTTCTTTACATTATCTAAAAATAATAAATTTATAAATATAGGTTACTTTGAGTGAAATTCTCTATCTTCAATAGTATATAGGTAGGTATCGTAAGTGTATCGTCAAATTTTACCAGTAAAAATTTGAAGCTTAGATTTGAAATTATGCGTTGTGGATACATGTCAAAATAATCGTACTTTAGCCATCGAGGTTACGATAGATATATAATAACATCACATCACATTAATATTATAAATGCGAAATTGTGTGTGAGTGTGTGTGTCCGGGGAGGTGTGTCGTTCAAAATGTATGATGAGCGATAAAATATTGTATCTCAAAATGTAATATATATCCCATAGCCAAAAGCCTTTATTTACAAAGGAGGCTCTTCGATATTTTTACTTTTACTAGCTTCCGCCCGCGACTTCGCTCGCGTGATACCGTAATAAAACTCTATTTGTTAATCCAGGTCTTAGACTATGTATTTTCCAAGTTTCATCCAAATCCGTTCGGCCGATACGGATTGAAACGACCACAAACATATTCACTAATACACATACACACACACACACACACACACATACACAAAATTTCGAATTTACATATATAGTGATACATTTTTTTGGAGAAAAGTTTAAGGAAATTTACACTTAAGCAACTTTAATTAATTTTTTTTAATTAAAAATTAATTGATTTGAAATTGGCATTATGAAAAAAATATTTTTCATTTAAATTTAGAATTAAGTAGTACTTCTAGTCGAGTGAAATTATACCCTTCCGCGCTTGTTAATCCAATCAAAGAATAACAATTTTCATTAGAATCCCTTTCTTTTGGCATCGTAAAAGATACCGCATACTTCAATAAAACTCTTATTGCCTTATTACGCTATTACCCAATTAGAGTACATAGAAAACGGAATAAATGTGTTTTCATAAAGAACTCTTCATCAGGAATCATTCAGACGGTTGATTACGTGTTATTCTAGTTGCTATGTAGTTCCCGTGAAATGAGTAAATATATATCTAAAGGCATCATTTACTTAGCTTATCCATGTGACATTAAAAATGATACATAAGTAGTGATATTAAATTACCTTCTTTTTGAGCATAAATCGATGCAATAGAAGTAAAGTATATTTTCTTCATGATTAGTAATTTCTTGACGATTATTGGAATATTATCTATTATATCAGTTATTGGAATATTATTAAATAGCTGTCAGCTCAATCGCTCAAAGGGTATTTATTACTCATAAGATTAACTATTATAATGATGACATGTTAAATTTTAATCAGTGAGTGGAAGTAAAAAACACCCCACCTAGCGTGGGACAAGGGCAGAAAATGATGAAATGATGACGTGTTAAGTTGTAATCATGTTATAACATGCTATCGTACCTATTCTTAAATTGGTGACATAGTTATAAGCGCCCTGCACACGTAAAGTTCGGACCGCGGGAAACAGCAAGCGCCATTTCAACCCGCACTCCGAACGTGTAGATGCGCGGGGCTGACAGTCCGATCTGGCTTGTCGATGTGAAGGCAAATCTCACAGTTTTAACCGCGCATCACGTCAGTGATTAGTCCCAGATGCACGGTCCGATCTTTACGTGCCATTAGCACGACAGTTTGATCCACAGTCCAAACCGTACAGATCGGACTGCGGTTTGTAACGCAGTCCCGATACGCGGTCCGATCCTTACGTGTGCAGGGCGCTATAGTAACTTCAAAATTATATCTATAAAATAATGATAAAAAGATTCTTTAAGTAACCAATTAGGTACCTGATAGTATATTGACCTCGTATATTAGGAGGCATTTTAAACGAGCTTTGATATTTAACTAATCTTATCTACACTATATTTTATTTGTGCTCCTAAAAGGATCTTTGAGTGCCAAAACTTGAAGCAAAAAAGCGTGCTGATAATGGACCAAGGCACAGAGGTACTTATTCGACCGTAAAGAACTTTTGTAAAGTTAATGGAATAAAATATCTAAACATATCTAAATATTTATGTTGTTAGTTATTGACTAACCTCATAGCTACGTTGGTAGTAACTCTGCCTTTTGCGGTGTAGGTCGCGGGTTCGATTCCCGCCCAGGAAAAATATTTGTTTGTATATTGGGTTAATATATTATTAACATTCTGGTGTGTTTGGCTGCTGGTTTTATGCGTGAATCAGTCTCTGGTACACAAAGTACTGGCTCTGCCTAGTTTGAGATCAGTCCTATGAGTGAGATGTCCCACATTTATTGATTACTAACTGACCCGCGTGCCACTTCTCATGCGTGTATTTTCTTTCAAGTTTTATGACACCCTCAATATAAATAATCTTTAAATAACTAGATATATATAAATAATACATATAACTTGAGGTTGGGTGGTGCGCAAGCTGCTCGCGGCTCGCAGTTTATGTGTTGTATTGTAAAGCAATCAAAGAAGATATGGATCTGGGAGAATCAATCCATACTTCGACATCCTCTGATGTCGAAGTAGAAGAAACAATCAACATTTCGTAAAAGTTTTGGATGACTTTCTCTAACCGTTTAGTTTAGAAGATAGAAGCGATTTAAAAGTACGAGATAGTTTTCTTGGATCTTTTATATAAATTCAAAGAGGATATCGTGAAGGACAAAGCAATGAAGGGGAATATCGTTGTGAAAGTAGCTAAAACAGATTATATAGAAAGTGAAGATGCTCTCAAAGAAGATACCGATGATGTCGGTGAAAGAATCAAAGAGGATATCAACGTAGAAAGAGTAATCAAAGAGAATACCAAAGTAGAAGAAGCAAAGCAATCAAAGAGGATATTCAAGTATTAGGATCAATCAATATGGATATCGAAGTGGATTAAGCAATCAATGAAGATACCAAAGATAATGAAGCAATTTAAGAGGACATCAGAGTGGGAAAAAAAATCAAGGATTATATTGTAGTTGAAAAAGAAACCTAAAAGAATGTTATAAAAATTTACCAAACATTTTCTAAATGTTTTGCATGTCTATCTATCTATCTCTACCCTATCTCGTTTAGAAGATACAAGCGATTTAAAATTTTGTCCAAATTTATTTTTTTACATCGATTATAAAATAGACATAGACATATATGTATTTGCAACTGATGTGTGTTCAGTTGCAAATACATATATACACAATAAAAATAAAAACGTAACAACCAAATAGAGAAAAAGTGAACATAAAACATGGTGGGATGTGTGCTACAGCAGCAAAATGGCTTCGACTCAGCATTATATCCGCTGTTTTAGCAGCGGAAGCTGGTATTCTGCCGAATCCATCATGTGTAAATAATAAAAAAAGACACATAGGCGTCGAATTGCATACATAGACTCAATTTTGTGGCGAATGGTGATTCAAAGAAATTTTATGGCATAACAATTTTTAAATTTTTGCGAAAACTTACGATTTGATTTGGTAAGTTACCTTGGAAAAAGTGTTCCTGTTGGAAAATAGAGTCGATTGAGACCAGCTTGTTTTTTTGACAAAAGCCGTTTTCTAGTCTGACTGTACATTTTTTAAAATTCTCAAAATGCAATTTTATTTCTTCAAAATAAACTTATATTTTCCTCAAACCCTTCTAAATACAAAAGAAAATGAAGGTAAAATTTTGCCCCACCCTGTAACTATAGTATAAAAAATCTGTACATATGTTGTTTTTAGCAAAAGTGTATTGAGTAAAGCATAAAAAAGCTAAATCAAAACATTTTAGGATCTGAAGACTTTGTCTGTCTGTATATCTGTTACGACTTGGCGTAAAAAATAATGAATGGATTTTGGTCAATGTTGTATAATCAGATAGCTTACCATCTAACTAATCACATGGGCTAGGTACATTTTATTTCTAAAATCAGAGTTACAAACGAAGAACTAATCGTTCGAGTATCCTTTCTCAACTCTTATATTATATGTATATAAATGTATAGATGTATATATATAGATTAAAGTGTTAGAATATTTAATGACCTACAACTACTTATAAAAGGTACTGGCAATGAAGGCCAAGTTCACAGTCATGTCAAACTCCGCTTCCATCCAAGACATTGATGTACGATGTACATTGATTACTCTATAAGCTTATCTACCCAACCTTATCTAACACTCATCTATTGTGAACAGTATGAGGACAGTCGTGAATCGTGATTGGAATTCAATAGAAAATAAACTCCTACCATGTAACCTGTTATTACAAAAATATGCTTAGAATTCTTCGGGTTTTTACTCACTTTCCGCTCAACAACAGATTTTTTGTGTTATTTGCCAATCTTCTAGAGATTATGTACCTGTAGTGTGCATTTAATTTAAATTAATGGCCAAAACTTATGTTTATTTGCAATACGATATATGGATTCCGTAGCTTTTTTGTGGATTTTCTATATTTGGTTGGTATATTGAGATTGTGATTTCTTTGACGATATAGATTACTCATAAAATTATATAATTTACGACATTTGCCTTGAAATTCTTATGGTTGCTATGAGATTTAAATGTAAATAAAGAAATCTATACCTAAGCATCAGGCGATAATAATTTAGATACTGTTACCTATCATTTTAATTAGTTCTAACCCAAGTTACTTCGCCAGGTAGTTAGTTATTTTAAAGTAAATAAGTTTGCAGTAGCGCAGACTTTGTCGATAACAAATAAAGCAACAATGTATGCATGTGTGCGTGTATAGTAAACAGACATTGAGGAATGTTCAATGTTCACGTTTGGAGAGGAGCTCATTAATTACCAAAATATTGACGCGGATCGCACGATAGTGTGACCGGTGGCGCCCGCGCTGGCTGCGCGGGAATGCGGATCTATGGATCTAAATCAAGGTAACATGCCATCAGACCAGACCACTACACGAGTAAGAAGGCGCAGTGTCGATGTCATCTCTATAAAATCGGCGTATCAGTACCTAGTTCGAGATAAACTATGACTCTTGAATGATACGGTTATGACCGGAAGATGTATAAAAGGGCTTCTTTAAATGATAAAATATTAGCCTTTATCGTTCAATTTGGGTCCATGAAAATAAATTTATGCTTGACGTTTTAGAAAACTACGATTACCCATTTTGTAATTTCTTGAAAACCTGTTCTAGGAATTACTTATACTGATCGATTTTAGGCAGCTTTACCAACCAATCACCATTGAGGACTTACCTAGTTCCTCGCCTAGAGGTTAAACTACATAGAACATTGATTTGAAATGTAGGTTAAAGCTTTTACATAAAAAAGTTCTTAGATTACGCAAGTCCATAAAATTTAAGATGTTTTGTATATTAGCTCTCCAATTATTATAATATTGGAATTCGGCATTACGAAGGACGACAGGATTGATTAAGCTGTCCCATCAATTTTCCTATCTCGTATTTATTGAAAGGTTGCTGCCAAGTCTAGTCTATTAATTGACTATGATAATTCAGATGTTTTGAAAAGTTATGACGAAGAACCGATCAATACTCGTAGGTACAGGTAGAGCTTTAACTACATAGGTACTTAGTAAATTTATATACCTACCTAGTGTTATTGAAGGACATATTTAGTTATTATTTCTTACTAGCTGCCGCCCGCAGATTTGGTCACGTGATACCGGGATAAAAAAGGATAGCCTAACTGTTAATCCAGATCTTAAACTATGTATATTCCAAGTTTCATCCAAATCCGTTGAGCCGTTACGGATTGAAGTGACCACAAACATACTCACACACACACACACACAAACTTTCGCATCTATACATTTATGATATAATAAATATAAATGAAGAGAAAAAAAATCGCTATATATGTTTTTTAGCAAAAGTATATTCAGTAAAGCATTAATAAACAATAATTTAAAATAAAAAAAAACCGACTTCAAAAACATTTATTGAAAAAACTGTTAAACTAAAAAGTTAAAAATAATTGCTTATTTTTTGGTTCATCCACCTTTTTTCTATAAATTTATCCCTTACGATCTATGCATTTACCACATAGGTAGATCTACCTGTTATTTTTGGAGTCGGAGTCAGCTTTGGAGTACGACATTATAACAACTACACTTCTCCCACCTCGGACATGCCTTCCTGCGCCGCCCACGCAATAGACTCCAAAAATAACAGGTGGGTATCTAGATCTACCTATGTGGTAAATGCATAGATCGTAAGGGATAAATTTATAGAAAAAAGGTGGATGAACCAAAAAATAAGCAATTATTTTAAACTTTTTAGTTTAACAGTTTTTTCAATAAATGTTTTTGAAGTCGGTTTTTTTTATTTTAAATTATTGTTTATTTCCGAAGTTTTAGTGAATCTGACTTTAAGACGATTACTAAAACTATAAATAAAATTCAAGCCCATAGAAATTTTATTCCCTACTGTCTTATCCCCGAAAAACACAACGAAAAAGAATTTTCCAAATTGGTTTTTATATGACGGAGTTATGAGATAACAAACATAAAACATGAATAAAATTCGAGCCCATAAAATCTTAGTCCCTGTTTTTTAACCTTTAGAGTTGGTATTTTTTCTTCAAATTTTTATGGGACCAATCAATAAGTATATTCTATACAAAAAACTAAGAGTTTTTTAAATCGGTTCATAAATGACGGAGTTATGAGGCAACAAACATAAAAATCGAATAAAATATGAGCCCATAAAATTTTCATTCCCAGTTTTCTCACCCTTAAGGTTAGTATTTTTACTTCAAATTTATATTGAACCATTTGCAAAGTATACCCTACACTACGATAAAAGAATTTTCGAAATCGGTTCATAAATGACGGAGATATGAGGTAAGAAACATAAAAAAAATTATAAAATTCGAGCCCAAAAAAAGTTCATTCCCAATTTTCTCACCCTTAGGGTTAATATTTTTTCTTGAAATTTAAATGGGACTAATTGGAAAGTATACCCTTTCCAACGAAAAAAGAATTTTCCAAATCGGTTAATAAATGACAGAGTTATGAGCTAACAAACATAAAAAAAAAAAAAAAAAATACAACCGAATTGAGAACCTCCTCCTTTTTTTTGAAGTCGGTTAAAAATGCAAAACAATTTTTGGATCGGAAGACTTTGTTTGTTATGTTTGTTATCAATTGGCACGAAAAATACTCAACGGATTTTGATGAATGCTGTAAAATGAGATGGCTTATCCAACATAATAAATAGGCTTCATTTTATTTCAGTACAATGTCCAAAAGCAGAATTAAAAACAAAAAACTAATCGTTCGCGCGTTCGCGTACCCTTTATACATTCCTATGGCGGACCTCCTTACCACACTTTAAAAACTCTTTGTTAGGACGTGACAGGTTCCGCAGCTGGATAATTTTTAATGTCACTTTTGTCTTTTTTATCTGCTTTTGTCACTCATAGAGAAATTAAACGCTAATTAACTACTACTTTTACATGGGTATTTATGTTTTTCTATAATGTGGGTACAACAACAACAACACCAGCCTATATTAGTCCACTGCTGGACATAGGCCTCCCGTAATAAAAAGGGGAATATGCCCATAATCCCCACGCTGGGCATGCGAGTTAGGGATCGCAGGTCACAGCTTCCCGCATCACCGACGCTGCTGCCCGTTGGCGGCCAGGGTATTTAGCTGTGCCGGTGTTAGGCTGCGCTATGCCGCCACAGCCCCGTTTGTTAGCTAGCAGGGTGCACCACGGGCAGGTAAGGTCGGTCGGGTTCGGAAGATGGAAGTTGGAACCCTTATATCCCCGTGCCCGTCGGTGGTCAAGGAATTCAGCTATGTTCCGCTGCGCTATTCTAAAATCAGCCGGCTGCCAAAGCCAGGTTTTTTATATAGCAGGGTGCACCAAGGGCCGTTGGGGCTGGCTAGGATTCCAAAGATGAAAGAAACAACAATTTTATTTGACATTATTTAAATTGAGAGAGGGAGAGATCTGATACGTAAAGAATACACGCAAACGAAGTTTTTTTTTATACTACTAAGTTAGCAAACAGGCATACGGTCCTCCTGATGGTAAGCGGTACCCGTAGCCTATGGACGCCTGTAACATCAAGAGGTATTACATACGCGTTGCTGACCCTTTTAAAAATTTTAAAACGCCCTTTTTGAAACGCTGCATATTGTAGTCTCTGGGGAAAACCTCGGCAGGGTGACCATTCCACAGCTTGATTGTTCGCGGGAGGAAATTCCTCTGGAACCTCATAGTGCGAGAAGATAAAGGTGGCAATGTATGTGGATGATACCTCAGCCAAAGTTGCACGCGGGTCAGTTATTTTATAATATTAGTATGATTCTCGTGAGGGAATCAATGATCGATGACTTGATGACAGAAGACCGTATAGAAATTATATTATCGCATAGGAAAATAATCAAAAAGAGCATGTCAAATTTAAATTTTACTTATAATTCTTGCACTCACTTCTATCAGCCGTCAAATTTGTGCTCAGTCCTTTTACACTCGGGTTATCCTCATTCACACAATCGATAACAAAAAAATAACTACTTAAGTTATACCATAAAAGTTTTATTTGAGACGTTGAGTCTTACCCAACTTTATACACGATCCGATGCTTTCAGATTCTAAATCCTGATGCTAAGTTAAACTTTACATTATCACATGAAACAATTATAAGAAAATCGTGTGTCTCAATGACCTCGGATTTGAAAGGTTTTAAAGTGATCCTCTTATAGATGTGTTTATGCATTTCGGTGCACGTGCAATGTTTATAGGACGGTTGGTTCCCACGCAAGTTGCAGTAACCACAACTCCTCCGCAACTCTGTGGTCGCCGGTCACTGGTCACTGTGATTGTATAGATTTGTGATAATCCAAGATAACATGCTACACTTCTAATTTTATGTTTTTGTAATTCCATCAATACTATATTTTAGAACCAATTAGAATTGTTGTGAAGTTTTTACTTTAAGTTTTTTGGTAAAATCACCAAAGAGCGAGAAACTGTAAAAAAAAATATATTTGTTCAGAACATAGACTTAGGTAATAGGTTACAAATATGTACGATGAAACTGCAAAAGTAAAAACTGAGTAGCAGCTTCAACGACCGCCTCCTTAACGCAAACATAGTTCTGCTTATACATATACAAAAGTTTTAGGTATGAGCTTATTATATTTAGGCAATAAAAGTGAATAAGATAAAATAATGTTTCGCTACTATACTACTATAAAACTATGAGAGTTGTGTGTGTGTGTGTGTGTGTGTGTGTGCGCGCGCGCGCGCGCGCGCGTGTGTGTGTGTGTGTGTGTGTGTGTGTGTGTGTGTGTGTGTGTGTGTGCGCGTGTGGATTATCCTGGTTCCCTCAGTCTCATGAGAGTCTGGTTATCACAGGAATAACCCACAGCGTGTGTAAATGTATGGGGGTGTGTTGTGAACGAGATTTAACGTAATTATCGGGTTAATGAGATAGTAATATAGTCTGTGTTTTTTATTGTATACTAGTTGGCACTGGCACCCTATGACTTCGTCCGCTTGGAGATTTTTCCCACTGTAGGTACCTCTTTATGTGCTGAATTTCAGGAAATCCTTTCTTACTGTACTCTTACACTATACAATTAGGATATCTATATTTACCTTCTATATTTCATGTCTCTAGGACTTACGATTTAACGCCGATTGGCAGTCAGTGAGTTAGTCTCCATTACAGTTCTATATAATTTAGATATATGTCATTACAGGAGGTGTACGTGCCCCGTGCTCAAACGAAGGGGAGCCTGTGAGACTCCAGGACGCCAGACTGGAGCAGGACTGGAGTAGCTGTTTCCGTTGTATTTGTAAGGTAAGATCCTGCCTTTTTTATAATTTACCCGAAGATAGAACAAGCACAAGGCCCTAGTATGTGCTTGTTTCAACAGTTGTGTGTTGTTCAGTGGTAGCCATTAGTTATAACAAAGTATTACTTCGTAAATCATGCGTGTTTGTAACGTGCGTCCATCAACGTGATGCATAAAGGTGTTAAGCCTCATGCGCCAGTAATTTCATCGGCACCCACACCCATCAAATCAAAACAGCAATGCTGTTTTTTCTTCTCTGCAGAAATAGGTTAGATGTATGCACCTAGTAGTATCAAGGTATTATTATGTTGATGTATGAGTTTTCCTCCTTCACGGTAAAACTATCAACTTACTAAACCAGGAATAATAAAGATAAGACAGTAGAAGAATACTGGATCAATCTATTTTTCTTAGGACTTTTATAGATTTTTATAGATGTATTTGATGTTGATTGATGTAGGTCCAAAAAGTTTTATCCATATTGTCTTACCTAGTAATGATTATGTTTAGCTATGAAAAAAAGCTAAACTAGACTATGGATTTACCTAGAAATCGTAAATATTCATTATCTGTCCTAAACAGAAGAAACGTTCACCGAGAAATTGGAGAATGAGAATAATAAAGAGAACTATACTTTAGTTAGAATTAGATATTGACCTTGTTATAATTCTCCAGACATATTTTTTGAACTCGATACAAGAACATGGTGTGAATGATTTTCAACAGGTGCCAGTTATAAAGGCTATGGCACACTACGCGCAGCTGTATGCTGCGATAAGGGTTATGAAGTTGATCGAATAAAACTTTTTCTATTGGTATAGTATTTGTCACTATTGTTGCAAATATCAAAATCTTGCAGAAACAGAAATTATTTCATATGTTCATTTTACTTCTGTAAATTAGTAAAAATAAAAAAGTATTTTTTTTATGTTATGGGCAAGCGGCTTGACCTTGAGGCTTGCTTGTGCAAGAATGAGATCGAAAATGAGTCGAGCTTCCCAAATGATACCTATTATCTCGTTTTGAACCCGTCGTTATTCAATGGAAAAATGGCTAAAAATGGACGCTGACAGCTGATTTCAAAATTTTTAACAGTGCGTATTATAAATTATTTTGGTAGCGCTTAGTACTGATAAGTGGAATATCAACCAGATGTGGATGGCACGTGAAGTACGTAGTATGGAAATATAGTTTTTTTTCTAAATAAATATATGCAAGTCCCAATAGATACAATACTAACTCCGAATACTTTGCAAATAGACGAGCCTACACGCATTGATTTATTCAAATTCCAACAGAATCATGTTTAGAATTATATGTAAATCCTTGGATTCCGTTTAATCACACGTGTGAGCATACCAAAACGATGTTGACAAATTATGATTAAGTAGTGTAAAGGTCAACAAAACTAATGTTTTATTTGAATCTTTGCTATAAGTGATAATCATTTAAAAGAAGCCTATTTTAATGAAATAGGTAATTTAGGTACCAGTCGCCTGCAATAACAATGTTTTCAGTCGCTTACCAAAAGTTTATTTTTAAATCCATGTCCAAGATTTATTTCAATAACAATAGTAGTTATAATAATTATAATAACAAATAATTTTAATAACAATTAGATTATTTGTGATTCCGGCACTTCGTAGAGTCATCTACGCTGTTCAATATCTTCTCCAGCAGCAGAATGAGAATGCTGCTGATATTACTCTGGCAATCTCTCGTAAGTTGACGAATGGATCTTTAGACTTCTTCAGTTTGTGTAGTGGTGTGGTAATGTAGCACCTAGGTGCTACTAACTAGTTAGTAAAGCAATAGCAATGAGTACTATTGCAAATTCACTTTTTCGACGACCACGTTTTTTTTACCATCTGTTGATCTAGTCTACAAATATACTGTTATTATTATTCTAAACCGTATACCGGCCGAAACCCCATAACCTAACTTCACGTCAACCCCGGTGTAACCGACCGACGCCCAATACATTTTCGACTGCTGTTTAAGAAATGTATAGAATCCCTGGGAAAACTGTATGATAAAAATATTTCTTAAATTTCCTATTACATACACACACACCAGCCTCTAACACTAGTTCACTGCTGGACATAGGCCTCTTCTAAAAAGAGGGATATGCTCATAATCCCCACGCTGGGCATGCGGGTTGGGGATCGCAGGGCAAAGCTCCTCGTACCGCTGACGTTACTTCTCGTTTGCGGTCAGGGAATTTAGCTGTGCCAGTTTGCCGTCAGTTTGCCAGGCTGTGTTATGCCGCATTTAGCCGGCCGCCAGAACCACGTTTGTTAACCAGCACGGTGCACCACGTGCAGACAAGGTTGGCTTGGATTCTGTAGATTGAGGTTGGAACCCCTTACACCCAAAATACCTATCGATTTAAGGCATTCATAGGAATTCTATATAATGCAGCATTACACACATATCCGGTAACAACACATTATTGTAAAGTACACGCCAAGGGAAATGACCTCCACAATTCAAATAAAAGAGTTCCACTGTATGTTAATTTTTCGTTGTTTTAAATAATAGTTTGAGCACGTGCGCTAATCTTGCGCCTACGAGTAGGACCATAATAGTACTTATTATCAGAAATTTTCTAGAGTATTTTAATTGCACTTTTTGGTTTTGTTAAACAGCCACTCGATTTTATTTTTCTTTCATTGAATTAGCGATACTTTTTATTGCTGGTCACCGGCAGTAAGCTTATGGCATGCCATTTTACATGCAAGTTTATCTTCTGGCTGGAATCCTTTTTTGCCATTCAAGCTGCTTACCCATTTTACTGACATGTACACCGGCAATTGTATCGCTGTGTCGCGCTGGGTACATAGTAACATTTTTATGAACGTAAGTTATCAATTTCAAATCCAACATCAACGTTTCATGATCAACCTCATTAGATAAGAAAAAATGTCAAATTTTGCCACCCAATAATAAACATAAACATAAATGACAATAAATTAATT
The DNA here is from genome assembly GCA_951804965.1 of Horisme vitalbata. Lineage (NCBI taxonomy): Eukaryota > Metazoa > Arthropoda > Insecta > Lepidoptera > Geometridae > Horisme > Horisme vitalbata. The sequence continues at coordinate 18,453,763 of OX638093.1, forward strand.
ATTATTTTCATTGAATTTGGTTGCTTATTGTTTGCTAGGTTTCGGGTGATAGGACCGTCATAATGACGTCGCCCTTAAATTTTCCATCATCGATGATTTATTATCTATTATTATTGAAACCCCTTATAACCGGTATTTCAGTTATAAAACCTATGAAGATGATGTGCTAATTGTTCGTACAACTTCATGACGTCTGCAATGTGCCTTTATTGGAGGCAGAAGAACCTGTTTTGCTCATTTCGCGTGATATTTGCTTAACGCGTAGATTTTCCACAAATAATGTTTTGATAATCAATAAAATTAATTTTTAATTCTAGCTTGTATTATGTTAGCGCTTTGGAATGATTGGCTGATAAGTCGATAACAACTAGACCTGGAAAAAAATACATCTGCAATTCATGAAAAAATATTTTTACAGCTGCGAGAATTGAACCATCACCTCTTGCGACTCAGCCCTGTCGGCCGTTGTGCCAAAGTGGTCGATCGATTAATTCTCATTCTTTTTCCATGCTCTCTTTTGGGAAGGAATATGTCCAACAACAAACAATTAATAGAATCATTTGGTTGTATCAATTAAAATAACAAGAGACTCGACTGCTGGGCTCGACAGTTCGACACGTGCGTGCTCGGAGCCATACGAAGGAACATGGAGTAAATGAAATGAATGAACACGAAATAATGGACGTGGTATTCTTAGGGGACCTCAATCAAATATCAAATAATTTATAAATAAATATATTTTTTATTATTCTCTTAAATTATAAAACTATTTAGTGACAGATCTGTAATTAGATCTCGCAAAAACTAATAAATGTTTTTTGAAGGGAATTTTCTTGTTTGATAGCATATTTTTTAATTTAAACCATTCTAAGTAAAATTATTATTAATTTATTAAAAAAGCATAACTGAGTATATTTTCCTACAAACTGTTAAATTTTTTATGGTGTAAAATAAAGAAATTATCTATCTATATTTATTTGTTTGTAAAAATTTCACGTCTGAACTATTCAACCAATTATCATGCAATTTTGACACGTTATCAGGGGTATAGAATAGGACATAGGGTATCTACTTTCCATTCAGAAAAAAATCCCTTGGGATAGAAAAAATAACTTTGCGCGAGCGAAGGCGCGAGCGGAATCTTGTAGATTATATTTGATAAATAAACAGACTGTTAAAAGTTTCATAAGGTGGAGCGCTTGAGATCTCGATCGCTTTCAGGAAATCGTTTTTACGAACATAATGTCCCTGGGTCATACGGTTTCTGGCGTTGATTATATCAATCTGTCAGAAAAAATTAGTGTCTGCCGTAAGTTCGTAATTGATTATCAGTACGGAACCATTAATATACGTACATAAGGTATATGATACACAATCAATTCTCACCTTCCTAAAAAAGTATCGTTTATTATTTTTTATGTTCCATGGAAGTGAGTGCAGCCGGTCGGTAGGCATGTCAAGCGCCCACGTCTGCGCAAAAACGATAGCCAATGCGGAACCAAGCGACCGACCGACCAATGCCTAGGAATCCGGCGCACGCGCAACTGTCCTAACATTCCATTACAATTCGCATTCATAAACTAAGTATTCAGATTTTTCTTAGTTCGAGGCACAAATTACAACTTTAAATGGTATGTTGTTTTGTCACAATGCCGTTATGTGTGTTTAGAGTATACGTACCTATAAGTAACATGGTATTTCCCAGTCGATCTCACCTCGTCGGATGACTTGCGCGGAATTCGAAAGCCCATCGCAAGATTTATCGCTTATTTTGTATCGGAGTGCGCGCGCGCATGGCCAAGTTCTCAACGCAAGCTGTCGGGCTTGCGTCGTGATGTGATATGCAATACTATAAATATAACGAATATTTATAACTTATTTCAATCCACAAATACGTACTTTATAAAAATAATCTAAATATGGCCACACCATAATTTTATGTATTTTAATAGGTAGGTACTTATTAAATACGTACAGTGCTAATGACTATAAGCAAAAAACCTACCTATCACTTAACTAATAATTCTAACAGATTATTTACATAATATTTTTTCAAGCCTACTTAATACATATGTTTTTTTTATTGCGGCTCGAATAACGGCACTAGGATTACTAACTCGATGTTTGTGAAATTTTATATGATTTATCAATCTTATTTGACATTTATATGTGATATGGGAGTAAAATGAAGAGCGAAGAACTTAAAAATAAAATAATTTATTTAATTGAAAATCACCTCATAATTAAAAGGTAAAACTAAACTCGAGGATCGGGCTCAGTGGCGAACCTTGGGAGAGACTAATGTCCAGCAGTGGACTTCTCTAGGTTGATGATGATGATGATTACACGAAACTGAAATATGTCATACTTATATAATCATCTCAATATTAAAAATATATTCAGATTTAGTATTAGGTATACTACTTAAAAAATAAAATTGGCTTTTCATTAGTTATAAAATACAGGAATGCCTCATTGTAAAATTCTCAAAAATAATATTTTTCTTTCTTGTGCTTAAATTTATATGATTGACAGTCGACACAATGACCGAGGGTGCTTCCAGTTTTCGTGTAAGCCAGTAGCAGGTCGATAAGATCGCTACTGCCCACCGGTTGGTTTAATGAGGCTGTCATTTATCGACCGTCGATTATGCAGACAACTCTCCAACGCGAGATTTCTTCATTTCAAGCAACTTTTTGCTGGCTTTAATCATGGTTTGAGTTTCCACCAATACAGCTTGTACCGTGGCACATATGGTCTACATCTACTATTTTAGAGAGGAAAGATTCGATTTTTGTATGTTTGTTTGCTTGTAATGGATAAACTTAAAAATCTTTCACTTTGAAAGCCACATACATTATCAGCGTTAAACCCATAAGATAGAGGTGGAAATGTTTGTAGAGATCTCATAATCCTTGAACTCACAAACTGGAAACTTTGCATGAATTCAAAATAGTAATTATATTATTATTATAAATGCGACAGTTACTTTGTCTGTCTGTCTGTTAAGATTTCCACCTAAAACGCAAAAGAACCAATTTTGATGAATTTTTGCAAAGAGATAGAAAAGGGCAAAGGTAAAAAAAAGTAAAAGGAAAGGGCAAAAAGAAAACTTTTTGTCGCAAAAATTAATCTTGAAGAGGGTGATATAGGGGATGAAAGTTTGCATGGGAAATCAATAATTGCTCAAGTTAGAGATATAAATGATGATAATACCTATTTTTTTCGGGACCCGGAATGGGAACGAAAAAGGGAGCGGGCGCAGAAACTGGTACGGGTAGGTAGGTTTAGTGTAGGTTGGTACTTTTTAACATTTTTAAGGTACCGTGTGAAATTTACCATGTCCTGTAAACATCCTGAAAGTACATACGTATACAGAAATTGTATAGGTACACGCAAATGAAGTTGCAAACGGGACAGCTAGTTTGCCTATAGAAATCATTATTTAGCGTACAATAAATTGTCAGTTAACATTATTTCTCTGTTATTTTGAAATAGTACATTACTGCAGAGGCCAGCAAAAGAGGCATTGATGGACGAACATCGATAGTCCATCTATGCCTAGTTGTGGCCAAGGCTTGTATAGTACTTTTTCTCAAACTTGCTTGGAAATCAGAGCATTAAGATAAATCGAAATTGCTGTACCGGCCCAATACATGCGAGCAGCGGCCGGCAAAAGTTGTATGAAAATTCATATCTGTCGAATTTAGCAATGTGTTTAGCAGCCAAATAAATTACTATGAAAACTCATATCTGTCGTGTTATTTAAAAATGGAACGATCAACGAAACATGGCAACTAAGGAGGTAACTAATCAAAGGGTTTATTTAAATTTCGAACTGGCTTGCAAATAGAATGCTGTTTATTGAAAAATGTACAAGTTCTGTCTAGGAACTATTTTGTTTTTTTTTTTATTATTATTATATTATTTCCGCGCATTATATCTTCCCTGCGCTGATATACGCGTGCCCTTAGTTCGGTGGTATAGTAGGCTCGAGCGAGCCTGAAGCGAGACAACTTATGAAATGAAAACGTTTATTGCATAAAGTATGGTCTGGTGTACAAGATCTGATTTTTCACATAATTTCACAAAAACAAAAATATATTACATAGCATGCAGATAAAAAAAAGGTAACATAATAGTCATGTTGAAAACGCTCTGTGCAATTCAAATCTATCATGTAAAAATAACAATAGGTACCTAAATACCAAAATAAATATAAAATTGTCTCTATCTCTCTATACCTTGTTAAATTCAGTAGACCCTTCTAGATAACCATAGAGAATGTAGGTATTTTGAACATGAAACGCTAGTTTTCATTGCTGCTGTTCATCCTAGTAATACGGGCTGTTTTATGTTCACAATGTATATAAATATAAACCATTACTTGCAAATTTTCCGCAACATAAACCGTGCTAAAATAAACCACACGCAGTAATAACGGCCCTTGGGAGCCTTCATGACAATTTAATTGAATCGTGGCCTGTAATTTTCTAATGTAAGCACAGAGTAATAAATAGCTACTGTAGGTTATGCGCTTTCCAAGGTCTCAAGACATGGTAGTTTGCAAAATTATAATAGAAAATAGTCTAATTTTGAAGAATGTAAGCCCAATTGTTAAGTTTGAGTGATTGCAAACTGTTTTCGAATACTTTTATTGAATGTAGGTACCTAAGCTATTCACTATGCTGGCGCCCTGAAAAAAGCATAATAAATAAGCTTACTGATAAACCTAAACGATCAAGAAAAGTTTATAAATATTATTATTAGTCATAGATCCTGCAAGAAAAGCAGGAACCTAGAGACCTATGACTAATACACCTTTGGATTGGATTGGAGATACGCTGCACCTCGTTGATAGAGCCTGACTCACCGCAGTGAAAATATGTATTGTAGGCAACCGATGAGCTATTTTTGCCTCTTACCCTTACATTATCACATAAATTGCGTAAATGCACCAGTTTGCTTAGTCAAGTAGCCATTATAAATCTTACAATCCTTCCATAGGTATTCAATTACATTATTTTAAGAATGTTACGCATAATTCCACCATTCCTGGTTATCTTAAAATTGATTCATGAGCAATATTATGACTAAGTTGGCTAATTTTGGTCGAAGTAGAATCAGTCATTTAAGCTTGCGGCGTTACTGGGCAATTTATTTTTAAGAACAAAGGTTTATTGACTTTAATCGTAGTTTTCGGTAATTAAAAGTCTGAAACATTATTTTTTTCGCATATATAACAAAAGTTTTTATACGCGTACGAAACATTTATTTATTTATTTCTGAATGTAACCGAAACGCTGAGTATATTTAAGAAAAACGAATCTGTATTTGTTTTTCTAAAAAAAAAAAAAAAAATACCGTAATTTTTACTTTAACTACGGATGACATAAAACTTAAAAAAATAGCATGCTGAAGTGGCAGTGGGCTGCCCATATCTGCCGAAGAACCGAAAACCGAGTTCTTTAGTGGAGACTGCAACTCGGCAAACGTAAGAGGCCTTCCGACAAGGTGGAGTGACGATTTACGAAAGGCTGCTGGTAGAAGCTGGATGCGTCAAGCTGCTATGGCGCTCATTAGGTGAGGCCTATGTCCAGCAGTGGACACAGGCCGATGATGATGATGATGTCGGATAATATGGAGATATAAAATCAACATGTTACTAATATGCGTGTTATTCTATTGTTTGATTACGCTATTTCAGCTGATAACTTTATAATTTTTATTTTTTTTCTTGAGGTTTCTATAAATGTACTTTATTTCAAACTTATATTTCTACAAAGCTACAAACATAGGTACCTAGACTAAGATTATTTGAAGAGAGTACATGGCAAATCGCTGTGACCCTGCTATACAGGCTACTAAGTCCTAGTGTGGGGAACAGAGGTTAACCTAGGTACATATCTCTAAATTGTTCAAGTCATATGCCTATACATTAAGTAATGTTTTTACCGCTACACCTATTTGAAACAAATAAACTTATCTTATTCTGCTATGTTAAAAAAACTTCTAAAGACAGCATTACTACAAAGCAATGTGAATATTCAAAATTTTATGATTTTTGGACCAAATCAAAATGTTTAGAAAATTGTATTGCAACTCGTGGTTGACTACAATGAAATATCTACACTTCTACACTATATTATAAAGAGGAAAAAATTGTATTTTCTGTGTGTGTGTGTATGTATGTTTGTAATGAATAAACTCAAAAACTACTGCGCCGATTTCATTCATTCTTTCACCATTGGAAAGCTACATTCACCCTGAGTAACATATGCTATATTTATTGCTAGAAAAGATTAGAGATCCTTACTAAAACTTAAGTAACGTGAAAAAAAAGTGCCCTAACGCGTGCGAAGCCGGGACGGGCCGCTAGTTAGATATAAAAATATAACTAAAGCTCACGTAATTTTGGGAAATAGTAGAAAAGTACCGTGCAGTGCATGTGACTTGGTTCTGATTGTGAAAGTGGGTTGGATCGGGTGGCTGGAGTCCATGCCGCGCAGGTGCCGAGGCCTTGCCGTGAGCGTCCGGTATGCGGTCGCACCGGTTCTTCTAGGAACGCGTATTTTTTACACCACACATCATTCCACATTGTTTAATGTGTTTTGCTATGATGCAAAAAATCAATTCTCAATACCAATTCGGAGTAGAGTCTACATCCGTTTTAGAATCTAGAGAATTTCGGGTCGATGCTTTGTTTTTATATTTTCACAGTTATAAATGGAGTTAAAAATATAATCATGCAAATTTTATGAAATAATCATCGTAAATTCACTGATTTATTTATATTAATGTAGGTACTGCATTTTAAGTTTAGAAGGACTGAGAAAAAGTCCGGATTTCAACAAGATTTCGAAGTGTCGAGTAACTCAACCGTTTTATGCTGTCATTAATTATTAATGACTGGAATTAAAAGATCAACATTTACAACTTCATTCCACATCCTTTATAGCTTTAATAATCTAGTCCTTTTATGGATTAATTAAAACATTATTGACCACATTGTCACAGCCAAGTAGCGTCTTGCTTGACGCGTGTTGAGCGCAAAAAATGTTGAGGTTTGAAGGCGCCAGCGCTTGTGGAGCCCACACTCGGCCTTGCACCATAGAATAAGTAATACTACTAATGACTAGAAGTTGTACTCTGATGACTTTGAAACAATCGCAATCATCACCATCTCAAGAAGTCAACTGAACCCAACCACGCTTAGCGGGTGATTACAAATTTTGTAGGTACTTGTTTGGTTATGAGTTTTATTACTAAATAATAAATGAGAAAAACTGCCTGATTGACAAAGAATTTACTTAAGCTTGGGTATCGGTTCCCTTTTCTTCACTAGGATCCATTGATCATAATTTTACATGCAACAAATTATTCTGAACGCAATTTATAACTTATTTTTACGCATTTTCTTCCATAAGCTGATCATAATAAATATTGCTGGACACTGTCACACAGCATTATCTAGCCCCAAACTAAGCAAGGCTTGTATTATGCTAACTACTTGACTGATTATACTACTAAGATATACATTTTTTTAAATGATAAAGCTAAGCTACTCACTCTCAAAGCGATTTTGTAGTGACATAGGCCTGCGTACGCGCAGCCACTTCTAGATAATCTTTGCGCACTGTCGCCCCAGGATCATTTACGCGCCTAGATACAATTACACCTGGTGCCTGCTCCACCTTTAATGTTACTGTATAATTAGCAAGATTATAATGTAGATCTTGGAAAAGATAATTATTTATCGATTCAATGTAGGTACGTCGTGAATATGTACACTTTCAAGATTTAACCGAAAATAGAAATATATAACATACCTATTTCCAAACAGCTTGGCGTAACAATCTTTAGAAGCCTTATTCATAAGCCATGGACTTTACAGGCTGTCATTAATGATGAATACATTAAGTTTCATAGCATTTTTTATGTTAAGGTGTAATTTGGTGTCATTGATTCTGGTATGTGTAGGCACATACCGGTTAGGCTAATTCGTTGGCAAATACAGAAAGCAATATTAGCGATTTCGACGGCAATATTAGCGACATTCCTCTATGCAGGTATTGGTTGGCAAGGCAGACTTAATGCCGTATCTTCACAAAGGTAGAACAAGTTGTGCAAATGACATGCACTGCGTTTGATGTAGGATTATTTTGGTTGCCCGTCACCATGAAGCCTAGTAGTAAATTGCAAAAGATAAACCCTCAATAAATAGGTAGGCATTTGTAAGAATTTATATCTTTTCTTCTATCATTTAGGAACTTAATTTTCACAATGAATACGACAAATACAAACTACTACTACTAGCTTTAAAGAAAATATAAACTATTAATTTATTCTTTCTTTCAATCCAAAGGTCTGCCTAGAAGAGCCATTATTTTCTTCTACAAAAACTTCGCCGAATACGGTTTCTCAGTTCATAATAAAAGTCTCGTGAGGACTGTGCTTCAAATATTATTAGATTATACAAAAATATTTAAGAGAGCCATGCAAAAGTCCCCGAGCAGTCTGCTGAACGCGACTCCATTATGTAAATGAAGAAATAAACATTTTAAATGAATGTCAGAGCCCACTTCGGGCCCACATGAGTTACGAATCCAGTATTTTTGCAACCCGCTCGCTATTGCTCGATTGGAATAAGCAGGTATTTAGAATTTAAAACATAGATATTTTATTTTATTTATTAAGGAATTAAAAACAAACAGCAGCAAATACAATATTTATGGGAATGTATACATCAGGTAGGTACTATCAAAATATATATTTTAAATGTAATAATGCTGCAGTCCACGGCGTTATCTACAATTGAAATCAAGAAATTACTGAAAATGTGCCACATTGTGCCATTAAAACATGCATTAAACATTAACAGGCATTAAAAAAAAAAAAAAATCAACGGGATATTTACCATGATTTGTGAGTTCTATTGTTTCCGTTGATATTAATAATTATGTTCTCAACCATGATAGTTTCAAAAGTTATATAAAAAAAAAGTTTATATGGCACTGTAATACGTCTGGCAACCCAAACTTCTTTTTTGAAAAATTAAATTCATTTTACGAGACTTTAATTTACAAAAGATGTATAGGTAATAATATTAATTAACTAAAAAAATCACCCTTCTACTATTATAAAGACAAAAAAATATTGTTATTTTTTTGTTATCTGAAGATGCAACTAGCACATGACCTACCTGATGTTATCTATGTACTATTCTAGTGTTGTCTGAAATAAAGATATTTTATTTTCATTACTTATAAAAAAGTTTTGCTTCGTAGATTATACATGTTTGGATGGCCTTATGATGCAACGCCCGGCGTCTATCAACTTGAGGCATGGGGGTAATAAGCCTCATGTGTCTGTAATTTTACCATGTATTACAAAGTATTTGAAAGATGTTTGGACACCTTACGACATGACAACTGTTTATGCAACATCATAGAGGGAAATGTAGAAGGAAAGAGAGGAAGGGAAGACCAAGGACAAATTATATGAGCCACATTAATGAGAAAGTATAGGTCATATCGTATAGGGAAGTACAGGAGGCTGCTTTGGAGATAGGCAGATAGATGGAGCTGCATCCGTTGCGCCGACAAGAGCACAACTCTTGAATAAATGATGATGATTACAAAGTATTGGTAGGTTTGAGGAATATACAAAAATGATATTAGAATTCCAGCTGACGGTCGCAAACCCATGGTCGCTTGATGGTACATATCATACTATTTATATACATTTTTTTACACCTTTTATATATAAAACACCCAGATCCGACACAGACTGCAGATCATAGAAACTATAAATTGTCTTGCGGCGGGAATCGAACCCACAACCTTCAGCGTCTCAGGCGGGTTTTTATGAGGACATCCGTGCCACTGTACCACGGTCAAGTTAAAGCCCATGGTCGCGTAATGAACTAACTACTAGCTGTCATCATCATCATCAGCCTATAACAGTCCACTGCTGGACATAGGCCTCCCCTAATGAGCGCCATTGCGCCCTGTCCTGAGCTCGACGCAGCAGCCTTTCGCAGATCGTCACCCCACCTGGCCGGAGGGCGTCCTACACTACGTTTACGTGTACGTTTTTACTACTAGCTGTGCTTTTTATGAAACCTGAAGCGTTAAGCATTACCTACTTATAACTAAGTATTGCTTCTTAGATCACGCATTGTAACGTTCCCTACAATGCAACGCCCTGCGTCCATCAACTTGAGGTTGAAGGTTTTATTTCACAGATACCTCTAACCGAAACACAGCAACGCTTCACGGTAGAAATAAGAATGGTGGTAGTACTTTCCCTGACGAGCCCTTCACATACTCTACTCTACTACTTCTAAACCATATTATACCTTACAGTAAACTTACAATAAATATATACGATATACCTACCTTATATACGATATAGCTTGGAATTTTGGTTTTGCCCACATCCTGAAAGATATTGGCCAGAAATAATTGAGCTAATCTTACCTACCTTCATAAATAGACACGTTAAACTGCTTTTCAAATCCACCTCACATAGGTAGGTACTATTAATTAATTACCTAATGGCCGATTTTATCTTTTATTGATGAATTTAATGTCAAAGATATAAATCTTTAAGAGCATCAGCTTTTTATGGTTATTCTGTCTTTTTAGCTGTTTAGTCACACACAAAATTACAGACGTGAAAGTAAGTTTGTATACATAATTTTTGGCATGTTATGAGAGATTAAATGTACCGAGAAGAGGTTCGATATGTGTATTCATACACATGCATATCTAACACTCTTCTCGTTGCTGGTAGCGGTAGGCCAAAGAAGAGATGGATAGATTATGTGAAAGATGACCTGAGAAAGGAAGGGATGAGTGTTGAGAGTTAAAGTATCATCATCATCATCATCATCATCATTCTTTCAGCCATTTTCGTATTCTTCTTCTTTAGAGTCAATGTTCTTTCAAAATATTAGTTAGATTTGTTTCGACCAGAAAGTTGCCACCGTTTTAGCGGCGTCCGAAGCGATATTGAGGACGGCTCTTGTACAGGTACTGGGGCAAGTGGGGCAATCCAGTAGATGCGACATTGTTTGGGGCAAAGCACCACATTGCGCATGGGACGGGTCTAGCATTCCCCACTTACGCATATTGTATTTACATCTTCCTACTTGTGCTCGCAATCTGTTCAATGATTTTCAGATTGCGTAAGGTTGGTCGGATTCTGGTGGAAGACGTTCGTCAGGGTCTAAGAAGGCAGCGGGTGGTGGGAACTTTTATTGCCAGAGTTCTATTCTGTTATCCGGTGGACAGCCCGTCTTCGTTGCAGACGTGCAACGGTGGAAACTCTTACGGCTTTTTAGTTGGCCATGTACCGTGTTGTAGCCGTGCAAGGGATGTGTCGGGTCTGATATTGATTTCGTATTGGTATTGATGGTATCATGTCTTTATTCTTTGCCAAGAACGCTACGGATATTAGGTTTGCGTAATTAAAATTAATACCAATATCAATTAATTTGAAGGTGTTATTCTGGAAAAAACACAATCAGTTTCCAGGAAACGACGAGGATATTTGACGCCCGAATGCTTTTTATCAGTCCAACAGGAAGTGGTCCGACTGCCAAAACCATGATATTGTGTTCTATAAGAGATTGCCTTGATAATTAATTGAATATATAATGGGGTGTAGTGTGTATGTGCCTATGTGGGTATAGTTTAGTTCTATGTGTCATATTTTGTTCTCCTTAAATCCGCAGATAGTCATAAAAAATATTTCTCTGTCAAATAGTTGTTTACTTAACTTAATTTATTTATTTTTCGGATATCTATTACCACCTCCTATACTCCTAGCGAGACGGTGTGATCTTGCAGATGTTCTATAATTATTAGATTTAGGCAAGTTGTTGTTTGGTCAGGTTGACTGTCCTCAACTACTAAGTAGGTTACAGTTCTAAGCTCCAAGATGATCTCTATGTGTCATTATCATTTACTCATTATCGGTGTAATTCTTACCTATGGCTCGTGTGTGATAATTGAAACAATTGACCATTTTGACTGCAACTTAATGTGAGTGAGTCGTTTTTGAGTTCTGATTTTTTTTGATCTGGTTGTTATAAATAAGGTCCCTATAGGTTTTTAAGATTTAGGAAATATTTTTATACCTTTGTGCGTACAGTATTCAGGCTGGGGAAAAATTTAACCTCATTGAGAGCAGCTACCATTTCTTTTGTAGTAAGAGGTTTTGATCTCAGGAAATAATATATTTATTTTGAAGGAAATAAAAATGGCAGTTTCGTGTTAAAAAAATGATTTGTCAGACCAGAAAAGGACATGTGTCAAAAAAAACAAGTTGGTCTCAATCGAATTTATTCCCCAACAGGAACACTTTTGCCAAAGTAAATGATCAAATCAAAGATTTCACGAAAATTTTAAAAAAGTTTTCCGTACAATTTCTATGAAGAGCCAATTAAATGTAATAGGAAAAATCCAATAAAATATAATAGGAAAATGCAATTATTTTTGCCTTCAAAATAAACCTATAGATTTCTCGGAACAAAACCTTGTAACTACAAAATAAAAGGTAACTGCCCTCAATGAGTTAAAATTATGCCCCACCCTGTATATCAATGCTTTGTGCTATATAATTTTCGTGCTTCACTTCTATTTTGATTTTATAAATGAAGACTTAGTTTCGTTATATCTTTGTTTCTTCTAAGGCTTACTATAATGTTTATATGTACTATTAGTCGTCCAAAAATTAAATAAGCGAACACTTTATCCCCTATATGTTACTATATGTATAGATTTTGAATAAGTCATATTATATATACAAAATTTTTCTTAAAACGTATCTAATTTGAATTGGTTTTCATAAAAAATTACGTAGAACCAGGACTGGATATAAATACATTTACCCATTAGAAAAGAGAAGTTTCTATGTATCTCTATATCCATATATCATAAATACTATCACAGATAACATATTTATTTGAACAAAATAAAAGTATAGGGTTCTTTAGTAAGACCGGTTATTCAGGTGACCGAGAGGGTGGGCCACGTTGTTGTAAATGGACGCATAATACGCATTGTAGACATTCGTAGCACTTTCGTAGACCATAATTTTATCGTGAAGATTTTTAATAGACATCCCAAAATAGAGGTTAGTTTCTGAGTAAAATAGGTTTAATACCCATTTTACTTAAAATTTTAAATTATATTTGGCTTTGACGTGGTAAATTGATTAAACGTCACACTATAATAATATCACGAAGTAGGTACATTTGGTGTCGGTTCAGTTGTACAGTTTTGTAAATAAAACTTAATTTAACAGTTCTAAAAAGGTTGCTGTCTTTTGTATCCTTCTTATTTTCTCCTTTATTAATTATTAATAGAGCTATAGAACAAATTATGTTTAGTTAAAAAAGTGGACAATAGAATTTAGACACGCCAAAATGAAAGCACAGAATAAGATAAAAATTGCAAGAATATTTTTCTAAAGATTGGTTACAAAAATACAGGTTAGTTATTTTTATGCAGATACCACGCGAATAAAACCGACAAAGTGGAAAAAGTTATAGAATTAACCAAAATGTTATCGCTTAGCAACAATCTCAGAATAGTTCAAACTTCCAAATAATCACAAAATGTTTTTACTGTTACTATCTTAATTACTTTGACGAACACATTATTAGGGTAATGTTGGTTAGGATAACACTGTACGATATATTACTAATTACGCGTAAAGAATGATAACTTATTTATTGTACACAGTCACAAAGTCAAATTCTTAGCAATTAACGAACATTGATCTTTTGTCAGCGTTTATCAAAAAGCTTCCACGACCTCGCCCGATTTTGGGAGTAACTATTTGCCATCACTATGATGGTAATCGTATTAGTGGATGTTGCGGCCAATTCCCTAATGTTCCCAACCTCTCCCATAGGACAAGTAAACTGATATCTTGTTCAAAGTTTGTTGTATTAATCGTGTTTCGACTCCCACGCACAATCTATTAAAGAAAATCCTTAATTTTCATAGTCATCACACCATACTAATATTGTTAATGCAAAAGTTTGTGTGTGTGTGAGTGTTTGTTTGTTCCAGCTCACCTCCATAACGTCTGAAAAGATTTATATGAAACTTGGAATACTTCTTGACCTAGTTTAACACATGGGCCATAGAACACTTAGTCATTCAATATAAAACAAAATTTTAGTTTAGCTTAACCCATTCTATTTTGCGAGCAGCCGCCTATGTTGTATAACATTTCGTCTAATATTAAAATTATTGCAAAATAATAGCTACTGGAAAGGACTTATTATTAGTATTTAATTTATGGGACAAAGTCGTTGAGCATAGACCCACCGCAAGCTATATTAATATAGCTCAGACAAGTTTCCGCCCGCAGCTCCACTCGCATGGCTGGCAAAGGCCTCTTTGTTAATCCAGATCTCAAAATATTTATTCCAAGTTTAATTCAAAATCGTTTAGCCATTACGAGGTTGAGTGGAAACAAGTATACTAAAGAATCGACAAATGTTGGCTAAACGCGAGTTCTGCGAGTTCTTCGAGTGTCCACGTCAAGGCAAACGTGTGTAGGACGCCGCCCTCCAGATAGGTGGAGTCATGATCTGCGAATGTTTGCTGGTAGAAGCTGGATTCATCGAGCTGAGGAGGGGTGCAATGGTGCTCATGGGGGGAGGCCTATATCCAGTAGTTGACTGCTATAGACTGATGATGATGAAACATATTAATTCACAAACACAGCAACACACATACTTGCGCATTTATAATATTTGTGTGACTAACTAACAGGACTTTTCGGACATCTCGGAGCGTATCTCTAAGCCTAGGTGATCTTTCACCACGTAAAAAAGTTGAATTAAAGGCCCTTTGGAATGCTAAAATATTATCTAACCGCGAAATATCACGAAGATTGACGGTTTCTGAAGGGAATGAATAATATGATAATTAAAATTTAACACTAAATCTTATATAGTGCGTCCAATAATATATTAGAAAACAGTGCGAATGAGCGATTGTGAGTACCAACACAAACCAACCCAAGTTTAATGGTACAAAAAGTGTAAAAATGTAAGATTTTTTTTTATGAATAGAATGATTTATCTCTCTAACAAAGCAGCGAACTAAGCTTGCAATGTGAAGGCATAAAGGTCATGTTAACTTCAACCACTACACTGAAAATCATCTCGTATATTTGATTCAAGGCTACAATTATGAGTTAGCCCAATTTGTCGAGCACTACTCTTATCTGTTCTATTTTGTTCTGTACACATTAGAGCAAGTAATGGCCAGTCGACAGATTAACAGTTATTAACCGATGCGTAACGTAAATAGAACCGTGTACGAGGGTGTTCAAAGAGAACCGCCAGTGAATTTCGGTTGGAGTATTGAAAAACAATAAACATCAAGTGGGTGACCTCGACATGTGGAGCTATGGATAACGTAAGACGGTAGAGTCATGTTTTTAATAATAATTCATCGCGTATAATGTACCCGTCTGAGGACACTCCTTTCTTTTCCATAACTTACTTTTTTTTTACTTTTACTTTGTTTAGTTATAATTTAAAATGTTGCTACATCTACAACCAAAAATAAGTTTTCTTTATTCTTTCGTCCACACAACCTTGTCTACGGTTGCAGTGCTAAGCCGGCTGGTATCGGAAATTTTAGAATCGAATAGGTACCGTCAACCTTATTAAGCCTATGTCCAGTAGTAGACTGCTAAAGGCTGATGATTATGAACCCTACTGAGGCATGACCTTACAGTGCCTCTAACATGTCATTTTTTCTTTAACCAGTAAATTCATTATGGCTTAAGTCTTATGGCATTAAACCAAAAGGTAATCATACAGCTAATCACGTTATATATTTTTCTAGTATGGATATCACAGAATAATAAACCATTTAACATTATCTCTGTTACACTCTTAGCTTCGTGGAGGTAGGTATCATAACATATCGTTATAATAATCGTTGGCGCCATAATTTAATTGATGATTAATCAACGAATTATGTATTAGACGGAAAACATTCCAGATTGATATCAAACACTTTCATTCTGCTAAATTGCGTCATCAGATATTTTTTTATCGATAAGTGTTTCTTAGAGTAATGCAGTAAATATAACAATAGGTGTATTTATTTGAAGATATAAAGTCCTTTCCTATTTCCTTCCTTCCGTCTTCGTGTGAGATAGTGGCCTATTCTGGTGTCGGAGTTTTTTAGGCTGCCCGAAGGCCAATTTAGGAAAGGAAATTAGAGGAAACTTATGCATATAGGATAAAACCATCTATTTTTTACGCACCCTCAAGCCTTTATGACATGATCATGTCATTAACCAAAGGCTAGGCCACTTTTATAAATAGATGATCGCAGGCACCCATACTACAGATTTGTACAAATATTGGTCGCCAATATTGACCATGTCTGCTAGCTTAGATGCTAATACATATAATAAGTTGCTTGACTTCATGTTTTGTAGTATATTCGCCATTAAATACTATTTTCCCCTTCCGTTGTCCATAAAAAATACATTATTATTTAAAGTTAATACATAATG
Source organism: Horisme vitalbata (assembly GCA_951804965.1). Taxonomy (NCBI): domain Eukaryota; kingdom Metazoa; phylum Arthropoda; class Insecta; order Lepidoptera; family Geometridae; genus Horisme; species Horisme vitalbata. Next base: position 18,470,329 of record OX638093.1, read on the forward strand.
ATGCTTAATTATTAATTATTTATTTATTTAAGTCTCAGTGGGGTTTGAGTTTTTTTAAGAGGTCTTCCAGGCATATTTTGCTAGACTGATTTAAAAGAATTTGAGCAGACAATGAGGACATTTTCGTGTCGTACCAGAGCTTTTATCACGGGCCTAAGAACGCAGTAATTGGTACGAGAATTGTTTCGATGGATGAAAACACATTTATATTCAACTGTTAGCGTTTTATTGCGACAATCATACGAGAATAATCATTACAGACGAGAATTAGTAGATAATTTTAATGGACCTGTTTGGAGCACGCGCAGCTAAGATCAGTCTTAGTTTGTGCAATTGAATTTAATAGCGGACTTGATATGCGAAGTAGTAATCATGTTGAAGAAACTGAAGATTGAATATCCATACTAATAATAATACGAAATTATGCCTGTATGTATGTAACATATTCACGGCTAAATCACTGACCCGCGCTCTTTAAATAAAATTAGTAGGTAGGTACTGTCTACTATAACCGCATACCCAGCATGCGTATTATCGGCATATCCCTTACCCCCGACCCCCACACTCTTTAAATAAAATTAGTAGGTAGGTACTGTCTACAATAACCGCATGCCCAGCATGCGGATTATGGGCATATAACTTACCCCCGAACCCCGCGCTCTTTAAATAAAATTAGTAGGTAGGTACTGTCTACTATAACCGCATGCCCAGTATGCGGATTATGGGCATATCCCTTTTTGTTAGGTGGGCCATATGTCCAGCAGTGAACTGACAGTATAGGCTGCTGCAGTGTGGTGGTGTACTAAATATCTAAATATCCATTTTGGTAAAAAAGTGATTGTTTTTTGGAATCAAAGGTATCAAAAAAGGTTAGTATGTACCTAACTAACTGCATTGTATCGAACTGATTCACTAATGTTTCCTGGAAAAGATATATTTATGGATGGATTTATTTGCTAAACATAGAACAGATAATAATTTTATGGGAAACTTTATACATACCATAGGCTTTATATGCGCATATAGAATTTATCGCTTGAATGATTCACAAATTTTGACCACAGAAACATCCATTGCATTTAAGTTGTTATAATGCAAACCCCTTATTCATAAAAGCGTCATAAACCGTACACACATAGCTCCGTATACAGCGGTTTTCTTAATTTTATTTTGTTCCTTGAATTTCTCAAACTATACATCCTAGAATAAAAATAAAAACTTTATCCTACCAGAGAATCCTATATTAATCTGGCTTTCTGATTGTAAGGGGTTCCAACCCCCATCTTCGGAACCCAAGGCAACCTCACCTGCCCTGGTGCTTTGGCAACAAAGGGGGCTCTGGCAGCCGGCTGATTGCGGCATAGCGTAACCTAACACCGGCACGGCTAAATCCCCTGGTGGTACGAGAAGTTGTGCCCTGCGATCCTCAACCCGCATTCCCAGCGTGGGGATTATGGGTATAACCCCCTTTATAAAGGGAGGCCTATGTCTAGCAGTGGACTGATATAGGGTGGTGTGGTGCTGTGGTGGCTGGCTGATTTAAAATCATAACACACTTTTTCATTGTTTTCTTCACTTTTTAGAATATTTAATCGAGCGCGCGAAGAGAGTTAAAATTTTAGTGGCTTGGTTGATTTTCTGAGTATTTGTAAGTTTGTGGATATGTTTTTGGAGCACAGTGACCTTAAATCTAATCTGCATGAAATGGTACATACCAATCTAGTTTATAGATCTATATCTATTTTTCAAACTTGATTGGAATGTACAATTTCATGCAGATTGGATATACGGTTGTTGTGCTCTAAAAACATATCCACAAGTTGATCTCTGAGATTTCGGCTTTGCTCGCTCAATCAAATATTCGCAAAAGTGAAGAAAACAATAAAAATGTGTGTTATGATTTTAAATCAGCAAGCCAGATTAATTTAAAATCCTCTGGTTAAAAAAGGAGAAGGCTTTTTATGTTTTCAATATGCAATGAGAATGAATGCCACGCCTCTGATTTTATTCCCATGCCAGCTACACCAACATGAATAAAACAAAGGACAAGGAAAAAAATGTATTTATCGACATAGATACCTAACCGCAGGCGACTGGCAGACGTAGGTAATTAGGTAGACTAGACAGTATTAATATCAAAACACTTGAAAAAACCTCCTATTATGACATTGCACCAGAGTCACTGTAATTGCAGAATGCAATTATTTAAAGTGATTTTTATTGTGGTTTTGCGTCAGATAACTCCTTTGTGTTCTTTATTATAATAGAAATAATATCATGTACTTTCTTCAAAGTTTAACCGTTTAATTTAAAGTCATTGGATTGGATTGTTAAGTTCTCAATTTTAGGAGTTTTAGTCAGAGGCAAAAAATATATATTAAATATCTCTTATTGCTTGTTTCTCATAAAAGACAAATGTATTGTACGTACGTGTTTATCATCGTATCGAATATATTTTATTCTCTAATACATTATTCATTTGAAATATTATGGTGATTTTGTTTGTTGACAAACGTGCCTACCGCAATATCGTTGAAGGTATTTTCAACTATATTTTCGGTTGAGGTTTCGAAATATTCGGTCGTCATTCGAAAGTCTTTTTATCAATTGTTTGTTTAACGTGGATTATTTTTTCTCTCATTCAATAAAAACATAACAGACAGAAACACCAATTATCATCATCATCATCGTCGGAATCATTAACATCATCATCATCATTAGCAGCCTATAGCAATCCACTGCTAGACATAGGCCTCCCCTAATGAGCGCCATTGCGCTCTGTCTTCAGTTTGACGCATTGGCGACTCAAACACCAACATTATAATTTGTTTTCAAAACCTATCACATTGTTATTTCACAGAACGGGTTCGTGGAGTGCCGCAGCGGCGTAGAAGAGTGCGGGCAGATGGATGATTGCGCAGTGGTGATGCCTCGCGAGGGTTGCTGTGCTAAATGCAAGGGCTGCTGGTACAACGGCACAGAGCATACATCACATTCTGAATGGGCTGAGGAAGGCAGAACTCTACGGTGTGAAGCCGGTGTTGTGACGATATCAAGACCGCAGTGCTACGCTCCTTGCGACTCTCCCAAGCATCAGAGGCATTACAACTGCCCAGTCTGCGATGGTTGGTATTTTTTTTATTTTCTATAAATCAGTCTATATTCGTTTTTACTACGCATATGCTATAATACAAAGCTGATTAATATTTACAATCTGAACTTAGGCATAAGGAAAATTCAAGGATGCTGAAAGAGCAATGTACGTGCAGACCTCATAAAAATTCACCTTGATTTATTGAATGCTGGTGGGTCGTTTAAACAAATGTAAACTTCAATGTTTGAATTATGCTCAAAAATGACTATGAGAATACAATGCCATTTGTGTATGGAGGAAGGGATATCAGTAATATAGTACATAAATTCTGCATTTATATATTATTTTAGTATATAGAATAATTAAAACCACAATGACTCAGAGCAATTCACTGGCCATTTCACGCTGTCTTTTCCCACAACTGATGATTACTGCTCAACGAACATAATTGAGCGGCCTGGCGCAGTCGTGTCTCGCGCTGCGCCCACCCAGATGCTCGAAAGAAAAGAAACAATGAAAAAGAATCAACCACCATAATACCTTACAAAAACAAACACAAGCCGCCACGCGAACTTAATAAAACCATAACGGCAAGCAATTTACCTCCGCTTCCAAACCTTAACAAGTTTATTAAATACTATATCAAATAATAGTAATTTACAAGATGACGATTCAAAATTGCTTTGAATGGTGCCGGCACATTCTAACTATCGTTTTATTGCCTATGTTTAAGTATACTTTATTAATTACTCTCTAGCTGGTAAGTGAGATTGGGATCCCTACGTCTAACTTAGGTTTTATGGTCAGGAAAAAAACAAGCAATTGATGTAGACTATGTTATATGGTTAATTTTTCATGTGTCAGCCGCATACACAATGTCGCGGCGATTCGCCCACACGCCGCTACCAACAATGGAAAAACATAAGAAACAAGTGTTGCGCAGTAGCATATCACAGACAATGGACCAATCTGCCATTATAACCAGTCCTGTTTGCAGCGCCATAATCAGCTAAAGATGACTGTTATAAAACAACAGAGCGAATTAAACTATAGCCCATTTGAATTATGTAGGTAGGTATATCTGCTTCGAAGGTCACAGTATCAAAACTTTATACTTATATGATTTGTATTCACATAAAACATTTATATACTAGGCTGTGTATATAGAAGTGGCGCCGAAGAGTAATCGTTCCGTACGTTGGCTCTGAATAAATAAAGTTCACGTGCAATAAAATCTTGATGAACCGCGAACAAGAGGCTATTACAGAGATTTGATTGTCTCAATTTATCGGAGCTAATGAAAATTTTATGTATTTTGTAATGTATTTATTTACCGAACTTTTCAAGAAAAAAATAAGGACCACCCAAAGAAACCCACTATTAGCAATTGAGTCATGTTAGCTTTGCCATTGTGAGTTCATCGGATACCAATACCATAACAGGAGACAAAGAATTTTGACAACGGAATTAACTTATTATATATGCCTCGGGGGTCCATTAAAATTATATATTTTTGTGGTCAGTCTCCCACGGCGTTGCGTCTCTATTATTGACCATAAATCAAAAAGTTAACAACCTACTTAAAAGGTTGGGGCGGGTGGGTTTTTGTGCGGTGGTCAAAGCGGCCGACGACGGCGCGGCTGCGGGAACCTGGTCCTACCTCCGATTGTTTGTTTTACGATCCCAACAGTGCATTAAGTTTTTTCTTTCTGTTTCTTATTTCCTCACGACTCTCGCCTTATCGACGCAAGAATTCTCCATTAATAAATGAATTACCTACAGCGATTGTTTGAGACCAAAAATAAATTGCAATCGAAAGATACGGACACTAATGAGTAATTTTATTCGTTTGGTTATATGACAGGCATATGTTATATCCATTTATTGTAAAATGAACTAGCTGACCCGCTCGCATCTTCGTTTGCCTTTATACGCTTTCTATACGTATCTCTTTCACGTAATATGTTTCACAAACATGGTAATTTTTGACAACCCTAAATATAGACGGAATAAAAAGTACCTACATATCACTACATTACCTATCCGTACCCATTCCCGTTCCCGTTTCCGCTCTCACTTCATTTTTCGGTTCTGGGAATAGGAATGGCTACGGGTAGGTAGTGTAGTAACAAGTAAAATATATAATATAATATAATAATAGGTACACCTATGGGAATGATGAATTTTTAAATGATGAATTTTTAACTTGAGATAATTATGATTGGGTACTCCTGCAGACTTTAATTCCCTATCTCACGTTCCTCTTTAAGTTTTATTTTTGCTACAAAAAGCAACAAGTAAAATAAAAATCTTTGCCATCCCAGGCAAGTTTTTCATTCAAATATCCAAGAACAAAATCAAAATTAAATTTGGATTTCTATATTCTATTGATACTTATAAAATCCTTTGTCCTGAATACGGACGGATCAACGCACAGCCTAAACCGCTGATCGTAGAGATCTGAAACTTTCAGGGCGTGTTTTTTGTATGACGTAAGCATCCGATAATAAAGGAGTTTCCGAAATTCCACCCCTAAGGGGGTTAAAAACGGAAGCAAAGTTTGTATCGGACAACGTGATTCATTGGTCCAATCTACTTCAAATATTGCATAAAAATTCTTTTACAAAATTGATGGAAGATGTGATTCGTATCTTATTGAAACTTATTTCTTAACGGGGTTAAAAAGGGGTTGTAAGTTATTTTGGAGGTGTTTTGCATCGAAATTGACTTTTCAATTCAAATTCTTAGTGCTTTTGATTTTATTTTGTCACATGGTTTGAAAACTCAGTCCGATCTCTTTAAAATGTGAATGTCAAATATAAAAGAATATTTATATCTTATTTAATCTAAGGAGCACCTATTAATATCAACAATGACAACATAAACTCCAATTTGTTAGATTATCGTTGACATCGTAGTTCAGTGTTATTTGTTGTAAGCTCGTATGTATGTTTGTTCTAGCATAACTCTCAAATCGTTGATCCAATCTGCATACAATTTAGTAGGTCGATAGGGTTGTATTAGAAATGTTTGCTTGGAAGTATATGCGTTATATCAGACAGGTGACCCCCTCAAGATATGGGAATCCCAAAAAGGGACAAAAAAAATTAAACATATGCAAATACAATTAGTGACGTGTCATATGAATGGGTTTGTTTGTTAATTCCGTCTCAGTTATTCAGTCTAGAATGTAAAAATCAAAAGTCAAGTTATCTAATCAAATCAAATCAAATCTAAAGTTATCTAATGAATCAAAATATGGTGTTTGGCATACATGCCTGATTACTAAGTTGCATAGTGCTCACACATAAAAACCGCTCGCTCCCAAGAACAAGTGTGTTTGTTTTAAATCAAAAGCAGTAAGGAGTATTGATATCAAGTTCGATGCAAATCACCCTCAAAATAAATTTCTACACATTTTTAACCTCGCTAGGTTACCATCAATTCTGTTAAAGTTGAAGTAGATTGGATTAAGGAAGATAGATAAAGATGAATGAATGAATGAACACTTTTGTGCGTGAAACTAACAAAACCCAATGACACATGAAAAATAATATAAAATAGTACTTAAATAAGCAAAGAACCTAAGAAATTCAATTCATCCAAATTGGAAGATGTGCTACAAAGATGGCTACAAATGAAGTTGAGATTTTCAAGATTCTATATGTAGGTACGACTCCGTTGTAGAGTCTAATGTATTTTTATTCCATGTGTGGTGATGGCAAAATAATTGATTAATCTTGCATTGCAATCATCTCAACACTCCTTTCTTTTGGCCTATATAGATCTACCTACTTACTAACGCGTTATTCGTTGCCGCGAGTAAATCCGACCATACACAACGCGAGTCTCACGCTGTAAATCAGTGAAAAAATCCTTCATGAGCCACGTCCCTTTCAAAACGCGCTAAAGTCGCTTTAACAGTCGGGGCAATACTGCCGCATAAGCCCCATGTTGAACCGCGATTTTTTCCTATAAAATCGCGTATATTTTGAACATGCCTTTACTCATTCTATAGTCAGTGGTTATCTTGTCTATTTTACCATTGTATTTTTAGCAACAACGTAACAAAAGTATTTTCATTCTCGTATGCTTGTTTATAAGTTTAGATAGAGCAAGTCATTTGTAAGTCCTTCAACAGTACATCTATGTTATGAAGTGCACGCACTGGCTATGAATACGTAATTGTATGTCACTGCATAAAGACAGCCTGCTTGTGTAGTCTCTAGTTTTACGACAGACACTTGACTGTTTTCATTGTCACAATTATATGCAACGAAGCGGCGGTCCACTCGAGACCGTACCGCATAAAATTTAACGTTCGTCCATGAGTCCATGTTGAATGAAACTTCAATTCCAGCATACTCTTATTGAAAGTAAACACTCCAAGATGTAGTATGATGATCATTATAAAATGTGTCGAGTATGAACCAAAGATTTGTTTTATATGAAAATGTATGTTTATATTTAGTGGTACGAACAAAACAACTTGAGTAACCGAGTGACGGCACTGGGTTTTTCAAAGTTCTTTTGAATCTATTAGAAGCTCTTTTCATGCTTTCTTTTGTGACATCTTCACCATTGTTGGATCGTCTTATCGGAGTTGAGATACAGTCTGGATGTACGAGATAATTTCTCCCCTAAGTTCACAGAATATTCATTTGTTTAGTATCGGACATTTTACTGTTCACGAGTTCATAATACCTACCTCCAGGTGGGCGCTCGACACAGCGGTGGGCCACTGTGTGCGGCCGTCCGCGCCTTTGCACTCATTTGCTGTTCTGATTGATTCATCGTCCATCCTCGCTAATTTATGGAGTTTGAGCTTTGTCTTAGCCGCTGCGCTCATTTAGGAATTGCTTTGAGTGCCACACAATAGCCTTTTATTTTTTGTTTTTAACTTTTACTGTTAATCTGCAAAATTCCTGGACAAAAAAGCAGCTCTTTTGTATTCCTATTGTTCTTAATTACACATAAGCATGGACGACAAATAAACGTTTAAACGCTTCATTGTATTTAAAATTTAAATAAATCCGTGCGTTGAATTCGTAAAGTTCAATAAATTTCTTCGGAGTAAGGTGTGTGTGTGTCTCAGACAGGTTGTCTGCATTAGGTATTTGTGACAATGATCTAGTGTAGGTTTTTAAGCGTTTTAGGAGTAGTTATATGGTGATTTTGAGGTAATTTAAATGGTAAAAAACATAAGTAGCAGAACAACCTGATAAAGTTAACGACGTCTTTTTTAACCGACTTCAAAAAAAGGAGGAGGTTCTCAATTCGGTTGTATTTTTTTTACATCAAATAAATAGTCAAGCGTTCGATTCTTATACATTTTAAACTTTGTAAAATTTAAAGAGCTACTTATGGGACCATATCACTGCTTTAATTATAAAACAAAGCACCCTGCCGCGTCTGTCTGTCTGTCTGTTTGTTCGTGATAAACTCAAAAACTACTGACCGAATGTATGAGGGGTTCTCCAATAGACACTGTGATTCATGAGGAAGGTTTAAATGTATAATTTGTTTAGGTTTTGTGTAAATTAGTTGAAATATGACCATAATTTGATAATTGAAAATTTCGGAAAAGTTAAGCCAATGTATGGTGAGATAAATCATAATTCATGATGCTCTTCTGCCCGGGCGAAGCCGGGACGGGTCCCTAGTTGAACTGACATTAGCCAGAAGGTTTATTGCAACAAACATTGAATTGGTACATTTATAAGTATATTATAATTTATAATCGTTGACTATTATTTAGGATTGAGCTCTTGTTTCTTTGACTTGCTATATTGTTTTTGACGACCTCTGTGGCGCAGTGGGCGAAGGTCCGTCTGGGACGCAGATGGTTGCGGGTTCGATTCCCGCCGCGGGACAAATGTTTGCATGTTCTGCAAATATTTGTCTCGGGTCTGGGTGTTTTCTATGTATGATATGTATGTATTTACAAAAAAAAAGTATATATGTAATATATCAATCATGTGGTTCCCATAACACAAACTCTGCTTAGTTTGGGGCTACATGATGCGGTGTGATAGTCCAGCATTATTTATTTAAAAATAAATAATTTATATTTATTGTTGCGCCTATTGGCTCTTTTATTTATCGAAGTAACTTATATATGTACCATTTTGTATTATATTGTTAAACTTCTCTAAAAACAATTATTATTATTTTCCAGAATGCGTGATCAACGGTCAACGAGTAGGGGAAGGTAGAGATGTTCGGATACCAGAGGAACCATGTTTATCGTGTCGATGCGTGCGCGGTGCTCTGTCGTGCTCGAAACGCGCATGTCCCGTGCTACCCTGTCATCGGACGCAGCAGTTGACGCCACCTGGTGAATGCTGTCCAAGATGCCTTCATCCTACGGCTGATAAAATACTTCCGAGTGAGTACTTATATGTCATCACTTTTAGGTAAACTTTCTTAATCTTCATTCCTGTAGTTAGTTAAGTCATATATCTTTAGTTCATAGATCTTTAGGGTGAAACATACTTATTTAATTTAAAAGTACTGTAAAAATCTCTTTAGTTAGTAAGTATTACACTTACACCTACACTTTGAATCGTTTTTTTTATTTACTCCAAAAATTGTAACGCGACCAAACAGAAAATAATTGACAAAAAACTGCTTTATATTTTTTTATTGTGTATCTTTACTATTAAATTGTTTTTGGAGGAGCTGGAAACAGTTTAATTTCAAGCTTGTCTTGTAAATAATCAAAAAATGTATAAGCTTTATTACATTTATGAACCAGTGTAGTATTAATAGAGTATATAGATTTGTTTAGGTAAATAACATATTATTTACTTTTAGTTGCAGGTAGCAAGCCCTGCATCATCGGAAAGGAATACCACGGACACCTGAGTGCGTTCCGAGTGGACCCCTGCACGGACTGCACTTGTATGAACGGCACGGCCGTGTGTATGCGACACACGTGTCCGGTGCTGACGTGCGGTGCGCGTGCACTGCCTCCCGGCCAGGGAAAATGTTGCCCCGAGTGCCCACAAGTTGAAGAAATCAAATCGGCTTGTGTTATAGGGAGGAAAACTTATAGAGTAACTATAACTTTTTCTATGTTGTACTATAAGTAGGTAATATAGAAACACTAGGTTTTTAACCGACTGAGGAGAGTAATGTTTTAGCGTGTATGTTTGTACGTATATCAGATTCTTTGGGGGTGTAAGGGGTCCCAACTGTCACCTTCGGAACTTAAGCAAACCTCACCTGCCCGTGGTGCACCTTAAGAAACAAATGAAGCTCCGGCGGCCAGCAGATTTTGGCACTAACACTGGCACAGCTAAATTTCCTGTCCATCAACGGGCAGCAGCTCCAGCGGTGTGAGTAGCTGAGCCCTTCTTGTGCATTATGGGCATATCCCTCTTCTTATTAGGGGTGAACTATATCCAGCAGTGGACTGATAATAGGCTGTTGTTGTTGTTGAGTTACTTTGGCTGTAGTTGTAGCCCAAATGGCTGGACAGATTTTTGACTAATGAGTGTCGTTGGATTCACCTAGATCACGAGAGTAACATAGACTCATTGACGTACTTTTAGTAAACTTTACATAGACTGTCGAAAATTGACAAAAAGTCTAATATGGCGACTGCTAGAAGCTATTTTTAATTGATGAACTAAAAAGGTATCAAACGCTGATCAATTGTAAATATACAGATGTTTTACTACGCGCAACAATAAAAGTCCTTGAAATTGTTATTTAGAAATGAAGCGATTAAGTTTGACAAATTTGTTTTATTCAACGAAAAGAAACGATCAATTTTATAAACAATTGAGAACTATGTCGTCCAAATTTTAACATTAACCCCCTTACATGAACGCTACTTAAAGTTCATCAATGCTCAAAGTTAGTCCTCTCACTGTTTGTCATTATCCAACGGTAAGAGATAGCAATAGTTTAAGCATCGTTTATCTTTTGAAAGATCTTAATAAGTAAGGCCATTTAAGTTTATCGTACTGACGATAAAGTGAACGAAGTGCAGACTGACTTCGCGCGTATGGGACCTGCTACCACCTACACTTTTTGTCCACTGAGCGTGCCTTGGAAAATCTCAAAAAGTTGCCAATCGATTTTAGGAAAATTGCACTTTGAAGCCCTCCGGTTGACGTACATTTTAACCAATCCGGATGGAATGGTCCATCCGCGTACCATATCTGTAAAACTACAGGCATATGTAACAATTTCATAAATCGGGGCACTTTATACTCGATCTGGAAAACATAAACATTTTCAATGTTAAAACTATGTATTAACTTATAAAAATCTGTCAAAAGATAAATGATGGTTAAACTATTGCCATCTCTTACCGTTAATAATTACAAACAGTGACACCTTTAAGCAATGGTTAAATTTAAGTATCGTTTATAAGTAGGTAAGGAGGTATGTGTCAATGGATTCATCTGACTCATTAGATTACTCGAAAATGAATTAGATGAAGTGTCGAAAATCAAATGCACGAAACAATAATATGCCGTAGCTATCCGGCTTTAAATTATTCACATTATTCTAACCGGGTAATGCCGCCACCATCCCTATTCCTTTTTGAGTTTGGTCCTTTTTTGTTTCTAAAATAAATGTTTTTTTTTTCGTTCTAGGTATATTACATTATATCTTATCTATTTAATCTGAATTTGAATCTAGATTTTTTTTCATGTTGTAAAAGTTTATCATTTTATGTTTTCAGGATGGAGAAACATGGCAACTGGATGCGTGCAAGTCTTGCGAATGCCACAGCGGTGAACCAAGATGTGCAATGGAAAGATGTCCATCGCTCACCTGTCCCTCAGATCAAACTCTTCGCCAACTACCGGGACAATGCTGTCCAAAATGCGTCGACCTCGATGGCATCTGCACGGTCTTCGGAGACCCCCACTACAAGACATTTGATGGAAAATTCTACAGTTTTCAAGGATCGTGCAAATACCAACTGGCTTCGGATTGCGTAAATAAAACATTCTCTATTAGAATATCGAATGATGCCAGAAATACTTCACATTCTTCGTGGACGAGGACGGCGACTCTTCGAATCGGAGCAACTAAAATCAACATGGGAAAAAAAATGCGCATCAAAGTAAACGCAACTCGCGTGCAGCTTCCTCACACAATAAATGGAGTCGCAGAGATAGTCCGCAGCAACGGGTCCGTCTTACTAAAAGCGGACATCGGTATCCAGATGCTATGGGACGGTGATGGCTTTTTAGAAGTTACCGTGTCAAGTGCATACAAGGGAAAACTGTGCGGTCTGTGCGGTAACTTTAATTCGGTAGCTAGAGACGACATGAGAACCCGTGATGGTAGGATGATGGCAGACACGTGGCGGTTCGGGTCATCGTGGCGCGTGGGAGGGACGAAGGCTTGCACGCGCCGTCAGCGGAGGCCCAATATGAGCACGTCGTACCGGCAATCGAGAGTGACTAAGGCTCGGAGATTGTGCCGTGGGTTCGTGAAGAACGACGCGTTTACGGATTGCGGCACGAAAGTGAACCCTCATCATTACCAGGAGGCTTGCGAGTTGGACGCTCGGAGTTGTTCTGGGGTGCGGTGCCACTGCGCGGCGTACCGTGCATACGCGCGGGAGTGTTCGCGGGTGGGCGCAGAGCCGCGGGACTGGCTGCGGAGCATGTGGTGCGAGGGCCCGACACCCACGTGGCTGGCGCGCGGCCGCAAGGGGCTTCACCGCGCCGCCAAGGTGAAGGACACCGACCTGCTGGACCCGAGTGCGATCACCAAGCCGATCGCACGCTCTCGCCCGCCGCCACCTATTCTGCATTAGCTTGCTTGCGGCGTCACCTTTACTAGTCAAACAGCCAGTGTGGCGATGTGAGGTGAGTTTTTTTTAGCAAGTACAAAATTTTATCTTTTTTGTTGTTCCTCCATAACACTTTGAGTAGGTACTGAATAGCAGAACTGCGCTGCCCTCGCTGTACACTCAGTCAAGCCGTGTAGTAGGTATCATGTCTGAAACCCGCAGTCAACGTGTTTTTAACTTCTTAAACTTTAACCATCTACTATGATCGCATGATATTTCAAAACCAGCTTCCATCCGAGGCTTCGCTCGCGTCGTACCTGGATAAAAAGATGCTCAAGTGTTAATCTATTGTGTAGAACAACATACCTATTTATATTTCAACTCAATCCATTCAGTAATTTTGGTATGGAGGATGGACAAACATTTCACATTTTACAAACTTTCGTCTTTATAAAAATATTTGTATGAAAATAATATCCTTTGTAGTACATCATTCCACATTGCCAGAAACACAAATAACCTCCGTAAGTCTTACAGTTTTGGTTTTGCATTCATTGCCACGATTTTAATATTAAGTTAAACAGGGTGTAACATTTAGAATGGTCAGTATGGGAAAGTCTGAAACTATACGACATACGAAGATCTGTTCTTAGGATCCATGTCATCGAATTTAGTATCTTACTATTGCATTTTGTATCATCAGATGGTGAATTTTCGTGACACCATTGAATACCTAAAAGCAGCCATAGAGACAATGCAATAGTAAGATCGTTACCTAAACGAGTTTAATATTGTATTTAAAAAAGTGGTAGTCATTTCGAACACCTACTAAATTAAATTAAAGGATATTGTTTTACAATGCATTATATTAATTTTAGACACCATATTTCATAGTAAAATTTAGTGCTTGAGACCTACATAATCAATATCTGAAAAAAAACTGTGTTTTTTTTATTTTTCAAAACATCCGGGTTCGATTCCCGAGCTGAGTACAAGTTTTTTTATAAATTTATGAATGCAGTTTTCCTTGTTACTAAAATCGATGACATGTTTACTAAGAACAAATCTTCGTATGTTTTATAGTTTCAGACTTTCCCATACTGACCGTTCTAAATGTTACTAAGAACAAATCTTCGTATGTTTTATAGTTTCAGACTTTCCCATACTGATACCTGTATACTGATATAATTACTTAGATTCAAGATGTTTCGTTTCTGTTATTCCAGAGTATTAAGAACATTGCAACTGGCCACTACGTGGGTTGCACCTGTAAGGCGCAATCAGCTTTTTATGGAATGAAGATCTATCTACTAAACAGTATTCTTAATGCTACTTTTAGTTAGGTAAATGAAATTTATGTATGTAACTTGTATGTATAAGACCACCTAGCTCACAATTGCCTCGCTAACTCAACCGGTATTTTCATCATTCCAGCATTTTGATTGAATAAGTAGAATATTGATTGACCAAATTATTCTTCAACATCTTTATAAATAATTAATTGGTGCAGTAGTTACACTCATTAAATATATTGGTATGATATGCTTGGTAAAGTTTAGTAAAGAAATAATGAATAGCTGGTTGAAATTAATAAGCAATTCAACTGTTAAATCGCGCTGTTTACTTGGAAAAGAAATCTAATTTATTGCTTGTAAATGCTAAACGTTTCTTTAAAAATGTGATACTTTTGATAACTCCAGGCTGGCGAAGGACGTTCGGAAAAACATAGTTCAAATTTAGATCTCATCTGTAGGTAGTTCTTTACGAAATCTTAGATAAATCTAGCTATCCGAAGCCAAGAAGCTAATGAGATTGTGAGGGACGTGTACATAACACAGAAACGTTAAATTAGTTAGCAATATTTTTAATTGAAGACTTGTTGTAAAGCTTAGTGTTAATACGTTACCAATGAATTTTATTTTTTTTGACTTCAAATTATGTTTAAATTTAAATTAGTTATTAATTAGCTAGAGAGATGTAGGTAAAGTTATTAGGCTGAAATGTTACTAAATGTTTGCTAAGTATTTATTGGTAGGCGTTTGCTGCGTAGATTTGTCATCGACTATATAATTGTGCTTATTGCTGGGCCATGAAATAGCTGCCTCAAACCATAATTTAACGATTTAAACTAAACTCATTTTATTTTGAATGTTTAAACTACAGATATAGAAGACAACGAGATGAAGCCTTAAAATTCACTATGCTCTGAACGTCAACTCATACGGCTGATCTCTACTTTCTTGTTTCCATATATAATTTGCTAGAAAAAGATGCATACATTATCTCAATGCGATTGTTGCGACTTCGTACCAGGGTATTTCTATGAAACTGCATAGAATTTTGTTCGAGCGCCCTGGTACGATTCACTTTTTGATCTATTTTGAAGTCGCATTGATATAATTATGTATGCGTCCCTTTCTAACTGATAATATTGGACATAAGAAATCAGATCAGGCGTATGAGTTGATGTTCAGAAAATAATGTTTTAGATTTTAAGACTTTATATAGTTCTCTTCTATATCTGTGGTTTAAACTAGTTCTTGAATTTTTTAACAATAACAAATTTATACCTAAATTCATTCGTATCTTGAGACATTTCATTTGAAATCAAACATGAATTCGTTTATTTACACTTTAATTTAAAAATAGAACTGTAGCATTTATTTTAATTAATTTTAACATTTTTTACAGATTATGGTAATCAGGTAGATAATTCCTTAAAATTCCATTCCCAATCATTTATTAATAAGTTCTACTTACTTTGTATTAGTTAACAGGGTCTACGTTTTATGTAGGCTTATAGGTTAGTTAAATAAGATCTATCAGGCACACCTACTGATCTTAACAAGATAGTGTGTACTGGTTCTCCTAAACCACACTAACTTTTGACTCATGGTAAAGTATAGTGGGGAAATAGCACCCGACAAAAGTCTATTCAAGTAGGTCCTTAGTCTATAACATTTTTGATAAAATAAATCTGTATTTTTAAACGGTTTTATTTATACTTAGGTTATTCTATGACCTACCAAAATAATAATACTGTATCATGAGCACTCCAAATACATACTGACTGATTTGTTATTTCTAATTTGTGTTGGTAAAGAATAGATTTCTTGTCTTGTGTCCGTAGCTTTTAAATGTAAGTACCTAGGTATAAGTAATTAGTAAGCGTCACGTTTTTCTTTTCCAAAATTGGCCCAGTCTAATGTTTTGTAGTATTTTAATGATAAAGTTTATTAGGTAGCATTGTTATTTTATTTTAAAATGGCCATATTAAATTGTACCTACATATTTATTTTGTACAAATGTGTTTGTGTGTCATAAATTGCTAAGAATAGATGTAATCATGCTTTCTTGCTATTTGGAAATGAATCCTTATAAGTAAATGTTTTATAAATGATATTTAACGATTTTATAATACCTTAAAATTTTCTTTAAATGAATTGAATTTTAAGATATTATAAAATTTAGAATTTCCCTCAAACAAACAACGTTTGCAATATATAGATTGCAAAGATGATCAAACTATGAACGAACAAAGAATTACGTAATAAATAATTATATTCCAATACTATGTTTGTTTATTTTACTAAAAGAATGGGAGAGGAATGTGAGATTACCCAGAACTAGTTTGGTTTTATGCCAGGACGGGGAACAACTGATGCAATATTTTCCCTACGCCAGTTGTGCGAAAAATACTGACTCGCACAGAAAAACCTTCAAATGGTCTTTATTAATATTGAGAAGGCTTATGACCGTGTACCCCGTGAAGTTCTGTGGTGGGCTCTTAAAGAAAAAAGAGTCCCTGCGAAGTATGTGAGGCTTGTAAATGCAATGTATGCTGGAGCGCGAACGAATGTCCGGTCCGAGCTGGTATCGCCGATGACTTCAATGTGGCAGTAGGTTTGCACCAAGGATCGGCCTTGAGCCCCTTTTTGTTCCTACTGCTAATGGATACTCTGACATCAGACACACAGGAGGAAGCACCTTGGTGCATGCTTTTCACCGATGACATTATTCTTGTCGGAGAAGATGCAGCTGAGGTACAGAGCAGACTGGTAAAATGGCAGGAGAAATTAGAGAGTGTCGGTCTAAAAATCAGCCGGATCAAGACTGAACACCTTTTCTGTGAATTTGGTGGTTCCTCTAATTTTTCCCCGATTGCCTTGGATGGTGTAACTCTACCAGTCTGCTCCGATTTTAAGAACTTTCGTTCGCTCTTCCAAAATGACGGCAATATTGACCGGGACGTGAAAAATAGAATAAATGCGGGATGGATGAAATGGCGACAGGCCTCAGGAACAACTTGCGACCCTCTAAGGCCCCTTAAACTTAAGGGGAAAATCTACAAGACAGTCATCAGACCTGTAGCATTGTATGGATCGGAGTGTTGGGCAATGAAAAAGACGGACGAAAGAAGAGTTCATGCTATTGAAATGCGAATGTTAAGGTGGATGTGTGGTGTGACAAGGATGGATAAAATAAGGAACGAGTATATCAGGGGAAGTCTGAAAGTAGCACCTGTGGCAGATAAGGTGAGGAGTGCAAGACTAGCATGGTATGGGCATGTGATGAGGAGGGATGGAGACCATGTGACTAAAAGAGTAATGAGTATGAATGTAACTGGATGTACGAGTAGAGGGAGGTCGAAGAAGAGATGGATGGATTGTGTGAAAGAGGATATGAGAGTGAAAGAAGTGAGTACAGAGTTGATAGCCGATAGGAGTGAATGGAGAATGAAAACATGTTGTGCCGACCCCACCTAGAGTGGGATAAGGTCAGGGAAATGATGATGTTTGTTTATTTTACTATCCTATCATAAAAAAAATCCAATGACTAAAATAATGAGAACAATTTTAATGTGAATGCTCTCGAGTCTTCAAACTGGCTCAAATCCAACTTTACTAAAAATTCATGTCATTAAAATTATGTAGGACAATTTGGCGTCCACTTTAAAAACAGGAGAGTCATTTCATTATATTTATCTACAACTGAAATCTTAACACATGAAAGTTATATCTAGACGCAAAAAATATTTTAAGATTTACATCATGCGCGCGCGTCGATCTGGGCGACCGGAATTGGGGGAACCGATTATTCGAATCAAAATACGGATAGTAGAATAAAAGATTTATTAATAAAGATATAAGTAAACATTATTCGCAATCACACGCATCAATTAAACAAAATATTATTTTATACAATACATACATAATACTTGAATATGAACCAATGAGTGAGATGTTCCCGCATAATGTTATTAATGCTGTCCAATGTTCCCAAGAGTCGAAAGGTTGAAGTACCGAAATGTACAGATTCCTTAAATTAAACATAAATAAAAAGCGTAGAAATAAGAGTAAGTATATTTATTCTCCCGTCATCATTTCCATGAATTCTGAAACAATAAATTAACATTGTAAGTTACAAAATGAAATATTGGTATAATGTTGGTGTAACATTGAAGAGATCATAAGAATGATTTAGTTAACCAAATAATTTGAATACGAAATTAAAAATTATCGTGATGCAATTTAAGTAATAGAGGTAAGAAAGAGGAAGATCACGTTTCATAACAAAAACTAGGCCGTAGGTACTTGATTCGAGATAAAATTAAATATTCTTTGAGAAAGAGCAAATGTAAGTATGAAAATTTGGAAAATCTATATAATGAATAATATAAGAGGCAATGAAATAATAATTTTAATCTCAGTAATATAATACTTAACGATAAGTATGCACTTAGAACGGAGAAGAATAGGATATAACGTTAACCAAACGGTCAAACTTATAAATAGTTTATTACATATACTAGTATGTGGTTTGTTTTACAATAGCGTCTTGAGCAGTAAAAGCTGCCGCTGGTTCAACTCCTCAATAACATTGTCAGACACTGTGCATTGGTGCACATGGGAAATCAATATCATATAAAATTGGGTTTTAATAAATTGAAGCTTACCATCGAAGTCAACGGTGCCGCTGCCGTCTGTGTCAATTTCCTGGATGAGTCCATCGAGCTCCTCTTCCGTCAGTTGCTCATCCAACTCACGAAGGATCTCACGTAGGCTTGAGGTGGGAATGTAACCGTTGCCTGAAAACATTTCATGTTTGTTAGTGAATACAAAAAATTCCTGTAACCTATTTAGAAATGATAATTAGGGATTCTACGAATCAAACAAACAGGCATCATCTAAATTTATGAAGTACATTTAATATTACAGTAAGTTTATGACGAACTATTTTGTAGTTAATTTTGTAGTTGTAGTAATATACTCTTAATTTATTCCTTAAGTATCTAAGTATAATTATTCAATTACTTACACTTTTAAAAGGGACTGAACTTAATAAATATGACCTCTCCATTCAAGGGTGATAACTCACCTTCCTTATCGTATAATCTGAAAGCTTCCCTTAGTTCTTTCTGCATCGCTTCAGCATCTTCTTCAACGATGAATTTAGCAGCCAGGGTCACGAACTCTCCGAATTCAAGACGACCAGACTCTGGAAAAGATAGCTGATTTGTAATTTGATTCTAAAGGCTAGCATAGGTGGCACTTGCAATAAATAATTTTTATCATAAGTAACTACTGGTGTTTTATACTGGGAATAAACGTTATATTTGTATTCAAAGAGAAAGATCGAGTGAATTAGTTAGTAGGTAGGTACAATAATTTATCATAATTTTTCTAGATTACTAGAGAGCTATAAAAGGTAATTCAGACTTAAAGCACATGAGAGCGTGTAACAAAAAACAAGAACACATAGAGATGTCTGTTTATTTTTTGTTCAAATGAATTGAAATTTCTACAATTTTCTATCGATGATTTCATATACTCACTGTCAGCGTCAACCTCTTCGATGAGCTCTTCAAGGATCTTTTTGTTGAAGGGCTGTCCCATCATCCTGAGGATGTCTGCAACGAAGTCACAGGGGATACTGCCCGAGCGGTTGTGGTCGAAGCCATCGAAAGCTTTGCGGAGGACTGGAACAAACCACACATCCATTAGATTTGTAATGTTACGTAACAAGAAACTCCATGAAGCTAATCCGTACCCTCGATATTAATTGACGACATTGTGCTCACGCAAGCTAACTGGCAAAATAGGATCCAAAAATGCGTTCTGGAGCTTTCTCCAAAGTTAAGTGCTCAAACGTAGTGCACTAGCAATAAAAAGTGCTAAACTGATCGTTCGGTGGGTTAGGATCGGATTAGGACAGTTCAATGCACCGAGGTGTAGTACTGCGAATATTGTGCAATGCATCTATTTCTGAGCAGCAGCGTGCGTGGTGCATTGGCGGCCGGCGCGTCCCGCTCGGCGTGGTGCATCGTCACTTGAAACTAGGTCACCGATCATAAATAATAAAAACAACGATGCAACGTACCACATGCATGCCTCAGATACAATATTTCTTAAATAGTAACTTAATAATAAGTAAATCTCATTCCCTTTTCGTCGAAACAGCGAGATCGAGTGTGCAGTTGTTTTATATTCATCTACGGAACGCTCTCAATGAACCTTAAACTGGGCCATATCCAAATGGAAACCATGGAAATTCTCTGGCGTCTCCAAGTCTGTTGTATAAATAGAACGGTTTGGGTGTTTAATGAACCGTGTTATTTCGAAATATAAGATAAGCGCGTATGGTGAATGTAGTCGATCAAATACTAAGATGTTGGATGGCACCTTTTCTACCCAAAGTTAAGTTTTAAATGTCGACGAGCGATTGTCATAAAATGTTTATAGTAATTTTTTTCATCATCCAGCGCAAGCTTCTTATAACGAACTTGCGTCATAAGCAACAGAATTTTCCTCAAAATAAAAATTTATTTACGTAGTGGAATAAACTCTTTCTCGTTTTTAATGACTCGCGTGATAGACACACCGTTCTGGAGCAATTTTTCACTCGTATTAAATCTTACAATTATTATTCTTTTGATCTTTCTTGACAGATAAAAAATTGAAAAGATTTATTGAAGATGATTCAGATAAAATAAGACACATCCACGTATTAAACGTTAGGGTCTGTAACCTCCGCAGTTTTCCAATAAAATTTATTATTACTAAAATAGACGTTTTTGAAAGTACCTAAACTATTTGAATGGTCAGCATGTTTTTTATAGTAATATAAACACAATTATCAGGGTTCGATTTATTTAGGATTGTAGATAGTAAGTTTATGTAAACTTACTAAGTTATATTTTCAAAATCATAGTTTCAAAAATTTACGTGTAATCTGATCGCTTAAAAATAAAGCTTTCTCTGAAGTTATGAAAATGTTTACACACATCCGTATATCCGGCACATTAGCCGTGACACATTTAGCTTCCTTTATAATTCAGAAAGAAGCAGACACTTTCTTAATTAATTAAACTCAAGAACCGCATAAAAATGTGCAACCAGATTTAAAAACCTCATTGGGTAAGTTTGAAAAAAAAGGTTTATTTTCTTTTTATAATTACCAGATAACTAACACATGATAGCAGCCACTTGGCATTTCGCAGCTGTTCCATGATGTTTTGGCAACAAAATAGTTTTAAAAACTTGAATTTTATTTTTCCCAGCGTTGTGTTGTTAATTTTAATCGTCAAGACATCTTGGCAGTTTTCACAAAGTTTCATGGAGCTTTATTTATTCTTCTAGAACCCAGTTTTATATTAATTACCCCACCTACGAACGCTAGGGTGTTGAAATGCAAAGTAAATATTGTACTTCGGCTAAATATATCTAATGTTATCAATACTTCACTGTAGAGCTTCTTTTCTATGTGTTTTATCATTGTGGTTATTTTTACCTTTACTTATTGGTTTAGCTATAATCAAATAATTTGTTTTCCTTTTTATGCATGTAGGTGTGTTTGTACCTAAATCAGCGAGACTATAAAATATGCCGTTAGATAGAGGTCAGTATTCGTATGTCCTAACATTTGGCAAGGAATTGAGGAGACTTTGCAAAGTGAGGAAAGGTGTTTTAAAAAACTTTTCAAAAGTGTTTTAAAATTATTGTGGGTGGTGATTTTTGTGGGGATTGAGAAATTGCAAACATTACTTAAAATTACAGGAAAAATTGTGGACACAAAAATTGAGATCTATTTATAAACATTTGCGTCAATTGCTATTTAAAAAAATATTCTTAGAAATAAATCTGCAAAAACTAATATTTTATGAACTCTACAGTAAAAGATTCAGTGTAGTTTTAGTTGTTACCTAAATGTCTCATTTATTTTAATCTATAAGATTTTTATTATTAATTTTTTTTTTTTTACTAATATCTAAACTAATAAAATAACTAGATAAACTAGATAGACCAATTCAAAGTTCAAAGCATTTGAGAGTGATCATGAATTAATACAATATTCATTATATTTATCACATGATACATAAATAAAACAAGGTAAACAAGGATTCCAATTAGACGGTTCATTTATATTCAAGAGTTTACTTGTAGATTTCTATTCCAATTTTATGTTCAAACGATTAAAAGATGTACAGACATTGTAAATAGATTTGTATTTTTAAATTTACTTTTAATTTTGTGATGCTAACAAACTATACGTCTGTAATCGTTTGCTTCCAAAAATAGGGCTGCAGTATAAACATTAAACCGTAGCAAAGTAGCGAACATAAACCATAGGTTACTCATCGGCAAATTTAGAAATATCAATAATTTTGGTTACGTGAATTCTGTTTTGGGAAACTTCTGTTTTTATTCCGCATGGTCAAATGTTTGGGCGTGAGACATAATTTTATGAAGGAAAGTCATATTCCATTTTTGTCTATTATGTACCTATCTATTCACTTAAGTTAGAAGGTTCATATAATTGTTTTGCCTGTCAGGCTAAGCTCTTTGTGCGTTATTCATTCCGAATCAGCTAAGAGATAAATTCATCAATCCCACCTATTCGTCTATCACTACAACAATGACGATAGCTATCTGATACGGTACACGGTAGATTGGCGCGCGTCCAACCATGTTGACACGCAGCCGCCCGCGCCCGCCCGTACCGCAACCCGCCCAAACGCGATTCCATGGACGTGTAAACTTTGCATAGCTGTAAACTTTTGCTATCAAAATTTTAAGTTTTCTGAACTGTCAGTACCCAGAAAAGTGAATGGCTTCGCATTCAACTTGTTAATGAGATGTGATTTGACTGTTTTTAGTGTTAAAGACAGTGTCAAGGGTAGTTTTGTTTTCATACATCATCATCATCATTAGCCCAAATTTATGCATTGCAGGATATAGGCCTCCCGAAGTTTGTGCCATCTACCATACATGGAGAAGGCACAAAATGCATACTTACAATAACACTAATGTGAGTAATAAATACGTTAGGGTAATATTTTACCCTCAGAAAACATAAATTGCAAAAATTTAACTCTTTATGTATATTACAAGAAACCAATGGCTGTTTTGACCTCTAAAGAAATAATTCAAAATCCTTTATTAGAATAGAATGATAGGAAATAGAAAGTACTACCATGGGCCAGATAAAGCTATCCTAAGCGAGCTAACTTCAAAAGTAAAATTCTCAGCATAATAAGCATGAATTTTCCTACTTTGTGTATTTAACAAATTATTTTTATATTTATGAGATTCTTCCATTATGGTATGAAGTATATAAATTTATATCATAATGTGAACAAACAATTTAAATTACACCTACCTATAGCATAATAGATAAGCACTGCGACGGTAGTATAATTTATAATCTATACAGTATACGAGTAGGTAGCTTCTGATAACTAAAAGCATTAGCAACATATTATCGATTGCGCACGAGTGTGTCCTCATTCATAATATCAGTCAAGGTAATAAAAAAATGATGTTAAGGCCTGCAAGACTAGTGCTGGGAACTATATTAGGTACATTTTGTAGGTACTGATAGTCTTTGAAAGCTTTTCTAAAGGGCACACAAAGTTGATGCTAAAGAATAAGGTAGAAGGAAAGGATAAACTGGGCAGAAAAAATAGTACATAAGTTTTGAGTAGAGTAAACGAAAAAAGAATTATAACGAAGTATTTAGAAAATAGAAGAGGGAAGGTGTTTGGGCACCATAAACGATATGAGAGCAATAATGATACAACATCGTAAATGATAAGGTCGAAAGAAAGAGAAGTAGGGGAAGAACAAGAATAAATTACACGCTGTCATCTCGTATAGGGAAGTAAAGAAAACTGTTTTAAAAAGTCTCAGATGGAGGCAGCTGCATCAGTAGTGCAGAAAAGAGCTGATGACACAAATTTTGAGCCAAATGGTGTCATATAGTTGATTTAGAATTTGAGATAGAGAATAGGATACATGGTATTTATTAATTTCATGTTGATAATTTAGGATAGATTTCTGCTAGCAAAATTACTCAGTGTCATTAATTAGGTACGTTTTTCTACATACATTATACTCGTATATAAGATAAGACCACCTTTTGAAACGCAAGTGTTACGTTCAGCTGATTGTATCGGTCTCTGTGTATTCAATAAAGACTCTTTATTATTATTATCTATTGTGGTTCGAATAACTTGACTAACGAAAATCAACGCACGGCATGCCTTCAATTTACCAACGTAAATTAGTCCATACCTATCGAACGGTAACACAATATATAGATCACAAAGCTCAGAGACGGACATCAAAGGGGACTCTCTGCGTTCAAAGAGCAGCGCGCTGCAGGATAACGCGGGGGACACGATGGCATGCGGCGGAAAGCGAAGGCATGTGACGGTAAGTTCCGGTCTTCTAGCATACGAGTGACAGTGCAAGTGACGTAAACCTCGTGGCATACCATGGAATGACACCAGTGGCCGCAGGTGGCATCGCAAATTGACAGGTGTGCATTACCGGTATGCACTGGCCTTAATTTGCCCATGTGTAAGAACAAACCTCAGAAATCTGATTTCGTCATTGACCACACCCTCATTTTCATTTCTTAGTAAATAAAAATGTTTAATTGAAGTGTGGAATGTTATTTATTAAACCAGCTTGTTTTTATTAAGTCCGCCATTGTGCAGATTGGCAGTCAGCCAAATGTGAGCTTGCGTTTTCCTCTTCGTTTCATGTAAACATTACAACATAAGTAATGTTGTTTTAGAATGTGAGGTTGGGATGTAAATAGCTTAAAATTCTAGCCTTTGAATTGCACCAAGATTTGCAGCGGTTGCAAGTGCTGAAACGCGAACATCAGGTACAATGAAGGTGAGATCTTGTAGACTAGAATTATCCTTACATTCACGTAGGTATAGGTAATTGGGAGGTAAAGTAGAAGTACCTAGAAGATATAGTCGTTCAGAGGCTGGAAACTGAATACATGAAGAGAAGAGAAAAAGTATTCGTATAGTAGACGTGAAACTTTGGCCAATGGGAAAGCGTAGAGTCAAAATAACGCATTGGACAATTTGTTTTTGTTACGCTTACAATACGTCAGGTTAGGTCAGAATTATGTTATTATATTATTAATAGAAAGTACTCATCGATGAATAGGCTAGACGATTGAAAAATTCTAATTAGTCCGTTATTTACATATCCAAAAAATATTGGACACGTATATTTTTTTGTCAATTTAACATAAAATAACAAAGATAAAGTTAAAGTTACGTGCGACGTCACGTTATAGTACATTTATTACCTAGGCGTAGCGTCACGAGCCCCCACTCCCGAACTTTCACGTTCTTTATCTCCGTCAATTTCTATTGATTCGATAAATAAATAAATACGTGTCCAGTATTTTTGGTGATCTAACTGACGGACTAATTAGAATTATTATTTTTTGACCCAGTCGTCTTGCCTATTCTCATAATGCAACGACGGAATGTTGAGGTTTTTCAATAGAATTGTTTGTATTGATAATTAAATAACAATGGACTTAATGTATAATTAGGTACTAAGAGAGGACAGTTTATGTGCTTAGCAAGCCTATTCTAAAGCATGTCTCAGGATCAGAAATTAGGTATACATATACAGTATGCCGTAAATAGGTATAAAGTTACAACTTAACCTTTCATCGATGACCTGAATTACATAAATAATGAATAAGTTTTCGTTCTTCCATTGAAGTGACCAAATATCATGGCCAAATAATAGGGCATTGATGTGATTTAGGGATAGATCTTAATCTACTGTACATTTAAATTAATTATAATACAATGATCCTTACCGGCAATCTGTTCTGCGGGCAGCTCGTCGGCCTGAAAATATAAAGTTCGAAATGAATTCAATATAGGAAAAGTGGCCACGATATCAGGTGCTTGGTAAAAATGGTCGCCTGTGCGTTTGAAACACCTGAACTACTAATCATAAAAATACTATAATTATATTAAAACCCCGATTTGACGAGCCTACTTATCATAACAGATGCATACATAAATTTTAGAGGTAGCGTATAGAGAGCATATATAGAGGAGCTGAAATGAAATCGGTGCCTCAAAGGGATACCTTTTTATATAAGTATAATAGAATACCTCTAATATACTCAGGAAGACTCAAGTAGTATTAGATGTATCCCAGCAAAAAGGTCAAATAGTTGATGCAACACGATCGAGGGGTTTATACATATTATGAACACCTATACCAATATTTCTAAATCACTGAGGTATAATAAATTTATTTTATGTGCAATTGAAACTGAAATAGACTCATTGGTGCGCACTCCGTAGAAGACTAGCGTCACTAGTTACTAAATTTTATAGCATTTTTATTATATCCAAGTATTTATTTAGAGTCTACACTTTTCTGTTGCCAATATAAACTCGCTCTGGCATGCAATTCATCTTGATTTTCACAAACGAAGTAGGTACCAACGTACATTTTTATCAAATGAAATCACCCCATTTTACCAGGTTTTTAAAAGTTACCACGTCACCACCACCACACAAGCTTATATCAGTACACAGCTGGATAAAGTGCTCTCCTTCTAAATGGAGATATGCCTAGAATCCCCACCCTGGGCATGTGGGTTGGGAATCGCAGGACACAGCACCAATGTTAAAAAAAGTTCACTAATATTGATCAATGCTTTGTTGTTGAGCTTAGTGGTGCACTGAGAGGGTATACTTGAGTTCACAAATTTTAAAATCTATGTAGGTAGGTAAATCTAGCCGGTTGTTTAAACTACATTTTCACTTATCATTTGTCAACCTGAAACTAGGTACCTACTGCTCGGAATTGCTTTACAAAGTAATTTCAAACGAATAATTACGCTTTAATACTAAGCAAGTTATTTGAGTAGGTACCTTCCATTACTGTATAGCTATCGGCCATATTAGCAGGTTAGGTACTATTTTTTTTATTTTGTTGTAAAACAATAAAACTAAAGCTATAGCTAAGCTATTACACCAACATAATTGCTATTATTTTCAGTTACAATTCAAAATAAAGTAATTCTACCTTTACCTATAGGTAAGGCACTCTGCGGTAAAAAAAATGTTTGTTGGCTTGTTGCATCTGCCACATCGTCAATCATCCGATGTGTAAATAATCTTAATAGTTTGTGACGAACATAACGACAGCAGCTGTTAGCGAAGCGTCCACGGCGCCGCATAAGTCAACTTAACGCATCTATTAATCAAAACTTGAGTTTAATAAGAAAGTTAATAAGTTGGTATAAAGAAGTTAATAAGTTGGTATAAGATTTCCAAAAGATGAAGACACCTACCCAGTCTTCAGTGTCCAGAACCATGTTTGATATCACTAGTCAACACTTTGAGACGCACAACACGACTGGCGAGCAATTCGATGTTTCCAGCGTTCAGGGTTATTTTCTGCTTCTCCGTAATATTTGGCTTTCTGATACTTTCATATAAACGGCGGGTCAGCGGAGGGAGAGGGGGGCTGCGCAGAGTCCTCCCCGGCTTCCTGCGCTTGCGTCGACCAATCGCGTGAGCCTCAAACGGCAGGATGCCACAGTATTTTTAGGTAGAAACGTGGTTACTCAAAACGTAAACAAGCGATGCTGTGCGTTGCCGAGACGCGTCCCGCCCGCCCTGAGTAACCTCGCCGCCCGCCTTGTACTGACCCCACAGTTTGCTGTCATAATGTGAATAATTAGAATTTTAAAGTTGTTTGTCGTGTGTGTAGGCCGTTTACGAGTACGTATGATGTAAAGGGATCTTGCGGTGATTAAGAATATTGTTTTATGTTACCTACTCTGTAAGTTGTTGCCGTTTCATTTGAAGTGTTATGGCTAGGTTCCCTTGAATTATGATGGTTTATAAATTTTAAGCATTAAATTAGTAGGTTATTTTATTTGAATTAAATCATACTCATGTATTTACCTACAGGCTACGAACTTGCCACAGAAAACCTTGCATAGGATTTTCGTAGCAGTTTCGTAGCCGACGCGGTCATTTTATGATTTCAATCAGTAAATAAAAACTACGAGTATATCCTACTTATAATTGACAAACATCGCAAATACTTTTTAAGGTCTGTTTTCAATCGTACTTAAATTGCTGTAATAAAATAGTTTCTTATTAATATAAACTATATTAATATTAATTATATTTTATATCGCGAATGGCTGCTTCTGGAAGCTGGATGCGTCGAGCTCAGAACAGGCACAATGGCGCTCATTAAGGGAGGCCTATGGCCAGTAGTGGGCTGCTATATGCTGATGATGATGATGATGATGATGATAATGATGATTAATATTAATATGAAACATAATATATTATATTAATAGTATATAAATACCTAGGTTATAGGATCATTGGCTAGATTGCGTCTATCCATATGTAGTAAAAAATAATTAAACTACTTAACACGTACGTAAGTACCCTAGCCCTCCGGCCAGGTGAAGTAACGATCTGCAAAAGACTGCTGGTAGAAGCTGGATGCCGAACGTGGACTCTCACAGTACGGCTAGTCCACCAGTTTAAAGTCGCTCAGCGAGCTATGGAACGAGCTATGCTCGGGGTTTCTCTGAAGGATAAAATCCGCAATGAGTTTATCCGACATAGAACTAAAGTTGTCGACATTGCTCAGAGAATTAGCAAGCTGAAGTGGCAGTGGGCTGGCCATATCTGCCGAAGAACCGATAACCGTTGGGGTAAACGAGTTCTTGAGTGGAGACCGCGGCTCGGCAAACGTAGTGTAGGGCGCCCTCCGGCCAGGTGGGGTGACGATCTGCGAAAGGCTGCTGGTAGAAGCTGGATGCGTCGAGCTCAGGACAGGGCGCAATGGCGCTCATTAGGGGAGGCCTATGTCCAGCAGTGGACTGCTATAGGCTGATGATGATGATGAGAAGCTGGATGCGTCTAGTTAAGGACAGGGCGCAGCAGTGGATTGCTATAGGCTGATATTTATGAAGTAACCTAGTAGATAAGTAAATGAATATCAGTAAGTCAGTCGAACGAGTTCTTGAGTGGAGACCGCGGCTTGGCAAACGTGGACGCCCTCCGGCCAGGTGGAGTGATGATGATCTGCGAAAGGCTGCTAGTAGAGGCTGGATGCATCGAGCTCAGGACAGGGCGCAATGGCGCTCATTAGGGGAGGCCTATGTCCAGCAGTGGACTGCTATAGGCTGCTGCTGATGAGGATGATGATAAAGTCATCAAAATCAACATCAGCCTCTATCAGAGCAATCCACCGTTGGACATAGGCCTGTCCTTATGAGTACCATTGCACCCTGTCCTCAGCTTGAAGCATCCAGCTTCTACCAGCATCATTTTGCAAATCATCATCATCATCATCAGCCTATAGCAGTCCACTGTTGGACATAGTCTTACTCTTATGAAGCACCATTGCGAACTGTCCTCAGTTTGAAGCATCCAGATTCTACGAGCAGCCTTTTGCAAACCTTGAAAAATGAAAATCGTCTAATTAATCTTGAAAATTGACGGCCTCTGTGGCGCAGTGGGCGAAGGTCCGCCTGAGACGCAGAAGGTTGCGGGTTCGGGATTCCTGCTGCGGGACAAATGTTTGCATGTTCTGTAGATATTTGTCTCGGGTCCGGGTGTTTTCTATGTATGATATATGTATGTATTAACAAAAAAAAATTATATGTGTAGTCTAACAATGATGTGGTTCCCATAATACAAGCTCTGCTTAGTTTGGGGCTACATGATGCTGTGTAATTACGTCCCGCATTAATAAAAAAAATCACTTCACATGGCAGGAGAGCGTCCTACACTACGTTTTCCGAGACGCACTCTGCAATTTGTTTATACCAACGGGTTTAGGTTCTTCGGCAGATATGATAAGAAAAGATAGTTAAGATAATTTATTTATTGTTTAATATAGGTTAATACATAATAATAAATACAGGTCTTACTTAATATTAGTTGTATCACTATGGTACCAACTTAATGGGTATACAATAATTTACGATATTTTTTTCATTTTAATTTTAAAAAATATTAAACTAGCAGTCAATTTTCATTTTTCATTCATTTGAATTAAAGAAATTATTAAACACGCAATGAATATATAATAAAATACATACAATTAAAAAAATAGACATTAATTTATTAAATACCAACAAAAAATACCTAATACTTTGTGCAACCCCTGAATCAAATAAATCATTTATAGAATAAAGTATTTTTCTTTTCGCCAAATCTTAATTTTTTTAAAGAATTTAGGTAATAGTAGATTCTTTATGTACATCTTCCCACTGGCCTATAGCCAGCCGCCATTTAGGTTTGCTAATTCCTTGAAGTGTTTGGAGGTATTAAGTTATCGGATATAGTGTCGTTGCGGATGCCTATCCTTCAGGGAAACTCTGAACAGAACTCGTTATATAGCCGCTGAGTGTCTTTGAACTGGTGGAATAACCGTACTGTGAGTGACCACGTTTCGCCTACCTTTGTCATGACAAATAGAACGTACTGATTGAAAATTTGGCACTGCGGCATGGGTGTTGAGAAAACTCGATGTAAATATTTTTTTAATGCTGCTCATCCCAGCTACATCATTGTCTTGAGCTCTTTCTCAAAGTTTTTTCTACATAACTGCAAAATCTACACGTGGTATGTAAGAAATGCTGAAAGTATGCTAAAGTAATAAGTATGTACCTACCCAAAGCATAAATTATGGAATATAAAGTGTCCGTCACTCAATCTTTCATCAAAACCGATGATGCTGAAACAATATAAATACTTACTTATGCACGTCTGAAAAGTTGGCACTGAAAGATAGATAGGAAGAACGTCCTTTCCACCAGGACGTTGCCCTATTGTTTGTAAACAAAATCGCAAATAAATCAAAAGTTTGTCAACTTTCGTTATTTTTATTTCGATTGAAATAATACCATTGATTATGCTTTTGACTATAGTTATTTTAACCAAGCCATATAACTCTGTTCGCAGGGTCTACTGAAATAAAAAAAATCGAACCCAACCGTATCAAATGAATCGACATATTTTGAACTTCTTTTTCACATCGTAAAATTAGTAATGTATACCTTTCATATTTGCCCTAAATATGTATACTTGATTAAATTGTTGAGCTTTTTAGGAGAATTAGGTACAGTTCATAGCAATTTACCTGGCGCGCGGCACTAACATGTAGGTACATGTAGTCTGCCCTAGTTTAATTAGCGGGGCGGGCGGTGCTTTCTCTTAGTTGAAGAACTTTTACGCTGATTGGGTACTTTAGCTACTTGTAAGTAATTTCATAAAATTTACGAAATAAAAATTTAGAACAGTCCTCATATCAGACAAAATCGTGTTCACAAATTAAATTATTTTCAGTGCAGATGACGTGTTAATTCTTAACTTCCTCCCAACTCGAGGTGCTGTACATATAAAATGGCCGGCACGGTAACGAGAACAAACTACGGAAATTAGTTAATACACGTTAATTTATGAACGTTTACAATAGTTATAAAATTGTGATATTTGAAACTATAATGTACTCATAATGGGTGGTTGCCAATACAAATGCCGGTGATCGTAAATCAATCGCATTTTTATGAGCACTGGAAATCTCGAGACCGACTATTTTGAGAAACAGTTATGAACTCGCCGGTTCGTAAAACAATTTGATTCGAGGGCGGTATACCTTCACCGCAATGCAGTGCTATGTTAAGTTGCCATAGCTTTTTTCGATGCAAATGTAGTTGAACCTTTAAAATCCCTTGACTTTTCTGTACTCTACGTAAATTTTCCAGATTAATGTATTTCTGTTGCCGCTATAACAACAAAAACTAAAAACAGAATAAAATAAATATTTAAGTAGGGGCTCCCATACAGCAGGGAACCCTTCGTGCACGAGTCAGACTCGCACAAACCTACCTAGTTTCATTGAAAACTAACTTCCGCCCGCGGCTTCCCTCGCGTTATATCGGGATGATTTTTTTTAATACAGGTCACAAACTATGCATATTTACAGCTTACTCCAAATATCCGTTCAGCCGTTAAGGAGTTCTTGGAACAAATATACTGACACACACGCATTTTTAATATGAGTGTGATGTGATGTAAAAGCCAAAGCTACAGCCATGACAAAAAGACAAACAGGCATACATAGAAAACATAGATATATGTTTATTTTGATATTGCTTAGACATTAAAACGCCAGCTAAGTAGGTGGCCTAGTTCGTGTAAGTGCCTAACCTACTTAAGCGTGCCGAATGTAATTTTACAGCCGCTGAAAGACAGGTACCTAGCTATAAATAAAAATATACAATAGGTTACTCAGATTGATACCGGTAAATAAAAATATGACTTAGTACCAACCTGCAAGTATATACCTACCTATAAGTAAACCAGACACGTAATTGATAACCCTGTATGTAGGTACTTACGGAGGGCGGCACGAAAGAAAAAATATCCGCAGCAGTACATATCGAAAAAAAACTATCATATTTCGTACTGAAATAATCAATTGTAGTAATGTACGAAGTTTTATACCTTTGATTACATTATTGGGTGCTTTTTTCTGTGTATAAAGCCGCTTTCAGACTACGCTATAATATAATACACAAATGGCTCGGCCGTATAACTCTTTAACAAAGTCCCAACCATTGAATATTTTTGTGGATAGTGTTCCTAAACTAAAGTCACTGTTTTACAGCGATAAATTGTACTCAAAGCCTTCCCATTAATTACTTCATTCACTTTTCTGACATAACTTACAATCACAATTTAATTTAAACTTTTTTTATGATGCATGATGATAGCATGTTTACTTTATATATTTTTAATTGTGAATTTAATTGTTATAGTCATTGTGTATTTGAATCTATTTTTTACATATAATTCTTTATTGTTTTTTTATCCATTATACCTGATCATCATTTTAATGTCATAACTTTGTTAAAAATTATGTATTGTACCTGTTGTATCTGTTAAAATTAATTCATTGTGTAAATATTTTTTATGGACTATCTGAATACTTAAACTTATTCTATGTTACTCGCTCATGTACATTTTTTTTAACAAGCTGTCATCGTCTTTATTTGTTGTGGCATTTAACCTGTATTTCAATAATGTTTTTGTAAAAAATGTAATGGTGTAACAGCGTTGGTCATCTAATAAATAAAATAGCATTTAATAGTATAATATAGATTAGCACAACAATATCGCACACCATACATTGTTATTGATACGTTCACACTGTACTGTACTATATATTATTTGCTTATTATCGCTATAAAATTGGTGCGATGCGCTGAGTTCATGCTGAGCTTTATCACGCTCTTCCTCCTCCCTCACCCCCGGTCGTCCCGGTCAACTGAGCTTGCTATAAAGGGTGGTTTTTTGAGAAGGGCGGTGATTGCCAAGTCCAAAACCACGAGAGTTAGGGAAAAGTCGGGAAAGGAGACATGCGCTCGATTTATAAGAAAAAAATAATTGCATTTTATTTTTTTCAAAAACATTTACTTTTGACGGAAATGGATCCAAATGATTTTTCAAAAAAATTACAATCTGTTTTATTGAACCAATGGAATCTGTTGCTGATAAGGATATATTTTTGCAAATAAATGTGCTATTATTTTCTTAAAAATCGAGCTACAGTTATTATTTTTAAAAAATCAAGTACTTGACTCCTTTCACCGCTTTTCAGACTTGTGGAAAAAACCACCCTGTATACTAAAATGTGAAATAAATGTGAACGCCATACTATATAGTTTTGCATAAGTCTTTCTTTGCTATACTTAATAGCACAATAGTATAGCGTAGTCTGAAAGCCACCTAATCGTGAACGTTTTTTTTGACCTTGCC
This sequence comes from Horisme vitalbata, assembly GCA_951804965.1. Classification (NCBI taxonomy): domain Eukaryota; kingdom Metazoa; phylum Arthropoda; class Insecta; order Lepidoptera; family Geometridae; genus Horisme; species Horisme vitalbata. Next base: position 18,504,340 of record OX638093.1, read on the forward strand.
ATCGCGCATGACGAAATATTTGTATCTGCACCGTTTTCTTTTTACTTTTTAATTACTTCAAAATAAATACTTTCAGATATTTTGATGATAAAGCTTGAGCACCTGTTGTTTTTAAATAAACGTTTCTTACTAATAATTAAAACGTTTGCTACTTTTTAATAAGAGTTTTTTTGCCACTGCTGGGTATATATTTAGTATATTTTTTCGTACTACGTAGGTACCTGTTGCAGGATTGTCCATTACTTACCGGCCACCTTGTACATCTCTAGCTTGTTTTTAATAAAAAAGAGTGTGTATAGGTACAGTGTTACCTACACTGTAGTTACTTTAGTACTAAACCTAAAAATCTGTGCTAGTACTTACCTATATTTATTAAACTGCTATGCGAGCAAGAAAAAAAGCAATTTCAGCGCCCACGTGCCCTTGTGAAAGCTGCCAGATGTCAACTTGAAACATAACGCCGAATCGTCTTTAGGGACACCATTTTTTTCATCTTGAACGACGGTTGTCATTTTTATTAAATTTTATTTTCTAGTGTTTTTCTTATGTATGACGTTTATTAGTCATGGTATTATAACCGTTATACGTTAGTTATAAGACACAGGTATTAGTGAAATGGGATAAAAGAAGATTGAACAGGAATTCTCTGATGAAGAAAATTGCGCGCCGATCGTTTGTTGTTATATTCGCTATGGCTATAGCAGAAAACAGGACCTGACTGAAGACTGGACGACTGGACTTATAAACCGTACTACGTTGCCTCATATTATTATGAACATTATACTTAATACTGGCGAAATTGTGGAAAGTCCCAGAAGCCAATTAATAAAGAAGTGAAGTGAATCGTCTTTATGGGCGACCAAGGAGTTTTCATGGAAGTGCGCGCTATTAACAAATCTGTGCCTGGAAAAGGAAAAAAGGGGCATTGTCTTGTTTCCTTTTAATTAAACCACACACACACTTTCACAGCTAGGTATATTCCCTTGTTGTACACAGTAGGCATAATATGTCATTCATATACAGTGTTGCTGTAATGGCGACATTAAATGAACACACGCGTAGTGCTACTTGTTTGTAATCGTAAAAATTAAATCCTAAAGATAAAGTCCATTCAAACAAAAAAAATAATTCAAACAAAATAAGTCACAAATAAGGTGAAGGTGCTTCTGGGATAGTTTTCCACATTTTCGCCAGTATCAAGTATAATATTCTTATTAATAAGAGGCAACGTAGTACGGTTTATAAGTCCAGTCGTCCAGTCTTCAGTCAGGTCCTGTTTTCTTTTAAAGCAATGGCGACTATAACAAAAACTGATCGGCGCACTATTTTCTTCATCAAAGAATTTCAGTCCCATTCTTCTTTAATCCATTTCACTAATACCTACTTGTGTCTAATTTTTAACGTATAACAGTTAAAATACACGACTAGTTAGGTAATAATAAACCACATAACTACATCAGGTGGGTGATCGGCTAACTCTGTTGCAAACAGAAATGATTGACACCGATCCCGTTTTTACAAACTTTGTCATTTCATCCGTCGAAATTCAATGAACGTCAATGAAGAAGAAAACCATTTTTTGTTTTTGTGGCTCAATTTTTACACTGAGACATAATACAACATTTATTATATGAACTCATGTAGTTTTTATTGTTTCTTATTTAAAATAAACAAAGTAGTTCCGCGCGCGACGAGCACATTGGGGTAAATGCTTCGCATCCCCGAGTCACTCGGGCGCAGGCAGGATCCGTGACGTCATCAACGATATCGCGCTCGGTCCGCGGCTTAGACCGAAAATGTTAACTTTGCACTTTGATATCTTGGTCAGTTTTAGAGATAAAAAAATAATAAAAACACAGTTGTTCTCGTAATTTTTTGTAGATTTTTTTGGCATATATAACAAAAAATGGTTTTCTTCTTCATTGACGTTCATTGAATTTCGACGGATGAAATGACAAAGTTTGTAAAAACGGGATCGGTGTCAATCATTTCTGTTTGCAACAGAGTTATCCGATCACCCCGCAGAACAACATTAGATTTTTTCATAAAAATGGTGTCCTCCCTGTTTAGCGTAACCTCAATTATTAATTCTGTGACGGGCGATCAAATTGAAGTTTCATTACTTAACGTTATTTGATTTTGATTTTAACATTTGAGATGCGGTTAATCGAAAAGGGTAACCTCATATCAAATGTTAAATTAGGTTAAAAGACTTTTAAAACATTCCCAAAGTTGTATAGAAATCCTATAAAACATAAACACATTGCGCGATCACATCTTAGTCTAGAAAATAGAGGAGTATGTCTTTCAGAATTTTCCCAACTGCGGTGTGTATGGACTTTCAGGTACCTACCTAAGTACCTACATTACACCCTTTTATAACGGGTACCTACTTAGTTGAAAAAGGGCATATGAAGGTACTAAAGGTGCCTCCACACCGCAGTTAGGTACTTTTTGAGAGGCAACGTATAGAAAGTATCAGTGAGCAACATTCGATAACAAAACAAATTGATAACTTTTGTTTTCGAATATTTCCTAACTAGGCATTTATTAAAACATGCCGTGCAATTAGCTTGTTGCTGAAAGTTACTCTTTTTAATTTTGTTATTGGCAGTACCTATAGATTTGAGGAGCATCATTCAGTAAATATCAACAAGTATACGTACAGTATAAATAAATAAATAAATAATGTGGGACGTACTCACACAGCATCACGTAGCCCCAAACTAAGCAGAGCTTGTATTATGGGAACCCCATGATTGATATAATACACTTTTTTTTTTTTGATATGTATGTATTTATACATATCATACATAGAAAACACCCAGACCCGAGACAAATATCTACTGAACATGCAAACATTTGTCCCGCAGCGGGAATCGAACCCGCAACCTTCTGCGTCTCAGGCGTACCTTCGCCCACTGCGCCACAGAGGCCGTCAAAAAAGTAGCATAGTAAATAGTAAGCTTAAGTATGTATAAAAAAGTAGCGTAAAGCACACCTAAAGTTAACGTGTTGCATTATGTTGCTCCACAAAAAGTAAACTACCTACAAAGGTACGGTGTGGATGCATCCTTATACCGTATTATTAAATAAATCAACCAATCATTTATTTAATGGAACAATCAATCATTTATTTAATGGAACAATTAATCATTTATTTATTGGAACTGAAACAAGCTACCTATAATAGTAAACAGTGAAAACCGATGATACCTACCTATGATGCACGCAGAAAGCAAATAAATACCAAGCATCATGCGTAGGTACGAAACACGGCTCAGCTCCGTCTGATGAATGACTAGATTAATGCATTGATTTAGAGCCGTAGATAGGTATAATAATAAATTTATTTAGGTATTTTATTTATCACATATCCAAAAAACAAATGTACATATGCACAAAAGAAGGACTTAATGCTAAAGCATTTTCTGCGTCAACCTTTCCCGGTGGAAAACAATTGTCTTAATACTAGGTACTTTAAACAATAATGGCCCTAATGTACACACACATCCGCCCACGCAACGTGTCTTATTTTGTTTACAGAATGCACGTCTGCGGAATGATGTGTTTCAACGTAAAATAATGCTCCCAAACTTTAGCCCAGTTGTTTTATTGTTAATGCGATTCCGAGTTTCATCGTACAGCTGCTTGCCGGATAATCCCAGTATAAATAGATGATAGACAACAAAGCGTCAACAAATCTTCAGCGTATCGAATACCGCTTTTACTGTCGAACAGTTATTGCAAACAGACGTATTTTTATTATACTACTATATAATATTATAAATGCGAAAGTTTGTGAGTATAGATGTATGGATGGATGGATGAATGTTTGTTACTTTATCTTTCCCCCCAATAATACTGAACGGATTTGGATGAAACTTGAAATATACACAGTTTGTGACCTGGATTAACACATAAGCTACTTTTTACGCGAGCGAAGCCGCGGGCGGAAGCTAGTAAAAATATATTTTTATAGCAGTATTTTTGGATAGATAAATGAGGAGATTAGCCGTGTTAGCATAACTATCATCATTATATTTTATAAACTTTGCGAGCGACTTCCACCCACGTTGATTATTATCTGCTCTACTTTTTGTAGCACAGAATAGAGGTGAGTTAGAGAATAATTTTGGCCTACCTGGGTAGGTGTAACTATCTGTCCAGTGTTTGAACAGTATCTCCGATTTACTATCCTACGATACCTGGTACATAGTGCACATCTCAAACTTCTTCAACCTCCGCACTTGTACTATACTTGACGACCTCTAACAGATGCAGTGGGCGAAGGCCAAGATGCAGAAGGTTGCGAGTTCGATTCCATTCGATTCGATAAATGTTTGTAGGATCTGCCAACATTTGTGTCTCAGGTTTTCTATTTATAATCTGTATTTATTTACAAAAAAATGTACCTATAGGCAGGTATCAGTCATGTGATTCCCATAATATAAGCTCTGCTTAGTTTAGGGCTAGATGATACCTACAGTGTGATAGCATTATTATTTATTTTAACTAACTACAAACTAAAAATCTAAAAATAACGGGGCTCTGGTTGAATCGGCTGATTGCGGCATGGCACAGTCTAACACCAGGTACAGCTAAATTCCATGACCGTCGACGTGCAGCAGCATGTCGGCTATGCGAGAAGCTCTGCCCTTCGTTCCACAACTCACATGCCTAATTATAGTGATTTACCTATCCTCTTTATTAGGGGATGCCTGTGTCTAGCAGTGGGCTAGTTATTCAATTTTTCCATACTAACCACTTATTTTCCTTACACAACTCCGAGCCATCGTAAAGGTTTTATACAAAAATTCGAGTAGGTACCTATGTAGGTATGGTGTAATCTGATTTAGAGCGAGTTCACCTTCGCACGACATTTTCCTTTGTCGGACCGAAAGCGGATATTATGTCGTCATGATACATAGTACCTAGTGTTAACGGAAAGGACATTTACCATACTCCAACATATAATATTGATAAATGCTAAGCTCTCAGTTATTTTTGCTGAATCTTTTATTTGAGCCACTGGGCTTCTTCTTACGCATTCAGCCACATTATAGAGAAAGTAGATGGCAATGTCATTTACGGAAGTAAAGGAGGCTGCTATGGAGATAGGCAGATGGAAGGAGCTGCATTAGTTGCGCCGACAAGAGCACAGCTCTTAAGTAAATTATGATGATGGTGGCTTCTTCTTCTTCTTCGTATGAGTTAATGGTGTCGGTGTTTTTAAGCCGCCTGAAGGCCTCCGACAAGGCTTAATGACTGGAAAAGCCGGGACCAACATCGACGACCTCTGTGGCGAAGGTCTGGCTTTGACGCAGAAGTACGCTCGGACAGTAAAGAAAGGGAGCACTCCGCACTCCGAACTGTATTAATATCTCTGTGTCCGAAATAGTGCAACCCTAATTCAGAAAGTACTGCTGAATTAAATTCAGACAGTATTAATTAATAATAGTACTTCCCCAGCCGGCTAAAGTTGAGTGATAAACAACATTCTAGTTACTCGACCATGTAGTGTGTTGTGGACTTAACTCACTGCAGTGTAGTGTGCAATTTTCAGGAAATTTTAGACTGTTGTTTATCACTCAACTTTAACTGGTTAACCTTTAACCCTGAGGCGCGCCATGCGTGCCTGGAGCTACTCTTCAACCCCTGGAACCCTGGCAGTCGATCGAGGTCTCTAAAAATGCCATTGAACACCACCTTTTTTCAATAGCCTTCTTGGAGACTGCAGGATGGAACTTTTCCATCCACATACACAGACACGGACACAAAACATCAAAGAGTAATTGACCATAAAGCAAAACATTGGTTATAAAATTAGAAACCGCCATTGTAATATAATCTCAAAAGATATGTGCAAGTACCGCACATTCTAAAAGTTTGCAACTTTTTCTACCAGCAAATCTGTGGTATTTTAGTTACAAAGATTAGATATGATCTTGTGTTTAATCTACCTACTAATATGTGGCTTTGGGTGTAGTGTACTAGTACTTTTTTAGCCAGCGACTGAATACATATAGACATCTGACGTCAAAGACATAAGGCACTGAACATGGTACAAAATAACAACAAACCGGAACTCTTCGTTGACAAATGTTACACTCACTTGAAAATCGATCTTATATTTTGGGAACTTGGGTTTGAATTGCCCTTGAACGTGGTATATAATATTTTCTGTCTAGATGACATGTTACGTCTGTGTCATGTCACTCGGTATTATGGGGATGTTTTATGCAGTAAGTGTAAAGCAAATTAAAATAATCCATAAAATAATTGATGAAAAAAAAATTATTACCTACCTACCTATCTAAGTAATTAAGATAATTTATATTTGTATGGTAACAGTTAATCAAAGGCTCGCTATTATTAAAGTTTTCAAGGAAAATATAACAAAAATACATGAACATAATATGCTGTCCCGCGGCTGGCCTTCCACGACTTAATTGGTAGATATTACAGTAAATCATGTCGGCGGACCATTTGTACCATGAGGCAGTACCATTGATGGTACAATTGGCACCAATTTGTCCCAATTGTACCATGATAAATGAAACTAGGATGGCGCCCGGGCTTACTTTCTAGACGTAGTCCAAATCGGGTAAAATAGGTTTAAAACATTTAATTACAGAACTATTTACAAAGTAAACAGACAGACATTTTATAAAATTATTATTATATTTACACACATTACATCCTCATCATCATCGGCTTATAGCAGTCCACTGCTGGATATAGGCCTCCCTAAATGAGAGGCATTGCGCCCTGTCCTGAGGCCTCATTTACTAACTCAGTTGCACACCGAAATGATAAGCACCGGTCCTGTTTTTACAAACTTTGACAGTTTGTCAACTGACGTTTTTCGAATTTCGATAGATGACATGTCAAAATTTGCAAATAAAGGTCCGGTGCCGATCATTTCGGTGTGCAACTGAGTTAGTAAATGAGGCCTCTGAACTCGACGCATCCAGATTCTACCAGCAGCCTTTCGCAGATCGTCACTCCACCTGACCGGAGGGCGTCCTACACTGCGTTTTCCGATCCGCGGTCTCCACTCAAGAACTCGTTTCTTGGGGAAACGGTTAAGCCTGATTATCCATGTACACGACGGGCCATGGATGATCAGGCTGTACATGTTTTGCACATGCTGATTTTTGATAAGCACCGGTCCTGTTTTTACAAATTTTGACAGTTTGTCAAATTGACGTTCTTTGAATTTCAACAGATGTATGTCAGTTTGCAAATAAAGGTCCGGTGCCGATCATTTCGGTGTGCAACTGAGTTAGTAAATGAGGCATCTGATATTGACAGAAGATACTATCTTCTGTCCTCCCCTGTGGAGTAATAGTGTTCTGTGATGGTTCTGTGGTTCTGTGTATTGGGAATTTATGGTTTTGATATATTATCTATGACAACATAGAAGTGACTGTCAAGAGTGTCTATAACAGATTTAAATCATCAGTTCGGCTCTGCAATTGAAAAGTATAAGATGTGTGTAAAAATATAGGATTCATTATAACTGTAAAAGGATACTTACAAATAAATGTGTGTGTATTACATAATGGGATTTCATTTCTGATTTCCTAATAGGTTATGGGCCCAGAATCCCAGAATCCCGGAGAACCTATGTAAGTCAGATTGACACGGAATTGAAAAAGATGTCCACCATTACGGAAAAATCGTAAGAGAAAAATAAATTAATTAAAAGAAAAAGAGTAAGACAAAATAAGGGACATGGCTGAAAATTTAGTTAAAATCCCACCATTAGAAATGGGAAATTTTGGGAACTGGTTATTCCGAATTGAGATGGCATTGGATGAAAAAGAATGCAAAGATATGATAAAAAACAAAATGGACATGACAGTAAAGGAAAATAAAAAAAGAGATGCAAAGGCCCGAAATTGCATAATACAGACATTAACAGATAAACATTTAGAGTATGTTAGAAAAGCAGCTACAGCTTATGAAATGGTAAACAATCTACGGGAAGTTTTTGAAAGAAAAAGCACACTATTGTTGGCCTGGGTGAACTGGAACAGCTTGCGAAATAAAATAACAAATATTCTTTACTTCAATTGTATTATTTTTGTAGGTACTAGATTATCATTATTCGACGACAAAAACAGACTGGCCCATTTTAAAATAATCTGTCACTTATCGCCTTCTAGGGTAAAGCAGTACTGCCACTATGGCGCCATCTTGTGCCGACTCGAGTCAACTACCATACCTACTTTGTGCTGCTTTATCCTAGTAGCATCGCTTAAAGTTCTGTTTTTAATAAATAGTGTATATTGAATTTATACAAAATTAGAAACATGGTTTTCAAAAATAATAAAATATTATCATGAATTATTGTTATAAATAACTTGCATATTTACTTTAATCAAGGAGACTAGTACTAACGCCTGAGTTTGCAATTCATTGACGTACCTACTTATTATTTAATCATTACGTTCTACATTCGGCCATCCGACTACCAGTAACACGTCCTCGTGTTCAGTAAAAAAAAATTTATTGAGAATGTAATTTTAACACAAAACAAATTTCATCTTATAGCCATAATATTGATTAGAATCACGTTAAATCAATTAATTAATAAAAAAAACTTATTTGAATATAGTACGTAGGTAGGTACTTAAAAAACATTATAATTATCGCCAAAGAGATACAATTAAAATAGCACAATTTTATTTAGTTTTAGAGATAGGCAACTTATTATTTTTATACTATTTCATATATTTCATATAACAAAGTAAGCACAACCAATATATATCCATACTACACAAAGGTTATCTGGAAAAATATGCTACTTCGCATTAAGTTCGCCTATGTACCTACTTGTTTTATCTTGTGCAATAAAGAAATGTCTATCTATCTATTTATGCACTAAGTATTGTACAAATTTCAAATTAATGTAATCACTGATTACATACTCACTACATAATCACTGATTACATACTCTCAGTCTCTAATCAGTCACAACTACTATGTCTTATTAGTTTTATCAAGCTAATTGAAGTCTAGTAATTTTAAGACATCTTAGGATATAAATATATTAAATTATAACATTTATAACGTAAAACAATCAATATAAGTTCTGTGTCGTTTCCACCTGCTTCTGTCTAACGTGGCAACAGGCCGCTTCTGCTCTGAGTACCACGTCGGTATCATAATTATTTAGGGCGAAGGTTTATTATTTATAATCATTAATCTTTTTAGTTACAAATGGCACCAGGCCGCTTCTGCACTGAGTACCTACCAGTACATACCCAATAATTATGATGTCTTAGACCGAGGCTCCACGATCACGAGATATATATGATAACATGCTACTTCTGCATTTAATAGATTATAAAAATTCCATGTCGTTTCCACCTGCTTCTGTCTAACGTGGCAACAGGCCGCTTCTGCTCTGTGTACCACGTCGGTATCATAATTATTTAGGGCGAAGGTCATTAATTTACCTTGTTAAAATGGCAACAGGCCGCTTCTGCACTGAGTACCAGATACCCAATAATTATGATTTCTTAGACCGAGGCTCCACGATCACGAAAATATGGTAACAAGCCGCTTCTGCATTGAATACCATATAACATAAAACTTTAACATAATCCACTGCTTTCTGTAATCAACTATACATCATTCGATAGGTATTATTTTTGTATCTACACAATCAAGATTCAAGTCGTTTATGTGGTATTTTACGAGATCCTGTATATTATCAACATTTAAGACAACAGTATAACTATAATAGTAGGCATAGTAATATAAATATCGGCCTAGTTTAGGCATTAGAGATAGGTATTGTATAAACTCTCACATAATAAAACCCACAATTACTTATATTCTTATAGGTAAGTATGTATTAAGTGTATGAGATACCTACTTCCACTTATGTAGGTACTACCTTGGGTTATTTTTATTTATTGTACTCATACGAGAGGCTTTTTTTTTAAATGAATAAACGTTTATCTATTATCTAAATAATATCGCATTACGGACGAAGGCGAATGATTGGTAGACCCCAAAGGCCATGCCATTAGCCATTTCGCCTTCGACCCGCCACTAACTAAGGAAAAGAAGTCGTATTGGTTCAGCATGATGAGAGACTTCTTAAAGAAGTAAGTAGAGTCCTTTATCAAATGTGTATTAAACTTTCCATCAAAAGGAAGATTCCGTTATACTCAATACCTAAAATAGATGCTACCCTGCACATAGATCATGCCGGCTACCCCACGCGCTAACGGACGACGAGTAGATATAATTGTTATAATTGCACCCTGATTGATGCATTAACCCCAAATGAGCTGGTCATGATGAGAGTAAATGGGACCTATTCATTCCGGACGTACAGTGTCGGCTCAATAAAACACATATAACAAAGGTATCAGAAGAACACCCTCTGAAGCCTCACTTCTCTATCAGGCACTACTGAAAGCAGGATAAAAATGGTACTCAATGATGACCATAATAATAATGTAAGTAAGGATTCCCTTGACGAAATTCACCATAAAATAAATGCTTCTGTTGTGAATTACCAATAGAATAAAAACCTCTCTCACCCCCTTACCTACGTGAGTGCTTTGATTTTCTTGTCCCTCGTGGTATGCGCTGCAGATCGACTAAATCTCTACTTCTCAAACATTCTTCTTACCGCTATGGTGAGTCTTTCTCCGTTAAGGTGGTGACACTTCGGAACTCCCTTCCCCATATTATCCGTCATAGTCCTTCGCCAAACGTCTTTAAGTCGAAGTTGAAAGAGCACTTTCTCTCCTTGTAAACTTAGTAGAACAGTAATATGAATATATTTATGCAAGTATGATGTATTTAAGACAATTTATTGATGTACTCGTATAATATGTGTCGTACTATTTTTGTATCTTTATTTATTTATTATACTTTATTTTGTTGTTTTTTTTTTTGGAACATACTATATTTGTAATAGTTTTATGTAGGTTTATTCTCAATTATTCATCATTTGTGTGTACACATTTATGTATCCTTTTCATTATAATTTCAATATAAACCCAGAGGTTTTCTGTAAGAAAGCTCTTTCAGGGTTAAGCTCGCCTTTGTACATAGCTTTTAAGTAAACTTTTTCTGTATTTATTTTACAGTGTACAATTAAGACTAAAGAATATTATTTAACCTCTTGACATTTATTTATTTATTTATTATTGACATATTAAATCACAATTATCTATTTCATGTTATTTGTAACTTATAATAATAAAAAAAATATGTATTTTAATAATAATTAATTAATAAAGTATTTTTTTTTGAATAACTTTGCTTACTTTGTACCTTCCAACCCACACATACACATAAGCTATACCACTGTAATTTAGGACATTGAAGCATGAATAAATGAATATGAAATACCTACAGTCATCAGGTTAGAGCCTTAAACTAGTAACCAAGTACCAGTGGCGTCTGTACTTGATAATGATAGACACCATGTCGAAGATGGAACAACTACTCGTAAAATAATCGTAAATATAATTATGTAGAAGAGGTGGACAAAATTAAGCCGCGGTTAAGTTTAAATAAGTCAGAAGACTCCGCTTCTACCAGCACAGAAAGCGATAGCGAAACACTCGGCTTACTTACTTCGATTACTAACCATATTATAATTAATTAAGGTTAACTTTTGTTATTAGAAATTGTTTTCAGTTAGGAATATATTAGACATTTTATGATGCATTTCCGAATTAGATTGAAAGACTATACTCAATAAATCAACATCTGTAACTATCATAATCCTAAAACCAAAATCAAAACGTACGTAGAACGAACGTTCGGGGAGACGCTATCTTTTTCTATAATGTCATGCGGCTGCTCTGTAAAAGATATACTAACCAGTAATGGCACGCAAGAGATGATCGGCCACAGTGAGAAGATCTACCAACATGACGGGTTAAGACAAATTATTGCCAGCATCATTCGTAATATTTGTAATGCCATTACATTTATCCGCAGTGTGTCCAAAATGAGTGCAATTACTACACTTTAAAACGGGTTTTGTACACTGCGCTTTATAATGACCAAACTGTGAACTGTTAAAGCATTGAACTGTACTTTCTTTAGTTTTTTTTGTTTACAAAGATCCTATCTACTTACGTATCATCGGGTCGATTTTGTCTTCTATCTATAATATTGCCATTCAAAGCACCCATACCGCGAGCACTCTTTAAAGTAGTAGCTGTTCCGGCATATCAAACCCAGCCGCCTCCGCGCCTAATCTTATGCTAAGATCCTCTATACCGTAAACAATAAAATCTACTGCCTTTTTACCCTGTAACGATTCACTACTATCCCTTTGTCGTAGTAATATTCTCCCAAGGAATCGTTAAATATTGCGCGTTTATTTACATTGTTGTTAATAACTGTCCAAAATTATCATCACAAGCTTTAATTTTTCTTGCCACTCTGGCCAAGAAAACATTACAGTAGTGAGACCTTCATACCCTTTCTGAGAGTGACCCTTTATCTTAGCCAAAGCAAAGTGTGTTGTCTATCTATCCGTCCAATTTATAAATCGTCGCGGTTTCATTTACCCTATGTAACCACATATCGATACGTTGCTCTTTGTGAGCGGGGTCAAACTCAGGAATTTTCTGACTTGACTAATTCAATTATTTATGGTCAATTTATTTAACTAGTAGGTAATTAATCTTGTGTAAATAATTGTGTAAATGTTAGATTATAGTATTATTGTAAGAGATGACAAGCTAGAAACAAATTTGCTGCGCCCTGACCGGGTACATGTACAGACTTATTAAAGCTACATACTCGTAGATCTAAGCAACCAAACTATGTACTTGTATGCAATAAATTAATATGAATAAGAATGGTATTTCGGTAAGACAATTTTTCATTACAAGCGCTAATACCCATAGTTTGTAACGCTTGGAATAGTTGGGCTAAACTAGTATTTTTCTCAAATAGATTATCGTACCTTATTTATATATCGTACCATATTATCGTACATTTACCTACATCGTCCGTGTATTGTATCGTACATGTACCTTATTTATATACCATATTATCGTTCATTATTGTACCTGACGTTATAATCTCAGGACTATACTTACATAATAATTCTGACCTGCTGCGCGCGCGTTTGCTAGATGCGCTCGATGTTCGACGTTTGGTTTGACCACACGCCCGCCGGTGTGCATGGCTGCTCGACCTCCTCTCTTCTCCGGTGTATGGACTTCGTGACGCTGTGAACTTCGAGACCGCTGTGAACCTCGTGGAATGTGCACCGCTATTCGGCTGGGCTGTGTGATCACGGACTGGTTGGACTGCGTGCCCGCCGACTGGATGGACTGCGTGCCCGCTGACTGGCTGGACTGCGTGGCCGCAGACTGGCTGGACTGTGTGGCCGCAGACTGGCTGGACTGCGTGCCTGCAGACTGGCTGGACTGCGTACCCACCGACTGGCTGGACTGTGTGCTCGTGGACTGGCTTGGCTGCGTGCCCGCGGACTGGCTGGACTACGTGCCCGCCGCCTGGCTGGGCTGCGTGCCCGCGGACTGGTTTGGCTACGCAGTAGACGGCCCACGTGGCTGCATCACTGTTTCTTGATGAGGTTCCGCCGTAGCTGACTGATTCGACTGCCAGACCTACTAGTCCGGCTGGGTCTCCGTGCTGTTATGCCGGATCCAGGACGGATGCTGGGCTGTGCTGCATGTTCAAGTATCGGACGAAGAGAACGGTTGGCATTACCATTACGTCCGACACCGCTGTGTGATCGTCGTTCACGATTACGATCACATGAGCGTCTTACCGCATCATCGTGGCTCTCCATAACCTGTACACAGAAAATTCGAGCACAGAATTTTGGAAGCCAAAAATATCTTGATTAAAAATTTAACGTTTAAACCTCAAATTGTAAAAGCAAGCGTAACACAAAACTTGACAGCACAAAAAAAACAAATGGCGTAACCATGGAAAAGAATCGTTTGTTCATCCATCAAAACTTTGTAGGATAGGTATACCTACTTAATAATGTACCTATTATAATTTTAAGATTAGCAGAAAAAATATTGACAGAGCTAAAAAAAACAATAGCCGAAACCAACCTCTTATTGCTTTACTTAAAAAGCAATGTGAAAATAAAGCTCATTGTATTTCGCATTGGTTCCATGGTGGGTATGACCCAATATATTATTTTTACTAACCAAAAAAAAATCTAAAGTCATTTTAAGTTACGGAATATAATATTGCGACAAATTAACATCAGTCCTTTATTCTTTAACCATTAAAACACTTGAAAATATCTCAATACTAAAAAAAACTTGTAGACGTGGTAAATAAGTAACCAATGGAAACTTACCGATCCCACTTCTGATTTGTTGGCCTGGGTGAACTGGAACAGCTTGCGAAATAAAATAACAAATATTCTTTACTTCAATTGTATTATTTTTGTAGGTACTAGATTATCATTATTCGACGACAAAAACAGACTGGCCCATTTTAAAATAATCTGTCACTTATCGCCTTCTAGGGTAAAGCAGTACTGCCACTATGGCGCCATCTTGTGCCGACTCGAGTCAACTACCATACCTACTTTGTGCTGCTTTATCCTAGTAGCATCGCTTAAAGTTCTGTTTTTAATAAATAGTGTATATTGAATTTATACAAAATTAGAAACATGGTTTTCAAAAATAATAAAATATTATCATGAATTATTGTTATAAATAACTTGCATATTTACTTTAATCAAGGAGACTAGTACTAACGCCTGAGTTTGCAATTCATTGACGTACCTACTTATTATTTAATCATTACGTTCTACACTATCGTCTCTATATTTAAGGCGACAACTGATGAATTTGAAATGTAAAAAGCATGATAGCATTGAGGAACATTTTAACAAATTCGAAAAGATTGTGAGAGATATTGAATCGAATGGAACACAGATGGATGAAAAAGATAAAGTTTGTCATCTTTTGTTATCTGTTGAAGAGGCTTACAAAGCAACAGTGATTGCATTAGAAACATCCAACACTGAACTCACGGCAGATTTTGTAAAATGCAAATTATTGGACGCGGAACTAAAAGAAAAGAGTGGTAAACAGAATCCCTCAACTTCTAAAGAAGAGTATGTATTTAATAGTAGCGAATTGAAATGCTATAACTGTGGTGAGCCCAACCATCTGGCACGTAACTGTCGTAACAGACCAAAATACAACAATAGAGAAAATAACAGAGGAACTCAAATAAGAGGAAATTACAGAGGAACACAAGTAAAAGGAAATTACAGAGGAAACCAAATGAGAGGAAATTATAGAGGAAGCCAAAGTTATAGTGGCACTAATAATAATAGTAGACCGGCCGCAAATGTAGGACAAGAAAACTCCACATTTTACGCTGCTCAAGCTCACTCAGCAAATATAAATTGCTATGAAAATAAAATTGAGTTCATAATCGATTCAGGAGCGTCACATCACATGATTAATAGTGAATATGAAAAATATATGACAGATATCAAAGAGATTTCTGAAATCGAAATTCAAATAGCAAGTGGAAGTTTTATGACAGCCAACAAAAAAGGTAATATATCTGGAAAAACTAGCGAAGGAAGAAATATTGATATAACTGACTGTCTCATATTAGAAAACCTGTCACATAATCTAATATATGTGATGAAATTAAATGAAAAAGGTTTCACAGTGGAATTCGAGAAAAAAATACCAATAATAAGATGTAACCAAAAAGTTCACGTGAGAGGACAAAATAATGGAAAGCTTTTTATCTTAACCCTGAGCTTAAAACAAGAAAATACATTAACTACAAACAAGACAGATGCAAATCTATGGCATAGAAGAATGGGACATTTAAATCATGCAGGTATGAGAATACTTGGCTTACCAACATCTAACGAGCGATGCACAATATGCATGGAAGCTAAAGCAACTCGCTGTCCATTTAAGTCTATCCCATTACCGAGAACAAAGCAAATTGGTCAGTTGATTTATTGTGACATTGGCGGACCTATCTCACCAATAACTAAAGACGAAGAACGGTATTATCTTACTATAATAGATGATTATTCACATTTTATGGAAGTTTATTTATTGAAAAGAAAATATGAAGCAAAGGAGTATATTATAAAATATGTAAGAAGGTTAAAAAATGATAATATAAATGTGAAAAGAATAAGAACTGATAGAGGGGGAGAATTTGTAAATAAAGAACTAAAGAGATTTTATGAAGAAAATGGCATAAGGCAAGAAACTACATGTGGATACACACCACAACAAAATTCTGTTTGCGAGAGAATGAATCGAACACTAGCTGACCGAGTGAGAGCTATGTTGTTAGAAACAAACTTACCAAAATATTTATGGGGAGAAGCCATAAGAACAGCTGCATATGTCATAAACAGATCCCCAACAAAAGCATTGCAAGGAGATACTGCTGCTAGAATTTGGTATAGGAAGAATCAACTGGAGAAAATAAGAGTTTTTGGTTCAAAAACATGGTGTATCATCTTTCCCAGGCCGAACAAATTGGAACCTAGAGCGAAACCTATGATTATGATTATATATATAATTATGATTATATAGATAGTTATGGGATCCAAAGACAAATGATATAGTTATCTCAAGAGATGTTCGTTTTGACGAGGAAAACTATGAATATAAAGAAGAGAGAAATGTTTATATACAAATCGATGAAGAAAGCGAGCCAACTGAGTCCAAAGAAAGGCCAATACAAGTTAGAACAGAATCAGAATCTTCAAATGATGATGACTATGAAAGCTCAGAAGAAAAAGAAGCAGAAATTCAAAGAAATAAGCGACAAATAAAGATGCCCAAAAGATTTGATGATTATGACATGACAAATGTAGCATATGCATTACTAACTCAAGATCCTACTACTTTTAAACAAGCAATAAACCAAGGAGGATGGACAGAAGCTATAGAGAAAGAACTAGAAGCACTTAAACGACTTAAAACTTGGGAAGAATGTGATTTACCAAAGAATCATAAAGCTATTGACACAAGATGGGTATTTCGCACTAAATCTGATAACACAAAGAAAGCAAGATTAGTTGCTAAAGGTTACCAAGAAGAAACAACTCAAAATGTTTACGCACCAGTGGCAAGAATAACAACTGTTAGATTATTTATCAACAAAGCAGTCCAAGAAGACTTGCCCATCAAGCAAATGGATATACCAACAGCATTTTTGAATGGAGAGTTGAAGACAGATGTCTATATAAAATATCCAGAAGGATTAGAAAAGAAAGAAGGAAAAGTACTAAAATTGAGAAAATCTTTATATGGTTTAAAAGAATCTCCACGATGTTGGAATGAGAAGTTAAATGACTTTCTTATTAAAAATGGATTTACACAATCGAAAAGCGATTTCTGTTTATACAGAGCAAGTAATGTGTACTTATTGATATTCGTCGATGATATTCTTATAATTGGAGATAGCAATGAAATAGTCAAGAATCTCAAACATGAATTTAATGCTAAAGATTTAGGAAATATTGCAAACTTTTTGGGAATGGAAATAACAAGATCAAAATATGATATTCAAATAAAACAAACAAAAACTATAGAGAAGATTTTATTGAGATTTAACATGCTAGAATGTAATGGAGTTGGTATTCCGATGGAAGTTGGTATAAATATTGATGGAAATGAAGAAATGATAACCAACATTCCATACAGAGAACTTGTTGGATCACTCATGTATTTGGCCACTACAAGCAGGCCAGACATTGCATATTCAGCAGGATTCCTCAGCAGATACTTGCATTGTCCGACACCTATGTTATGGAAAGCTGGGAAGAGAATCCTAAGATACCTGAAACAAACAAAAGACAAAGGGTTAGTTTATAAAGTACAACAAAATAACCACTTAAACAGTTTTTCAGATGCAGATTGGGGTGGAATAAGAGATGACCGCAAAAGCATTAGTGGATCATCAATATTTCACTATGGAAACTTAGTAAGTTGGAGTTCCAAAAAGCAACCAACCGTTGCACTATCAACAGCAGAATCAGAATATGTAGCAGCAGCATTAACTGTAAGTGAAATAGTGTTTATAAAAGGAGTGTTGAAAGATTTAAATTGTGATAAAGACCTAATCTGTTTGTTGCTAATTGATAATCAAAGCACTATAAAGATGATAGAAAGTTATGAAAATAGTAAGAGGTCTAAACATATAGATGTAAAAGTACATTTCATAAAGGATATTGTTAACAAAGGATTATTGTCACTAAAATATATATCTTCAAATGAAAATAGAGCTGATATATTTACCAAACCAAGGGGGGGCAAGGTGTTCCAACCTCCATCTTCCGGACACAAGTCAACCTCACCTGCACGCGGTGCACCCTGCTGACTAACGAACGAGGCTCTGACGGCCGGCTGATTGCGGCATAGCGCAGCCTATACCGGCATAGCTAAATTCCCTGACCGTCGATGGGCAGCAGCGTCGGCGGTGCGAGAAGCTGTGTCCTGCGATCCCCAACCCGCATGCCCAGCGTGGGGATTATGGGCATACACCCCTAAAATGAAAGACGCAAGAAAGAGATGGCCCCCAGTTCCCGGCCGTCCCGCTATTCCTGGCCATCCAGGTAGCGGCCATGGTAACGGCGGGACAGGGGGTGCTAGGAATCCCCGGGCTACCTCTGGCTACCTGCAAAATCTGACCCTGGCTACGTTTAACGGACGGACTCTGAGGCTCGACGAACATCTAGCGCAGTTGGAAGTGGAGCTGGAGAACATTAGGTGGCATGTTCTGGGGTTGTGTGAAGTCCGTAGAGAGGGAGAGGACACCATAACCCTAGACTCGGGCCACCTTCTGTACTTCCGCGAGGGTGACCAAAGATCCCAGGGTGGCGTAGGGTTTCTCGTCAATAAGGCCCTCTCTAACAACGTTGAAGAAATCTCCAGTGTGTCGACCAGGGTAGCGTACCTGATCCTTCGGCTATCAAAGAGGTATAGCATGAAAATAATTCAGGTTTACGCACCGACCTCGGCACACTTGGATGATGAAGTGGAGGATATGTACGAGGACATATCCAAAGCCTTGCACAACACCTCGAAGGCTCACTTCAACGTTGTTATGGGGGACTTTAACGGCAAAGTGGGAGTCCGAATTGGCGACGAATCCAGAGTGGGCCCGCATGGTTTTGGGTGTAGAAATCACAGGGGGCAAATGCTGGTCAACTTCCTAGAGAAGGAGGGGCTCTTCTTGATGAACTCGTTCTTCGAGAAGAAGCCCCACAGGAAGTGGACATGGCGTAGCCCCGACACTGTGACCAAAAACGAGATCGACTTCATCATGACGGATAAAAGGCACATATTCAGAGACGTCTCCGTGATCAACAGGTTCAACACCGGATCTGATCACAGACTTGTCCGAGGCTCTCTGAATATCAATCTTAAGCTGGAAAGAAACCGTCTGATGAAGTCCACGCTCCGACCCAATCTACTCCAGATCATGGCGGGCACCGAGAAGTTTCAGAAGACTCTCGGTGACAGATTCGTTGCTGTGGAACCCACCGATGACGTTGATGAGGCCCTACAAAACGTGGTTGGAACGTTAAGGGACGAGGGCATCAAATTCTGCCAAATGCAGCCTAAAGGCAAGAAGTCCAAACTCACGGATGAGACTCTTCGGCTGATGACAAAAAGACGGGAAACCACTCAGGCCACTTCGTCAGAGAGGTCAGACCTGAACAAGCGAATTGCGAAGATGATACGGCGCGACCTTCGGAGCTCCAATACACGCCTCATTGAAGAGGCAATAGAGCGAAACCGAGGGTCCAAAGTATTCACTCAGCAGCTTGGCAGGAGCCACTTGACGAAGTTAACGACACACGATGGCCGAACCGTCTTGTCAAAGCCGGACGTATTATCTGAGATAGAGGACTTTTATGGCCGACTGTATGCGGCACATGCTCCTTGCCCCCAACGTAGCAGCCACGATTCTCGAGCTACTCTCACCCGCCACTATACCGACGACCTGCCAGAGATCAGCCAAGACGAGGTCGTACTGGCCCTGAGGCAGCTTAAAAATGGAAAAGCCCCCGGTGAAGACGGTGTTACTTCGGAACTTCTGAAGGCAGGAGGAGCTCCTGTTGTGCAGGAGCTGCAGAACCTCTTCAACTCGGTCCTTCACTGTGGGAGAACTCCAAAGGCGTGGAATGAGAGCTTGGTGGTTCTGTTTTTTAAGAAGGGAGATAGGACGCTTCTTAAAAATTACAGACCCATCTCGCTCTTGAGTCACATCTATAAGCTGTTCTCTCGGGTTATTACAAATCGTCTCGCCAGAAGACTCGATGAGTTCCAGCCACCGGAGCAGGCCGGGTTTCGCGGAGGATATGGCACCATAGACCACATTCACACAGTGAGGCAGATTATACAGAAGTCCGAAGAGTATAATCAGCCCTTGTGTCTGGCGTTTGTGGACTATGAGAAAGCCTTTGACTCTGTAGAAACCTGGGCTGTCCTGGAATCCTTGCAGCGATGCCAAGTGGACTATCGTTATATCGAAGTGTTGAGATGTCTGTACGAAGCCGCCACTATGAGTGTCCGAGTACAGGACCAGCAGTCTAAACCCATCCAACTGCGCCGCGGAGTGAGACAGGGAGATGTCATATCTCCGAAACTGTTCACAAGCGCGTTGGAGGACATGTTTAAGACGCTGGACTGGAAAGGTATGGGTATAAACATAAACGGCGAGCACATCTCACACTTGCGATTCGCTGATGACATAGTCCTAATGGCGGAGTCGCTGGAGGAGCTGCAACAGATGCTGGACGGCCTAGCATCAGCCTCGCGAAAGATTGGTCTCGGCATGAATTTGGACAAGACCAAAGTTATGGTCAATGACCGAATTGATCCGAGTCCTATCGTCGTTAATGGACACCTTCTTGAAGTTGTTTCGGAGTACACATACCTCGGGCAGATATTGCAGTTGGGTAGAAACAACTATTCGAAATAAAATATAAGAAGTAAAATATAAAGAGTATTCTCGTCACCCATACCGCAATGTTTGAAAACAAAAGTTTTCAATCAGTGTGTCCTACCCGTCATGACATACGGAGCCGAAACGTGGACACTCACAGTACGGCTGGTCCACCAGTTTAAAGTCGCTCAGCGAGCTATGGAACGAGCTATGCTCGGGGTTTCTCTGAAGGATAAAATCCGTAACGAGTTTATCCGACATAGAACTAAAGTTGTCGACATAGCTCAGAGAATTAGCAAACTGAAGTGGCAGTGGGCTGGCCATATCTGCCGAAGAACCGATAACCGTTGGGGTAAACGAGTTCTTGAGTGGAGACCGCGGCTCGGCAAACGTAGTGTAGGACGCCCTCCGGCCAGGTGGGGTGACGATCTGCGAAAGGCTGCTGGTAGAAGCTGGATGCGTCGAGCTCAGGACAGGGCGCAATGGCGCTCATTAGGGGAGGCCTATGTCCAGCAGTGGACTGCTATAGGCTGATGATGATGATGATGATTTACCAAACCATTGCCAAAACACAGACACGAATACTTGTGTAAATTACTTGGTAATATCATGTAAATAAAATAAAACTGTAAATATGTTATGTTTAATGTTTTTAGTACCTACAGTATTTTGTCTTTATAAATAAGTCTAATTAAGTATGTATTTGTGTGTGTCATTTGTGTTGTGCTTGTTACAGAAATGGATCAACTTTTAACATGAATTCTGTTCGAGACTCCCTTTTATAAACCGAACATTTTATTTTACTCAGATCTTCGCATTTTTGTTTTTATGTCTAGTAATAAACTGTCATTGGCAAACTCGGGAATTACCTACCTAAAACAAGCCAAAAAAGAAGAAGAAGAAAGTTTTTATTTCTGCAGAGTTGCCAGCGCGGACTTTTTGGTCCGTTTTCGGACTTTTTTGGGTCTTAGCGGACTTCTTTCGGATCATGGTCTTCCGGGCTTTTTCGGACTTTTTCACCATAATTACATTTTTGTACATACTTTAAGAAAATTTAATTCTAACTACTAGATAAAAAAACAGCTCGCTCCGCTCGTTGGTTACGCATACCTCCTTGTTGCTACATGTCACTTTCATTATAAATGCGATTTGCTCCGCTTTTCATCTAGATTTTAAGCTGATTCGGTGTTTTACATTCAGCAGGGCTCCTGTTTGTTGCAGTCTTTAAAAGTTGCGCAGGTTGCTGCGCTTGCCAGCTACATTTCCACCTTGTTTTGAAGTTTCAAACTGTGTGCTTCTATTGAAGCACTCCGGTATGACGTAGTTTAAAAAAAATGCACTCGCTGACCACTTTGATGTGGAAATTCAGCGCTACAATTTGAGAACTTCTGTTTGTAGTATTTATACAAAAATTGTGGCATGCTCCGCTCGCCTTCTACATTTCTAACATTGCAAATTTCTTGTTTTATACTCAGCTCTCCATTTTGTTGCAGTCATAAAAAATTGTACGGCTCACTCCAGCTGCCAGCTACATTTCTGCCATATTTTGAAGCCGCAAACCCTATGCTTCTAATCTAGTACTTCTGTATGTGGTAATTTAAAAGATTGCGGCATTCTGCGCTCGCTGACTACATTACAAAATTGTTTTGATGTTGGAATGGAAACTCAATTAGAAAACTCTTGTAATTATTTGTCTTGTCAGTATTTATAAAAAAAATTCGTGGCTCGCTTCGCTCGCCGTATACATATTTATTTTATTTATTTAGGAAATCAACAGCTGAAGTAACACAATGGTATAGACTTCAAAAACAGAAAGCCGATTACAGGTTTTCACGAGTAGATATATACATAGATATATCTGATTAGCTATAACATTGATAATTCAGTGCTATAAATTAAGCATTTCAATTTCGGTATCGCGTGTTGGAATAACCTCAATGAAACCTATCCTAACTACTTTTATTGCGAAAGTTTGTTTGTGTCGCTTTCACCCCCAAAGTATCTACTCAATATATCGTCATTAAAATTTTACACGACATCAGGGATACAATAAAGGATATAGGCCTTAGCTTTCATCAATAAATAAAGTACTGTTCCCGAGGAATAGGAAGATGACTTTCAATGTGAGCGAAGCCGCTGGCAAAAGCTAGTAGCTTATTTTGAAATGTGGTGATCAGGGTCTGATAATGAGGCAAGAAATAGGATTATCTGGATGTTTTTTGAAAATACCTATTGCAAATAAACAAAACGGATTATTTTGTAATATTTCGGACTATTTTGATCTTTATTTCGGATCTTTTTCTGTTTGACTGCCGGCAGCACTGTATTTTTGTTTGTTTTGTTTGTTTTGTACCTTTCTTTTGTGGTGAAATGATAAAAATTGTCTGTTTACCAGAAAATTCGCTGCAAAAGATTATTATTTGGAACTTAGATCAAATAAATAAAACATGGAAAGCTATGATGTGATATCCTTCGTTGGGGAAGGTTCTTTTGGGCGCGTTTTTAAAGCAAAACACAAGAAAACTGATGCTATTGTAGCCCTCAAAGTTATAAGAAAGGTTTGTTTTAGTGCTATCCGCAATAATCTAAGGTAAAGTCTATTAGAAGCACTTATATTTCATTTCCTTTACTTACCATCTCCACAGAAAGGGAGATCTTCCAAAGATCTTAAGAATTTGAAGCAAGAATGTGAAATTCAGCGGCAACTAAAACATCCAAACATTATACGAATGATAGACAGCTTCGACACTGAATCAGAACTTGTTGTAGTAACAGAATATGCAGAGAGAGAGCTTCATAGTATACTTGCGAAGGAAGGTTGCTTGAACGAAGATCAAGTTAAGAGAATAACTTGGAATTTAGTGTCAGCTCTGTATTATCTACATTCACATAGAGTTCTTCACAGGTAAGTGATGGGGTGCTTAAACCCTCCGCTCGCCGCAAGAGCTTCACTTATTTGGCTACAACAAACAGAGAGTTTGGTGGGCGATATGGAGGAAAGGGAGACGAGAGAGGAAGGGGTTCCGAGTGGGCCCGAGGTGGCTCGCGCCTTATCGTATGCGAGTCTACCAAAATTTTAACTATGGCCCGCATGGACCTTACTCAACACTTAGGTGTTAACAGTTTAGACTGCTAAAAATAAAATTGGTCTAGTCGAGCTGCTGCTGCTACATGCCATGCCCAGACCCACAGTCAACATGCTAAAGATCATAAAATATAAATAGCATAGCATTTGCTTTACCACAGTAACCACCTACCTATATGCAGTCCACTGCTAGACATATAATTCCCATGCAGGTTGGGAATTGGCTTCTCCCACTGCCGCCAACGCTACCGCCCATCGGCGGCGGCAATCAAGGAATTTAGCTGTGCTGGTTTTAGGTTCTGCTATACCACAGTCAGCTGACAGCCAGAGACAAGTTTGTTAGCTGGTAGGGTGCTGGTGTAGCTGGCTTGGGTTCTGAAGATGAGAGGTCGGAAGCCCTTGCTTAAGGCGACCATACATGTCAAACCTCCCTCTCGCTCGCACTATTTAACATTCTTGAAGATATATAATCTCTAAATGTAATTATGCAAAATAGCAAACCTTCACGGCCTAGAAAATAGCAATTCAAAGATTCAGCAATAATATCATTTTGATTCGATCATGTTTTCTTACCAAAAAACTTGTACCAATGTGATCAATTTTGGTGCAATTTTTTTTGTAGGAAAATGTGTTGGGTTCAACATGGTATTCTTGCTGAACCTTTGTATTGTTATTTTCTAGGCCATGATGGTTTGCTATTTTGCATAACTATGTTCAGTGATTTTATATCTTCAAAAATGTTGAATAGTGCGAGCGAGGGGGAGGTTTGACATGTATCGTCGCCTTAACGATACTTGCAAAAGGTGCATCAGAACTGGACAAAATTTTTTATGTTTGTAGAGACCTTAAACCACAAAATGTGCTGATAGATAGTTCTGGGTGTGCTAAGCTGTGTGACTTTGGACTAGCCCGCATCATGACTAATGCAACACACATTTTAACTTCTATCAAAGGAACTCCACTTTACATGGCACCGGAACTGATTGAAGAGAAACCTTATGATCATCAGGTAATAACTGAATTAATCTTATCTTGCAAAAATAAGCAGATTATTTAAACATATTGCTATGCCTACTCTTTTTTAGAAATGGCTACTTTGAGAGTACAAAATTTCAATTTTTATAAAGATTTGTTTAAAAACTCAAATTTTTTGTATTTCAATTAATTTTTTCAATATTTATTAAAACTAAACAAGCATCTAAGTACATCTTGTAGATGGAAGTTTTAGTACTGTTCAACTAGTGTTAAAAAACATGCAGTTCAACTGTAGTTTAAATAATGAATTGTATGTATGCGATATGGATAACTATTTGAGTGCCAATCACCCCTAGTCCGAAACTATGAGATCACCAGTAGATGCCAGGATGCCTTATTTGTGTATGATATGTTTTCAGGCTGATCTTTGGTCCCTAGGATGTATAGTGTATGAATTGATGGCAGGCCAGCCACCGTTTTGCACTATGTCCATTTGGCAGCTGGTTAGAATGATACGACACAAGCCAGTGCAATGGCCCAGCTTTATAAGTACTGATGCTCGTACTTTCTTGCAGGTGAGGTTATTTTAAGATATTGCTTGTAGTAAGAAAAAAGCATAGCGAAGTACTTACACAATGAGTGATATGCTGAGCAGTGAATCTAGTGAGGGCAGCTGTGAAATTGTGTAGAATGTTCTTATGCACATGGTACCTAATATAGGTCCCTGCACGAGTTCATAGGCCTGAGCTATAGTGGGGATACTGTACAGAACAAGTAGATCAAACTGTCCACACAAAATTTATAAATATGTGTACGATTCCAAAAATAACAGGTAGATATCTAGATCTACCTATGTGGTAAACGCATAGATCGTAAGGCATAAATTTACAGAAAAAAAGTGGATGAACCAAAAAATAAGTAATTATTTTTAGTTTTTAGTTTAACAGTTTTTTCAATAAATGTTTTTAAAGTCGTCGTAGTTTTTTTTAATTTTAAATTATAATAGAACCTCCATTAACAACAATAACATTTACTCCTAGTACTCCCATGAGCAATGAAAGAAATATTTAGAAAGTATCATTCATATGCACTTCTGCACACATACCTTATTTACATAATATGTATTTTTTTTTGTATCATTGCAGGGGTTGCTTCATAAGGATCCAATGAAAAGGATGAGTTGGCCTGAAATCCTGGAGCATCCTTACGTTCAAGGTCATGTACTGATCCTACCGGAGGAGCAGAGTGAATCTCCATTTACTAAACCTCTGACCAGCAGCCAACAGGAAGCTAAACAACTACAGAGGTCTAAGATTAACAACAATTCAAGGTATAATAACTAATAGCTACTTACCATTAAGCACTTTCTTAGGGCACTGCGAGCTAGTAAATAATAGTTACTGTAATTTACATTTCTAGGGCTGTCAAATTAGAAAATGATTCTCAAAAACTTGAAACAAGAGAGCACGATTTGCGCAACGTCCGCGTGATGCAAGCTTTAGAGTGCGTTCCTATGTCTGATGACGACAGCATCCGAGCTACAAGCGCATTCAGCATCCGAGACAGCCTCAAAACCGACGATGAAGACCAGACCAGCCTCATCACAGCAGCAAACGCTAAACTACTAAGGCACGAGTACAATGTTATGAATAACTCAAATCTTGTTGTGTGTAACTTGGAGAACAATATGGCGCAGCTCATAGCGGCAAACAAGAAACAATCAGATATGAATAAGATGGACAAGATTGATGAAGAGAAGCAGGTTTGTTAACTTGAGTGTACTGTAATATAGGCCAACCATTTTTAATCCCCGACCCAAAATTGAGATGTTATATGTTTGACGTGTGTATCTGTGTATACTTCTCAGCCGTTTGAAGATTACTAAACGATTATCAGCTTTTTTCTGGTTAATTATCTGATCAACTTCTAAGGCCGCAAATCTATGCATTGAAACGCGCCATTCCTTGCGCCGCCGCCGCCGCCGCCGCTCCCCCTGCTCCCGCTGACTTCGTGAATGCGGCCTAAGAGGTCTGATCTGAAATTAGGTATTCTGTCACATCAGTGATATTGCAATAACATAGTAACCTTGGTTTCTGGAGGATACCTTACTCATCACAATCTTACAATAGAGTTATCATGCTTACGCTCATTGGTATGGTCTCTGAACAGGTTTTAAATAGATGGTGATCAGGATCTGCTGATGGCCTAGGAATGTGAAATGAGGCTTTTATTTCAGGGTTTTATTAATGTTGAATTTATTGATATCCGTAGTAGTTTGTTGAATTTTATGTACACCGTACTTAAAAGTTTTTCTTGTTTCAGATTGTTGAAAAACTCGAAGATAAACACGCCAAAGCCGATGAAATCAAAAAGGAAAGTACCGAAGTGAAACAGAAGACGAAATCGGTAGATACAGCATCTCACAGCTTAGAGAACCCTAAAAGTACGAAATGTAGCAGCGACATAAGCTCAGGACTTAGTAAAAGTGTCCCACCGTCCTACAAACAAAAACTACTGCAGTTCTCTAGAGATAAACTTAGATTTGGGAGTGGAGGGAACAGACTGACTAGAAGTATAAAGAGATCGTTTCATTTTAGCAGAAGTTGGGATAAGAATAAAGGAGATAGTCAAAGACGGACCAGTGAACCGACAGTCGAAATACCGAGCATTATCGACGATAAAGACATAGAAAAATGTTGTAAAGAAGACAGAGACGAAGATACAGAGAAGAGTGAGATAATAGATGAGACTTGTGATGAAAAGGATGTTGCTGATAATGATAAAATGCTGCTTGTTGAAGATAAGAGTGATGGTGAAGATCTTTAACAATAATCTCTATGAAGTGTTTACGTAGTTTAAATATCTTTTTATGTATAAACATTAATATTATTTTCAGTAAAAGAGCCCTCAACAATTGAATTAGAAGAATGGGAAGCATTTTTGAATTCCAACATCAGTGAGGTTATGGATGGTGATGTAGAATCTCTTACGCAGTTGAATATGGTAAGCTCAGTGTTTTTGGAAATAATTTTCGTAAAAGTTCATAAATGGCAGACTTTTACGAATACTTCATTACTCAGTTGTATGAGTAGGTTACATGAACAGATACAAACTCTTCCAAATCTATGATACCTTGAGGGAAAGTATCAAAACCATTGAAGCTTCCGCCCGCAGCTTCGCTCGCGTGGTACCCGGATAAAAGTAACCTATATGTTATTCCAGGCTTGGCAACTACATAAATGCAAAATTTCAGCTCAATCCAATCAGTACTTTTTCGCAAAGGAGAGCCAAACATATCACATACATTAAGATAAAATTGATAAAATCAAGATAAAAGTGTCCCCATTTTATGACACAAATATTCTTTTCCTTTTAAGATTCCTTTGAGTTGAATCTTCTTTCAATATTTTTGGTACTTTCTCTCCAGGGCAGTTTCGTTCTTTCTCTCGTATTGGTTTGAACCACCATGCACACCAAGTAGGCAGTAGTCAAGCCTTTTTTCCAATTTTCAAACAATTTTCGTCTTTTTCGTCACGTCACTGTAGTTCAAGTAACCTAATACTTATGTTATCTGTGCTTACACAAGACTACAATCTCCTGGGACTTCTCCTTAGCAATCTCTTTGTATCTCGTGTTTACTTTGCCGGTTGCTCTCTTTATTTTTGTGGCGTTTCAATGACACCCGTGTCATTGTACCCGTAAATCTGTGGCCACAAACATGCCTTAAACATATGTTTACGAATCGTAAACGGTAACTTAGAAATATTTATATAGATTGGGAGTGAAAGGGGCTCCATATTCGGCGTAACCAATTTCACCTCACCTGCCCGTGGTGCTATGATAAACGGGGCTCTGACGGCCGGCTGATTGCAGCATAGCGAAGGCTAACATCGGCACAGCTGTATCCCTTGCAGGCTGCCGATGAGCATCAGCGTCAGTGGTGCGTGAAGCTCCTGCGATTATCCCCAGCGTGGGGATTATGGACACTCGATTAAAAAAGATGCAAATTCTGCAATGGTTTTCAACAGGAGATTGCGCAAATGGCTCCTCGATAACACGTTTTACTCAGTAGATGACTTTGTTTAATTGCCTGCGACGCAGAAGGTTGCGGGTTCGATTCCCGCTGCGGGACAAATGTTTGTATGTTCTGCAGATATTTGTCTCGGGTCTGGGTGTTTTCTATGTATGATATGTATGTAATTACAAAAAAAAAAAGTATATTATGTAGTGTATCAATCATGTGGTTCCCATAACACAAGCTCTGCTTAGTTTGGGGCTACATGATGCTGTGTGGTACGTCCAGCATTATTTATTTATTTATAAGCAGAGCTTGTATTATGGGTACCACATGATTGACATAATACACATATAATTTTTTTTTTGTAAATATATACATATCATACATAGAAAACACCCAGACCCGAGACAAATATCTACAGAATATACAAACATTTGTCCCGCAGCGGGAATCGAACCCGCAACCTTCTGCGTCTCAGGCGGACTTCCACCCACTGCGCCACAGAGGCCGTAATAATTATTTAGTGTTGCCTAAAGATTATTTTGACATGGGATTTGGCGTAATTGATAAATTATGGTGTAGTTTTTTAATACAGAAGGTCTATATCCAACTGTGAAGTAGGCTGGTGTTGTTGTTGAAGTTTGTCTTATCATCAGGTCAGCATGGTGATTGGCGTTGTGGGGAGCGCTGCGAAGGGCGGCGGTGGCGGCAGGGTTTGCGGTGCGGTCGCGGCCTTACTCGCTTTACCAGCTTTGGTTCACACACTGCCTAGGCATACGCTACTGAACATACAAGATGTAAGTTGGTTGGCGGTTCCAGCACGGAATTTAAAGCACCTCCCATCAAAATGTCCAAGTCCAAGTGTTTTCAAGGTTGTTTGTGAAGGGCTCGTCCGGGGAGGTACTGAGACCATGCCTATTTCTGCCGTGAAGCAGCTGAGCTGTGTTTCGGGTTGAAGGGTATTGTTGCCGGTGAAATTACAGGCACAAGAGTCTTATCATCTTTATGCCTCAACTTGATGGACGCAGGGCGTTGCATGGTAAAGCAAGTTCCGGAATACCGTGATGGTAATGGTTACCACTTAATATCAGGTGGGCCTATGAGCTTGTTCCATCTTCTAGTAGTATAAAAAAAATATGTAAGGAATTTATACGACCTCTGTAGCGCAGTATACGAAGGTCCGCCTGAGGCGCAGAAAGTTACGGGTTCGATTTCCGCTGCGGGATAAATATTTGCATGATCTGCATATATTTGTGTCGGGCCTGGGTGTTTTTAGGTATGCTATTAGTAAATCAGTCATGTGGTAATAATTCAAGCTCTGCATAGTTTGGGGCTAGATGATGATGTGTATGTCTGGGTGTTTTATAAGTATCTATGTATCTTCATCAGTCTCTGGTACCCATAGTACAAGCTCTGCCTAGTTTTAGGATCAGTTGACCGTGTGCGAGATGTCCCGTATATTTATTATTATTATTATAAAAATATTCATGGTCGCCCTACAGGTAAATAAAGTGCTGCTATCTCCGGGTATCATAAAAAACGGGTATGATTGTGTGATAACCGATAATGATAACTGATGATAAACAGACATTTTCATGTATTGGGTCATTTCAATTGTGATTTGTTTCAGGTTTATCTCGAAGCAAAAGTCGTGTACAACTTTGTCGCAGCCATCAATACACTCATGAAAGATAGCAGGGATACTGGAGAAGCGGCTGAAGACAGGTCATTATCATTATTTACTGCATCACATGTTCACAATTTAACAGGTTGTGATTTTGTTTGCATATCGACAGATGCAATGTCAAAGTTAGAAGATACAGATCCGGTGCTAATAATTTCTTTGGAAAACTGAGATACAAAATAGACCCTTTGGATGCCTTCACTACTGAATGGCATAACTTGCAGAAAGTCGGCAAGTGTGAAGGCGGTGGAGGCCTTTGCTCAGCAGTGGGACAGCCTACGCTAATAATAATAATTAGGATGATGCCTAGCAGATTGAGGCAATAGGATTGCCTTTCTACATAATTGCCTTTTTTTCCCGTAGAGCTTAGTGTCGGACTTTAGGCAGTCTCAATGCATACAGAATAGTAATAGTTACTTAGGTAAATTCAAAGTATTAGTAACATTGAATTTACCTTAGTAGCTAGGGGCACGTAAGTCTAGCTCTGAACGAATCGCCTGCGCATGGATCTCTCGCTCTCTCTCGCCTCTAACTCCCCTACGATACCTTACTTTTTACTTCTGCGCAATAACGGACAGCCCTAGAGTTTCGTGATGCCACTTGTCAGTAGTATTTTTCTGTGCTGAAATCAAAGTACTCCAACTCCATAGTATAAAGATCTACTTTCATACAGTAGTCCGATGCCTTTGATCTTGCGGTAAATACCGACAAGTGACGCGAAAATGTAGGATGAGGGTTGTCACAAGTAGGTAAAACATACTGTACGTACCTTCCTTTTGTGTGTCAAATAAATAGATTATTGTTCATCCATCAAGTGTTCGAATGGCATACATGGACTCAATGTAGTGCGCTTCATTTAAATTGTATGGAAAACTTTTAAAATTTTCGCGAAATCTTACGTTTGACTTGGTTACTTTGGGAAAAGGGTTCCTGTTGGGAAATAGGGTCTATTGAGACCAACTTGTTTTTTTTTGACAAATGTAATTTTCTAGGCCGACTGTAAAATTTTTTCAAAAATTTTAAAGTGAAATTGTTTTTTTCTTCAAAATAGACCTTTAGTTTCCTCAGAACAAAACCTTGTAACTACAAAACTACAAAAGAAAATGTAGCTGCCCTCGATGAGGTTAAGTTTGCCCCACCCTGTTTATTCTAAGCCTTACAGTGTATTAATCTCATGTTTTATTATCAAATGCAACAGATTTTTCTAAGCACAGAGCTCAAGTAGCTTGTATTCGCAGGTTACAAGGAGTAGGTCGAATGGTGGAAGTTTGCTCATGGCTCTGCGTGCGGTCCTGTCGCGGGGTGCGACAGTTCGCCGCCGCTCTGAGTGCCTACGACGCATATCCTGTGTTCACAAGACTGCTGACACTATGTGAGTTCTCTTGATCTTCATTCTATGATAAATGAAAGGGTGTACATAGGTATTTCTTCTCTTTGCGTGTCAATGATTCAACCATTTTTGTTTTTAAATTTGTTGGACCGGTAAGTATCTACTTCCACGGCTAGGTCGGTCGCATTATTGAGGTCTCCTCACGTGCAGGAGAGCAAGCGCCGCATGTCCTGGGTTGGCGCCCACTTGTAACTCCATTTAACAAAGTTCTCTCTGCAACGGCCAACCTGAGTGCGGAGTCGATTGAGTGACTTTGTGGTTTGTGGGTACTAATATAGTATTATGATACCTTTGATGTGAGGCTGGGTTTTATACCTATTGAGCTATAAGGCAATCATGAATATTTCAAACTGACGAATCGTAAACGAAAAATATTGGCCAATGACAAAGCGTTATTTTGAATGTACGCTTTCTCATTGGCCAACATTTTACGTCTACGATACGACACTTTTTCGTCTTCGAGATCGTGCCTCTGATTCTCGCGTATGTTAGGTCTTATACAGTGGTTATGGGTTTTTTATCGCTATCTCATGGAGTGAAAAGTGTAGTTACAGATCAGCTTTTTGTTAGTAGCTACAGAATTGAAATGGAAATATTTTACAAGGGAAAATAGTAGACCAAAGCTTTTAAGCAGTGCTTTGCTGGGAGTGCTGCACACGGTACGCGTACCTATACCAAATCTGTCATCGACTATCATTGACCGAAGTATGATCGGACGTCTGCCTTTTCTTAGTAGATACAGCATTTAAATGAAAATAGTTTACAGGGAAAAAATAGTAGACAAAAGTTTTTAAACATTAATCAGCGCTTCGCAAAAAATTTGAAGGTGCCTTAGGGCGGGCATGCTACAGACATACGGTAGGCATACACCAAATCTGTCATCGGTCGATGTTTGATCGGACGTCAACGGCCGATGGCAGATGCCTCGAGAATCGGACGATATCAGAGTGTATAGGTGTCACAACGTTAGGGCGATCACGAATATTTCAAACTGGCGTATCGTAAGCGTAACGAAAAATATTGGCCTATGGCAAAGCGTTTTGAATATACGCTTTTTCATTGGCCAATATTGTACGTTTACGATACGAATACTTTATCATTTTTTTATTTAGTCTTCATGATCCAGCCTTAGATCATTGTGATCTCTATGAAGTCAGGCTCAGCGAACGATTTGACCAATCCTACCCAAAAATAGGAAATACGTCGCTACTTGCAGCCAACTTATGAGTACTTTACTCGTACATAAGTTTGTATCGATCGGCCGACGACGCTCGAATATACTTCGGCTCAGTCGGGTAGTAAAATCGAATAATTAAAAGCGGGGCAGTTAAAAACAAATGTAATCATTGCTTCGGATCGGCTTGTTGTTTATCAAATACTGCCGAAGCAAACGTGCTGGCCCGCCTGTGTGTAGCTTGCCTAATATATTACTCTTGGCGTAAGCATTTGTAGGAAAATATATTACGAAGTTTGCGCCTAGTTTATTGCTAGGTAAAGCTTATCCGTTCCTATAAAGTAACTAGAAATAATGCTTTCCAATATTGAATTCATATTCTATAGATATCATAAGACATGGATTATTATTTCACAAAATATAGTTTTAACAATAATGTCCTTGACACCAAGCTAATCGGACACACAAGTCCGATTAGACAGGCGCCAACTTTTTGCCCAGATTACGATAAAATTGACAAGTTTCATACTAAGATAGGTACTTAAGTACGCTTTATCTGAAAGATATGGTTTTTTATCAAAAGCTAAAATGTATTTTTCCGAATGCCTCAATATTATTGCGTAGGTAAGTATTTTCATGCAAAATTAAAAAAAAAAACATTTTTGATTGCAAAATTTACATGAACAATAACTAGCAATGAATCATTTGCCAGTTTTTAAGCTTCATGAATTATATAATAGGTTGTTATCTAGTTTTGTACACTTTTATTGAAAGGTGGGGAAACCATCTACTATATAGTAAGCAGGGGTTAAAGCATTTATCTTTTAATTTATTAATTTTGTTCTGTGGCCAGGGAATTTAGTTAGACTGCGCTATGCCGCAATCAGCCGGCCGCCAGAGGGCTTACCACAGGTTTTGATAGTTTTCGAAAACTTTATAAGTTTCGGTATCTTTCCATACATTTTCGTAGTTCATGCATGTTTCCCTAGAGGCGCTGTACTGAAAATGTATCGAAAGATACCGAAACTTATAAAGTTTTCGTAAACTATAAAAACCTGTGGTAAGCCCTCTGAGCCCCCGTTTGTTATTCAACAGGGTGCGCCACGGGCAGGTGAGGTTGGCCTAGGTTCCCAAAGTTAGAACCGTTTGTACAACATGTAAGTATTTTTCATGTTTAAGTAAGTTTGTAGAAAAGTAAGTTGCCGCAGTTTTGCAGTTTTAAGCCATGTCATCAAAAACTTGACCCTCTTAGCTTAGATTATACGAGCAAGTGCAGTGACATAATAGCATAAGATGAAACGACTGCTAACTTTGCACTCGTCAGTACGCGATTTGCTGACTTGGTGTATCTCTGAGAGCGGCCAATGGCTAAACATGATATAAATGATATAAAGCGTAGTTTACATATTTAATTTAGAGATGTTAGGAGTTCCAACCTCCATCTTCGGAACCGCTAACCTCACCGGCCCCTGCTATGCTAACTAACCAACGGGGCTCTGGCGTTCGGCTGATTACGGCATACCTAAATGTGAGAATCTGTGTCTTGGGATCCCCAACCCGCATTCCCAGTGTGGGAGTTATGGGCATATTCCTCTTCATATTAGGGGAGGCCTATGTCCAGCAGTAGACAAAGTTGACAAAAACCCCGTTTTGTCAAATATTTTAGAGTCCAATACTGAACACCAAAAAGCGTTTAAAAAGAAAATACGACTTAATTCATGAAAGAAAAGAAAATTATGATAACTTGATAGTTCATCCGAACTTTGAATAATAAACGAGAAACGAAGTAATGGGATACTGAACAGTTCGACGTAATACCATTTTTTTTAATCGTTTATTTTCATCTTTTCATCAATCATACTGTTAGATAATCTTGTAAAGACACATCTATAAACTTATTGAGCTGTTTAGATTGAGGGACAACCAAATCATCAGTCAGCAAGTTATTGGCTATGAGCATTGTGTGATTGAATCCTTAAGAGTAACGCACTCAAAGGGTGTAAGGGGTTTCAACGTCAATCTTCAGAATCCAAGCCAACTTCACCTACTTGGTGTACTCTGCTGTATAAAAAACGGGACTCTGGCCGCCGGCTGAATGCGGCATAGCACAGCCTAACACCGGCATTGCTAAATTCCCTAACCGCCGACGGGCAGCAACATCGGCGGTACGAGAAGCTGTGCCCTGTGATCCCCTATCCACATGCCTCGGCCAGCGTGGGAATTATGGGCATATCCCCTTTATTAAAGGAGACATATGTCCAGTAGTGGACTGATATACGCTGGTGTGATTTGATGTGGAGTGGAGTAACGCACGGACTAAATAATAAAAAAAATACTCAGTAATTGAATGTAAACTGGCCCTTATTTTAATGCTAGCTTACGCATCGTCTTCTCGCAATGCGCTGACGTTGAATTATCTCTCAAAACAATTTGATTGCCTGCAGATAAAATGCCTATTTATTTGCTGACTGATGTTTTCGCATCTTACAACAAACATTCGTAATGACTCATGTAGGCAGATTGTAATACTATTGACACGCGTATAACGAATAGCATTTTAAAATTTAATATTTATTGAAATTTTAAAAAAAATATTTAAAAAAATCCCAACTGCCTACATAGAGTATAGGTTTCAGGTAATACAAAAGCTTAGTTACACCTAAAAAAGGTCAAATATTTTAGGCAATAAGTAATTGATTTCTAAAAGTTTGAATTAGCCACTAAAAATGAGCTTTGCTCTTTCTGGTGGATTGGATAATAGCTCTAAATCGACTGTTATTCACATATATGAATTATGTAACTTTGCAATATTTTTGCAATAAAGATATAGGTTCACAAATAACTGACTATCTATCATAGCAAAAATAACTGAGTATCTATTTTAACTGGCCTTTTAGCTCAGTTCTTTTAATTTTAATTTTTATTTTTAGATAATATTTTATATAAAAATAAAAAAACTATCAATTGAGCTAAGAGACCAGTTAAAATAGATAATCAGTTATTTTTGCTATGATAGATAGTAAGATATTTTTAAGACTATTAACGGGAGTGGCAAAGGTTTTACGGGGAACTTAAGTTTGTGTAAATGTTTGTTAGTTTAGCTTAGTGAATAATACAAAGGCTTATCTAATTTTGAAAAATTATTAAAGTTGTAAACGGGGTGGCAAAGTTTGTATGGGGAACAAAAAAAATCATTACCAATCGACTTGAAATATTGCACAGAATCTCTCCTCTAGAAATAAATGTCCTGTTTCAGGATTTTTCGCACTTCAACCCCTAAGGCGGTTAAAGGTAATCAATTTTTATTAATGAACTTTGATTAAAATGGATTCCTAAAAAGTACATTAAGAAAATAAAACTTGAACAGGGTAGGAAAGGGGATGAAAGTTTGTATGGGGAACCAATCATTTCTCAAGTTAGGTAAGTTTGACGGCCTCTGTGGCGCAGTGGGCGAAGGTCCGCCTAAGATGCAGAAGGTTGCGGGTTCGATTCCCGCTGCGGGACAAATGTTTGCATGTTCTGTAGATATTTGTCTCGGGTCTGGACCCGAGACAAATCCTGTTCACGTTGATCACCCATTCAACAGCCGGTTAAGTATGATAAATTTTAATAAACTAATAATAATAATAAGGAAATGTGGGGGCCGCGGCTTTTTAAATGCCAAGACCCTCCATAACCGCGAGGTGTCCAAGCTCAGAGAATACTTCCTCCATGCCGACAGTGAGATGCATCGTGATGTCGTAGCAGTTGACAAGAACCTTACCCCGCTCTCACTGGCTAAGGAGAACTGGCACAAACCTACGGTGCTGAGTGCCCTCGACCGCAAGGTCGTATGGGAGAGTAAGGAGCTGCACGGACGGTTCTACAAAGCCCTTACAGGGCCTGATGTAGACCTACTCGCATCCGTGAACTGGCTACGTTTCGGTGACCTCTTTGGGGAAACCGAAGGTTTTCTCTGTGCGATTATGGATGAGGTAATAAAGACGAATAACTACCGAAAGTATATCATGAAGGATGGAACCGTTGACATTTGCAGAGCTTGTCATCGTCCCGGTGAATCCCTCAGACATATACTTTCGGGTTGTTCGCA
The DNA here is from genome assembly GCA_951804965.1 of Horisme vitalbata. Taxonomy (NCBI): domain Eukaryota; kingdom Metazoa; phylum Arthropoda; class Insecta; order Lepidoptera; family Geometridae; genus Horisme; species Horisme vitalbata. The sequence continues at coordinate 18,541,705 of OX638093.1, forward strand.
CCTCGCTAATACTGAATACTTGCACAGACACAACCAAGTAGCAAAGATCATCCATCAGCAGCTTGCTCTCCAATACGACCTTGTCGGTCCAGAGGTTCCGTACTATAAGTACGCACCGGTACCAGTTCTCGAAAATGGTCGTGCTACGCTCTACTGGGACCGCTCTATCATCACAGACAGGACTATTCTTGCGAATAAACCTGATGTCGTCCTGGTAGACCGGTCGGAACGCCGGGCGATACTTGTTGACATCACCATCCCACATGACGCTAATCTCGTGAAGGCCGAGAAGGACAAGCTTAGCAAGTATCTTGACTTGGCACACGAGATTACCGCTATGTGGGATGTCGACTCAACAATTATCGTTCCGATAGTCGTTTCAGTGAACGGTCTGATAGCGAAGAGCCTTGACCAATATCTTAAGAGGCTCTCGCTAGGCAGCTGGATCAAGGGTCAGATACAGAAGGCGGCTCTCCTGGACTCGGCACGCATTGTGCGGAGGTTCCTCTCTCTGCAGCCCTAGCCACTGACCGTTTGAGCCTTGCCCCGCGGTCGGTGGTCTCCCGTTTTTATACATTTTTTACTATAATGTTTTTGATGTTATTTATGTATAAAGTAGATAATATTAGGTTTATAGTAAAAAATGTTTTTTAACGAGTTTTAAAGTTTAATAAAGTGTCATAATAATAATAGTTTTTGATATTTATTTATGTACATTAAGTATAATTATATACTAATATAGGACTGATATAGGCTGTATGGATATGGAAGTATAATTATAGTAAAAAATGTATTTTAGACGAGTTTACAATTAAATAAAGTGTCATAATAATAATAATGCGGGACGTAATCACACAGCATCATGTAGCCCCAAACTAAGCAGAACTTGTATTATGGGAACCACATAATTGATATAATACACATATAATTTTTGTTTCGTAAGTATATACTTATCATACATAGAGAACACCCAGGTGTTTTCTATGTATGATTGAAAATTACACTTATAATTTTTGTTTCGTAAGTATATACATATCATACATAGAAAACACCTGGGTGTTGTATTATGGGAACCACATAATTGATATAATACACATATAATTTTTGTTTCGTAAGTATATACATATCATACATAGAAAACACCTGGGTGTTCTCTATGTATGATATGTATAACTTACGAAACAAAAATTATATTTGTATTATATCAATTATGTGGTTCCCATAATACAAGCTCTGCTTAGTTTGGGGCTACATGATGCTGTGTGATTACGTCCCGCATTATTATTATTATGACACTTTATTTAATTGTAAACTCGTCTAAAATACATTTTTTACTATAATTATACTTCCACATCCATACAGCCTATATCAGTCCTATATTAGTATATAATTATACTTAATGTACATAAATAAATATTAAAAACTATTATTATTATTATTAGTTTATTAAAATTTATCATACTTAACCGGCTGTTGAATGGGTGATCAACGTGAACAGGAGCGGGAACGGGAACGAAAAAGGGAGTGAGAGTGGGAACGAGAACGGAACGTGTACGGGTATGCTAGGTAATACATTAATAATATGTTAGTACTTTTTATTCCTCGCAAAACGTGGTAAAAATAAACCTTTATGTAAATAATGAAACACATTTTGACACATACATTTCCACGCGGGCGAAGCCGCGGGGTGCGGCTAGTATATTTATAAAACTATTTTACAGCAGACACTTTTGAAACTTAAAGTCATCAGGTACATGTGGTGGTTAGTGTCATCAGCTTATTGTTGGCATATTTTTCAATCACCTGTTTATGGAACACTTTAGTGCTATCTAATTCTGACGCAAATTTCTATCAGCTGTATTGAATTTCTGAAACTCATCATCTACTTTTGATGCTGACTGTACAACAACGAGTCAGGCCAGCGACAACAACTGATAATAGTAGATTTTACAAAAAGTGCACAAAACGAACCATTTTTATCCGAGACTTTTAGTGTTTGGGTGTATGGTTCATTTTCTTTGCCTTAATATAGATACATTTATGAGTAGATATGTTAATGCACTTGTGCACAAAATTCGATTTTGTGCAGCCTATATCCTGCACAAATAAGTACTTTCAGAGCATGAGAAGTGAAAACTAAATTATATATTTCTTTACAGATTCAAAAACGCCTAGAATCGTTTTGAACATCGTAGGTCTACTCATCACCATACTACAAGACTTGCCTGAACACGCTGACGTGGTAGAGAAAATATTATTCGACGACAAATCCTTCAACTTCATGTGTTTGTTGGAGCAACCGAGCGACGCTCTTAGAATGAGGGTGTGTATTCTCATAAGTTTGCTATGTACGTTTTCTTGTACGGCGTTTTCCGCGGCGATGGAATCGAAGTGGAGTAAGAAAGAGACAGAATGCATAGAATCACTGCATTCTCATTGCAATGTAACGCTGAATAGGGCTGCTAGATTAGCGACTAAGGAGTTGGGGAACATGCCGTTTTTTGTGAGCTAAGCTGTAAAAATTGAAGGAGTAGTGTTGGTTGGTTTATAATTCGTCCGTTCTTAGGGCTATCATGAATATTTTTAAGAAGAAGAAGAAGGGCTATCATGAATATTTCAACCTGGTGAATCGTAAATGTAACAAAAAATGTTGTCCAATGACTAAGTATTATTTTGATTAAAAATAAAGCATCATTGACAACCAACTAACAAATTAAATAACCACAGGCAGCACGAAAAAAAAAAAATTATTTTTCTTCCTTCCTTTGCTGTGCTCAGCTAAGTTTACCTACGTATTATACAAAGTTGCATAGAAATTTGAGGTTGAGCTTTATCTAGCACCGTTTTTTACATGAAAGACTGTACGTTAAAGTTAATATGTAATTTTATTCCTTTCTAAAATCAGTTGTTTGGTAGATAATTAAAATCTTCGTCAAAAGTTCTTAGTGAATATAGTTCTAAAAATGATGTTCTAAGCTTTCAAAAATAATTACATTTATAGACATCGAAGTAAGTTATTTTAAGATTATAACAGTTTTGCTCATTCGAGTATTTAGTATTTTTATAGATTATATACGAGCGACTGAGTTTGTATGAGATGCTTGTTTCTATGATTGTCAACGAATTCAAATACATTGTTTATAATAAACTTCGATCAACTATACAAAGGATATCGCGCGCCGTACTATGCACTGTGAAAAAAGTGACATATATTGCTAGCTATCATTTGTCAAGCACGTCATACTAATATCGCCTCTTTATTAAAGAAGATAAGACAGAAAATCTAAATAAGCCGACTATATGAAAACTGCTGCTCCCCTGCGTTTTGGCGGAGTATTTTACAAGCCGCTTTCGGCTGGGTAGTGCAAAATCCCTTGTATAGTTTATCGAAGATTATAAAAGTTAAAATAATTAATTTAATTCTGGGGCCGCATCTACATCTATCGTGTTGAAGCAATGCGTGTCAAAGCTTCATGTGTTTCCGTGAACTAACCGTGTATGCAGCCAGAACTATTATTCGTCGCTATAGACACAGGTGCGTCCCCAGCATTAAAAGTATACAGAGTCCAAACCAATGCCCCATGGAGGAAAAAGAAAAAAAATAATAAAAGATGAAGAACTACTGCATATTTCGAAAATTTATCGCTAGTCACTTCTTTGAGAGTTATTTGTCACTATCAACCATAATTATTATTTTTATTTTAATGAAATAGACTCCCCAATATTTGAAAAAAGCGCTTTTTTGTACATTGAGTATTGAAAATCTCAAAACACAGTTATTTTCTATTATTTTGTCAATAAATTTATGATCTAGTTTCACCTTCTGGGTTGCACCCAGGTCCCAGGGGTTGTATCCAGGGACATTTTTGTACATGAATATTTTGACAATGCAATAGATAGATAGATATAACTTTATTGCACACCATACAAAGAAACACAACATAATGAAATAGGTATTAAAAATAATGGTACAATGGGCGACCTTATCGCTAAGAGCGATCTCTTCCAGGCAACCTTTGGATGGAGAGAAACTTACTAAACAAACAGGAACGGCGGTGTGCCTAGTCCAAAATATGTAATCATTCTTTACATTAAAATAGATTGAAGTGAAATTAATAATTCATCTCTAATATTATCTATTGCTTTCTTTCAGTGAGCATTGACTTGGACCACCCTTTACCTATACTTAACTGCTATTATTGTGATATATTTAAGAAATCTAAAATGCCTTATGTCTGATATTGTTATAATTCGACGACCCCTGTGGCGCAGTGGGCGAAGGTCCGCCTGGGACGCAGAAGGTTGCGGGTTCGATTCCCGCCGTGGGACAAATGTTTGCATGTTCTGCAGATATTTGTCTTGGGTCTGGGTGTTTTCTATGTATGATATGTATGTATTTACAAAAAAAGACGTGTGGCACTCGGGGACTGCCGCGGTAAAGCTATTGCATAGCATTTTGTATCAACATGCAATTATAATTATTTATTTATTTTATTTATGCAGTATTTCTTTTTCTTTGATATTAATTCAAGTTACACTTTTTGAGCGTGGTGACCGATAAGAAAACAAATTTCAAAACAAAACTGAAATTAGATTCAGGTGAAAAACGTCAGACGTCAGTTCGTGTCAGAGGCCAATCATGGACGTGTAGCTATCTTTACTGTGTTGAACACTAGCGCTGCGACGTTGTGACGAAGAACTAATAGAATACAAAAGTTTGAATATGAACTCTATTTCCAGGCAACAGATTATAAAATTAAATAAATCGGAGTGGGGAGCGTGAGGTTTTTTTTCGTTACGGAATTTTTGGATTCGGTCCCCGCGCTCAAGGCCCTCGATAGAAGCTATGCAATAGCTTAAAAAAAGTATATATGTAATATAACAATCATGTGGTTCCCATAACACAAGCTCTGCTTAGTTTGGGGCTACATGATGATGTGTGATAGTCCAGCTTTATTTATTTATTTATTTATAATTAGCACTCTAATTTTTAACTAATAAGATAATGTACTATATTTCATTATTTAAATATTCTTACTAATCCACATTATAAATCCATGATGGGCTTGCAACTTGTCACGTGGAATGCTGTTTGCAAAAAGTGAGCTTGTACCGAATATATGGAATTGACTCTGACTAGCCCCTACATATCATATCCTCAATAGATTTGTTATTTGAGAAAAATCTGAAATGGGGCAGTCGCTGAGAAATATCAGGCGATATCCACAATAGGAAAGTCGTGATAACATTCGTTTGTTTTTAATTAAACCATATTTGCAAAAGAAACACCCTAGAACTTCTTCTAGAAATCATCGGAACCATCTCTACTTTCTCTATGTGTGATAGAAAAATTGCATTGTGATAATTTATATTTCTTTTGCAAAATGGAGTAAATATGCTCTAAGAAATGTGTTAATTTTCACTGCCGGTGATCTAGAAGATAATAAGATTTCATTATTGTGCCATAAATAAGGATTATAAACTTTCTGAAACATGATTTATAATACAAAATAAGTACTTACTTATACAAAGTTTTTATAAATAAAATATTTACTATTCGCTATTTTTTTGACTTTGACTTTTTGTACCCTAAGTACTTCGTATTTTAAGTAGTGTAAGCCCCTAATAGGCTTGCAATATGGTATTTTGCTTTATCTTATGTTGTGCAATTTTCAAACGATTTAGCTTAGAATTTATCTTATCTTATTTTATGAGTATGTTTTAAACTGCAAGCAAAGGACTCCCTTCTCTTTTCCATACTTGATAATATTGAGATTCCTGGCTATATAATGGCGTTTTGTAATTGGGTCATCCTTCATACATTTTTCCACTTCGCTCTATATTCGAAGTCTGCATCGGAAACGTTCATGCCAATATGTCTCAGCGCAACCTCTGTCTAAGTGGTCTTAAGTCTCTCTCTAGATCTTCTACCGGTGACAGACAGTTCCAGTTATCTGGTTGACAACGTATTCAGGTGGTCGTCTCTTGACATGTATTGTATCACTCTACTGTCTTTAAGCTTATCGGCGTTATCACGGACTCCCAGGCTGCTTCGATTGCGGTTCCGTTTGACGAATAATCGTATAAATTGGAGGTGATTTTATTTGGTTCGAAACTTATTACCATATACTAAAATACGCCCGAACGTGTCCGTACTTTAAATAAATAAAGATAAAATAATAAAGCACTTTATTTTTACTCCAAACATACCGCACATTTTATAAACAAACTAAATAAATCATTGGTACTGGTCTTTTAGATCAGTTGGTAGTATCTGCCTTCTGAGCTGCAGTTCGCCGGTTTCCGCCCAGGAAAAACATTTGTATGATGAACATTGTTTGAATGGATGTTATAAGTATCTATGTATCCTACTATAAACTATAACACTCCTCTCTTTCCTTAATCCTTACTCTTCGTAGTAATCGCCTCAGTGGCGTAGGCCTCCTCTAAATCTCTCCACACGTCCCTTTCCTGATCCAATCCTGTCCGCATCGCTGGTTGAAAATCAGTGGTGTAGGCCTCCCCTAAATCTCTCCACACGTCCCAATTTCTAGCTTTCCTCATCCAATCTTGTCCGCATCGCTGCTTGAAAATCAGTGGTGTAGGCCTCCCCTAAATCTCCACACGTCCCTATCTCTAACTTTCCTCATCCAATCCTGTCCGCATCGCTGGTTGAAAAATCAGTAGTGTAGGCCTCCCCTAAATCTCTCCACACGTCCCTATTTCTAGCTTTCCTTATCCAATCCTGTCCGCATCGCTGGTTGAAAATCAGTGGTGTAGGCCTCCCCTAAATCTCTCCACACGTCCCTATCTCTAGCTTTCCTCATCCAATACTGTCCGCATCGCTGGTTGAATATCTCCATCATTTTTTCTGTCTTCCTCGTTTCGCTTGCCGTCTATACTATACCTTTACCAGCACCTATCTCGTACTATAAAATCGCAGAAACATGCCTTGACGACAAGTTGACAATATACCCGGAAGTTACTGTTGAGCCTCATTAGAACCATTACGAATTCAACGTTTCACACGCATCAATATTCAGCCTCTGAAAGGTATCGTACGTATTCCGGGCGCAAACGTGTCCAACATCCTAACAGCCGCAATCAATCCACTACCTACCTCAAAAGTCAACGACCTGTTCAGGGAACATAAATAAACACGAATCTAATTTATGATTGTGAAAGTTTGTCTGTTTATGGCATCAGAAGTGCGATCGATTTAATTTCGTCGCGTCCTCAGCTGTCTGCATGATTAGCTAATACGATATATCTTAGATTATTAATCTATGTGATCTCACTGATCAATTTAGAAGTATTTGAGTGACTTTTAAAATAATAACTTTTGTGATGCAGATTTGTCTACATTTTCTGCTAATCTATTTGATTTTCGACCTTGATGTATTTTACAAAATTAATACACAAACACACTAAGTAATATTAGATAAGTGACACCGGGAGTTAATCTAGTATAACACCACAGGTTTATCGGCTATGCATTCGCAAGATCAAAGACCTGTCTCGTTGTGTTTCGAACGGCAACTGCACTTTATGGTGGTTACATAAGGAAGGTGATCGGCCGGCCTCGCGCGGTTCGAGCGTTCACTGACACGGTATGCAACTAACAAAATCACTAATATGCATTTTATAGCCACTGGTTGCGCCTGCGCGGTCACATTTGCGTGAAGATTGTAAGGCTAACGTAAACAATTTTCTATAAGAACATAACCTACAACTTTATCCGTATCAGCAAGGTCAACTTGTGTTTGAGCTTTTATAGAAGTTCAAAGGATTTTGACATGACATTATTTTCATCATCATCATCATTTCAGTCATTTTCGGCTCTCTGGGCATAGGCCTCCCTTTTATTATACCATTCGCCTAGATCCTGCGCTAGTCTGAGCTAGGTTCCGCCCAAAGTTTTTCTGATTCGTCGACCCATCTTGCCGGTGGACGATACCAGAAATGACATGATTTAGGTAGCAATTAATAATTAATTGCTAATCAGCACGAGCACGAATGCGCTCGGTTACCTATAAATGCCACGTAATAACCAATCCAAATTGACCGAACGGAGAATAAGGTGATCAACGATTGCTTGGAAGAGACCGCTTTCAGCGATAAGGACGCCCCAATTAAAAAAAAAAAGACAAAGTTCATGCTGATATTATTTTTCTTTATGAAGGTGGTGTTGTGAATAATACATAGAGTTATCTATCCGAAGTGAGTCAAGACCTACAACTTTTTAACCCCTGCCTCGCCTAGGAAAAAAGTAGGCTAGGTCCCATTCTTTGGAAAAAAGTAGGTTATTATTACATGTTCATCCCTCACAGCTAAAATTGTTTTTCATTCTAGATTTTATAAAAATACATACAGACATCTTGACACACAATATTAGTAGATGTGGATCGGCATTCGTCACGTTTGAGATGACAACGTTTTGTTAGAGCAAAGTCCGATGCTATTAAATTAATGCTGATTTTGATGGCGCTTATAATTTGCAAGGTGTTATCTTTGTCTATGATTTACAAAAAATGCAACGTGTAAAAAAATTTGAAAAATGTTACAATGTCATTTGTAGTAGAACAACGACATTACAAGTAAGTATTGCGTGTGGTAACTAGATATTTTTTTTATGTTTTTTTTTTACCAGGTTTCTGTTCAAACCGTTTAGCCGTTTCACACTCGTACCGACACACTTTCGCATTTATGAATTAGGTGCTTGTTAAAATTAATGAAAAATCAGAGATTATGATTGTCTCTAAGAAAACGTTATTTTATGTTGCCTTAGTTTTATACGGGATTTTTTTGATTCAGATCATTCATCTAATAGACTGCCTAATTATAAAACATTTCCTCCCTTCTTCGTCCTAAGTCATTTATTTCAAAAATAAAACCATAGTAATTGCAAACGGAAATCAGGGAATACGGGCTACCTACACTAAAAACATAAGGTTACAATAGTGATTTAATTTAAATCTCTTCTTCCAAACTACAAACACAAAAACATCAAACTCACCATTTTCTGCGGACTCTAGTCTTGGTTAAGATTGATCTTCTCGCCACTTAGCGCGTTAGTTTACCTATTGCATTTAGAAGTACGTATTGCGTTGATTTACTTCTATGCAGTCAAAGCAACGTAGTCCAATTCCATTGCATTGACGTCAAACAAATTGTTCCTGAATAACAATTACCCGTATTGTGATTGTAACTACTCCTAGATGAGATATATCCCTTCAATTTACATACATACGATTAGGTACTACCGCTTTAGGTAACCATAATGATAGAATAGTTCGATTGTTGTCTCATAAACGATTTGTACCTTCTAAAGAGATCGAACAATCGATCGATGAAGATATCTGCAAATCTTGAAGAAATTAAAATAAAACCTCTGACAACGTTTTGTAGGAAAGTAGCAACATATAAGGAGCAAGTAAAGTAAACTGATGCGGGGCACTTTACCTGAATTCGAATTCTTTTGTTCAGTGGATGTTCATAGTTATTTTGATAATTTGTAAAATTTGCCGTTGTCGTAGTGAGTGCAGATCCGTGTTCAGTGCCTGCCTGCCATCAGCACACACTTCAGGTATCCTAGGAATACTAAATACGAAGTGCATTGGATATTTTCAACATCACAAATCTCTCGGCTAAAACATAATCATGATAGTATGATTAGTACGATAAAAATCTATATGTTACTATTCTATCGACCGATAACGATTTCCAATCGAAATTTCGCCTAAGCGCACGTATTGCGCCCGAGTTGTTGAGTTCGACGACCCGCGTATTCACTGTACCATTAGGTCATGAGTATTTTGACAACGAACTGCGGAAATTATCTAATCGGCACACGACCGAGGACGGCGGGTCGACGACACCGCGGACCGTTCGCAGCGGGCCCCGCCTTGGGCATCGACGAAAGTGAAATGAGAAAATGAATAGCCAGCTGTGCCTCCCATGACCGAATTCGTTCATTGATACGAATGGGTGGTCAACTGGTCAGTTGCCACGCACGGTGACGGGACGCAAGCTCTACATTTTGATTGGACCTAATCCTGTCATTTCCTCTTTAAAGAGAAAGTGATGTGTCCGAAACATGGTCTTCACAAATTGATAATTTAAGTGCCAGTGCATCTATTTTCATTTGCTCACTACTGGTTAACCTCACACTCGTATTGAGTAAATTTTTGAACATGCTGAACTCAGAACTGGATTGCTGGATTCAGAGCTTATGGTTTATGTTACATGTAGAATTACAGTCTACTTATAAAACAAAATTTAAAAAAATAACAATACGATTTCGGAAGAAAAATTGGAAAGGTAAACTGGCTTTTTACTCTACTACTTAATGTAATGTTAAAAGGAAGTGCTACGCATTTCGTAGCACTTTCGTAGCCCGCCTACGCGACTCTCCCGCTTCGAAGAAGTTTATTATCCTTTGAAGTAAATATTTCAAAACTGTTCTGCAGATACTGACAAAGTTATGGTTTGCATTATCTTACGATTTATAAACTGAATTAAATGCAGTTATAATATTTTGACTAGTGCACGCCCTGCGACTTCGTCCACGTTTTAATTTTGCTCGTTGCTCCCCGTAAAGGTCGTCTTAATTTTAGCAAATCCTTTCTTAGCGCTCCCTTACACTATGCATAGAAGAATCCTCTAAATTTTGTAAGATTCAAGGACGTATGGTTTGGCTATGCGTTGATCGTCAGTTAACTTTATTCTAGTTTTATAGCTTCCTGCTGCCGGCTGCTTTTTTGATAAAACTGTCTAACAAAAAAGCAGTCCTTCAATCGTGGAATTACCGAAAACGCTAAGATACGTAATAATTAATTTTAAATCTTCAGATTAAATACAAAATTTAAAGATCCTAACTTACTTATTTTACCCCATTAGGGGTGGAGTTTCTAAAATTCCTTATTGAGTGGACGATTCCAAATGACTTGTAAATTTCGAAATAATTTTTCTCAAAAAATTGTTCGGCATCTTTAAAAAAGGTGATTTTGTTAAACTTTGTCTCACACAGCACAAAGGTAAACTTAAAGTTTTTAGAGAAAAGTTTTGCATCACATGTTTTCAACTGAGGTTCTCACAATTCGTTGACAACCATGGTCCATACCACCCCCTACTAAGAAAACACGACTTCAAAATCGTATTCGTAAACTCACCCTGTATGTTTAGATAGGGTTCTAGTTTTTCTATAACATACATAGGTTATTGACCGAGCACTCATCTATCGTTACATCGTTGTCAGATGGCAGGCATAAGATAATAGAATCGCCAAGATTGACGGCCTACATTCTAGTGAACTAGATAAAAAATATTGTTAGGCATTTTGCAATCGATTTATTTGCACTGCATAGCGACAGATTTCATCGATTTCGAGTAAAATATTGATTGGAAATTGTAGGGCTAGGCTTGACTGCACTTTGCGATACTCTTAGTCTTAGGTTTTTTTACCGGTACTCGTTTCTATCGACATTCAAAATGGTCCTGGAATAATGTAGTATTTCACTTAGTGTAGTATTTCCAATTTATTTTTTACAAAAATACTCAAGCGTTTGACCACTTCGGGATTATGGGCATATTCCCCTTTATTAGGGGAGGCCTATGTCCAGCAGTGGACTGATATAGGTTGGTATGGTGGTGGTGGTGGTGGTTTGACTACTATCAGACCCGAAACAGGTGGATGAGTGGTTTGACTTTGTTATTTTTAACAAACAAAAATGCATATCACTGCTTATTATTTTATGCATATGCATGTTTTAACAAGATAGAAGACTACGACTACTACGAAAGTGCAATCACCTCGATAGAGATATGAAATAGAGGTCATTTTACAAAAATACCCAAAAATATTACATCACGCCCATATCGCGCCATTATCCGCTTGTCATCCTCGAACTGTTTTTCGACATTTACGTCTTTTAGAAGTCATTTCGTAATCACGATCGTAGATAAAACTAGCATGATTTACGTAACAAATTAAGTTCAATAACCTCATGAATAATCTATAGTATCAAAATACTTATTTGTTGTATTAATTTGAAAATGATTCCACTACGTTGTTAATAAAACGTTTTTATTCCACGTGCTACAACACGTGCGTGTAGAAGAATCCATTTTATGTTACCGCTGAACATCAGCACTGAGAAAAAATGAAATTGAAAAGTTTTTTATGATTTTCTATGATTTTTGAATTTAAAAATATAACAATAATTAGCCCGATCAAATGAAGCCGATTAAGGGCAAGTGTAAGGGGGGTTGAAGGTTACTTTTGTCTGATTTTTGCTCGTATCTCGAATATCTGTACGAATAGCATTATGATTACTTCTGACAATAGTATCAACATAAAATTTCCTACAAATTTGGTTATAATTATTTTTGTTCTACGAGCACTACTTTAGAAGCTACAGGGTGTTTAAGTTAACAGTGTGCAACCACTTTTGCAGCGACAAAAAATTGAAGTCAGCACGGTGTCAGAAGCTGGAGGATCAGTGGAGGTAATTGGTTCGAAGGTTCCATGAGCTCCTCACCTCCAACCCCACATTTCAGGAGTAAAACTACATGAATTATTTCCCCTGATTTTATTAATTTTATTGAACTAAATGTACCTAATAAAAATACAGTTTTTTTTGTTAAATTTTCCATTTAGCGAGGCTTAGTAAGAAGATTCAATAGTCAAGACATTAGCTACTAAATGTAGTGAATGATCTTATATGTACACGTATGCGTATTATATCTTATGCTAACATAAGTACTTCAAAATTTAGTTGCCTTTTTCAAGCATTGAAAAAAATATAAACTATAGAGTTTTTGGTAGTTCAATCGAAATATAAATAAATACGTAGTGTAGGACGCCCTCCGGCCAGGTGGAGTGACGATCTGCGAAAGGCTGCTGGTAGAAGCTGGATGCGTCGAGCTCAGGACAGGGCGCAATGGCGCTCATTAAGGGAGGCCTATGTCCAGCAGTAGACTGCTATAGGCTGATGATGATGATAAATAAATATACGGAACATATCTCACTCGGACTACTGATCCCAAACTAAGACAGTAAATAACAAACCCTCTATAAATAAATGAAGATTATAAAAAACAGACAGTAAATAATTAATAAACAGAGCCTGTACTAAGGGTACCAGAGACTATTAAACATACACATTTATTTATTTAACATACTCATTTATTTATTTAATCGTACGGCTTGACAAGTCGTTCAATTTATAATGTAATTTTAAGTTGTTTTATCCATTCGATAGCGTCAATATCAAGTCTGTTGGGTCGCCGTTTTATTTGGTGATCGGGCAGTCACGGATGATGTGCACGACTTCCTGTGAGGCCGCTCCACATCCATGCCACATACTCATAAAGCACAGAGACATAGAACAAACAACGTGTTCATTTATGTTCACCATACAAATGTTTGTTCTGAGCGGGGATCGAACCTGTGACCTACGGCTCAGAAGGCAGACTCACGTCCAACCTAGATATGAGGCCTGTCTAATATTAATTATTGGAGGATAAAAAACCGTATCAAGAGGAAAGTCACTGATCAAATACTACGAAACCAAAAGCACCTATTTAAAATTTAAAAGGTGCTTATCATTCTTGATTTTTTAAAATTGAAAAGCAAAGGCAACACTATTTAAATATTTACAGCTGTTCACTATTAATAAAGTAGTTTAAATGTAATTCTAAGCAAAATAACTCTCATAATGTAACGTCATGGAATCTTCCACGTTTTAAAATAGATGACATCTAAATTCCAATACAACTTAAACGAACATTGACTGCACCCAAAGTCCCTTGACTTCGCTGTTTTTGCTTATGAATCAATACAAATCATATGATACCTATCTGCCACAGATGATACACACAGTAGCTACGTAGCGTAGGTCCCCAATTACCTACGTGCTCAAGCAGTTCATTACCACAGGTCGCTGACCGGTAGCTTAATTACTACTTCATAGTAAAATTTCTATCAATGTGCTTCATTTTTATATAATGTTGAATAAGCAATTATAGCTCTAAATCAATTATAATAGAGTCGAAGTTGACGTATAACTAAGTACCTATTATTGTGTGCAAAACTAGACGTCATCGCCCGTCCTTGCTAGATCGTTGAACCCGGAATTATATCAGCGATAAGGCCATTATACTGTATTGTCCAATGCTGATTGCTGCTTATGTAAGTCCTTGAGATAAATAAGGTGACCTTCATGGTCAATGAACTGTCAATATGTGTCGATGACACACTTACCTACTGCGCAGTTACACGTGGACAAATCAGTACTCATCTTACTATTTGTTTTATAGAAAAATTATCCTAGTTATTATGTCATATGCATAATTATGTATACCTACCTGTCGACATCCCACAACAACATCTCACCTGCCGCGTAACTTACATCGAACGATCCGATATCGCGTACCTGCCGTGTACTCCCCTCTACGTCTCGTCTTAAAAACCAGCCAGTGCGTTAAAATAGAAAAATGTGCAAGTAATATAAAATTATCAATGCAATTTTTATCGTTTATATCACGTTAGATAATATTAATTATCCGCGGCATATATGCGCGATCATAGATAAGGTGACGTCTGCGGTCGTATCTTTTTGTTCCATATAAATATAACCATGTGCTCGCTCTTCCGTACATTTTGCTTGCTCACAAACTGTGATCAATACATATTTTCTTAGCTAAACTTTATTTTTCTGGTAATAAATTCCCAACGAGTGTCGATTTCTCACTACATGATAATTTGTTTCTTTGAGTGTAGTAATAAAACGTAATTAATTCTTAACTTTAACAGCCTATGATAATAACATAATATCTCGTTAAGCTTTGATCGTTGCTTGCTCCTCACAAATTTAACTCTCTAATAGGTCAAGTGGAAAAAAATGTTAGGCATATTTTATAATTTGTATATGCTTTTATCTTCTCAAACATTAAATTATTTGTCGCTTGATGAATTCAAATATGCAATACTTTTCTCATTTATCGCGTGGATAGTCGTAAACAAAATTATTTATTACAGAAGTCTTCCGCCAGGTAAGTGGTAATTACGTATACCTTTATGCAATAAAACAGTCTGAAAATAAGACTATTCCTGACAAACTCTGACATTATCAGCTTCTTAAAAGGATAAATGATTTTTATTCTGATTTTTCTCTTGATGGTCACAAAACGTTTTATTTTGATTTTAATAATTAAAATAGCTTCAGCACCTGTCAGGATCAGTCAAATTAAAACAAAAACACGATTGTTTTAACTTGTTTGGTACATTTATTGTCCAAGTTGGCTCTTCCTAAACTCTATTTTCTTTTTTATTCCAAACTATGAATGCCTATTATAGAAAAAAAATGTTTTTGTTTACGTTTAGTCTTTTTTAGCCTGTCAGTAGACGATGACAGGCTGAAAATTTAAATTGAAAGCTTATTTTTAAAGGATATTTGGAACTACCTAAATTATTACATACAATTCATATTAATTTTCTTCCATATTCATTTAAACGTAAAAAGTTTCTTATTAAGTATAGACACGACTTCGCATAATTTAAAAACAAATTCATACTTAGTCTATATATATAAAAATGAAACCCGTTTTCCTTGGTCACGGTATCACGCGTGAATGGCTGGACCGATTTCACTAATTCTTTTTTTGTTGTATTTGTTGTTATTAGGAGAAGGTTCTTACGGAAAAAAATATTAAGAAAATCTCTCAGAAATATTGAAAAATATACATTTAATTTTTGCATATTTAAAAAAATGCGCGTAACGAATGTCAATGTCATTCACAGCTATAGAATATATTGAAAAAGCATTGTTTGTTCGGAAACGTGGTTACTTAATTGCTACGCTAAGGCGGTACGAAGTTCGCCGGGTCAGCTAGTATTATATAAAATATAAAATGTGGGGTGTATAAAAATTTGCATAATATTTGCTGAACATAGATATTTTACGAAAACATTATATTATCAGGACCATGGGGCATGCCTTTATTGGGTTACTTGCCCTTTATGAAGCATGGCGCTCCTCACTTCTGGTACTTGAAGAAGGCAGCTACATACGGCGATGTCTTCTCTGTAAAAATGGGCAGTAACCTCATCGTGTGCATCGGATCTGTCAAGATGATGAAGGAGCTTTTCTATAGGCATGACTCTACTGGACGTCCGGATACGCCTTTGAATAATCTGCTGGGCGGATATGGTTAGTAACCTTTATTGTTTATCCTTATTTACTTAAAGATCATTGCAGGTCATTTACCTACTATTTTAAGAATTGTATACTTACGTTTTCCAGTTAGTGTTGTCCCAAGTGAAGATATGTGCCTATTTATTGAGCTAGATGTAGTTTGGTTTGTAGTATTTTATATTTTATTAGCTTCCACCCGCGGCTTTTCTCGCGTGGTACCCTGATGAAAAGTAGCATTGCGTAAATCCTATATGTATGTTCCAAGTTTCATCTAAACCGTTCAGCCATTACGGAGTTGAGAGGGAACAAACATACTCACACAAATAAGTGTGAAAAATGCTTTTAGAAAAAGGCTATTATAGTATTCGGGAATTTTTAGATGACAAAGAACTGATTTTTTTAAATAATTTAGATATGACATGTAATTTATAATTTGAAGTATTCTATAATTCCTAAGATTATATTCTACGTAAGTTCTGATTTCTCTTAATGTTTGTTTGCCATTAGGTGACAGAGATTCATAGTTACCTACCTGTTTACCATATGAAATCGTATTTACTTGTGTTTACGAACAATTAAATGAATTATGATGTGATATTAGCTTTAGTTACCTTAGCTGTAGTTGTCTTATTAGGACATTATGTTTTAGGTATAATTTTGAGCGAAGGAAACCTGTGGAAAAAGCAGCGCCAATTCCTTCACGAAAAGTTCCGCGCCCTCGGAATCAAGCTTTTGCCGAATCAGCGATTCGAAAAATTCATTATGGTAAGTCTTCATAATTTTAATTAAATCTTCGCTCGGAGTTTGCTTTTCATGCAGTGAATTTACTATAAGTTTCTCGTTCCAAAACATTATTTTCTAGCAGTCAGTTATAAATAGTTAATAGTTAGTTTATAAATGTTACTTAGAAAAAGAAAGCGCAGAATTCTATCACCATCAGACTAGCTAGCCTACTATTTTCTTATAGATGGAGTTAGAAGAGCTCTTGGAAATGTTGGACAGTACAAAAGGTGAACAAGTAGACCCGTCGTTTCTGATAGGACGTCACATGCATAACATTATTTGCCAACTGATGATGAGTTACCGTTTCGAGGAAGATAGCAAAGAGTTCAGAATATTCAATGAAAGAGTGACACGTGGCATGAAGCTGTATGGATCAGTGCATTTTGGTGAACATGTGAAGGCTTATTTGGTTAGTAATTTAACTCCGTTTTATATATGAAAATGCAAAACCGTGGTATTTACACAGGACGATAATTAAAGGGTTGTAAGAGGTTCCAACCACCATTTTTGGAACCCAAGCCAACCTCACCTCTGGCTTTGGCGGCCAGGTGATTGAGGCATAGCGCAGCCTAACATACATCGGTGTGTTAACATCAACATCGGCGGTGCGAGAAGCTGTGCCCTGCGATCCCCAACCCGTATGCCCAACGTGGAGACTGTGGGCATATCCCTCTTATTATAGGAGGGTTTATATATATATCTTATAGGAGGTGGGGGAGGCGTATATCCGGCAGTGGACTGAATAGGCTGGTGGTGTTGTTGTTAATTAAGGAGTTAATGAAATAAATCAAATAACGACTTTTATCCAGTTAAATCCCAATAGCGCTTGGTTATGATCTGCGCATATTTTTGTTGAGAGTTAGGTACCACTTGGATACTCGTAAGATATGACTATATATACGCTGTTTCGGCACCTATTTTGATACACATACATGATAAACTATTCAATTAGAGTTGGAAGATTTTTAAACATTTGGTCTTTCACTTGATTTAATTGGATAGGTATATTTGATTCAATGGCATAATTTTAAACCAAAAAGTATTGCCGTGTATCAAGGTAGTAAGTATTCTTTAAATAAATGTCTTATTACAGAAATTGCCTGGAAAGCAAGCTGCTATCAAGGGAATTAGGAGGAACCTTCAAGACATCAGTAAATTCCACGCAGGCAAACTCGTTGAACGCGAGAATCTGAGGAAGACGTGCTCATATGAACCTGCGGATCTATTAGATTGCTATCTAGAAAAACTAGATGAAGAAAGAGAAGCCGAGAATTTAAAAGATGGTGGAAGTCAGGATTCGACAATTTTTCCGAGCACAGATCCAGGTTAGTGATTATTTATACTTGTTTATTTTCAGTACACACATACACAACAATCACAACACAGTCACAACCACAGATATAGAAAACAACTAGATAAAGCCTTAACGGCTGATCTCTACTTTCTTATGTCCATATATCATTTGCTAGAAAGGGATGTATACTTTTATCTCAATGCGATTTCTACGACTTCGTACCAGGGCATTTGTATGAACCTGCATAGAACTTTGTTCGAGCGCCCTGGTACGATGATTTTTTTGATCTATGTATGTGTCCCTTTCTAACTGATAATATTGGAGATAAGAGAGTAGAGATCAGCCGTATGAGTTGATGTTCAGAACATAGTGAATTTTAAGGTTTTATCTAGTTCTCTTCTATATCTGTGGTCACAACGGATCTATGTACCTCTGAAGTTAGCTGTAAGTAGCGAAGTAGTTCCTTGTTTGGGTGAATTGAAATTGGATTGGTCGAATCGTTTCCTGAGCCTAACCTCAGAAGAAAAAGTAAAAAATAAAAAAAATCTTTATTCATTGGGAACCATAAACACACCCAATACATTTTTATGAAATTACACCTATTCGTAACGCAACCAAACGGAGAAGAATTGGCAAGAAACTCTGTTACGACGTATATCCGTTGTGACTACAGTAGTTGATAGAAGATAGAAGTAGCAGCGCGTTGAAGGCTTTGGTAGAGCTTATGCAACCAAAACGCATTATTTTCAGAAAAGCAAATAGTTCAAGTTATGAATGACCTCTTTTCCGCTGGTATGGAGACCTCCCGCACAGCTCTACTCTGGTGCCTTGTTATGATGATGAGGGAGCCCCAAGTTGCTCACAAGGCTAGGCAAGACTTGCATAAATACGTTGGAACGGGACATAGGGTCACTTTGGAACATAGATCGCAATTGCCGTATGTAGAGGCGATTATATTCGAGACTTTGCGAACAGTGTCCCTGGTGCCTTTGGGAACTACGCATGTTAACACTAGGTAAGTACGTGGAAATGAGGAAAAATATGTTTTTTTTAATCAAATGCTTATACATTTGATTAAAAAAAACAAAATCGATTGAATCGGTTGTTACCATATATTCTTATAGATGGTAAAAAGTTTATTTATACAATAAAAAGTATTGTTTTTCAAAAACTTTGATAAAATACAACATCAGTCTTCTATCGTTTACTCATCCGATTTAATAGTAAAATACGAGAGTGTGCTCTTATCCTTAAGTATAATTTTATGTGTAAGTGTATGTTGTAATAATTAGTGTATGTTGTAGCCAACTAGCTTAATTAACCTCTCAGTTAAGTTAACCTAACCTGTTTACTGAACGGTTCCGTTTGACTAGCAGCATGAATGATATTATGCCATTCAATGTTGATTATTCAAGGAAAAACGTTTCTATGGACCATTTTTTATAGACCGGAGCGGAAAGATGTAAACCCCCTTCCAAGCTTTTCTCAAATAAAACTTTGGTCATCAAGGGCCCAAATATATTTGTTACAAAACTAGGTCACATGGTTACCCTATTTTATGAATGGCCAGCCTGTATATTAAATGTTGTATTAGACGCATCGGCTGAATATAATTTAGGCCGCTAGTTGAACGGCGCCGTTTAGTAAAAAGGGCTTGGCTGTTTACTGAAAGGATAATTAAACGAATTGGCTGTGACATGACCGAATCATAAAATGAAGTTTTTTTTATAGGGAATGGAAAATAGACAACTACACAATACCGGCCGGCACGCATATAATCCCCCTGATCAACAAAATGAACGTTGACCCTGAAATATATCCGGAACCGTACAAATTCAAACCGGAACGTTTTATCAGGGACGGACATTTTCAAATCTCGGAAACATTCGTTCAGTTCGGAGTGGGACAGAGAATGTGTTTGGGGACTCGTCTCGCTAGGATGGAGCTGTTCTTGTTCTTTGCTAATCTGATGAACCGCTATGAGTTTTATATGCCTGAGGGGCAGGAGGTACCGATGTTGGAAGGGGTCTTTGGGACAACTCATTCCCCATCGCCTTTTGACTTGTGTTTCAGAAAGTTGGATAACTGATATATCCCGGTATGTATGCCGGAATCCAGGCACAATATCTAATGTCTCGTCAAGGTCTATGCTCCAGTATAGCAACGGGTAACGTTGCTCCATGTTATCAACTAATCATCTAAGCTTATCGTAGGCAATCGTATTCATTTATTTAATTGTTTACTATTCATGATGTCTTGAATGCATGAAAAAGCTTTCCAGCTAAAAGCTAGACTTTTCCAACTTGACTCACCTTATTAACATTATATCTAAAGCGAAACCTTATGACATTTATTGTGTTCATGTATTTTTATTTTATTTCGGTGGTGGGTAATACATTATATTTATTATATTTTTACGAAAGTTAAGCCGCCTACTGAAGTTGTCAAAACATTTTGACTTTATAAAAGTCGGAAATTCCGGGGTTACTACGATGTTATTTATATTATTTTGCTGTGGTTGTGGGTAAGTTCTTATAAGTAGTTGTTGGAATAATAATATAAAATAGTGAAAGAACCTACTGAAAAGTATTCGTAATAATTCATCATAAAATAGGACTTAAAAAGTCGAAAATATCAGGTACAAGATATTAAAATTTAAAAATTTAAAGCTTTTCTTTTAGGTGGTTGTTCTTAGTATAATCCTGTATTAATATTTCAATATTTAAACTATTTATATCAGTGTCACTTTCCAGTTGAACTCTAAAATATTAAAATCATTTGTATTTGTATAACTCTCGTTTGACTCACATTTTAAAGCAAAATTCATATTTTCCTTGATACTACTTATGTGTTAATTTGTTTTAAGTTTTGGATTTTCCTGTTATTAGATAACATTAGAAAGTTTAAACCGCCTACTTTGTGTTCCTTTTGAAGTTCCTTCTATTCATTTATTTATCGTAGCTTTATTTTTACTACTTTTCCGTGAGAGTAAGCTCGGCATAGTTTAAATTTGGCTTGGTGTTATTTCTATTTTTATTTAAATAATATTTTTTTTCTTGTAATAAATTTATGAATTTATTCCTTTTTTTTATTTTCCACCATACCGGCCTATTCAGTCCACTGCTGAGCTTAGGCCTCCCCTATAATAAGGGGGATTTGCCCAAGATACCCACGCTGGGCATGCATCGCTCGATGGAGATCGCTGTGCCAAACATGGAGGTTGGAACCCCTTACACCCCCTTACTTTTTGATCTTATCAGACTGGAATACCCTGCTCTATATGATAACAATGAATTTCCGGTAATCAGGTAATCAAGCGATAGTTTGTTATGATAAGGAAAAATAGTTACAATAACCGTGGTTCATACAATTGACTATCAAACCACTTCATCGCTATTATTCGTAAAGGTGTTTTCTGATTGAGGACAATTGTGCGTAAAGGTGCTAAAATTGAGAAGAGACAGTTTCTGAAATTGATAAAAGAGTAACAACGTGGTTTGTACTTATAACAAATATATTAATGTAATAGTTAAGAAAAAATATTGTAAAAATGACGTTAAAAAAATAGAAGCTTAGCAGAGAGTTTCTTGCCAATTCTTCTCTGTTTGGTCGCGTTACGAATTGGTGTAAATTGAAAAAAATTACGATTCAAAGTGTACTGTAATGGTCGTACTGAATAAAACAAATCACTCACTTTAACTTAATTTTACAGGGATAATAAATACTACTAGATTCTTAGGTATTCGATTTGACGGTCTTGAGTAGACACAGAGTAGAAACAGCGCTCCGGCACTGTTTCATGAATTTCTGTCCGTGCCGAAGAGAGCGAAACCGCGGGCGGAAGCTAGTATTAGAATATAATAATTTATTTCATTTCATATCAAGCAAAGAATTTTACAATTTTAAATTACCAATTAATACAAATGACTGATATCTGAATGTTCTAAAGCAAACAGCATATGTTAAAATATTATTTTCAATTTTGAGTTGGTCTCGCTTTATATTTTTACCTTTTTCTGTCCGTGTACCACTTAGGGTTAAAATAGTTTCTTAATAGTGAAAAGTTTCAGTATCTTATAAGAAGGTACTTCCAGTGATTACGCCCTACAAACTTATATATTTTTTTTCATTTATAATTAAAATTATAAATTATAACGTCATGGAATTTAGTTTTATTAGTTTATGCATGTGACGCAAGCACGGTGACGTCACTGAAAACTTGGGTAAAATAACATCCAGTGTGCTCTAACCGTAACAGCTATTAACCATGACATTAGCCATGGCGCTGGCAGTTTCAATGTTGATCGTTTTCCAAGGTTAGTACCTAGGTACTTTATAGCATTAAGATTTACGGCTTTACGATAACATTACTAACATTACTTAGGGAAGTATGTCGGTAGCTAAACTTAATCAATATTATTCGCCATCGTTTATTTCTTGGGATTTGAATATTGAAATGCTAACTGCTTGCAAAAAGTGGGTACCTATGTACTGAATGTTATGTTTGGACTTGTCGCATACTACCTCCGCTATGGTAAACTTATTCAATAGATTTCTATGCGAGCGAAGAAGAAGAAGATCATTGACATCATCATATAGCAGTCCACTCCTAGACATAGGCCTCCCCTAATGAGCGCCATTTGCGCCCTGCCCCCAGTTCAACGCATCCAGCTTCTGCTAGCAGCCTTTCGCAGATCGTCACTCCACCTGACCCGAGGGCGTCCTACACTACTTTTACCGAGCCGTGGTCTCGACTCAAGAACTCGTTTACCCCAATGTTTCTTGGTTCTTCGGCAGATATGGCCAGCCCCACTTCAACTTGCTGATTTTTTAAACTATGTCAACAACTTTAGTTCTATGTCGGATAATCTAGCTCATCATCATCATCATCAGCCTATTGCAGTCCACTGCTGGACATAGGCCTCCCCTAATGAGCGCCATTGCGCCCTGCCCTCAGTTCGACGCTCTTGAGTGGAGACCGCGGCATGGCAAACGTAGTGCAGGACTCCCTCCGGCCAGGTGGAGTGACGATCTGCGAAAGGCTGCTGGTAGAAGCTGGATTCGTCGAGCTCAGTCTAGCTCGTTGTATCATATTTAGTTTGTTGAATTACAGTTTTTTTAAGTCTGTTTAAAACACAAACTCTGCTATTAGGTAATCCTGGTCAGAATTGGTTTAGGTATCGTTGAGCAGGTTAACATTTCAAAGAATATATTTAAGTCTTATGTGTTGCTCAGAGCCCAATTCATCCCTGAGTGTGTGAGAAACTCGAAAAATCTGTGTTACAATTTCATGATCACCTTTGAAATCTCTTCTTGAATACGTGCCATAATGCTTTACCGTTTTATTTAAATAAATAATACAAAAGTACAATGGGGTAACTCCATGTCCATGCATTTAACAAGAATAAATTCACAAAAAATACTCATTCATTTCATTACTTATTAAACTTTTTGGCAATTCGCTATTGAAAGCTTTCAAAGCCGCATAAAAAATTCGGGAGTTCAATACAAAATCCCGAAGGTGGAACACGTGGTTCCGTTGAAACCAGTCGTCCCTTTTACGATATTGACCTCGAGATCATAAAGTAGTACCTATTCAAAGGTCGGAAGGGAGAATCTATTGAGTTCAGTTTTATAATCAACACGATACGTGACCTCTGCAAGTTCATGGCCATAAGCCGAAGTTCCATTGCGTCGAGCACTAACTTAATGTAGAGTTCCATGCGAGCAAGACTCAGGCACAGTACACTTTTAAATAATCGCAATGTAGATAATAGAAAATAATAAAATATTTATTGTTATATTCAAAATATCTATGCACGAAGATTTTGAATTCGTATGTTATTCCGTAAGGGTGTTATTTGGACTATGGCTGTCCTCAAGTTGTGAAAATCTCAGTTAAAAAAAATTTATTCAAAATTTTTCTCTAAAAAACTTTAAACTTATCATTGTTCTCTGTGTGGTAACCTTAAAATTAAGGTAGAGCTACATTTATCATCATTAAGTCAAGGACAATGTTTAGCAAAATCAGCTGTTCTAGGACTGCTTTATAAATTTTAGAGTTCAATTATTGCGTAACGTTGCAAGTTCTTCAATAATAAAAAAAAAAAAAAGTCTTAGTACAAATGTTGTTGACTTTCGGGAGTAGATTTACCCATTTTCGGCATATCAGACGAATTCAAACTTATTGTGTATAAGCTCTACCTATATATACATCCATAGTGTAACTACACTGTAACTAAATATTTAATATTCAACGTAACAGTTACCACAACATATTTATAATATTTAAGTTAACAGATAAAAGACGAATATTAATTAGTACCATATATATTAAGTTATTTTTACCTCAAGATAAACCCAGATTTAGAACAAAGACCTTGTTACAGACCTTGACAAGTGCCAATCCTATAATAAAAATTGCGCATTATTAAAACTGTGTCAAGAAATCAATAAATATCAATACCTAACCAAAGATAGAAATAGAAATAGAAAATCTTTATTGTCATAGGCGATAACACATATAAGAAAAATACAACAGCTTCAGTTAAGTGCATAGACCATGACTCGTCAAATTAGTTAATATAAAGATCATTATGACGGGTATCTTAATTACATTTAAAATTAAAATAAATAATAAAAACATTTTAGTTTATTAGTTATGAACCTCATCTTATAATATTTATATATTCGCTGTATAAAGACGATTCAAAAACATACATAAAATTATCTCAGAAACAGGTCTAGGCAATTCATTCAGGTGGTTGAAATAGATAAATTACTGTAGTCATTTTGTAAGAACTCTTTGATGCTGTATAGCGTTTTGTCAAGTAATAGCTTTTATAATCCATTTTCAAAACTTATTTCACTCTCGACTTATCGTAGCCATAAGAGAAGCTTTTTAAAAAATTTTTGACCCATTAGCCTGGGAAGTTTTGCGGACATATTTAACCGGTGGTATATCGAGTCTAAAGTAAAATTATTTCGCAAACTACGCTGGTTTTTACCACCTCTTATAGAGGTGGTAGGTGAAGGAGGGTAATACGGTAGATACGGTACGGTGATATACGGTATTGGCAATTTATCGACGTGAGTTGATGTAGAGTTAAAAAAAATTATGTTAGTTTTATCTTCATTAAGTTTAAGGCCGTTCATGTCAAACCTCGTACTCAGTACAGCAATTGTGTATTTTATAATGTCTAAAAGATCATTATTATTTTCTGCTGATAAAATAATTGTGGTATCATCAGCATATTGGATGATTTCACCTTTGATGTCTAGGTGAGATATGTCATTTAAAAATGCTAGGAAAAATGTATTTCCCAAGGAAGACCCCTGAGGGACGCCAATTTTAGAGCATTGGGGAGCCGACCTGACCTTTTTACCTTGCATATTTATTTCTACCGATTGCTCTCTATCTTCTAGAAATGATTTTACTAGATCGAAACTATTTCCAGTCAATCCATAAATTTTAAGTTTTTCTAGCAGCAGTTCGTGATAAACTGAATCAAATGCCTTTGTGAGGTCTAAAAACACTCCTGCAACTTTTCTCTTACTCTCTAGCTCCATAATTACTTTTGAACCAAGCATCGAGTTGCTGATATAGTAGTTTTACCTGGCCTATACGCATGTTGACAGTCAGACATGACATGGTTGTATATTAAATGTTTTAAAATGGCTTCAGACATAACAGACTCGATAAGTTTCGATATACAAGGAACTATTGCGATAGGTCTATAACTCTGAACATTTGATGTTACTCGGTTGCTTATTAAAATAAATTATGCTAATTGTACGAATTTAAATTGACAAATTAAATTCTTTACATTATTTTAACGATCTCCAAATAATATACCATAAGCATGGGAAAGGCACAACAGCACAAATCCTCTTGCAAAACACGGTGCTTTTGTCAACCACTCCTTAAAATTGTAGAAGCCTATGTCCAACAGTAGACATTTGATAGCTGATGATGGTAAATTTCCTTAACATACATGCTTTCATCAGGGTTCTCGCTTTGGTACCGCTACCATGTTGAGAGCAGTGTAATATATATTTTTTTTTAGATATTCTAAAGATCTTTCGATAGAAACTCCCCTTAAGTTCTCCACGTGTAAGCCGACATGCAAACCTGAGCGTCAAGGCTACCGGGATAAAGTGGTCACGCTGCGTATGCGCATTCAATTGTAAATGCTCACCGGCTATTCGCTATTCATTTATGGACCAATTGCCAAATTTTCGCATGATAATAACAGAGTACGAGGGATACAAAAAACAAAAATTCATAGTAATTCTAATAATAGTTGGCTTGGTATTATATCCCAGGTGTATTTTTCAGGTGTACCTAGAGTTCTAGTATCTACAAGTGTCGCTTGCAAGATGTATTATAGGTAGAAACAGTTTATTAAGGACCATGTCATAATAAAGAGCATTTGCTGACAAACGGTGGGTTACATAATAGTTAATCAATCCAAATTTAAAGCGACACCGTATTAAACTCTGATCTTATTGAAACACACAAAACAACACTCTCTCGCACTGTGACTCGCATAACTAGGCAGGCATTAGGTATTGTTCTTGTTAATTTTTCAACTACCCACCAGCAACTACAAAACATTTAAAGCCCATTGTGATTCATAATATGCAAGGACATTAATTTCGCAGCTTTATTCTTTGCAATGCGTGAGTACCTTTGTAGCATTGTCAAAATAATCAGAGATTGGATCAGAATTTTTGTTCTGAAAATATTCAAGTAGGTAGTCGACTGCAACAAAACAGACGTTCGAAGTGTTTGTTTAATAATTGTTAACTTGAGCTTCGATTTAATTATTACACCTTTAAGGTTCCTTTTTTCTTTTTGAAGTATGGAAACCCGAAGTATTTAATGATAGGTATAAGTAAGTAGTATACACGTCTGCTTTAAAGATATACGCGATTTAAGAGTAAATTTAAATCTATAGACCTAAAGAGAGTCCTAACCAGTATATCCTTTTTAAGACCTTTAAACTAACGCAATAAAGGTAATATCGATCTGAATTTAAAATAACAAAATTTCCTCCTATCGGGAATACCCACTTACATATGTAGACACAGAAAACCTTGCATTGCGCAAAGATAGCGAGGATAATGAATAGTTTACCTTGACATTGCATTGACTGCCACTTATGCAACTGATGACAGGAAATGAACATTCTGGAGCTATTCCTATCACAATCCCTGACATTGTTCACTTTACATAAGACCACGGTCTTGTTATGAATAGTTATCATTCTAAGATTTAAGATCGACTCGGCAAACGTAGTGTAGAGTGCCCTCCGGCCAGGTGGAGTGTTGATCTGCGAAAGGTTGCTGGTAGAAACTGGATGCGTCGAGCTCAATGGCACTCATAAGGGGACGCCTATGTCCAGTGGACTTCTAGATGATGATGCTGATCTTATATCAACTAATAAGTTGATATAAATAGAGGTTTGATCACGAAGGCTAGCAAAAAAGTATTCGTATCGTAAAATTTTTCCCAATGAGCTTTGATCCAAAATAACGCTTTCAAAACGTAACGAACGAAACGAAAATTTTGGGTAGGGTACGATATGATATTTTAAATATTCGTGATCGGCCGGTACCGGTCAGTTAAAAAAGGCGATGGTGTTTTTTCTGCCTTTAATTTTATTGTGTCTATTAACCCCCTTATTCTTAATATCCAAATGTAATTTTATAATGCTCGATAAAGTAACCTTGTCCCTGTCATTTAAATGTAAATAAAAAAAGGTGACATGATATTTTAACGCCATTTTAGCTGTCTGAGGTTTATAGAATTATTATGAATAGGACGATGTAATCTTCATTTAAATAGTAATAAAGCAAAGAGGTGAAAACATTAATTCAAAAGGATACTAAGATATTCCAAATTTGCTTTTTGCTTATAAGATATTAGGTTAAGAATAATTTGACTCTAGTTTGCTAGCAAACTTAGTATCTTTAGTTACTTATTTACACTTCATCTTCAGCCTGTGTCGGGATATAAGCCACCCCCATTAATCACCAATGAGTCCGATTTTCAATTGACTTAATTTTACCTGAAGTAAAAAATGTACCTACTTCATGTTGACTCGTGGCAGAGCTTGGGTAAACTATTATGTTTTTGCAGAGCACTATTTCAATAAGTGCCAGTTAATAATCAATAAGGAATAATGTTAATACCAAAAATATTACATAACAAGATTGGTATCTGAGACCTTGTAGATACCGAGGAAGTATAAACACCATTAATGTAAACAATTTAGGAATAACGGAGCTACCTACAAGTGGTAAACGTGGCAAACATATTTGATACTTATAATAATTCAAATTATACAAATTAATAACAAACGAAACTTGATAAGCGATAACATTACATTGATAACAATCAATATATACATAGATTGTTATCAATGATTGATCGGATATCTGTCCCATAATATGGTAGTCTATATCGTTTGTAATTTGTATAATTTATACATTGCATTCACTTTTATAATAAAGTTATATGATTGCCATAGTTGCTTTTGACTTAAAATTGTATTTTCCACAAATTTAGGTATTTATTTTAAGTAATTTTAATTGTACCTATTAGTAGGTACATAATGCATATCAGAAATTCGGATTTGCACGGTGTCATCACTGAAAACCATCGCTGTAGTTACTTCCATGTTTCTTCAGCATAACGCTAAGTGGAAACCTTTTTGTGATCTCTCTAGACTTAACCAAACTCAAAAAACTCAAATAAATATTTCTTTATCTTTATCTGTTATACGGTAGTAAAGTTTTATAAGGTACATTCCTAAATTTTCTGTTCAACCTCATTCAAAAAGTAAGTAATACTATCATGGGTGTTGTGCTCTACATGGCAATCATATTTTTATCAATTTCATAGGTTCCTATAGACGCTTGATTTGAAAAAATAAACTTTGCCTAACTTTATCGCCTTTCGCCACTGGCCTAAAGTTCTAGACTACACCATAGTGTAAGCACATAGGTACCTACTCATAGTTCCTGATGCCCACCACACATGCGAAATTCCTAGTGTTGGGTCAAGGCTATGTGGTAGTTGGGTGTTTTTTTAGATATCCTTTTAGGATTGCCTTTAATTTTCTTGCAAAAAGTCTGAAAAGTAGACTCTTCCTCCGCGGTAAAGCTGTCTTCATCTTGGGCGATCTTGAATCTCAAGTCTAAACTCAAAATACCCTCGCTAGCGCGTGGTTTAACTCTGAACCTCGCTCTAGAACCTAGAATCTTTCTAAACGCTAGTTTGTGAGCTAACTCTGGAACGCATACTAGAGTCTAGAATCATTCGTTGCGCTCGGGTTTCAATATGGTTCCCTTTGCCATAAACATTGTTTCATCCTCCTGGTTAATAATGCTGTACTAAATCCCTAATTAAGTACAACTAAAGAACGAAGGTTTGCGTATTAAAATAACTTTATAGTAATCCTCATTAACATATAAAGACTTGAACATGTAAAATGATTGGAATCAAATAAAGTAAAAAAGTTAAAAAATATCTTTGTTTATCTCAGTCAATATCGATTTCCTTGTTCATTTCAATGTTTTTTCCATTCCTTAGCATTTCGTTCGACGCAGATAAAGGATCGTTCTATTTCTACAAGTATCTTGACACAAACACTTTTCACTTTTATTTGTTTGTTTTCCTTAGGACCCTTCTCATTTACGCGTAAAATAAATGGCGCTGGTATAGGTGAGATATTTGTCTCGGAAAATACAGAGTAAACAGATAAATTAAGTTAGTTGTCTGTTTGTCCATTTGTTTACATCATTCCATTGCGTGTTTTTAGTGATCACTTTTTCAAACAAGTAAATAATCATTTTATTTGCGTTATATGCATACAAGTTGTAACAAATATAATATATATGTCATTATCTATGTATAGATAAACAAGTTGGTCTCAATTGACTCTATTTCCTACTTCACTTCATTTTTTTCACTTTCCCCAAGGTAACCAAATGAAATTTTGAAAAAACTATTTTTTTTAATAAATGTAATTTTCTAGGTGTAATGTAATGTGATTTTTTTAAATCCGAAAATGCGGTTGTTTGTTTCTTCAAAATAAATCTATAGTTTCCTAAGAACAAAACCTTCCACACAATAACTACAAAATGAAAGGTTGCCCTCAATGAGGTAAAATTTTGATCCACCTGTATAGACCTTCTACTCGATTTCGATGACGATGACCCTAGAAATTAATTTTGGTCTCTAAAGTGGACCCTAATATGGTTGTCCAGAGGCTCCATCACTAAGACTAGCGAAAAAGTATTCGCATCGTAGACGTTAATGGCCAATGAGAAAGCGTAGATTCAAAATAACGCTTTGACATTGGCTAAAATCAGGTTGATTCATGATCGTCCTGCGGACAGAACTTTCATACGTTTGACAGTAGAGTTTACGCGCAGAGTGTATCTATAGGAGCGCTTAGGTGTCTCTTTAATTATTTGGTTTGATGTTTTGCGTCAAGAGCTGCAAGGCGATTATTCTCGAACGTTTTAGCTTTAGGCGTTTATTCTCGAACGTTTTAGCTTTATTGAAGTTTTTGCTCTACTATTAGAGGTATAGATTTATTGAGCGCCAGAACCTTTGTGTAGCCAGCTCTTAAAAAGCTCTCGATTAAAAACAAGGTACGAAACCAGCTTCAAATATTAAAGGCCAATGGGCAAAAATGTATGGAACCTGGTCCAAGAGCCTCCACTGATGAGACTTGCGGGAAATGAAAGGCAATAGATGTTGTATGATTCTGGCAAAAGGCTTTTGTTATGGTCATATTTGTTCTTACTATAAAATATTATGATTCTACGTTAAACAAGTAAGCTTGTTATGTTATCTAGTTTATTAAGAGCCATTCGATCACTAGTGCCACAAAGCTAAGATTGTGGATGTTTGGTTGCCTTCGCGGAAGTACAGAAGGTGGCTCCACTCCCTCTCTAAGGACTTCACACAAAAAGGGCGAAAAGCTCCACTTCCAACTGTGCTAGGTGTTTGTCGAGCCTCAGAGTGCGTCCGTCAAACGTAGCCAACGGGTCAGGGCTTGTAGGTAGCCCACAGTAGCACGGGGATTCTTAGTACCCCCGTTACCATTGTCGCTACCTAGGAATAGCGGGGCGGCTGGTAACTTGGGCAATTTCTTTTTTGTGTCCATCATTTGGGGGGTTTATGCCCATAATCCTCACGCTGGGCATGCGGGTTGGAGATCACAGCACACTGATTCTCGCACCGCCGTAGCTGCTGCCTGTCGACGGCCAGGTATTTTAGCAGTGTCGATATAGGATGCGCTATGCCGCAATCAGCTGGCAACCAGAGCTCCGTTCGTTAATTAGCCTGCAGGTGAGGTTGGCGAGGGTCCCGAAGATGTTGGTTGGAACCCCTTACACCCGAGGGGGGTGTAAGCTCTACCTTGTTTCTTTTATCTGGACCCGATGCGACAATATAAACGAGCTACACGGTCACATCTCTGCACCTAGCGTCGATGACGTCACATCGGTATTCTGGTAGGTACGGTATCTGCTAGGACTGGACAAGCTTGGAGAGGTTAAAGAGAAGCACCAGAGGAGGGGCATCGCATTCAAGATACTTAGGTAAAGAGATAATGAAACCATGCCAAAAGAAACGTTAAATCATAGTATTTATAGTAAGAACAAACATGACCATAACAAAAAAATCCCGGGACAGAATTCAATAAACTTTTGCCAGAATCATACTACAACTATGCCCTTTCGTTTTCCGCCAAGTCTCATCAGTGGAGGATCTTGGACCTATTTCGCCCATTGTTTTTTATAATTATATAAATAGAAGAGAAGGGTAGAAACGCTCCTGATGTGGCTTACTTCGATGTTTCTTTGGATGGATGACCGTTTAGTGGCACGAAGCTCTGAGGGTCTCGCTTCAGAAGGCATTTAATATGTTGGCCCCGGCTTTATCGTTTACTTATTATATCGTTTTTATGTAGTGTAGAATGGTAGTAAATAAAAACTCATGCATACAGCAAAATATTAACATAATAAGATACCTATACTTTA
Source organism: Horisme vitalbata (assembly GCA_951804965.1). Classification (NCBI taxonomy): domain Eukaryota; kingdom Metazoa; phylum Arthropoda; class Insecta; order Lepidoptera; family Geometridae; genus Horisme; species Horisme vitalbata. The sequence continues at coordinate 18,574,039 of OX638093.1, forward strand.
TGTAAGTAGTTTTTGTACCTATTATTAAATGTCAAGAACCGTAAATGACCTTTTCGATCCATGATTCAAACTCAAGCTTGAGACTATTACTACTATTCACTATTCTGTTCTTGGGCGTTAATTATAACTTTATCAAAATGACATCACTAAGATCCGCATTTAAATATGTTCCTGAAAATAATTGTAATTAAAAAAATAAACTTTACTATAGTGTCAACGTTTCCTGTTTGACTTAGGTAGGAACCTAAATAATATTACTAAGGTAGTCTTATTATAAATTAGAAATGAGATTTGCATAGTTTCAGGAAATACCAACGCAAAAAACAACTAAATAGGTCTCTACCCTGCCTACCATTATTGGGTAAACCCATTCCATCTACGTTCCCGGCGCGCGGCTGCTCCGCAACATAATAGGGCTTGTAAGGATTACAGCGAAAGTAATTTATGTGACGCAATGTTACAACCTCATTGGCGAAAGCTTTTACTTTTATTATTACGACGGGTTTGGCAGATCAGACGGGTCAAGGCCGGTGGAGCTTCGTAAGCTCGCAAAAAATCGCTCGGCGACGCGAATACATTCTTACATCGAGCGGAACCAATAAATTGTCTACATTCTTAAATAACCACTTTTTTAAAACTGGTTTCTATTTAAAAAAATCTATAATTTACAATCTTGTTTAGGTGACACCACCATACAGGTGTCAACTACGTTTATCGAATTGTCTGGAGCTCTTCTGAGAATCACAATATAGAATAACATGAGGCGATTGACTCGTCTGGTATCCAATTCATTCAAAACAATTAGCGGGGATTATTGCTTTAGAGAAGCGTATCGCTTCTGGAATGTAATGGGTTTATTATTGAAACATTATCATTTATAACCCATTATGGTACATTCGCTCTTCTTTAAACATTATTAATGTAACTGCGTATCAATTAGGTAAATCCTTTATAGATTGCGCAATCTTGTTTCATAGCGTTCTTTTTAGGAAAGCATACCTAGCTACAGATAAATTTAATATGCATAAAGGCGACCCCTGTGGCGCAGAGGGCGAAAGCCCGCCTGCAAATATTTGTGTTGGGTTCGGGTGTTTTCTATGTAAGTAGTATGATATGTATGTATTTATAAAATCAATTATATAAGTAGAATTATACCAGTAATTTTGTTCCAACATATACATATAAGCTCATTGTATACAAGCTCTGCTTAGTTTGGGGCTACCTGTATGATGCTGTGTGATGTTATTTATTATCGTTGAAAAAAACAGTGATTTTCCACTATGTAAAAGAAACCATAATGTGCTATTGCAATTTTATAAAACTGCAAAGGTAGGGGAGCGGGGGGCTAGTATTAACAGGGGTAGGAAGTAACAGCTTAATTACTCAGTGGTTTTCAAATATTTTGTTTATAATTTACACCTAATTTACTCCTTACAACTGGGATTATAACGTAAGCACAGTCTGGAAAGCGTGGGAGTTCGCAGAGAGTGGTTTTGAGCAGGATATTTTTTTTTGCCAGGAAACATAACGAAATGATATTCATAAAGATTGATTCTGAGTAACTGCAGTGTATTTTTGAAATTAATTTCTACTAATTGGCGTATTCAATATATTAAGCTATCATGTAACTACTTTCATTTGACAACAACATAAGTACTTTTTTTATGAAATAAAAAAATTCAAATTTATAACGAAATTTTGGGGCCCCTTCATGGTTCCTTTATGTATCCTTAATAGATCAGTCGACTTTTTCACCGTCAAAATCAGATCACTGTCTTCCACCTAGAAAAGAATATAACTGATGTGGACGCAAGTGAAAATCTGATATCAAGACTTCACAAAAATATGCCTTACAAAATGATTACGAAGCGAAATGAAAAATAAAATAAAAAGGAACAGGTAAAGGAAAGGCAAAAGAAAAAACGCCCGAAAAACAAAAGATTTTTAAAGTGAAAAAAAGGGTCGATGACCAAAAATTATAATAAACTATTGAAAAATATTTTGACTGCTAAAGACCTTTAAATGTGGATAAAAAAAACATTTAACCACATGTGTTTGTAATAAATACGTAATAAGGAACCCAGGGGTAAGTTGTAACATGCGACTACTTTCACAAAAAGTCATTTATACAAGCATTTATTATCAATTTAAGCCTAATTATTATATTATTCTAATTATCAATCAGAATAATAATTGGGCCTACTTTGTTCAATGGGGAAGTCAAAATATTGAGTACGTATATACGTTCGTGAGTAATATATACGTTCAGGTATCGGATAAAGAGTAAAAATTGTTATAACTAGCCCCCGCTTCCCTACTTATTTCAATGCCAAAATTTATTCCAATCCGTTCTTTAGTTATGACATGATTGAATCTTTAGTTGTAAACAATCCTGTCAAATGGTCCAAGGAAAAAAATCGTTCATTACAGACAAATATATGCCTCTGGCATTTCAAAAGTTGTTATTTGCATAGCAAGTATGCGAGTAGGTTTTAATGTATTGCCAAAAAATGAGTGCGGCGCCTTCCCACCCTTGACCTGGTAGGATCGTTGCGCAATGGAGCCCGAGGTGCGCGAACTCCAAGGTTGGCTGAATTGCCCATCTTTTTCCTTGCAAAAACAAACCTCTGCGTAAGCCATTGTGTAAAGAATGCTGTTTTAGTCGATTTAACGGTTTCCACCGAATCGAAAAGGATTTTCTTACTCTTAACAGTGAGTACCTAATGAAAGAGTGCATTATTAGTGATCTGTAAAAAGTTAACGCGATATCTACATTTCATCAGCCTTAGAACTTTTCAGACTCGTTAAGCTCATCTAAGGGTGATGTGTCCATACTCTAAGTCTAGGGAGTGTAAGGGGTTCGAACTTACATCTTTGGAACTCAAGACTTTTAAAACTGCAGCCCAACACAGCTTGCCTGCCGACCGACGGGCAGCAGCGTCTGCGGGCGGTGCGAGAAACCTGTGCCCTGCGATTCAAAACCCGCATGCCCGGCGTGGGGATTAACATATTCCCTTCTTAAAGGGATAAAAATCCAGCAGTCGACTAAATAGGCGTAATATTTAAGGCGTTGTTGTTTGGTGTTTTCCATACTACCCTTTGATTTTACATACAATCATTTTCTTTTCGATAAGTTTTCCGTACTCAAAATTCTTCTATGAAAATTCATATACAGGTATAAATCCTAAAACCAAAGTCCATTATTCAATTTTTTTTTTTCAAAGAAACTAAATCACAAAAATTTGAAAAATTTACTTTAGTTTTATGATTTAATTTATTATGATTGCTGACAAGTAGCTCTACCCATGTGTTCATTTAATGTCGCCATTACAGCGCCACCCTGTATATTTTTCTCATTTCTCATTCTATTTTCATATATATAATCTTCACAATATCATGAAAATAACATGAATCCGAACAGCTTGCCTACAGCTCACAATTTTATTGAAATTCGTACGGACTTATCAATGGAATAGGTTATCGAAAATGTGCACCTAAAGTTACAACACAGTTCGTGCGCAACTACACATATGCACAAACATGGGTTATCTTATATCAACTTTTCAGTTTTAAATACAAAGTGATCCATGGGTTATCAAAATTGCACCCAAAAATGTTGTTGTTAGTTTTAATTAATATAAAAATCCTAGATAAACAATAAAAAAGATCCCGGCGAATTGAGAACCTCCTCCTTTTTCTAAGTCGGTTTTTCGATACAATAGTTTTTAATAAAAAATAAAACTTATTTTTTGAAACAGAACCAAGGTACTGTGGTTAGAAAATGACCCTATGATTTTAAGGACAATCAAGCAATTTATTTTTCTTTTGGATCATTATTCATTGCCAAGTATTTATTGTATTTTGCGTGGTCTAAAAGATGACAATTTGCCGTAGGTAGTGTAGTCAAGATATACCTACACTAGGTAAATGGCGACAAATTGATTGTAAGTGGTGTTTTCATGTCGCTGTATCAATTGAGTGGTACATTCACCTGCGATATTATCTGAACAGTTAGTACTTTTTTGCTCTCAAATTAGTGTACAATTCTTCGTACCTACCTACGTGTTATTTAGTTTCGCAGGGAAAGCCGGTGTAACCAACAAAGGCTTTTGCATTTTTGAATGAAACTGGTAAATAAGATAAATTGGGTACCTACTATGAGGAAAGTAGGAACTTTGTATAGCGACCGCGCGCTCACTCTGGACGAGACATTACAAGTAATGTATCAATTATCATACTCGTACTTATGTATAGGTATGCTAGATTTTCATTGTCACTAATTTGAAGACCTTGGTGAGAACATGGTTGCGTAACCCAGAAATCATTCTGTTCCGCCGTGGTGGGTGTTGACAGTCTACCGGGTTCATGCACCGGCCATGATCGTTTGACAAAATATTATTCAATGAAGCTACATACTGTATTCATTTTTATATCGATGATGTAACCATTAAGAAACGAGGCTACAATAGAATCAGAGTTAGCCAGTTTTGGCTTAAATAAGAACCATTTAATGTAATGACAGTGTTTGTCTATTTTTTATTTCCAACAACTGTAAAAAGACAAATGTTCGACTGAACGTGACATTATAACAACTAGATAATTCATGAGGCCGAAAATCAAAGATATAAAAAACTTTTGAACACAGGCTCTTGAACTGGGGAAATATTATCTCACCTCATTATGTTGAAATAAGTACATAGGTACATCAGTACAGAATAATGATAAAATTCTACTCATAAGACGACCGTGAATAGTAAAACTACTATAAATTATCATAATGAGAATACGAGAGCCAATAGTGACGCACGTGTCAATACAAAACATTATCTACTAGTAGGTATATCTCGTACAGTAAATATCAATGCGAAAGTATGTTAGTTTGGTCAATAAATACGCACTAACATCTCAAATCATACTATTATTTTATACTTGTAGCTTTCGAAGAAAAGATGCATGGATTGTGTGAAAGATAAGTAAGAAGTGTGTGGAGATGACCGCTGATATAATAAAATGGCGTTGTGCCGACTCCACGTATAGTGATGAAAGAGCAGATGATGTTGATGATGATAATATTGGTATATTTTGAATAAATCGCGTAGTTTTGTGATCGACACATACGAGTACGATCTATTAAATAGTAAATAATGCTATTTTCACATCTCGTCACAGCATCGTCTAGTCCCAAATTAAGCACTGCTTATATTTTGAGAACCACATGATAGATATGCTTATTATATTGTATGTACATACATTTTATACACAGGAAAAAGTAACGAGACTTAACGTATTTGCAAATCAGTCAAAAATTTATATCGCGCTGGAAATTAAACCCGCAACAGTCTACGTTTTCGCCTTTACCCACTGTGCCACAGAGGTCGTTGAAAACAGCTTTCATGCTTTAGCAAACTTGGACATTGTAAGCCTAGATTATTTTATACGTATCTACATGAAAATTAAAATACATTTACATTATGAACTTTATAAAACAAAAGTTTGATATTCATCAGTTTTTTTAATTAAACGCCATTTATTGCACAAATCTCGAATACCTAAGGTACAGCTCGACATATTCAATACTTCTGGAAAAAGTTTAACATGAAATATTCCATTGACTAAATCTTAAAATTGTATCAAAAGATAGCGCAGGCGCAACCGCAGGAAAAGTCTACTACACACCTGTAATATATTGCGGACAAACAAGATCGTGTTCCTGTGAGGTTGGCCGTGAACCAGTCAACCTCAATAGCGGTCGTTAGAAGCAATTGTGAATTGCCGTCTACGAATAGATAAATAGATAACTGCATGCTACCTGAACTGAATTTATTGCACTTCCCGATCGAGGTTGGCTGCTGCGTAGTTGCGATCTGCATCCGTGTCTCAATCTATCTAAATAAGCGGTTAAGTGAGAGTCATTCGTAGATACAATGTTCAGTGAATATTTCTTGTCTGATAAGTAAATTTCATTTTGTTTCAAGGTAACTAGAACAATTACCTATCTTTACGATCATTCATATGTTTGGTTTTTAAAAATATCTAAGATTTTTTTACCATTAAGAAAACCTTACCTTTTAATAAATATGATTACCATTTTACACAAATAAAAAAAAAACAGAAACACGATTGGCTAAACTTTTTTGGATAGATTTATTGATCAAAGTTGGCTCTTCCTAACCTCTGTGGCGCAGTGGGCGAAGGTCTACCAGAGACGCAGAAGGTTGTGAGTTCAATTCCCGCCGCGGGAAATACATTTTATGTTTGCATTATTCTGCAGATATTTGTCTCAGGTCTAGGTATTTTTATGTATGATAATGTAATTACAAGTATAAATATCAGTCATGTGGTTCTAAGCTCTCCTTAGTTTGGGGCTACGTGATGGTGTATCCAGCATTATTAATATAATAATATAATATTTATTTCAGACATCAATTACATTTCGTCCATAGTTATTATTAATACAAAAACGTCTTGAAAAACTTACACAGAATGCCAAAATATAAAACTTAAAAATGTAAATTATAATACATACACAAAAAGCTTAACGCACATTAAACATGCTCTGCTCATAAGGTTCTGGACTCCTTAAGTAGGGAGTTCCAGTGGCGCACAACGGGACAATCAGTTCTGTCCAGTATATTGAAGAGGACGCTGTTGGTGCTCCCTAGGATGCGGTGCATCAAGGAGGCTACTCGTTTTCGCAAGATTGCATTAAATCCATCTACGCTGGCTTCAGCACACATTCCTGACGCACTACAAAATCGAGGCATCATTATTATATTTTTACTTTTTTATTCGAAAGTATAAATACTGAACATTTTCATATAACTACATCATACTAGCTAGCTCTATTAAAGACAGATTTTTTTTAGTTTAATATTTTTGGAGATATTATAAACGTTTATTAGTCCGTACCACAAACGGACGGACAGACAAACAAAAAATTTAAGCATCGTAGCATATTATAAATATCATCAGTTCCGAGGAAGTACTACCACCTTGTCTATTTCTGCCGTGAAGCAGCATTGTTGTGTTTCGGTTTGATGGGTGTGGGTGCCGGTGAAATTACAGGCACATGAGGCTTAACACCTTCATGCCTCAAGTTGATCCCGCAGGGTGTTGCATCGTAGGGCCCGTACCAAACATCCGTGACCTATGAACCAATACTTTGTTATAGGTAATGGTTACCACTTAACACCAGGTGGGCCATGTGCTAGTTCTCATCATCTTTCATCATAAAAAAATAACGTTTTTAATTCCAAAAACACCGCGTCATGAGCTTCGCTCTTTCCTTCAAAAGCCGGCAGTCAATGGATAATACCTCCACACACCACACCAGCCTATATCAGTCCACTGCTGGACATAGGCCTCCCCTAATAAAGGGAGTTATGCTCACGCATAATACCCACGCTGGACTTGCGGGTTGGGGATCGCAGGGCACAACATCTCGCACCGCAGACGCCGCTGCCCGTCTGCAGCCAACCAATGAATAATAATACCTACTTGTTTCGGTTTAAATTACAAAAAACAAATTTGTGAATGTGCAAGCTCTTTAGTAAAGCTTAGTAGGTACCTACGTAAGTATTCATAGCACATAGGGCATCTAAAGATAGGCACTTCCCTATTTATAGTTATGCGGCATCATAAGAAGAATATTAGGTATGTTCTTATTATTGTTGCTGCTTTGTTATTGTCATAATTTTCGATGTCACATCAAAAACCTGATGCGGCTTCAGTGAACGGGTTCCTATTTCTTTTAGTGTAATGAACTTGTTGTAAACAAGCATTCACCTTTAATCATCGTTTTTGGACCGCGCCTACATAACCTAACATTAATCCTATGGGTATGCTATGATATCACATGGTTCAAAATGATTTTAACGTTAACAATGAAATTCCGTACGAGACTACAAGGATTATGTTAGTATAGTACTTTCGCTTTCTTCTATCTATGTTTTCTAGACAACCTTAACCTACTCAATTAGGTATTTTTTTTAGAAATTTAATAACCAATAGCAAAATAAATCGTGCATTGAAAGATCGAATAAATATTAGATACCGTAATGTCCTATATTGTATTTGAAGTCTATTTTTTGTTGTCGGTATTTCATTCAAATATCGTGATCACCAAGATGCGATTTTCTGTAGGCGTGAATGTTCTGTCTTCAGCGACTCCGATTTGTGTCCATCTGCGCCACAATGCCATTCACGCTAAGGCCCAAGATCTCCTTAAGAGATAAGTTCAAGGATTTTGGTATATTGACCACGCCCTGCCAGTACATTTGTCCAATATACTGTACGAACATACATATATATTTGTAAAAAAAAGTGATGTTTATTCGTACAGCACTAGAAATAAGAACAATTTGTCTTGCCCTCAACACGCTTAGCCAAAACCAATAAGTCATTTATATTTTTATATATAACTGTTCGATATTATACTATCCTACCAGAATGTATAACTAACCTTAGTGACAAAACCTTCAAAAAAAAAATTGAAGCAAACACTTTTTCAAAAGGCATACTACAAATCTGAAGAGATCATTATATATAGGTTGTACTAGCAGTGCGTGACTGTTGATGTGTTGTTAGATAGCAGTAATCACAAAGTAGTATGGTTAGTTATTTTTACACTTTAAATATAAATTTTTATTTATAAATCTTGTAAAATGTACCTACGTTCAAAAGTGTAGCCTATTTGATAAAATAAAATAAAATTTAAAAAATAATGGAAATTGAATGTATAATGATGACGCTTCCTTGTGTCTAAGTTGGTCAGGCCATTTGGTTGGGGATCTTCCTCTGGATCGTTTCCCCTCTAAATAGCCGACGATGACAAGCTTTTCTAAGATATCGGCTCTACGCCTCGCAATGGGCCGACCGAAATAATGTCGAGATCCGGTGGTGGCATATCACAGCCACTGGATATTAACTATTTCTTTATATTGATCTGCAAGAGAATTGTCACATTACTGAATCTTTTATTTCTGCTCTGGATGGACCTTCGCTTGACAACGAGCACACGTTGTGATCTAAGATGGAGAACGATGGAAAAAGGTCCACACCTCAATATGTTTCTTTTGGACCGTCCTTTGTCTAAATAAAATAAAATATAATTAGTTAAATTAATCAATAACTTTAATTACTCTGCATTTTATTAAATCTAGAGTATTCAGTCTAGATTTAATAAAATTTAGAGTAATTAAAGTAATTGATTAAATCTAGAGTATTCACTCTATAACCTATTGTGAGTACTTTCATCATTATTATTATCGTCTATTTTGTCCTGTATGTTTGTTGGTGAGAGTACAAATATACTTTTCTGAAAACCTAGGTGTTCCAAAGTTCATTGACTTATTCTAGTATAATAATGGGGTTGTAAAAAACAATACTATTAAATTACTCACAAAGTCAATAACCCTACACGAATTACGCTTGAATCATGATTTTAGCCAAACCAAAATCCCTAGGATGGCGTAAATAAACCCACGAATGTTGATTCATATCCTGTGTGGAAACTATCTTGTATTTATTATTATTTCGTATTCATTATCATCATCATCATCACTATAGCAGTCTACTGCTAAACGTAGTTCTCTCACAAGGTACGCCATTATTATTTGTGTTTTACTTACATACAATCTAAAATTATCAAAAGATTGTATCAGAGCGTGCAATGAGTTCATTGGTTTAGTTTTTTATGACCCTTTGTTATATCTTTGAAAATTTGTAGGAATTCTGAAATAGTTGGGTCAAAATCACAAATCATTGTAATGTTGATGTTATAAGATATCTTGTCCTTTGTACACCTGATTGCTTGAATTACATTGTGGTCCAAAAGGATGGAACTCAGTGCTTTAGCTTCAGTCGTGAGGGTAAATTTTAATGAGTGATAACGACGGGATATTGGATGAAAAGGGTTTACGAACATACGTCATGCTGTCTTTATTCAGGCGACGACACCGCGAGGAATACGTATTTTTTAGAGGCTTTCTGGTCATTGAGAAGTAAATATATTCCGTAAAAACTGTTTAGTATTGTCACCCATCAATATTTTATCGTAGGCTGAAACTTTTGTCACAGATAGGACTATACCTAGGAAGCCTGTATCTGTAATGGCGTAGTGCGGATACAAATAGTTTTTTAGATATTAATGTTTAAACTAGATATTATTATTTTCTATTGATTGCAAATTTTTTGGTAATCTGACAGTAAAAATGTACATGAAAATATTTTCTCGTTGTTTTCCCGGCAATGTTGTTTGCTTAATCGAATTTAGTCGTGTTTTTTTTTATAACCACCCGGAAACCCTTCTCGCACAAGTAGTTTCGAGGACACCACGACTTGAGTAGATTAGGTTCAAAATATATTAAAGAACCGACACAGAGCACCCCGATGCCACCTAGTCTTGTTATCCCTACCCCTAGAGTGTAGATACCTATATAAAAAATGCGAGAGTTTTCGCGTGAGAACAAACCGGAGTCAAATATTTATTTTGTTGTCCTGAAACAGTTTTTTAGAGTGGTCATAGGTCATAGGTTCCCCTACCCTAATACTTCCACATAGTGGTTTTTGACTTATATTGTTTACATTTTTACCGTACTTAGCCTAAAACTTAATATTGTTTTCTCGGAAACTAAGAATTTCCGCAATCCCCCCTTTCAGGGGGAGGTTTCCCAGCCCTTCCCCTCCCTCCCCACCCACTCACACCCCGTATGCTCACTACACATAAAGGAAAGTCCTTCCCTTTAAAATGTCCTACACTCAAAAATATTTAATGTTGTTTTATTTTGAGATTTAATAGAATAGCTTATTTTTATTGAATTGGTGCAGCATCATACCGCGTTCACCATAATTCACGCCGCAAAAAGTTTTTTTTTATTTGAAAGGAGACTTAAACCAGAGTATGGTATGGTGTACATTAACCTGATACTGCAGCATCACCTGGAATCTGCAAGATGCCCAACTCCTCACCAACTTAGGTATCGTGATTGGGCTCATTGGAGTGGTGTCAATGAATAAGCTTTGGAAAGATGGTGATTAGGACCTGAAGATGGAGAGAATGAGATATAAGGCATATGGGTCAGGGGTTTTATATTTTTTTCATCCATCTATCTATCTATTCAGCCGGTAGCACCCATTGCTGAGTTATGGCCTCTTCTCTATCACGCCACTCCTGGCGATCTTGTACCAGCCGGATCCAGTGCTCTCCTACTGCCTTTACAATATCTTCCGACCATCTGGCGGGTGGTCTGCCTCGCGGCCGCCGCACATTCGGTAACTGCTTTGGTCCATCGTTGGTCATCCCGGCCAGATGTCCCGCCCATCTCCACTTCAGCTTCGCAATCCGTATACCTACGTCTTCGACTTTTGTACGGCGTCGAATCTCGATGTTCGGTATACGGTCTACGAGGTGGATACCAAGCATGGCACGCCCCTTGGCTCTTTGAGCAACCCTTACGGTGTAAATGTGCTCATTTGTGAGGGACCATGTTTCGGCTCCATAAGTAAGCTCTTAAGAGATTGAGGGATAGTGTTAGATTTGAATATGTCTTCCAACTTCCCAAAAGCAGCCCAACCCAGTATTATTTTCATACTTAAGTATAATTTATTTCTTGTTTTACTCACGTTTTTTTACATTTCGTTCACTCATTCATCTCTTATGTTCGCCTTCAGTGAGAAGTAGATCACTTGGTTATGTAAGAAGATTATGAAGAAAGTACCTAAGTAAGTGCGTGGCTAGCATATCCCGAAATTACAACCCAAATTATTTTATTATTATCTTAGATATATCGCTTTATTCTCAGAAAAAACGTGCATATGCACTAAATTACCAAATTCTGTCACCTTAGCTACTATCCTTATCGGTTGCGGCAGGGCATATCTATGACATGACTTTCGGAAGGTTGTCGGAATCGCAATACTTGACAACTGTTATATCAGAAAAAGTAATGATAAATGTAATAAAATGTAGCAATTTACGATTTGTTTGACATTGAAGTAATTACTGCATAAATTCAAAGCACGCGTAGAGCACGTGAGTAATTATAGCCGTAATTATGACGGCCTCTGTGGCGCAGTGGGCGAAGGTCCGCCTGAGACGCAGAAGGTTGCGGGTTCGATTCCCGCCGCAGGACAAATGTTTGCATGTTCTGCAGATATTTGTTTCGGTTCTGGGTGTTTTCTATAACTGATAAGTATGTATTTACAAAAAAAAACTGTTAATGTGTAGTGTATCAATCATGTGGTTCCCATAAAACAAGCTCTGCTGAATTATTTATGTATTTATTATAATAGTTTTGTGGGCAATATTCTTCTCAAAAAAATAAAGACTTATGATGATGAATTCCTGGCCGATTTCGGCTTTGACGACTGTTTGTTTTTTGGACATGCATATTTAGCTTAATATAAGTTATACATAATTACATATCTACCCAAACCAACCCGCATACCCAGCGTGGGGATTATGGACATATCCCCCTTTGTAAGCGCAAGCATATGTTCAGCAGTGGATTGATATAGGTTGCCAATTTCAATAAAAAATATTCAATAATAATAATATAATAAAAATGATTCAATATAAAGCTAGTACTATGTAATACTAGCTATCTCAAAACAATGAATTGTGCGTCAAGAGGAAGGCATTATGTGTTAGGGTTTTCCCATTTGCCCATTAACCTAGCTTAGGCTAATTACATTGGCTAATTACTGGCAATAGATATCATACATTTTATCAATAAGGTGACCCAGGAAATATCTTCAAATTTTTTATCTTTTATTATCAGTATATTACGTAAAACAAACAAAGAAAAATATTTATTTCAGTAACTTATAAAACTTAATACATTTGAAGCCTCCTTCTAAGCAAATATTTGCTTGTACTAGAGACTACGCTATAATATCCATTTACATTATTTGGTCATTACGTAATATAAAGAAACCTTACTTGTTTTTATAGGTTTTGATGAAGAAATATTTTGATTAATAGTCACAAATATATGAATCTATTTAGATAAATCAATAAGGATAACAATCCTAAATTTTTGCAACGCAGTAGGAATCAAGAAGTAGGTTATCAGTTGACCTACGAATTGCGTCGTTGATAGTTTTGCGGAATGACGTCACAGGCCGTGTGCTGGGTAATAAATCATCGGGTTAGGAATCTTACAAGAGATCAATGAACAGATTACCTACTTAGATTATGAACCTACCTACTTAGAGAATGTAACTACTGCGGTCTAAACATAACTTGATATGAGTATTCAATCATATATAGACTCGAGACAAAGCACTCGATTTTTAACATAGTAGCATGTAGCTGGAAATAGTCAAAACAAACGCGGAACTATGTAATTCTAAATAGAGTCGTAAAGCCTAAAAATGCAAGCAGCCTATCTCGTTTTAAAGGCGTGTTATGTTTCGTGGCGTAATAGCTTTTAGGTAAGTAAAATAGCTCGATATAATTATAACACTTTGTATTGGCTTAGTTTATATGGTCACTGAGCTTAATCTATTTCATGACACGAGTTCCTTAAAGCAAATCCCTTAGGAGGGCGTGCTAGTCGATTATGCAAGAGTTTATCGATTGGTTGCGCCTGCGCCGCGTTCACTCCGCTCTAAGCGGGTCGATAACCTCAGCCATTCACGCGAAATACGTAGATTTGGAAACCTAATGGACTAGCGAGGCAGCTGCATGCAGACCCGTCTGATATCCTTGCCCTTTCCCGCACAATGCATTGCTTTCCGCTCCGAGCAATTCGGAGTTCATATCGCCTTGCCTTTCGCACAGTTTCATCATATTGATAGTTAGGTAAATTATAACTTTGATAAAGCAATTATTGTAAATTATAATAGTGATATTTTCGCGGGATTGGGTAAACACCGCAGGCGAAATAAACAAACAGATAAAACGAGTGCAATGGAATGAATGAGATTGATAGCGTACGGAGCGTACCTATCTATACCTACCCAACCAGTGCCGGCTGCGCCAAAACGTATATTTTACGTTTTGCTGTATAATGTAAAATATTAATACTTATGCGCAGTGGGCAAAGGCCCGCCTGAGACGCAGAAGGTTGCGGGTTCGATTCCCGCCGCGGGACAAATGTTTGCATGTTCTGCAGATATTTGTCTCGGGTCTGGGTGTTTCCTATGTATGATGTATGTATTTACAAAAAAAAAATATATAAGTATCAATCATGTGCTTCCCATAATACAAGCTCTGCTTAGTTTGGGGCTACATGATGCTGTGTAATAGCATCCAGTATTTTTTTTAACTATGCCAACTCCAAAAAATATTTTTAAAAACGAAGACACCAAACATAGTTCCGTCACTTACATAATGTACAAAAACATGTCGCAAATTACACTTAACATGTAACACGAGTTACGTTTCGGGTTACGTCGCATTGCAATCCCGGGAAGACATTACTATTTCGTCACGGCCCGAAATGGACCCAGCTCGATATATTGCTTCCACGTAAAGACATGTGAAACTTGTGAGACTACACCACAACATACTTGGCGAGTAATGACCAAGCACAAAGTTTACTGCTCTAAGTATATGTTGGAAAGTATATAGTATACAGGGTTATTGGTTAAGTCGACCTAGATCCTGGAGGGGGTTGTAGCTTCCATAATTCCTGACTGATTTGACTGTGGAACACCCTACCCTAAACTTAACCGTATTCACGATATTGGACTTTTAAGTTTTAAAAAATAAAATATAAAATAATGGTACTTAAGTCAGAAAACAATAAAACAATCCAAATAGGTACAAAATGACGTTTATAAAGTGGATTAAGACACAGAATGAGAGTTTGTGTGCGGATACGTAGAACAAGAACTAACTAACAAAAATATCGGTATGTTTTTAAAAAAAACTTAAAAGTCCTCTATCGTTGTATGTTCCATAGTCAAATCAGTCAGGAATTATGGAAGCTACAATCCCCTCCAGGATCTTGGTCGACTTAACCAATAACCCTGTATATAGGTCGTCCAAACATTCAGTAAATGATTCTGGCAAAAATCACTACTTAGATATGAATACCTGTCGTTATTTGAAATACTCGTACTTATGTAGGTACTTAGGTATACTCTACCACAATACAAAGTCCTAGTACGTATATAGTAATTATGAAAATTGATGATTAAGTGACTTAGGTACATACATACACGTACTCAACTATACACATAGGTACGTATTCAACTTTTGTCAATGGACTTGACACAATCTAACCTACCACGTGTCTTCAGATCATTAATCACTAACAATGATTCACTACCTATACTGTGTCCTAAATATAATGAAGTAGACAATATCATCGGATTTGTATGAAATTTGGAACACAGATGGTTTATTACCTGGATTAACACAGGATACTTTTTATCTAGATTGAATGTTCCCGTGGGACAATTATCGAAGAGCTTTTTGCGTTTTTTTCACACATCATTTGGACAAATCACACTCAACATCACACTATATATACTCACATCACATCACACTTAATATTATAAATGCGAAAGTTTGTGAGTATGGATGTATGGATGAATAGATGAATGTTCGTTACTCTTCCACGCGAAAACTACTGAATGGAATTGTTTTCCAATTCCGGACTTGGAATATACAGTTTGTGACCTGGATTAACACATATTTCACTTTTTATCCCGATACCATGCGAGCGAAGCCGCGGGCGGACGCTAGTATTAAATAATTTAATAATAGTAAATACCTATTAGGATATAACTATTATTTTTAATAATCTACAGGCGTCCGTCGGCTTGTTCAACTTTACTATTGCTGTCAAATTGGTTTTACTTTTAATCTCCGACGTAAAAATAGAGGTGTTATAAGTTTAAAGAATAAATAATTGTTGTATTTCTCATTTGACAAACAAGAGCATCGATATAATACTGTTACAATTCATCTCGATGAACTACAAGAGCCAGCAATATTTCAAAGATGTTTTCACTAAGTACGATAATATTGTTTACAAACTCAATATTCAATTAATGAATGAGTTTGTTTAAAATTAGGGGGGTAAGGTGTTCCAACCTCCAACTTCCGGACACAAGCCAACCTCACCTGCACGCGGTGCACCCTGCTGACTAACGAACGAGGCTCTGGCGGCCGGCTGATTGCGGCATAGCGCAGCCTACACCGGCACAGCTAAATTCCCTGACCGCCGACGGGCAGCAGCGTCGGCGGTGCGAAAAGCTGTGTCCTGCGATCCCCAACCCGCATGCCCAGCGTGGGGATTATGGGCATTCCCCCCCTATTATGAACGACACAAGAAAGAGATGGCCCCCAGTTCCCGGCCGTCCCGCTATTCCTGGCCATCCAGGTAGCGGCCATGGTAACGGCGGGACAGGGGGTGCTAAGAATCCCCGGGCTACCTCTGGCTACCTGCAAAATCTGACCCTGGCTACGTTTAACGGACGGACTCTGAGGCTCGACGAACATCTAGCGCAGTTGGAAGTGGAGCTGGAGAACATTAGGTGGCATGTTCTGGGGTTGTGTGAAGTCCGTAGAGAGGGAGAGGACACCATAACCCTAGACTCGGGCCACCTTCTGTACTTCCGCGAGGGTGACCAAACATCCCAGGGTGGCGTAGGGTTTCTCGTCAATAAGGCCCTCTCTAACAACGTTGAAGAAATCTCCAGTGTGTCGACCAGGGTAGCGTACCTGATCCTTCGGCTATCCAAGAGGTATAGCATGAAGATAATTCAGGTTTACGCACCGACCTCGGCACACTTGGATGATGAAGTGGAGGATATGTACGAGGACATATCCAAAGCCTTGCACAACACCACGAAGGCTCACTTCAACGTTGTTATGGGGGACTTTAACGGCAAAGTGGGAGTCCGAATTGGCGACGAATCCTTAGTGGGCCCGCATGGTTTTGGGTGTAGAAATCACAGGGGGCAAATGCTGGTTAACTTCCTAGAGAAGGAGGGGCTCTTCTTGATGAACTCGTTTTTCGAGAAGAAGCCCCACAGGAAGTGGACATGGCGTAGCCCCGACACTGTGACCAAAAACGAGATCGACTTCATCATGACGGATAAAAGGCACATATTCAGAGACGTCTCCGTGATCAACAGGTTCAACACCGGATCTGATCACAGACTTGTCCGAGGCTCTCTGAATATCAATCTAAAGCTGGAAAGAAACCGTCTGATGAAGTCCACGCTCCGACCCAATCTACTCCAGATCATGGCGGGCACCGAGAAGTTTCAGAAGCTTCTCGGTGACAGATTCGTTGCTGTGGAACCTACCGATGACGTTGATGAGGCCCTACAAAACGTGGTTGGAACGTTAAGGGACGAGGGCATCAAATTCTGCCAAATGCAGCCTAAAGGCAAGAAGTCCAAACTCACGGATGAGACTCTTCGGCTGATGACAAAAAGACGGGAAACCACTCAGGCCACTTCGTCAGAGAGGTCAGACCTGAACAAGCGAATTGCGAAGATGATACGGCGCGACCTTCGGAGCTCCAACACACGCCTCATTGAAGAGGCAATAGAGCGAAACCGAGGGTCCAAAGTATTCACTCAGCAGCTTGGCAGGAGCCACCTGACGAAGTTAACGACACACGATGGCCGAACCGTCTTGTCAAAGCCGGAGATATTATCAGAGATCGAGGACTTCTACGGCCAACTGTATGCGGCACATGCTCCTTGCCCCCAGCGTAGCAGCCACGATTCTCGAGCCACCCTCACCCGCCACTATACCGACGACCTGCCAGAGATCAGCCAAGACGAGGTCGTACTGGCCCTGAGACAGCTTAAAAATGGAAAAGCCCCCGGTGAAGACGGTGTTACTTCGGAACTTCTGAAGGCTGGAGGAGCTCCTGTTGTGCAGGAGCTGCGGACCCTCTTCAACGCCGTCCTTCACTGTGGGAGAACTCCTAAGGCGTGGAACGAGAGCTTGGTGGTTCTGTTTTTTAAGAAGGGAGATAAAACCCTTCTTAAAAACTACAGACCTATCTCGCTCCTGAGCCACGTCTATAAGCTGTTCTCAAGGGTTATTACAAATCGTCTCGCCAGAAGACTCGATGAGTTCCAGCCACCGGAGCAGGCCGGGTTTCGCGGAGGATTTGGCACCATAGACCACATTCACACAGTGAGGCAGATTATACAGAAGTCCGAAGAGTATAATCAGCCCCTGTGTCTGGCGTTTGTGGACTATGAGAAAGCCTTTGACTCTGTAGAAACCTGGGCTGTCCTGGAATCCTTGCAGCGATGCCAAGTGGACTATCGTTATATCGAAGTGTTGAGGTGTCTCTACGAAGCCGCCACTATGAGTGTCCGAGTACAGGACCAGCAGTCTAAACCCATCCAACTGCGCCGCGGAGTGAGACAGGGAGATGTCATATCTCCGAAACTGTTCACAAGCGCGTTGGAGGATATGTTTAAGACGCTGGACTGGAAAGGTATGGGCATTAACATAAACGGCGAGCACATCTCACACTTGCGATTCGCTGATGACATAGTCCTAATGGCGGAGTCGCTGGAGGAGCTGCAACAGATGCTGGACGGCCTAGCATCAGCCTCGCGAAAGATAGGTCTCGGCATGAATTTGGACAAGACCAAAGTTATGGTCAATGACCGAATTGATCCGAGTCCTGTCGTCGTTAATGGACACCTTCTTGAAATTGTTTCGGAGTATACATACCTCGGGCAGATATTGCAGTTGGGTAGAAACAACTTCGAGAAGGAGGCCAAGAGGAGGATTCAGTTGGGCTGGGCAGCATTTGGAAAACTACGTCGAGTTTTCTCGTCACCCATACCGCAATGTTTGAAAACAAAAGTTTTCAATCAGTGCGTCCTACCCGTCATGACATACGGAGCCGAAACGTGGACACTCACAGTACGGCTAGTCCACCAGTTTAAAGTCGCTCAGCGAGCTATGGAACGAGCTATGCTCGGGGTTTCTCTGAAGGATAAAATCCGTAACGAGTTTATCCGACATAGAACTAAAGTTGTCGACATAGCTCAGAGAATTAGCAAGCTGAAGTGGCAGTGGGCTGGCCATATCTGCCGAAGAACCGATAACCGTTGGGGTAAACGAGTTCTTGAGTGGAGACCGCGGCTCGGCAAACGTAGTGTAGGACGCCCTCCGGCCAGGTGGGGTGACGATCTGCGAAAGGCTGCTGGTAGAAGCTGGATGCGTCGAGCTCAGGACAGGGCGCAATGGCGCTCATTAGGGGAGGCCTATGTCCAGCAGTGGACTGCTATAGGCTGATGATGATGATGATGATGATGATGAAAATTAGGTATACCTACCTCTCACTGTATCTTCGTGATGGAGTAACTTTATATTATTGTTTGAGATAAGATAATTATAAAAAACATCTTTCAAAAATATAGTCATAGTTTTCTTAAAACAACAGGCTTGTTATTAATAGAAGTCTATGAAAATATTATAAAATTTATTTTATATACTTAAAAGTGTTATTTGTGATTATTAAATCTGTAAGTATACAATGAAAGTGGTATTCCAAAAAAATATAGGAACAGGTATGTTGTCTGTGTAGTAAACTAATATTTATATAATTTGTAAGTATGCATTCGTCGAGTTGTTTGACGATACGTTCGGCGAACTGGGTGCCTAGTGCGAGTTTTTTTACCAGCTCGATCGCGTTTGCGTTTACGGAAATTTGTATGAATAGGAGTCAGTGCCACTCGTTTTTCACTAGATGGCCCGATTCCATATAAATTTGCGTAAACGCAAACGCGATCGAGCTGGTAAAAAACTCGCACTAGGCACCCTGATCGCCTACGAGCGCCGATACGAGCTACCGTTCACACGATCTTCGAGTGTTCAGTCATTAGATCGCCCGATGCTCTTGCACCCTTTCATCTTTGCCTACCTTCGTGCTCCAGCCAGGTGAAGTGACGATTTACGAAAGGCCTGGTAGAAATTGGATGCGTCAAGCTCAGGACAGGGTGAAATGGCGCTCTTTAGGCGAGACCTATGTCCAGCAGTGGAGTGGCTGATGATGATGATGATGTGCTCTTGACCAGAGTTTTCTTTGACTCATGCCTGAAAACTGCCTCGGGATGCAAGCACGTAAGTCACGAGTCAAACGACGAGGCCACGAGCGACCGTTCTCCTAAACGAGCTCGTCATCCATGTGTAAACGTAGAGTTACACGTTTGCTTGAGTAAGGAAAAAAAACTTCCTAGATGATAAGGTGGTACACAAATAATATCTAACGTCTAGCACCTATTCGATAAACGGTTCGGTCACATCGGTTGCTGAAACCGACCGTATGGTGTGGAACTGTGGCCCGCCATTCGGCCGGCGGGTATCAATACATTGTTCTGTCTGTGGCATTTGGTTTGTCATGACCACGGACCAAAACAAAACCAAATACCGGGCCATCGACCGTGTAGAAGTTAACTCGAACGGTGGGTTTGCCTCCAACTGTGGCCTGAGGTTGCCACAGTTGGTCGGGCAAACCAAGTAAACAGTCTGGGAGGGGTTTTATCTTGTATAAAAGACTTATATTCAAGTGTAACTGTAAAATGTATAAATATAGTGAAAAGGTACTATTATGACAATTTATATTCCTTTTTATGCCTAACAAAAGAGTAAGCAAGCACTTATAATAATTTACATAAAAATATTCCATTCCTTTTAAAACTTCCACAATAACAAAAATTGCGACAATGAGATCAACTTTTATCATTAAACTTATACAATTTCCAGTAATAAAAACAAATGACGTTACGCAGCACGTCATCATGCCCGTCATTAGATTTTACTATCTCTTCAAATTACTCGTTTCACAATTTTTCTACTATCTAGTCAGGGTACATCATTATATTTCCCGCCGTTTTATGTAATAGAGCAAAGCTTTGTCGAAGTTCGTGATTTTTGTTCAAAATTTGTGATTTATTGAAGGATTCCGGCCGCGGCTTCTCAATGTTTAAAATGTTTATTCTATTCCTCGAAAAATAAAGAATAGAGTACTTTGAGTACCCCCCTGTGGTACCCCCTATGTCTTTTTCTGTTCCACTGACGTGTATGCGAAATTTCATGATGTAGTAGTTAAGGCGTGAAAGCGTAAAAATCCTACTATTAATAAAAATATATGAAGTTAGGCTCAATTGCACCCGTTCCCCGGATTTTGTACTAATATTGGTCAATCGCCACCAATCCAAGTACAATCCAGTAGATATAGGAAATACTTCGCTACTTGCAGCCAACTTCAGAGGGATCTACGTGTCAAGCACACAGTTAAAGAAGAGAAATAGATAAAGTCTTAAAATTCACTATGCTCTGAACGTCAACTCATACGGCCATTTATCATTTTCTAAAAAAGGGATGCTTTATCTCAATGCGATTGCTGCGACTTCGTACCAGGGCATTTCTATGAAACTACTGCATAGCATTTTATTCGAACGCCCTGGTACGATTTTATTTTTGAACTCATTTGAAGTCGCATTAAGTATGCGTCTCTTTCTAGCAGATGATATTGGACATTAGAAAGTAGAGATCAGCCGTGTGAGTTGATGTTCAGAGCATGAATGAATTTTAAGGGTTCTTCTATGCTTTAGTCATAGTTCTTTGGTCAAGCAATATTGTATAATAAATAACCATTTTTTTTTTTTTTATCTACATACCTAACTATTTAGCTAACTTAGATAATAGGTGTACCCTATTTTGTTTTAAATTTTGACGGGATGATCGTTGCTACCTTCTTCTGGGGGGGGTCTGGCTGTTGGCTATTAATTAATTAATGTATGTATGTAGGTATGTATTTACACAATAAGTAGTATATCAGCCTTGTGGTTCCCATAATACAAGCTCTGCTATCATTGGGGCTAGATGATACTGTGTTATAATGTCCAGCATTATTTATTTATTTGCTTTTAACATAAATTCTTACGAAACTTTTCTCGAATGCGTGAAATGTAACTAAAACGAAATTTTACGGCAACCACTTTTGGAAATAAGCTAATTTTTTTAAAATTATTTTTTTCTAAATCTAGTCGATTAAAAAACCTTTTTATGCATACAATATTGGCGTTGAATAATATATTTCCTGTTTTTATAAGCAATTTTCTATTTCCAAACGTGGTTGCCGTAAAATTCCTTATTCCATAACGCTCTCTGAACATCGGTTTTTTAATTTATCAATAACAATTACTTACAGTAATTTACGCAAAGATTGAGTGCCGTAGGGCTCCTGGTTATCTTCCGTTATCACCCTGTCAATTATATAGGTACCTACTGACTGCAAAAAAATGGTGTCACCTACTTTTTACTCGCTCAAGGTCGTCGATAAATGTTATTTCTTTTGAAATAATTGTTTAATCATCAAATCTGTAAACCATTGCGATTTTTGGTTCACGGACAAAGATAGATAATGTTATATGATTTATCAAAAATATTACACAGATGCTTTTTTCAGTTATGTTTAGTCTGCTCAAATCAATATAAATGGTATACATTATCTATTATTATTATTATTATGTATAACATTATCGTTTTGTTTTAATAAATAAGTTAAGCCATGTCGGAGGCCTTCGGGCTACCTACAAACGCCAACGATACGATTCGCAGAAGAAGAAGAGGCTCTCTGTTTATTTTCTTCGTATGCAAATTATAGTTACCGAATTTTAAATCATCTCAGAAAAAAATATAAATTGATGCCTGAAGATATCTACAAAAGCATCTACTTTCGATTTTTTCCAAAGTTAATAATTATACACGCGCCCTTTAAAACGTGCTTAAAATCCACCTATTGACAATAATTTGAAAGTGAGAGTAAGTACATATTAAAAATGATTATTGGACAATAATACCTATTCTTTAAAACGCTTGTTGTGGCTTCTTGTACTTTAGAGTGGATTGGGGAAAACAAAGGTATTTTTAGTTTTTTTATAAAAGACTAAACCTTTTTTTGAAAAATATTTTGGGATGGTTTTATAATCAAAAACACAATTAAATATGCCAGTTATGATCAAGACATTTGAAGTTATTTTATATAAATTATTATATATAACTATGGGTTAGACTAGCGCAGGATCGTGGTCGATAGCACAAGTTGATGGAGGCCTATACCCAGCAGTGGGCGAAGTCGGGCTGTGGATGATGATGAATCTATATGAATGAAAAATCTATATGAAATAATTTATTATATACTATTTTACCTACCCATAATTTACGAATAAGTCATCTGCAAATATATCGTGCGTAATCCGTTTTGAAACAGTGCAGTCTGCGGTTTTTATTTCCACACAACTTAATATCTTCTGATAAATTCTTAGAAAAAAATAATAATATACCCAAATTAATTCAATTAATATTTATGGATCGGAAAACCCCATTCCACTTTACAACTCGTACGTTTGTTTTGACTTTCTCAGATCTGCGGCGCCCACAAAGAAATGATGACGAAACTGAATAATCACAACCGAGATCACGTTTAAAATGTCTACAATTCCTCCAAAGTGGGTCACGCACGAGGTTTTTGACTTATTTGACTTTTTGTCATTGCATAATTGGCATTTAGCTTACTGTGTGACAGGTAGCAAGGAAGAAACAAATTGTAAATAAGCTATTTTAGGTACGTTCCGAAGGTCACTGTTACGACAAGAGTCTCTTCGTGAATTTACTAAAATAAAATGAAGTTTAAAAAATATTTACTCATTTGCAACACTAGACTTACATATGTAAAGAATAACATAATAAAACAATTAGTATTATAATTATCGTATGCCTAAGCCTACAAAATGGACTCTGACTCAGCATGGGTTGGCTGACTAGCAACTGTAACACCAGTCTATTCAGTCCACTGCTGGACATAGGCCTTCCTTATATAGAGGGGGATATGCCCATAATCCCCACGTTGTCTATGCGGGTTGGAGATTGCAGGGCACAGCTTCTTTAACCGCCGACGCTGCTGCCTGTCGGCGGACAGGGGTTTTAGCTGTGCATGTGATAGGCCGCACTATGCCTATAACGGCCGGCCGCCACTAGCCACCAGAGCCCCCGTTTGTTATTCAACAGGGTGCACCATGGGCAGGTGGAGTTGGCTTGGGTTCCAAAGATGGAAGAACCCCTTTCACCGCTTAAACTGACTAGCAAGCAACAAACGCTAGTCTTCCGTCAAAGCCAATCGTTAACATTACGGATAATCTACCCACAAAATAGCAAATTTTTCATACAAATTACTATATATCAATACATTAGGCCACCGGTTTCACTTGCGTTATAGCAAGCAAAACCGGAGGCAGGAGCTAGTAAAAACAAAAATAAAAACAATGCTTTGCACAGTAGATTTATTTACGCATAAGTTATCGCTTAGCAAACCGAAATTTGCTTGTAAATTTATGTCAAGGAGTAAATGAACGAGGATAACCAAACATCGTATGCGCATGTGGCCAGTAGGTACCAATGTCCCATTCAGCGTGAGCTATGAGGTCAGCAATGGCCTCATAAAAAAATGTTTGGCGTGATGACGTTATGTAATCGTAGTATGAAAATGTTTCACTAGGAACTACTACGCATACAAAGAAATCAAGTTACATTTAACTTTCAAAGTCCTTTTAATCGACCCTTTTTCTCTCAATGTAAATACAGTGATATCAGCAATTTTTTGGCACAAGCTATAGTTATAACAATAGTAGGTACTCCAACACAATACCTACAAATTTTATAGGAACTACATACTATTTGATAGGTTTAAACTCTACAAATAACTACATTTCAGTACAATAGACTTCAACGCGTTCGGTTGCATTTTCAAAGTTGCATGCGTGAAGTCAAATATATAATCAGGCTTCTTTGTAGTGTAATGTACTGCTTGGACTTGGAGGCTATGGTATTCTCTATTGTATCTTCAATAGATTTTCGTACTAAGCAATATCTGAGGATATTTAAGTATAATATAATGGGAGAAAAGACATTATGATTGTTATTTTTTTAGTTTTTATTTTCTAGTTAAGTAATTTTTTAATACGACATATTAACGCTTTGAATGCTAAATAAAGCATTGCCGTATTTGCTGCTGGTTTATAAATAATAAAATTAATTAATAATGCTGAACACGATCACACAAAATACCTAATGTAGCCCCAAACTAGACAGCTTGTAATATAAATAAATAAATAATGCTGGACTATCACACAGCAATATGGGAACTACTTGACTGTTAAACTACTTAAATATTTTATACTTTTTTGTATGTATACATACATATCAAAAAAACAAAAACACCCAGATCCGAAACAAATGTTTGCAGATCTAAAGCATTTGTCTCGCGGCAGTTATCGAACCCAACCTTCTGCGTCTCAGGCGGGCCTTTGCCCACTGCGCCACAGAGGTCCTGATTGTTGTGTCAATTAGTAAAAATCTGAATAAAACCTACATACATCCACAAACTTTTAATGAGATACTACATTATAAAAACACCCATCAATTTAAAAAAAAAACTTGTTTTATTTATTTAGTATCTCCTCACAGAATAATTTTATTTTATTGTCGTTTATCAGGTTTAACTTAAATAGGAAGTGATATGATAAAACTTTAATTTAGGTCAATGTAAATGTTTTTATTTCATTGAAATTTGTACTAATCTTATTTGTAACCTCTCATTATGATTTTAATTTAACATAAGTGCTGATTGTTTGGAGAACTTTATTCTGTGTCTTGGTTTTTTTTATGTATCTACATAAATACATATGTTTATCAGTCTCTGGTTCTCATAGTGCAGGCTCCTAGTTTGCGCTCTGTCTGGCCATGTGTGAAAAGTCCCGTACATTAATTTATATATATTATATACATAATCTTAAGTTTTTTTGTACTGTTTGCCGAAATAAATACCTACTAGAACTTTTTTTTTCTATCGAATTATTTTTTAATTTTCTATTGCTTTTTAATCCACGTTGTTTCACAATATTTTCTTCACTATAAGACTTGAGTGTAGTGAAATGAAAGAAACGTTCAAATTCGAACTGGAATTCGCTGATAACGAAAATTGTTCGCTGAACGTGTTTTGTTAAAGTCCCTATAGCAAAACGAGAACTGCCTGAAGACTGAACGACTGGACTTATAGGAATATACCGGACAACGCAGACATAAAGCAACGTTATAATAATAAACAATTATGAACAATAATCTTAATATTGGGGAAAGATTTACATCTTTTGGATATGTACTACTGTATTTTTAAGTAATAGATATCAAACCTCAATGGGGCGCTCACATAGATGGGTTGTGGAACAGACTCAGTTCTGCAGCATACGACGTCAAAAGAATCCGTCAACTTACTGACGTAGGAACCGCTAGGCTGGTTTATTTCAGCTACTTCCACATTATGGCGTACGGTATTTTGTTGTGGGTGAATGCTGCAGATATCAGCACCATATTTGTGCTGCTGAAGAGGGCTGTTTGTGCAATTTATAATATGGGCCCCAGAAAATCACGAAGTAAGTTTAAAGAAGTAAATTTTTTGACAGTTCCGTGCCAATACATATGAAAACTTAATGTATGTCCGAAAACATATTAGTTCGTTTGAATGTATAAGAATAAACTAGCTGTTCCTACTGTAAGGCTCCATAAAGTTAGTCAATTCTTTTAAAGGAATCAGTGTACGTTTTTTTAACAAAATCCCAAATGACGTGAACAATTTATTTAAAAATATTTTCAAAAATGTTGTTATACGTAATCTCCAGGTATTATAAAATATATATATCAGATTATGTATATTACAAAAAAGCTTGGGATGAAACTGCCTCCAACTCCATTCAAAACAATATAATAGTTAATGAGAACAAAGGCGTTAAAAAAATATAAGCTAAGCAGAGTTTATTGCCAATTCTTCTCTGTTTGGTCACGTTACAAATTAACGTAAATTTAAATTTAAAAAAATTACGTTTCAAAGTGTACTTTATGTGCTAAATGAATAAACAGATTTTTTACTTTTACTTTAATTTACTTTAAAAATCATAAATAAACATTTTATTTATTGGAATCAATACAGGATCAACCTATCAGATTTATACGTAGCATAGACATCAAGGTTGTTCATTATCAATTCAACTGGATTCAATAACCTCTTGTTTATTTTAAGTTCGGTTTACGACTATTTTCTATGAACGTTGATAAGAAACGATTACATAAGCCAAGTCGTAACAAGTTGGCTAATGAATAACTAGTCACTGTTATCAGCTTTGTAGAAAAGTAACAGTGTTCCATCAACAATACAAGGAACCCTTAGCACACCACACACTAATATCACACTAATCAGACAATTCACAGTTTCACACTAATCACACTAATACTATATATGCGAAAGTTTGTTTGTGTATGTGTGTGTTTGTGTGTATGTATGTGTGTGTGTCCGTAAAGGTTGAACGGATTGGGATGAAACTTGGAATATACATAATTTGCGAACTAGATTAGAGTATGTACATTTATCCCGGTAGGTACCACACGAGCGGAGCCGTGGGTGGAAGTTTATATTATAAAGGCGAAATTATGTGAAATGTGAAGATGTATGTATGTTGCTTATTCCTACCTTACGCCAAAATGACTGAACGAATTGACTTGAAATTTTCTAAAATGCTACTGTTTACTCAGGTGCAAAGCAAGCGAAGCGGCGGGCAAAAGTTAGTACATAACAAATTTACATAGGTTCATAGGACATTTTTTGCTTCCACATTTCAATTGACCGTGCGTAAGATGGCCGTGTATTTAAATATCCATCTGAATTTCAATATAGACCCTAATTACGCCAAGATTAAAATATAGAAAAATCACGAGAGTTGACCAATAGGTCTTACGATAAGAAAAATATATTGTAAACATTTCTTTATCACGTCAAGTCACACTATTTCAAATTTTGTTTGTTGCATTTTCAGCACAATGGGTTTTGAGATATCACACTCCAGTCACATTGTATGAAACTGTAATGTACATAATCTAACATTGTAATGCTGATAAACTATTGCGGCGTGGCTCAGTAAATCGGGGCTTACGATAAAGGGACGGTCATTGATCTTTCGGCCCAGTACGCTGAGCTACATTCACACTATGTGCCTAGTTTCTAATTATTTATTACTGAAATACTTCTTATACAAGGTGAGTTAGAATTCATATTATATTCCAAAAGAGGATGATTTGGACCATGATTGTCTACAAGTTCTCAAAATACATACTCTCAAAATACATACGTGCTTCAGAACTTTTCTCCAAAACTTCAAGCTTTACTTTGTGTTGTGTGTGACAGCCCTAAAATTAAGGCAAAAATCATCATCATGAAGTCTAGGTCCAAGACTTAATGACAATGAATAATTCCTAGATTCTAGGACAAAGTTTGACAAACTCAGCTTCTAGGGCTACCTCACAAGTTTTTGAGTTATTGAGCAACTTTACAAGCCAGTTTTTCGATGAAAGACTACAAATACTTCAAAGAGTCTTTGAACAAATATGATGTTAATGGTTTGAAGGTCATGTTCGTTTGAGCCCAAAAGGAACATATTTCGTTATGTATAGAACATGAATAATCTAAAGGCTTCTTTTTATATTACAACGTGAGTGTAGTCGAAGGCAGCAAATCTTATTGAGTCTAGAAATAGCTAATAATATTGAGTTTAGGGCTGTACATTTATATTATGCTCAACGTGCAATAAGTCAGTGACATTAGAGGTTTGCTTAAGTGTAACAGAGTCGTAAGGTAAGTAGATTTTAAACTCATTTTCAACCCACCTTAAAAATCAATTACCTTTATTACTCGATGAATGCATGAATATAATATATGACGGTGTTTTCAGTAAATATATTGAATTATGCAAACGAACTCCGTATTTACCGAAGTTTAAGCCCAAAATATAAGTTCCCGTAAATAAAAAAAGTATTTTGGCAGAAAATTTCGATTCGTGGTCCAAAAATATACAATTTTGTTCTGAAGTTAGAATCAGCAAACGATTCGACTAATCCTTGTATAATCCGATCCAAAAATAGGAACTACTTCGCTACTTGCAGCCAATTTCAAGGTAGAGGTATAAAAGTACGTTGTGAATAAGATATATGGATATTTGACATTCTTTTGAAGGATGTGTTGCAATTTGAAATAGTACTTGTGTACATTTTTGGGTAAAGTACCTACTTACTGTTTAGTTATATCGTCGAGGTAGGTACATGAAGTCTGAAGTAACATAAAAAGGAGTTCTTTTCCTAGATCAGATAATAACTAACTAACTAACACTTTTAAATAAGTAAACATAAGTTCCTTTACATTATACGTCATTTTCGTACATTTTGCCGCGGCCATTCGAAATTAATTAAGTAGGCGATATTTGTACAAATTAGAGGAAAATTTAAGACATCCATTGGTCATAACATCTTTACTATTAAAACATTCCACTATATTGTTGATTTATTGCGGTAGATTATTACACTCATCTTCGATGACGGCGCGCGGAATAAAATTGTGTTCACTTTTATTTAATTTATTTTCTATGAGTTTTCCTTCTCATAGTTATTTACATGCCAAGGTAGTGCATCGACACGGCACCCATGAAGGTAAGGCCGGACAATGGACCAACGTGCAAAGTAGAATAAATAAATAAAACACGTGACAACATCTTTATCTTTACAAACACAACTTATTATATACCTCGTCCTATCTCACGAGAAATTATGTAGGCATTATTAGGTATGCAGATATCACACGTAACGGAGACAAAGTTATTTTTACTTTTATCGAATACCTTTTTAACATACAAGACGGTATTAGAAAGACTGTGGGCTGGTCCAGAATAGCTCAGGATTGATGCGAGTGGCAATACAAAGGAAGGCCTATGTCCTATAGAGGGTTGAAAACTGCTGATAATGGTAATAGAACACCATTTTCGATAGAACAAAATAGCTGTTTGTGCGCTTAGATCTTATAATTTTGATACGGTTCACTTTCATTATGAGAATTTCTTCCGGAAGGTTTATATGTATAATACATGCATATTATATTTATAGAAAGTAGAGAAAAGTTGATCTTTTTAATATAACGCCACATTAGTACATTGTACCGTGCGAAGCCGGAGCGTACTTACATAAATGTTCGTAACTATAGTAAAGTAAAGCAAAAAGTTTTTTTTTATTGTAGCCATAGTACAAATGTGACATAATGTTACATATATAAAAAAATAAATATGCGTAGTGAATTATTTCTAGCTGTATAAACAGTAATTTTTAATTGTACACTAACACAGAATTATCCTAGGGTTGGGCCTAGGATAATCCTGTGTTGTGGGTAGTTAGGTGCAGACCCCATTTATACAGCGTCAGGCGCGGACATGGCACGAGCGGTTTTCTATTCCATTCAAACATACAAAAAGAATTGAAATAAAGCACAATTTAGGACACACGGTATGTCGTTGCTCGGCGTGACATGACGCGTCATAATCACGTCCGAGCTAAATTGTGCTTTATTTCCATTTTAATCTAGTCAAAAACATAATCCAAATTAAATTCCAACCTATCTTTTGGAAATATTGCCACACACGCATTAAAATTATTACCAGGCTATTGTGCATTAAGTTTTCGTTCCACCAGCCCACCCACTAAGCAATCAATTGTAAAAGTGATATAGAGTCGCTTAGAGGTCGGTCCGCGTAGTTCGTCAAGGCCCAGAATCGCGAGTCGTTGACCCGTCACCTTGCCTCGCGCCAACTTACGCAATCCATAATCTTATCATCAGCATGCGCACCAGCACGACCTCTCTCCTCACCTCTCGCCGAATTTCAACGCCTACATACCAACAGTTTTCCACACGATACGACACGACACGGCATCGTTAATCTGTTGCCGTAACGGCTATTGCTTGTGAGAGGGCAAGAATATTTTATCAAAATATTTCACTAGTATAATTCAGTCCTTTCCAATAGAATACATAATAATCCAAAGAATCACTTCAATTTCTGTAATTTTTATTCCACAAAACGTGTAGCTGGAGCGTTTCAGAGCAACGGCAATTCGACACAATGTTGTCCAATGGAAACAAACACTCTTTCCCATCAATAGTAGAGCTGTAAAGGTCAACATAGAATAGACATTGCTGAATACATAACGACTTGAAAAACCCTTTGTTTTTAAATGACGACAGCGAAACGTATTGAAAAACAGACGCAGAATTGGAAAACTCGAAACCATTAATATTTCTTTGGGAGAGCTTAATTATCCTTCACTTTCCTATCGGCTACAAACTGTATTAGCATGGGGACGTATCTATGCATAATCTTTAGTAAGCAGGTAATTTAACACGTTTACTGCGGGCCTCAAAGTCGTCTAGCTGCCAGAGCACAGTAGTGTTTTCAGTCCACAAAGCTTTATACACTAGACATTAGCTCGTTGACTAAGGGCTCAGACATGACGCTCTGCGCCATGCCCGAGGAGATGGGCTATCTGCCGGAGCACGGCTATGTTATGTATGGCTCAAAGCGTTATATAGATAACTATACCTACCATCAAAATTTTCACGACCGTTTATGACTAATCCTAATCCTAATATAATATTATAAATGTGAAAGTCTAAGTTTGTTACCACGTATCTCCGTAACCGCTGAACATATTTAGATGAAATTTGGTATGTAGATAGTTAAGGTGCCAAAATAACACATAAGCATCAAATTTTGAAAAATTAACCTCTAAGGTGGTAATCGGGGATGGCAAAGTTTTTATGGGGAACAAAAAATATTTACCAATCGACTTGAAATTTTGCACAGAGACTCTACTGAAAATAAATGAACAACTGTTTCAGGAGTTTTCGCCATTCACGCCCTACGACGGTTAACGGTTAAACATTTATTATACTTACCCGGCTGTTGAATCGGTGACCAACGCGAACAGGAGGGAACGGGAACGAAAAAGGGAGCGAGAGTGGGAACGGGATCGGAAACGGGTACGGCTAGGTGATGCAGTAATATTATGTTGGTACTTTTCATTCCGCGCAGAACAAGGTAAAAATAAACCTTTGTGAATACATTAAGCACGTTTTGGCACATAAATTTCCACGCGGACGAAGCTGCGGGGCGCAGCTAGTTGCAATGTATTTGGTTAATGTTTGAATGTGTATTTTAACAAGCATAATAACACTGATATGAAACTTATCATTGTTAACCTGAGTATAAATTGCCCTCTTCATTGTTACGACTATGTTACAACTACAGACCTATTAAACTGTATTTCTTACTGTTGCCTTACTTAGTAATTTTATTTATAAGTAGGTCTATTTTATGGCTTCTGGCCATAAATAAAATTACTTAGTAAGGCAACAGTAAGAAATACCACATCTACCTAGTACTATATTTTACAGAAAAAAACCTACTAAACCTACTAAATAGGTACGAGTATATTTTTTTCTCTTATCATTATGTTGACTCATACATAAGGTAGGTATAGGTACCTACTGAAGGACTTATGCGAAGCTGAACCCTTGTCAGTCTTGTCATGTCTCTCTCTCTGAATGCGTCTTTTCCTTTTTTTCTATTCTTGTACTTTAAATATTTAAAGCCGGAGATTGAGAGGTGTTTGTTCGTTTTCTAGAGAAGATTACGCAGTATTTGTGTGAGTTTACCCGACGGCGAGAGAAAATTTGCCATTTAAAGTGTCATACGTATCCTGGCAATACATTTACACACAAAGCGTAAAAGAGTTAGCCAGTTAATAAGCACCAGCATCCACCTTATCTACAACACCAATACGATGCTCAATCCTAAAGTCAAACGTGGTAAGTACGGCAATTCCTTTTATATCTGTGGAATCCTCCAGGATTGTTTTTTATACTTATAAACGCAATTTAAATTCATCAATAAAGTTAATCCTGTCACTGCTTCTGTTGGTTAATGCAACACAGTGAAAGACTGAAATGGCAATACTTTAAAGTTTTTTTTTCTTTCGAAAGATTTTTATAACTAAGGTCATTATTGTTTAGTTTACAGCTGATGATCGATTTTTGAGATGACGAATTTAATGTGAAAACCGAGTAAATGCATATGGGCTACGTATGTGCTACTCGTTTTGTATTATTACCCATTACAACAATATCAATAGGTACTTCGATGGTCAATCCTACAGTAAAATGTAGTAATTACGGCAATGACTTTCAAAATTAGTGGATTACTCCAGTACTTACTTAGCGCTTAGTATGCAGCTGATGATAACAATTTGAAAGTGAAAACCGAGAAAATGCATGCGGTCTACGGATGTGCTACGCGTTTCGTAGCACAGCGCCGGCCGGCGAAAACCGCTTTTCCGAGAAAGGTTACAGAAAGAGGCGCCGCCGCCCGCTGTCAATGGGCAGGCGCTGCGCTCGCGCCACCCCGAATCGGCAGCCGGCAGCCTGTATTTATTCGCAAGGCCACACCGCGCCGCGCCAGTGCGCAGACGTCGCTCGCACGCGATATACAATCACATCGTTCACCGCATCGCACTCTTGCGATTTACGTTCGCGCACTAATGTTATGTTTCGTTCGTAACTAAACACACGTTATCATTAAAAAAAAAAACAAACATGTTAACAATGCTATCGAATTCGAGGTTGCTGTGGGGACTATGGCAAGTGTACAATTATTGTGGCACGCGGGTGTCTCTGCCGTTGGTGGTGATTGTCGGGGTGGTGATGGTGGTGTCGCGGCTGGTGGCGGTGATGCGCGAGATGCGGTCGCTGCCACCAGGCCCGTGGGGGCCTCCCGTCGTCGGCTACCTGCCCTTCCTCGGCGTGCGCCACAAGACATTCCTGGCACTGGCTCGCAACTACGGCGCGCTCTTCTCAGCTCGACTCGGAAACCAACTCACAGTGGTGCTCAGTGACTACAAGCTCATCAGAGAAGCCTTCCGCCGCGAAGAATTCACCGGCCGCCCTAGCACTCCCCTTATGCATACTCTGGATGGTCTCGGTAAGTTGACTATTAATTACGCTTTCGTCCGAAATTTTCAGTAAACAATCACAAAATTTCAGTTTCGTAACAAATACCTATATTTTAACTTTTCACATTAACATTTTTGAAAATACCTTCATTTTACGTCATGATTTTTTTTCATGTTCAGCCCCATTGAATATTTTGTTTAGTAAATACTGAGGTGTATTACCTGCTTGAAAGCTTGCACATGTGTATGTGGGCGGCACAGTACGCACCAGTAACGGCCCTACCGGTGCGCGTGCGCCGCCCACTACCGATTCCTCGCTATAACACCTCCCTCTGTGCAGGAATCATCAACAGCGAGGGCCGACTCTGGAAGAGCCAGCGTCGCTTCTTACACGAAAAGCTCCGCGAATTCGGAATGACCTACATGGGAAATGGCAAGAAAGTTATGGAAGGAAGAATTAAGGTTTGTACCCACTACCAAAAAATTGCTTTCCACAAATAATAATAAAAAATATATTTTTTTATTTTTGACCATAAAACGTAAAATAAATGAATATTTTTTCCTTTTAGAATGAAGTGCACGAACTTATCGCAAATATCCATCAGTCGGAAGGGGCTCCCGTAGATGCGAACCCCCTACTTGCGCTGGGCGTGTCCAATGTTATCTGTGACATTACTATGTCGGTGCGGTTCAGCCATGGGGACGCGCGATTCGTGCGGCTCAACCACCTAATCGAAGAAGGGATGAGATTATTCGGCGAAGTTCACTACGGCGAATATATCCCTCTATACAACGTAAGTATTATAATAAAAATGTAGGATTTAATATCCTACACAAATTCACGTAAAAAATGCTAAAATAACGATTTTTTTTTATACTAATATGAATTTGTATTTTTCTGCAGTATCTGCCGGGAAAGGCTCAAGCGCAAGAAAAAGTGGCGAAGAATCGCGAAGAAATGTTTGCTTTCTATCAGACGCTGATCGATGAGCACCGTGAAACTTTGAATTTGGACAACGCCAGGGATCTCATCGATGTTTACCTGATCGAGATCGAGAAAGCAAAGACCGAAGGACGAGAAGGCGATCTTTTTGAGGGTAGAGACCACGGTAAGCAATTTATCTTTTTTTTTTCTTTTTTTTTGTATCTTATCTCTTAAAATTATCGAATGTATTTATATATCATTATTATAATTATTTATTTATGTACCTAGTGTAATTCTAATAAAATATATTTTTGTTTTAGAACTTCAAATAAAACAGATCCTTGGAGATCTATTCTCGGCCGGTATGGAAACAATCAAGTCTTCACTGCTGTGGATGTTGGTATTCATGCTACGGAACCCTGATGTCAAAAGAAGAGTTCAGGAAGAAATCGATACAGTAATCGGCAGAGATCGCTTACCCACCATTGAAGATATGCCAAATCTTTCGTACACCGAGACCACAATATTAGAGACTCTACGCATGTCGAGCATTGTCCCGCTGGCCACCACACATTCACCTACTAGGTAAGATCCTTATCCTCTGACTTGTAAATTAATGTGAATTATTCCCTTGATTACTAGATCCTTACAGTTTTTCTTCTTCAACAGGGATGTCAACCTAAACGGCTACAAAATCCCGGCGGGTTCACAAGTGGTGCCCCTTATCAACTGTGTTCACATGGACCCGAATCTGTGGGAAGAGCCGAACAAGTTCAATCCCGGTCGCTTCATAGATGACACCGGTAAAATAAGACGGCCAGAGTTCTTCATGCCGTTTGGAGTGGGGAGGCGAATGTGTTTGGGCGACGTTCTGGCGAGGATGGAGATGTTTATGTTCTTCTCTTGCATCATGCATCAGTTCGACGTGCAGATGGTTCCCGGGGACGAGCCACCGTCACTGGAAGGTACGGTTGGTGCCACTATAGCGCCCAAAGCGTTCCGCGTCAGGTTCGTCCCGCGAACGGCCCCGGCTGCGCCCGACTACCCGCTGCTGAGACACGTTGGCGCGCACTAAACACGCCGCGCCACGCCGCGCCGCGCCCCTCCCACCAGTATTCAAAGATCACTCGTTTTAGAGCGCATCGAAGACAGTTTATTTAAGTCATTAATATTTAAGTGACGACATCGCTGTCGCGATGGTCGAGGCTGTGCATAAAGTGTTCAATTTTAATAGTAACAGAAGGTTAGATGTACTAAAATTTCCCATCGCTGAGATTATAATTTGTGTGCGTCTGCAGTATTAGAATGCATGTATGTTTGGATCGTTGTATACTAGATAAATCAATTAAATCACACAGTTTGAGTAATTCTAGGTTAAGCTATACCGCGTAAGTTTTAGTACCAAAATAAATTTAGATTGTATTCGATTATTTATTAGTAGGTTCCACTTGCGAGAGTGTTGTCTGTTGTGTGTGATCTCATGATTGTTGCGTTACACGTAGGTAGCTCGTTAAGTAATTACAAGTGTTCATTTAATTTATCTAGTTTATTTAAGTACCTATCGGGATAAAGTAACATTCCATGGTAGAGTAAACCATCAGCTAGTCTAGTGCGATACTATTGTTAAATAGATATTACCTATTTTTAGTTTTGGCGTAGTTTTCAAAAACTAAAATTTGTTGTTTGCAACCAAGTTGCTGTGTACTGAAATTCAGTTTAAATTGTGTCTGTTTAA
The DNA here is from genome assembly GCA_951804965.1 of Horisme vitalbata. NCBI lineage: Eukaryota > Metazoa > Arthropoda > Insecta > Lepidoptera > Geometridae > Horisme > Horisme vitalbata. The sequence goes on from OX638093.1 coordinate 18,610,573, forward strand.
GCTTGCAGCTACGAGTATATGTTTTTATAACAGTAACACATTAAGCATTGTATCACACGTTTTTTTTAATTTGCATTATTTACAATATAGTAAATAAAATTATTGAAGTATTTATGCATGTTTTTTCAGAAACCCTATCCAAAATAATTCAAAGGTTGTAGTTATTTTTACCACGTCATAATATTATGAAAAATTCCGATTGATATTTTTGTTTGTAAATAATTGTTTTCGTTTGGCATTTTTAATGCATTAATGATTAAGTAGGGTTATTGAAATCCATTATGTTTCAGCATTTATAAGAAAATAGTAGGTAGTATACTGAGTCTAAAATGGTTTTTAATTATTTTATTTTCAAAAACTGACTTGAAAGGAAATTGATTCTTAGGGGTGGTATTAATTTAAATGAGACCAAACGGGAAGTACAGTTTTTTATTTTTTTCTAAATCGGTTCATAAATGACGGAGCGCCTAACTAGTAGAAGAGTCGATCAAAAAGTACTCGCAACTGAATTGAAAAGCTTCTCTTTTTCTGATGTCGGTTAGAAATGGCCAACCGAATATTTTAGGGTACAATCTCAGTCTTGGGTCAGTAACATTTTACCTGACACTAGATGCAGTTGCAATCTCAATGGAGCCTTTAGCAAATCTGAGGTGAATGGCCCCCGATTACCATTATCGATAATGTCGTTCCTCTCTATGAAATTACACTGACGCATGGGTTATTATGGGGAATTTCCTTGAATGTATGATTTTCCGTATCGATAATAAAATGTAGAGTAGGTACCTAGTTTGTTTCGTGATTGTTGAACACAGCCACAGAAAAGATAATAAGAGCATATTCATATTTTATTATAATACATACATCACGCCAATTTCCTGGAGGGATATGCAGAGACTAAGGATCTTAACTTGCTACGATCCTGACATACCTCTTTTGCCTTATTCACTCTATCATATTTTTCATACATGCGTTTCGATTTGGAGTATCATTGACGATTTCAGGCACGTTTTCTATTGGTTCGAAGAATGCGACCTATCTTTAGATAAAGATATTATAGAACGGATATGACCAGGGGGTAAAATTATTCACCTTTAAGGTGCAAAGCTTAGGCTTATAAAAAAGAGCATGAGAAGGACGGGCGAGGTCGCCCGGCAGGCGCGGCGGGCGCTCGCGAGTGAAGGCCGGTCAGCGTCCGCGCAGCTTGTTATCGCACCAATCATAACAATCTACCCACAGCAATACACATTCACGTAGAAGTCGGGTTGCTGCCAGCTTCTATATGCATTTTTTTACATTTTATAAGTAGAAACTCGAGGGTCTATTTACTATCTCACTTCCTTAACTTACTTTAATGATTAGCACCCGACCTGTTTTTATAAACATAAACATTATACCCTCGAGAGCAATGAATCCGGGTCACTCAAAGAATCCAAAAAATCTCGGAAAGTAAGAATGCTAGGTTAATGCAATAAATTGTATTTAATAGACAATTTAATACTCTTTAAATGAAAGTTAAAAAAATATGAGTCACCATACATTTTATTTACACAAAATTACATAAAGAAAAAAAACTGCTGATCTCTCCTTAAAACAAAAATAGGAAACATGAAATTTTTGAACTTTATGACGATTTTCTTGAATTTCAATACTTCGTATTACCTCCTCGTGCTTCCATTACTGCGTTTACGCGGTTTGGCATGCTGTACACCAAGTTCCTTATACGATTTTGGGGAATATTCTCCCATTCCTCTGTGACAGCAATTTTGAGCTCAGGAAGCGTGATTGGGGGAGGGTTTCGTTGTTTTACGCATCTCCCTAGCTCGTCCCAAGCATGCTCGATCGGGTTGATATCCGGGCTGCGCGCTGGCCACTCCATACAAGTAATGTTCATCTCTTGAAGGTAGTCATTCACAATCCTACCTGTATGAGGTCGGGCATTGTCATGCATAAATATAGCATCCTCACCCAAATTGACCATAAATGGACCAACGTGTTCGTTGAGGATTTCTTCCACATATCTTACGCTAGTTAAAGAGCCGTTTTCTATGATCACCAGCTCTGTGCGACTTTCAGAGGAAATTCCGGCCCTCACAAGTACAGACCCACCACCGTAGGCTACTTTTTCTTCGATGCATGCTTGCTTGAATCTTTCCCCTGGTCTTCTATACACTCTGTGTCTTCCATCGTGCTTGTAGAGCATAAATTTTGATTCGTCGGAGAACATAACTTTCGACCAATCTTCAATACTCCAATTTACGTGGTTCTGGGCATATCTTCACTTTAGGGCCGTTTGCAGGTCTAAGGGGTTTTAAGTTAGATTCAGCAAGCCGACGTCTTACTGTCCATGCACTTGGGTTACTTCCTCCGAGGCGTCGAAACTGATTTGTGAGTTCAGTTCCTGTGAGAAAGCGATTTCGAAGCATGGTGTTCACCAAGTATCGGTCTTCTCGTGCTGTGGTACACCTAGTTCTGCCCGTTCCTGGTCTGCGTAGGTTAGAACCAGTTTCTTCGTAACGTCGGAGAACTCTTTGTACTGTTGACAGCGACACACCGACAGTCCTGGCTGTATCGCGCTGACTCCGGCCGGTTTCCACCAATATAAGTATTCTGGTGCATTCTTCAAGTGTAAGCGACATGATTTCCGCTTGAATAATGAATATTGAGCACTATCAACCTGGTTTATGTACCAACATAAATGACAGATTACAAACAAAAGCAAAAACAAATCCTGTAATTTCGTAGTTCCATCTTCGACAGTGTTCCCTTTTCAAATTTGATTTTTTTATGATATAACTTTACAATAACTAAGAAGTTTTAATACTTTCATTTAAGGAGTATTAAATTGTCTATTAAATACAATTGCATTAACCAAGCATTCTTACTTTCCGAGATTTTTTGGATTCTTTGAGTGACCCGGATTCATTGCTCTCGAGTGTATTATATCAGTTGACGTTGTTCGACATTCAACGAAAGTTTGCAATTATGGGTCCTAAATCTTTTGCTAATCTTTTCACTGGGCAACTGAGATAGTGAATAAGAGGGCTGATAGTTTTAGATAAGTGGCGAGCTAGTGTTCTGAAAGTTCTTTAGCTTTTATATGTCCGGGTCCGTATCGTTTGGTATACATATCAATGTATACGTAGGCAGTCAGTAAGGTTATTGATCGATTCAATCGACTTTCTCAGAGGACCATTTTTTTTTCACGTTAGTAATTCACAAGTGTAGTGAAATGAAATAAATGTGAATTTATACTAAAATTCTCTGATGAAGAAAATTGTTCGCCGATCGTTTTCTGTTATAGTCGCCATTGCTATAGCAAACAGACTTGAGGCTTCATTTACTAACTCAGTTCCACACCGAAATGATCGGCTCCGGACCTTTATTTGCCAACTTTGAAATTTCATCTATCGAAATTCGAAAAACGTTAGTTGACAAACTATCAAAGTTTGTAAAAACAGGACCGATTCTTATCATTTCGGTGTGCAACTGAGTTAGTAAATGAGGCCTCTGACTGAAAACTAGCCGACAGGACTTAAACAGTACTAAGTTGCTAATACTTGATACTGGCGAAATTGTGAAAAAATATACCAGAAGCCATTGATTAACTTTAGTGAATTACTCTTTCAAGTACTTCTCAGTTGGACTGGTTGGTTTCTATGACTTTCTCTGACTATTAGTGTGTTTTCACTAGTCAATAAACAATATTTATTAAAATATACCTTATAAAACTGTCAAACTAGACAATATTGGTAAATAAATCCAGTTTTTCTGTGATATAAGTTAATCAAGTATCGAGATTAGTTATATGAATTCGCACGGCCTGTTGAGTGAGTGGGAACGTAGAGTAAACTACATCTTCAAAATTTAGTTTTGACAATATTGCCATTGAACAAGAAGCAATATGAATGAACATACCAATGCGGGATCTTTATCCCACATTGGGAGTTTTTGCCCTAATCGCCAAGCTTCATGTGTTGGTTGGTAGGGGAGATGTAGGCAATTGGAGTCAGTTGGCAATGGTGATCACACCAATATCTCGAAAACGAAACGCAAACGGTCGGTTTCAATGAACTCACTCTCTAGCTGTGAGCCTGTAGCGCGCCCGGTCGACCAATCACTCAGTTCACGCCACGCGTTTGAGAGTGACAGACGTTAAAAGGTTTCGCGCTTCATTGATGTAATTTTTCGAGTGGACAAATCTGAAGGTAAGGCTCAAACTATTTAGTGTTTATTTCTATGCTTGTGATATTTTATGACTGTATAATTCTAGATTAAGATTTTAAACGCAGTTTGCAATAAAGCTTCAACTTTTTTTTAAATACTTTTTTTTACGTTTCTGCCTTTGTAGGCAATTAGAGTCAGGTGACCCCCATTGCCCACACAACCTAAATACTATGAATTTATGAAACAATCTTTTTTTTTGTTTGTAGATGCCAAAGATTCGTCCTAGAAAGACAAATAAGGCTGACTGGTCTATGGGCAACCTAAAAAAGGCTATGGAGCTCATAGATGAACAATGATATTCTATAAGAAAAGCCGCCAAGACAATGAACATTTCTTTTTCCAGTCTTCAAAAGAGGTACTCAAAAAAGACTGAGAAGGAACCTCGTCTCGGGCGTACTACTGTCTTCACGCCTGAGATGGAAGAAGAATTCGCGGATATAATCAAAAAAATGGCCAATGTTTTCTATGGGTGCACCGAAACCAAATAAGAAAAGCAGCATTTGAATACGCCGAAGACGATGATGCAGAAGACGCTGGTAATCAGTGTCTTGTGTGCTGGGAATTTGGACGAGATAATGAAATGTGGTTCCGGTGCACGTCTTGAGGACTTTGGGCTCACGCAGATTGCACTGGGTGGGACTCAGCTCGCAATTATGTGTGCGATTTGTGTTGACTACCATTGCCCACATACTGATCACCATTGATGTGGACAATGGTGATCAAACCAGTTTTTTTTTATAATAATTATAGTTCCTAAAGTATTAAGCCAAAGTGATTAAAGGTGATCTCAATTGATAGTCAGATAACTAAAGTTTATAATAGGCTAAAAAAATTAAACAGTTGATTTATAGATTTCGTTTTATTTTAATTCCCGCTTAAGTGACCCCCATTACCTACATCTCCCCTAATCGCTGCGGTGTACTGTCGTTTAGCGAAGTGGTTTCGACTGCTTATCCCCATGAATAGGTGATAATCACGAGTACTTAATCCTTAGTCGCTTTTTACGTCATCCTTGGAAAAAATTGTCCTATAATTTTTAACGATACCATCACGGCAAAATACACATATTATATTAATGATTTCCTTACCAAGCAATAAATTTGGTGCATACAGCCTGTGATCCCAAACATCCCAAACCCGCATGCCAGCGTGAAGATTACGGGCATATGGCTTCTTTTTAAGGGAGGCATATGTCCAGTTTAACAGTGTACTGATGTATAGTGGTGATTTACCAGTTTTCTCTTTCTTGCAAAATCATTTTATAGATCAGTCGGCTATTTGTATTTCTAAATCGAACTCATAGGCATAAGTATAATAAATAGTCTTGTACACTTGTTTAATTAAAGTAGTGGCAGTGTCCAGCAATAGAAACATGAAACTATGAAACGTATATATGCGCCGGCGCCGGCGCCGATCGGTTATCTGCTTTCTAAGTTAATGTGGCCTAGCAATACCTAGTGCAGTCACGATAATTCTGACAAACATTAGCACCACGTGCCAGTGTGTTTAGTTATTACGTGACGAAACTGCACCAAATGATTAATATGTTTTATTGATAGTTTATTAAAAAAGGGTACCGATAGGTCAGATAGTGGTTGACTGGTATGCTTGCTTGGGGTGAAAGTCACGTGACTTGAAGAGTGATGAATAGCAATGTGACGACACGGGTAAAGGGGGGAAGAAGAAAAGATGGATGAATTGTGTAAAAGAAAATTTAAGATTAGGTAAAAAAAAAGGTTAAAGGTAAAGATTTAAGAGGTGATTGGAAGAAAAAAGGTGTTGTGGCGACCCCACCTAGCGTAGTACAAGGGCAGGAAAATGATGATGATTAGGAAAGGGCATCTTTTTACAGCCATTTATATAAATGATTCTACATATTTTCACGTAACATCAAAGTAGGCATCTAAGTAAAAGTTGTGGTTCCCCACATGACTGATATAATTAATCTACTTACTAAAAAGATCTATAAAGTAATAATTAATCTTATAAATGTAATAATTAAAACATTATTGGACGTTCTAAACATAGCGACAATCTTCGCAGATAAGGACAGCAACTTCCCCGATTCGGAGAACAACTTACCTGTAATCAATCAAACAAGGCAAGTGAGTCACTCAGGCAATTAATTTATGTACCTGAGTGCTTACTCGTTACTTTACAATATTATTTTTTTGCAAACAGTTGGTCTGTCGATAATGAACAAGACGAACCTTTATCAAATCTCCAAACCCTAATGATTAATTTCGAGTAGGTAAACATGGTACGACCGCGGCTCTATAGCATCAATTTAAAATTGCACAGTGGATCTTAAATAATTATTATTTCCATAAAAAATAATACAATATTTTCTATATAATTATATAATTTAAATTATATACTTGTATTACTAGATATCTTTTAATCTAGTAGGTTATCTATAATTGATTAGATTGAGCGAAATGCCCATGGATTCGTCCGTGTAGAATTTTTTGATTAAGTAGGTACCTACCTACCTACTTGAACAAGATGCAGAGGGAATCTTATATAAATTATGTTTAAAAAAATATCCACCTATCATAATTATACGGTTATAACAGTTATTCTACTTAGGTATCTCTATTCCAGACTTGTTTATTCAATTGTAGGCAACCAGTCAGTCAGTGGCCGGTGTTATTGGACAACACAAGGATACAGCAGAGGTGGACGCCCGCCCGCATTGTTCAGTAATTATAATATATATAGCTTTGTAGTATATTACTCAAAATATCATTTTGTATGTTCACGCATCACGCACGATCGATTTGTAGAAACACTCCCAAAGTCCAAGCCCATCAGTGGTATCCGCTTGCAGTAATAAGAAAAGTTAATTATTGCGCCATTTCCTTCCCCATATAAGAAAGCCTTCTGAGCCACATACAAGTCTAACCTTGAATTGAAGTGGAATTTTCCCCAGCATAATAAATATTTAGTACTTAGTTATTCGAGAAGCAATCTTGTTGTTGTAGTTTATGCATGTATGCACTGCAACATTTTTATTTCGATAAGTCTCTATGTTTACAATACTAGAAACGTATTCATTGTTTGTGTCCAAATACAGATATAGAGAAAAATCAAACTATGAAATTATTTTGATAATAAAACAAAAATCGAATAAGCATTGGATTATTAGAATATTAGTCATCTAGAGTCTACATTCCCTACGAGGGACGTAGCAATTAGCCTTAGGCTTATGGCAGCAGGTGCTACTCAATCGAATCATTACAATTATCTATTTCTTACAATAGTGCATATAGAGCGAAGTCGGCGGCCGGACTTGAGGTCGTCCACTCCAGGTACCCTAGGCCACTGTATTTTCTACATTCTTTTAGTCCTTTTTGCTCGCAAGTGCCCGCACCGGTACACTCGTAACGTCTAGAATGTCTACATCCCATGCATTCGCCCTGCCTATTTTATTTTTAATTCCCGCAAAAATGGTGGTCGACCAGTCGCGCCGGCCGTGGGTCAACGTATTCGAGGCTTTTTACCCCTAGTTTGCAGCTGTTGCACAATAGTCGAGAAATATCTGGAATATCATACATCGTTGAACAGGTTATTTATAACATGCACAGGAAATATGCAAACGGATGGCTAAAAATAAATTTTATGGGAGTATACCTTTTACTTACAAGATTTTTAAGACGATTTAGGTGCTCCGATTGATACCGCCTTAGGTTTTGCTTGGCATGCACTTTGCAATAAGGAACTTGTTTCCTGACTTGACTGTCCAGACTGTCTATGTTGATTTCTGGCTCCAATTCAATGTCAAAGTCGATTGTATTTATCAGGACTTTGACTCCGAATAATTGAAGCTTATTGATTGTCAATCTTGTACACAACATCGTAAACAACATGATATTGCTTGTAGTTTCCTTTACCCGTTCATTAAACTAGCCAGCCCATCAGTGGAATTTCTGCAAAATACATAAGTGTTTAAAAGTATACTTTTGTTGATTGTCTACAAAGTACGGTGTCGAGGTGTAGCATTTAAAAGGTAATTTCGAAATATTTGTGTTTGGTGTTAAACAGCGATCACGCAACACGCCTTTGCATTTACCGGCACAGGTAGAGCAGAGCCTGTAGATACTTACCTACCCACGGTGTAGATAGAGACAAAGGGCAGCAAGCCTGCAGGCAGCGCGATCGAGTCAGATCACTCGCCCAGCGGTCCATCGATGTCCTTGCATTCTTCGAAGGAGTAGCAGAGTAATACCGGTTCAATGACCCTTGACAATGTGAAGGGATCTACTCGCTCTTGGGCCATGAGGTGTGGCTTTACGTAATCGAACTAATCGTGAGGGTCGCGATCGTTTGGCGGTCGCTCGTTAGGTTGCATTTTAGATCGACATTGCATAAAACACTTATAAGGTACCATGTAAGTAGTAGTTACTTTACTACCTACTTCATATAGTACCTTTAAACCTAAACCATTTCGTGTAGGTACCTATCATAATTCGTCTCAATATCCTCCTATTCTAACAATAAATAAATAATAACTTTCAATGCACAACACTGCTATCATCATACGCCAAAGTACTTGTGCCTAATTACTTATAATGTAATTTAATTAACTTTGATTTATACAAAATACTTAAAACAAAGTAAGTAGCAAAAGGTTCAAAATCTTTAATATATTCTACTAAACGTGCTGGTAAGCGGAAATTGGATCTCTATGAGCCGTCGGTAGCAGCGCGCGTCAAGGATTAAAACTTTTACGGGTTTCATTTTATTTCTTGCTGGCTTGCTGGAAATGTTTTAAAAAACATATTTTAGCGCTTCTAAACATTTTTAAATATTTTTATCTTCAAAGTAGTTAATAGTAGAGACTTGCGAGAGTTCACCACCATCTTGTGCTACTCTAAACTACGATGTGGGCTTTTTAATCCAAGTCTACAGTGCCGTTTGACAGGTAGGAACTTGGGATTTAGCAACATGATCATTTTGAATTATATCAAAATCATCATTTCTGTAATTATAAGTGTGGGAAAGTTTTTTTATCATTATATTTTTAGTTCATTTCCTGTCACGATAACCAATTTTTTTGTTTGAAAGGAAATAACAGATTGTAGGTCACAAGCGAATGAGCGAGCACCGACTTACTATTTAGGTATTACTATGATTGAGGTTAGTAACATTACTTGGCCATTCATATTAATTAAACAAAGTATTTACTTAGCAATTAATCTACTTCAATAAACTTTACCTTTGTTCAAATCTTCTCACCAATTGTGAATTATATCCCTTAGCCACAACAATAATAACCACTCCCACGCATACCTATCAGATCAAATAGAGCTATTATAGATACTCATTATTATTATGATAGGATCAGTCAATGCTCAGCAAGTTTGTAGAGGCGTCGTTGTGAATAAATATTCACGTATTGAGGTCGTATCTTACACTGTTGATAACTGTAGGTACTTACTTACAAAGGTACTTGTAGCCGTACCTTCGCAAGTAGAGTCGGCTTAAGTGTCATAATTCATAAACGAAATGCAATATTTGCTGAGCAAACTGAACTTTCAACGGTTACTTCGGGCAATCAGAAAATTGCGATATCTACCTACTGTAGATGATATATGTAGAATGATGTAAACAAAATAAAATAGAAATCTGTGAAAAATCATCATTTTAACTGAAATCAAGTTGCCAATTAGGTTCGAAGCTACGATAAACAGCTATCGATTAAAAGTTTTAAAATATGCAAAAAAAAAAAAGATAAACCTTATATTTTCTTCATAAGTTGATAGATTTTTATTTTAGAATTATTGAGGCAGATTTAAAATTATTTCAAAAGTTTTTGTAATCTAACAAAGGAGGATAGACTGTACTAAATTCCACTGTACCGATAATTTATCTTCAAGTTTAAAAAAACTATGTTAAGTACCTATACGAAAAAATGTCATGGCCTTCAAAATCAAAGCCAGCAAATCATTTCTTAGGTAGGTACCAAGAATTATAGTAGCCGTTTCACATTTGTTTCTCTGTGTTAAAATATTCTTTACTACCTATTGCTCGTAGTATTGAGAGAAAATCGGTAATTTAACGTATATAACCATTAAAAATTGAAGTCCGAAAGGGCTTTTTGTGCGTGGTTTTGCCGCCGTGTTTATAAACAAAGAGATCAACGCTCTGCAAGTAGGTTAGCGCAGCAAGCGTGCGCCGGAGTCCACGCCGCGGCGCGGCGCCCGCGCCGGTCGCCTCTCGCCTTGTTGCGCGGGTCGTGGTCTCGCCCAAACGTTTGTACAAATCTTACATGGGCAATTTAGCTATTTGATACTGTCGCTGGTAACAATTTTTGAATTGTGATAATGCTTTATTATAATAAAATTAACGAACACATATTATAGCAAAAAAAAAATCAATAAATTTATAGAATATTTTTCCCGTTTTTAGATCATTAAGTATTTGCAATTATAATTAAAAAAATCATACTTAAATCATGATTTTAAAGTGAATAATAAAAATCATTTATTTGTTTGGAAATACCCATCCACCCCTTTAAAATATTTTACCTTTTGTAGAATTGTAAAGCTCTAAAAGAAGTAACTCTATGCCCAATTCGCGACTATTTAGAAATTTAAATACCTAACGGTAAAATTTTGGCCTACTGAACGTAAAAGAAACTAGCCAAAAGCACTTCAAAGCTCCATGCACCATGTCAAAATAAAAGCAAAGAAAGCAAAATTACATTCTGATTCATAGGTCGGCGGTCGGTGTGCCAGTAACACAATTTCTCCAAGTGGGTAACACAATATCATGACCATGCTATGTTTCGGGAAGGCGAAAACCGTGCGGTTGCACCGGAGAAATCGTTACAATGGCCTCTCGCGACGCCGCCGGAAGAAAGTTCCTAGCTAATGTATTTGCATAGTGCTGTTGCTTGTACCAATCCCGCCGATGGCCTACAAAGATATGCTTGAAATTTAGTGTCGCGAACCTATTTCCGTGGGTGCACGAATCAAAGCTCGGAAATGCACTGCGCCCGCGGGCTGACACACTTCTCTCACTCCGAAAGTTTCACCGATAGAGAAACTCACAATATCTAATAGCACCAACATCCGTCTATGCAGATTTCCAGAGCAAGCCTTCACTGTGACCTAAATATGGTACTTACAATGCCAATAACACGTGGAGAGTGACTTCAATTTGCAAACGCTCAATCATATCTAATTTAACCTAGGCACTTTTGTCAACGTTGATAAAGTTTGTTTTCACACTATTTTATGAAGAGAAATTTTAAGTCTCAGCGACTACCATTCCTAATGCTGCTAGGAACTCAGTGTCATTTATGATTCAAAGTTTATCAGAGTTCAAAGTCAATAAACTATTGCCGTACTACTAAAAAGAATAATAGCGCGTTTCCATTTCATTTCCAATCATAGACAAGAAACTAGCACTATGATATGTTAGAAAGCGTAGACATTTCACCATAAAGCCTAGAAAGTGTACACAAGAAGAAAGTGAAGAAGTAGGGAAAAAGTGCAATGTAAGTAAGTGCATATAGGCGCGGGAACGCTCCATTTTCAAATACGAAGATAGTTCGAGACAATGTCAGCACGTTCTGTATCAACAGTTTCCAGTTCCATTGCCATCACTTTTTCTCCCTAAATGAAACCGCTGCATTTCGCTCACACACGTTTCTCATATAACACACGTTTGCCTAGTTCTTATATCAATGCACTCATTTTTACTTTCTTTTCCGTTCGCTCTTGTTAGTTTGTTTCTCCGCTTCCATACTAGCGGTATATCACATCTATAGGTATGCTCGTATTATCCGCAAGTGAAAATAAAAGCAACTAGGAAAGTCATCTAATTTTACACATAACACGATGAAAAATGGCTGCACTTTATTTTATTAGATCTACATTTGAAACGAGTTAGTAGGTATTTCCAGAAAACATATCTGCTTACGTAATATTCTTCTAAATTACTTGTAATTAATATTTATAATCGAACAACAACATCTTTTAAACTTTACTCATACTTTTCAACTTACATTTGTAACAAAACATTACAAGAAATATGAGAAGAGAATAAGTAAATTTACAGAAAAGTTTTTATATCCTATCATGCATATTATTAATTACATATATATCCATAGTTATACATAGCTTACCTAGAAGGTATTAAAATTTTAAGCGCTAGATTAATTAATTTAAGGTATATTTGTTTTTAATTTCCTCACTTCACTTCAATTTTTGTTTCTGGCTATTGTGTCTATCTGTCAAAATTCTGTCTGTACATGCTAGTGTCATAAACCTTTTACGGAGAGAGCTATGTAATAGAATATGATCGGTGTTTTAGATAAGAGAGCGTAAATTAAGATGAGTTTTGTGTAATTTGAGTTAACCCATGTCATCTACTACTGTGTTATAATTTAAAACATTGCATTGTCCTAATTTTAAATTTTTTCTCGCTGATTTCTGTCTAAATATTTATAGATTGGCCAAGTAAGTATCGTATATATTACTTTAATTCCGACTCTTTTAGTTTTAAAATTTCTGGCTTATCTATATAATAACTACCTATCTTCATTTACCTATGTACCTACACCTGCAGTTTCGAATTAAATTCCAGAATAAACTTAGTAGTAATATCTACTTCCAATTCATGCGATCGGCAAATCGAGGAAAACGTGATTTTTCTCTCCTGAAAGTGAAAATTGTACATTGTTCTTACAATTCTTTGTTGGTCCATGCATGCAGAGGCGTAGCAAGCCACGCATGAGTAGCACATGCCACACACGACCAGCAACGTTTCATTTTCCAGCAATGTTCCCGTCTCACTGACGAATATAGGTGGTTATCTGAACGAAGATCGAACATTCTCGTATTTTACTTGATAGTTTAATGACAGTTTCTTTGTGTCAGTTCCGTTGAATTGTTAGGATAGTCACATGCAAGCCTGCAAGAGAAAACAAACATTATGCTGTACAAGACACACGCTCGATGCTCAGCTAAAGTGTGTGCATTCAAAATAAATAGAGCAGATTTTTCTTGTTTTTAATATAGATAAACTGATCTTTATTATACTTAAACAATAGCAAAAGCCAATAAATACTGGTGCCATAGTACTTTCATAAATAAACTTACTTATTATTTCTAAACCGTCTGATATTGTGTATTGATCCCGTGTTTTACATAGCGTCCTACCGATCGAGTTGCAGTTTTTTTTAAGTCATAGATACCTAAGGATGATTAAATTTAAATCGTTTAATTGAGTTTATTTATTGAACTCAACTCCAATATTCTTTATGTTCTTAATTAATTCTTTGATTTCAAATTTGTAAATCTAAAACTGTGAATTGAGTGCAAACACGTTACATGCTAATATGGCTCTAGTTAAATATAGTGATAGAGACAGGTGCGGATTACGGTGCGTCACGTGAAAGATCGTGTTCGGGAAAGCCGCGGCTCGCGACGTCGAGAGAAAGAGTGTGAAGTGAGATGGGCATTTCACCGTGCGGGGTCAACGCGCTCTGTGTACTGTCGCTGATTGTGGCCCAATTGCGGGATGTGGGTCTAGGCCGGCGTTCGTCGACCCCAGTGACACACTTAGCGGCGGCGCCCGCGCACGACCGCGGTGCTTTCACGCCCCACGTGAGGGTGGGGCGATGCACGGAAAGCTGAGGAAACTTGTCGGTGGATATTTATTGCTGGGCGGGCTACCACAACGCTACGTATGGTATGTCTACAGTGTTCTCTGTTAGACTTGTACACCGGTGTATTTAATTGTTTTTCTTTATTATATTCGTTTAGGAAGTGGAAAGCACCTTTCAGTTTCTCAATCATTTGAATTGAGAAATTGAGTAGAGTTTAAACATCGGAATTTGAAGTATCTTTATCTGTTACTTAGGTACTATTAAGTCCTTTTTACTAAATCACATTACATACTATCTAGATACATAATCTGATCACGTGCTGGTGGAATGTTGCAGGAACTGTATCAGCAGTTTTGTATCATTAAATATTATAGGTTTTGTCATTACATCGGTGTGCTTCAATACGCTATCACTACGAGCAAGGCCAAGTTTGAGACCATTGTTGTGGTGATGTGATACGAAATGTGAGCACCGACGGCACAAGCTGCATTTTTAGACTCTTTTTATATACTCAGTACGAGCTTCTCTCCCGCGGCTCCGCTCGCTTGGTACCAGGATATATGTTATTCCTGTTCTAAAACAACATATACTCGCAAATTTTCTGCTCAATCCGTTCATTAATTTTGACCTGAAAGAAGTACAAAGATAATTTTAATGATTAATAATTATTAATATCGACGGGATATTTACCATGATTTGTGAATCCAGTGGGTAGTAGTATCGTTTGGAATAAAATACTGAGAAAGAAGGTAGATTTATTCGTCTGCCAGTAACAAACTAGGAACTCGCTCACAAAGACTATAGTTCGTCGCGTGATCATAGCGAATGCAACTGCATCGAAATATCGGGAAATAATAGAACTCACAGATCATGGTAAATATTATGTTCACAACTATGATCTGTTCCTAAATTAAAAACAAAGATATTACACATTTTTAAAAACTTTAATTATTTATTTAAAGGTAAATTATACATTTTACCTACATTCCTATATAGTAGGATAACTAAACACGTTATGTAGGTTTAATGGAATTTTTTATAAGTATTAAGATACGTATTTGACTGCATAGAAATTTTAACTGTCATTTAAATGTAAATAAAAATAGTTGACACGATATTTTAACGCCATTTTAGCTGTCTCAGGTTCATCTTACTAGTTTTCTTCTTGTTCATCTGAGCTAGTGACCAACTCTGGTGTCGGAGTTGGAGTTTTTAGGCTACCCGAAAGCCTCTGAGACTGAAAAAGCCGGGACCAACATTTTATCTTAAATTGCTAGTAGCTTACCAATTTATACCGCACGCACAATCACAATAAGTAATTCATTGTTATTGCATGCTAGGGACATTAAATTAGTTGTGTTGCGTCATAATCACAATCACAACTAGGACCTTGATATATGCACTTGTCTCTTGCGTTTAGACCTTGTCTCAGACACATTGAAATAGTTACGTTCTGCCGCCCGCATGACAGCTCAGAATCTTTTATCACTATCATACAATATGACTTCATCAGCTATGTTGTGCAACCTTCCGGAATTATAATTATCGTTGATCCATTATTATCTATTAGATATTGAGATGCTCTTGATCTCTAAGGATCACGGTTTTTTCGATGTGTGTGGCTGAGTTTTTCACAGCAGTTTTAAGCCCTTATTTAACCAATATCAATTCCGATCACGATCTCAAGTGTTTTAAAATGACACTATTCGAAAGAAGTGTATTTTCAAGTTGAGATCGGCTTATAAATAAGAGATAAGTAGCTATTTAGAAACGTTCGTGGCGTAGCGTACTTCGTTGTTCTTAGCAGAGTATTTATGCAACACTCCACCCGGTGACTACTTGCATGGGTGTTTAGTGGCATTTCGATTTGAGCACTTCCGTGCAAAGACACGTTATTTAATTCCACAAAATGGCACATAAGTATACTTCAACAAAGAGTAATAAGCCTGTTGCGCCCACGCAGACACTGCAGGCTCTATGGCTTGCCTGCCATATGATGTTGGTCCTGGTTTTTACAGACTTCGAGCGGCCTCAAAAGCTCCGACAACAGAGTTGTTGTCCTGTTGTGCAAGAGCTGCGGAACCTCTTCAACGCCGTCCTTCACTGTGGGAGAACTCCTAGGGCGTG
This sequence comes from Horisme vitalbata, assembly GCA_951804965.1. Taxonomy (NCBI): domain Eukaryota; kingdom Metazoa; phylum Arthropoda; class Insecta; order Lepidoptera; family Geometridae; genus Horisme; species Horisme vitalbata. The sequence goes on from OX638093.1 coordinate 18,626,543, forward strand.
GAACGAGTGGCTTGGTGGTTCTGTTTTTTAAGACGGGAGATAAAACCCTTCTTAAAAACTACAGACCTATCTCGCTCCTGAGCCACGTCTATAAGCTTTTCTCAAGGGTTATTACAAATCGTCTCGCCAGAAGACTCGATGAGTTCCAGCCACCGGAGCAGGCCGGGTTTCGCGGAGGATATGGCACCATCGACCACATTCACACAGTGAGGCAGATTATACAGAAGTCCGAAAAGTATAATCAGTCTCTGTGTCTGGCGTTTGTGGACTATGAGAAAGCCTTTGACTCTGTAGAAACCTGGGCTGTCCTGGAATCCTTGCAGCGATGCCAAGTGGACTATCGTTATATTGAAGTATTGAGATGTCTGTACGAAGCCGCCACTATGAGTGTCCGAGTATAGGACCAGCAGTCTAAACCCATCCAACTGCGCCGCGGAGTGAGACAGGGAGATGTCATATCTCCGAAACTGTTCACAAGCGCGTTGGAGGATATGTTTAAGACGCTGGACTGGAAAGGTATGGGCATAAACATAAACGGCGAGCACATCTCTCACTTGCGATTCGCTGATGACATAGTCCAAATGGCGGAGTCGCTGGAGGAGCTGCAACAGATGCTGGACGGCCTAGCATCAGCCTCGCGAAAGATAGGTCTTGGCATAAATTTGGACAAGACCAAAGTTATGGTCAATGACCGAATTGATCCGAGTCCTGTCGTCGTATATGGACACCTTCTTGAAGTTGTTTCGGAGTATACATACCTCGGGCAGATATTGCGGTTGGGTAGAAACAACTTCGAGGATTCAGCTGGGTTGGGCAGCATTTGGAGAACTACGTCGAGTTTTCTCGTCACCCATACCGCAATGTTTGAAAAAGAAAGTTTTCAATTAGTGCGTCCTACCCGTCATGACATACGGAGCCGAAACGTGGACTCTCACAGTACGGCTAGTCCACCAGTTTAAAGTCGCTCAGCGAGCTATGGAACGAGCTATGCTCGGGGTTTCTCTGAAGGATAAAATCCGCAATGAGTTTATCCGACATAGAACTAAAGTTTTCGACATAGTTCAGAGAATTTGCAAGCTGAAGTGGCAGTGGGCTGGCCATATCTGCCGAAGAACCGATAACCGTTGGGGTAAACGAGTTCTTGAGTGGAGAAAGCGGCTCGGCAAAAGTAGTGTAGGACGCCCTCCGGCCAGGTGGGGTGACGATCTGCGAAAGGCTGCTGGTAGAAGCTGGATGTGTCGAGCTCAGGACAGAGCACAATGGCGCTCATTAGGGGAGGCCTATGTCCAGCAGTGGACTGCTATAGGCTCATGATGATGATGATGATGAATAAGAAGACCGAAGAAGGAAGGAAGCAAATTTTTTATACTGTCGTATATAAACGTATACTGTGCCGTGGCCATCGAAAATGGAAGTGTTTTTTATTCCAAGCCCTAAAAAGTTGAAGCAAAATAATTACTAATCTGTCTGACAGTGGTTAATTTTATTTATAGCCACAAAAACTTTTAAATGTAAAGGTTTATTACCCTTTTCATGGCTACGTTACAGTCGGTTGAAAACGCGAATCATCATCAAGAGCTGCAGGTAGCAAAAAATACTTGTAGAAAAAACAAATCATCAGAGCGTTAGATGACAATTAGGGTGCTTATTTCATTCAATTCAGAATATACTTGAAGGTCTTGGGTTTTTAACAGCGCGGAGATAATTAGCGGTACGTACTTAATAATGACAATACGAGTGACATTGATCCTTATGGGAATGCAGCTCAATTAAGCGCAGTGGGCCAATAAATGCGACTAATGAATATCTATAGTTCATACGATACGTTAGTTACTCGTTAGCTCATTGGAGAGAACAAGGTCAGCAGAATTGGAGCAAGGTCACTTTGGGCGAAGTCTTCGAGTGATAGCGTGACCTCTGAATGTTATCGACAGTAAATTACAAACTTGCGGCGTTATGCATGCATACACGTCAACACATTCCTGATACATGTTTGTTGTGATTATAAAAATGGTATAATTTCATGGCTTGCAACTTACGCTGAATGAACGTGATACGTTCTGATCAAAGATTTTAATAGTGTTAGATTTTAACAAAATCACAAATATTTAGAAATCATTATGCAATAAGTAGAAAATTAATATAAGTCTACTCTTTTAATGGTTTTCTGGACGTCACGGGTGTCAACTTTAACATTAAATTATTACCTACGTGTAAACATAGCCAGTAGTGTCATAGCATTATGTCGTACGGCATTTTGTTATGGGGGAATGCTGCAGATATCAACACCACATTTGTGTTGCAGAAAAGGGCTGTTCGTGCAATTTATAGGGCCCCAGAGAATCACTTAGAACTATGTTTAAAGAAATAAATGTTATGACAGTGCCGTGCTAATATATATATGAAAACTTAATGTATGTCCGAAAACATATTAACATGTTCAAGAAAAATAGCGAATAACATAATGTTAACACTAGAAATAAAGATAAACTAGCTGTTCCTACTGTAAGGCTCCATAAAGTTAGTCAATCTTTTAAAGGGATGTGTGTACGATTTTTTAACAAAATCCCAAATCACGTGATTAATCTATCTGTAAATAAATTCAAATTTTTTTATTTTTATTTTATTTTATTTTATTTATTAAGAATCATCAACATAGTATAAACCCATAAAAATTAAGTAGTAACAAGTAATATGACATTAATTTAGTGCTACTATGATTAAAGATGATAGAAAACATGCATAAAAGAATGATACTTGGATCGAGCGAGTAAAAAATAGAGTAAGTAAATAATAATTAAAGATCTACGAAAGAGATATGAAGCAGCATGCACTTATTTAACAAATCAAAAAATATATAATTAATTTACAAAAATCTATCAAAATGATGTACAAAAAATAAAAATTCATTAATGTCAATATTTACAATAAAATAGTATTTACAATAAGTTATGGATTTAAAATCTAATAAAAAACTCACTAAAAACTAAAATTGAACAAAAAATACAATATAAAAGAATAAATTAATAAAAAAAAATTATGATACAAAGTTATTTTTAAATCTATTGATAGACCCTGTGAATATGTCCACTCCTTTGTTTTTAGCTGCATGCATGTTGTTAAACGTAATCTATGTAATAAAGCTTATTATAAAACATCTGATTATTTAGATGACAATAAAGCTTGGGATGAAACTGCCTCCAACTCCATCAAAAACAATGTAATAGTTATTAAGAACAATGACGTTAAAAAAATATAAGCCAAGCAGAGTTTCTCGCCAATTCTTCTCTGTTTGGTCACGTTACGAATTGGTGGTAAATTAAAAAAATGGCGTTTCAAAGTGTACTATACAGTTCCTACTGAATAAATGAATTTTGAATTTTGAAATTTCTCACTTGGTTCACTGAACTGAAGACTGAAAATAATCGTGTAACATAGATTTTGCAATGATGTATGCACGTAAATATTTTTCAAATTAATTTGTTTCTTTGATAACTTTAGCCAAATTGTCGCAAATAATATATCACTAGAAAAATATTAAAAAAGCTCATCAAAATTAAATTGCTAAGAGCTACGTTAACTTATTTCTTTTACTGAACTCGAATACTGTCATGGTGACTGATAGGCACATTAATTAAAAAATATTAAATTATAGTTATGGAAGGGCAGGTGTTCAAACTTACTTCGTGGAATCAAGGCAGCGTTCCGAGAACCTGCCTCGTCCAGACATATTTCAAAGTCAGAGCGCGTCTATGTGCAGTCAGATGACGTCATCAAGGATGTTACTATGCAGTAAATTGCCTTTGGTACAGGGAAAATGATTACCTACTTCCAGATTCGATTGGAACATGATATCAATCTATGAGTTTTGCTTATTAAAGAACCTCGTTGAACCTTCGTTGAACCAGTAGTAGAGTTCTTTGTGTATATCATACTACCATGCCTATTTCTGCCGTGAAGCAGTATTGCTGTGTTTCAGTTTGAAGGGTGTGGGTGCCGGTAAAATTACAGGCACATGAGGCTTCAACACCTTCATGCCTCAAGCTGATGGACGCAGGGTGTTGCATCGTAGAGCACGTTCCAAACATCTGTCACTTATGAACCAATACTTTATTATAAGCTATGGTTACCACTTCACACCAGGTGGGCCATGTGCTAGTTCCATCAATAGGAATCATAAAAAAAAATAGAACACGTTTGTAAGTCAATCAAAGGCTTTGTTAGATTTGCGTTTAAACAATGGACTACAAATATCAAAGCGTTGCCATCCCCGTAAGGCTGTATTTTGAAAAATGCTGAAATAGATGTTTATTTATTTCTATGAGAAAGTTTCTGTGCCAAATTTCAAGTCAATAAGTAAATATTTTTTTATCCCCCATATAAACTTTGCGGTCTCCTGTTTCCATTGACGACCCGTGGCCAATTTAACAGCTGGTTAAAAATGTATAGGTATGATGAATTTTTATAAGCCTAACTTGAGATATGATTGGTTATTCATGTAAACTTTCATCCCGTATTATCGCCCTCTAAAAACCAGCAAGTCCTTCTCCAAAGTCCCACCCATCCTTCTATGGACAAAATTAATTAAAATTAGTTCAGCGCTTTAGGCGTTCATTTATTATCATTATAGTGTCGGTGAAAAATTGTAAATCAATAAGTAATAAATAAACTTGAACATCCCCGTGGTATATAGTAAGTTTTTCATTCAAATAACAAAAAAACAAATAAAACTGGAAATTCGAATTCTAATCCGATTTCAGGATTCTTTAATATTTGACATTCCAATAAAGAGTATTGCATTGCACCAAGGTTTTAAAACTCCCAAGCAGGTGCGTTATTATCGGTGGTAATATCGTATGCGTTAATGCGATATTGCGTCCCAATTCCTTGCACAGAACTGCGTTATCGCAGCAGTGTGAGTATTGAGTATTGACTTTATCGTACTGACGATAACGTGAACGGAGCGCAGACTTGCCTCGCGCGTAAAGGCCCTTCGACCGCATACAGTTTTTGTCCGTCCGCCTCCTAAGATGGCTCAAACTGTAGCTTAATTTATGATGCTTGATGCATTTTTTCCGTTTTTTGAATAGCGAGCTCCAAAAAGGTATTGGTAATTTCTCTTACGATGTCAGAAAAAAAATAATTGGAATTTTGACAAATTTTGGAAAATCTCAAAAAGTTACCGACTTATTTTGGTAATTCAAATTGCACTTTGAAGCCCTTTGGCAGACGCACATTTTGACATAATTATGGCCCAACTGCGTACCCATCTCATATCTAAGAAACTACTGTCAAATTTCATAAATTACACTTTACTCAATCAGGAAAACATAAACATTGTCAATGTTAAAACAACACAGAGATCGCAATAACGCATGCGATATTATCGCCGATAATAATAATGCACCTGTATGGGGGAGCCTTTATGTGACTTTTTTTGAATAAATTCGGATTGAGTTTTAAAACATATGTCAAAATAAAATGACATAACATATGTCACTAAAGAGTATTGATTGATAGCAACTTTGAGGCAAATCACGCCCAAATTAACTTGCTACCTTTTTTTAATCCCGTTAAGGGATAAGTTTCAATAAAATACGAAACACCTCTTCCATAAATTTTGTTAAAGATTGTTTATGCAAAATTTGAAGTAGATTGGACTAAGGAACCACGTTATTCCATACAAACTTTGCCCCCGTTTTTCACCCCCTTAGGGGTAGAATTTCGGAAAATCCTTTCTTATCGGATGCCTACTTCATACAAAGAACAAACCCTCCAAGTTTCCGGTCTCTACGATCAGCGGTTTAGGCTGTGCATTGATCCGTTAGTCAGTCATTCAGGACAAAGGATTTTATAAGTATTCTATACTTATATTTTGTATAAGGACTGTAGAATTTAAAAAAATATGTACAAAATTAAATAGAGTGAGAAAACGTCAATTACATACGTAAGGACCTAATATTACATAGGTACATACACGATAATAATAGAGCACTTTAAAATATTCGAAAGACATGACCTACGCTAATCAAAATCATATCATGCATCGCAGTGCGTCGCATTTTCCTGTTACGTGTAGGTACCCGTATTAGTAATGGTACCTGCTGGAACATTCCTCCCAACCAAGATCATGCGTCAGTCTATAAAAAGTAAAAAACACTTGCTTATAAATTGCGGCCGTTTTTCATTCATCCCTCGCTACAACAACAAAGCATTTACAACGAAAGCAGATTCCCAGCGTCTTTTTGCAGATAACTTATTTTATGTATGCTAGCGTGGCTTAGTATAACGAGTGAAGCAAATACCCGTATTTTTCTTCATGACATCTATGGTGCAGTGGGCTAAGGTCCGTCTGAGACCCAGAAGGTTGTGGGTTCAACTCCCGCTGCGGCAAATGTTTGCATGTTCTGCAGATATTTGTATCAGGTCTAGGTGTTAGTACACGTATAGCGGTTTTCTTCTACTTTTATTATGCGAACTGCCAAGGATGGGAACGATCCACCGGCCTTTGCCTTTCCTGATAACTATTATCCGGGACTCTTTTAGTCTATACTCACCTTATGTTATGTAAAGTTGTGGTATAAAATGGCGCACATATATGAAATGAAGTGGCGTAATGAGTAGTCAAGCCATCACCTGTAGGTGGGGGGTGTCATGACTGATCAGATAAAAAATAACTGTTAGGAATTGTATGGTAATAGTTTAACTCAAATACACAATAGATGGAGTTGCTAAATATTGATGTATTCTGCATCGCGCTAACGAAGCGTTCTAGCAATTGTATAAGCAATATTGTTTAGTATTGTGATTCGTCTACCTCCGAGATAAAGTATTGTATGTAGTACATGCTTATTTCATTTTTGATTAACCCTGCACCCGGGACCAGACTAGAGCTTCGTTCATCAACAATTGTGTTCAGTAAAAATATCAGTAAGTATGGTTTTCAAGTTATGGATCATTTTCAAAATTCCATAAAAATTACACCCTTGGTCACTCTTATCGATGGCATGATCACAAATCAAGGTAGGTATTTCCTCAGTCTGCTTGGATAAATGAACTATCAAATGTAAGCTATTGTTTTTGTGCGGTCATCTTAATTTTCTTCATAAACAACATTTTACAACAAAATTTCGTAATCGAAAAATAAATTAAAAAGTTTCGGCACCTGTGGTGTAAAAAAAAATGTATGGTGACCAGGTGATGTGTGCCCAAGCCATAATAAATTTGTCCATTTCATAGAGATTCTAAAAAAGTATATACGTGGTATTTTGTACTTTCAAGTAAAAAGGCCTTTTTATGGAAAAGGGTCTATTTTTTAAAAATACTAGTAATCAGGATATTCAACTTTAATGATTAAATTACCAACCAAACGATATCATGTTAAAGCAAAGGAATTGTGGATATGAAGCAAAAACCCAGCGATGTGCGAGTTGGACCGAGAAAAATTTGAATAAGAGTCGTACCAAGGCTGCCAAACAAACTTTTGGGTATGATATTCAGCAAGTAAAAATATTTAGTACATATTCCGCTAACTTTCTCTGACGAGTTCCACAGTGAGGCAGTTTGTGTGTACCCCACAATGGATGCCTTCAAATATGTTTAGAATAATGGAATAATTCAATTCAATTCAATTCAATATATTTATTGCAAGTAAGAGATTTACAAGAGATTTTTACAATTTCAAGCAAATGCACATTTTTACAAAGTCGTTCAGTTAATTTAGTACATAATCCCATGTATCCCTACATACTCATGTGCCGAGCTCCCAGGCTCTTTTGTCATCAAGATAATCATTGACATCATAATACGCCTTATTTAATAAGATTGTTTGAACACTTTTCTTAAATGAATATTCTAATTATATTTCTTCTTTAATGAATAATGAAGCTGTGAACGTGCGTGGGCGTTTTTTTTTTATATAATAAATAGGCTTACGTTTGACTACATTTCGCGTAATGGTAAGCGAAGATGCAGTCTACGATGGAGCACGCTTGCCTAGAAGAAACCTGTTCACTCAAGACTTGAAGACACCCAGATTATAATCATCGGGTGTTGCGCTGGTAACAGTTGCAGCCTGTTTTTTATGAAAATTCGCCCCTCAGCTTTGCTTCTACGTCAAAACTGAGTCATAATTATTTTTAGCAACATCCCTGAGTTGGTTCACTCACTTGTTTATGACGCATTGACGGACTACAAATAACTTGGTAGACGGACAAACATGCGCGGAAGCACATCCCTAGTCGCTACACTAACTACCATCCTCATCCATCATTATCAAAGTTGGATAACAATTTAACAAGTTGGTGTGATTGTAACTCATATACCTACCTACCTACTGTAAAAAAGTTCTATCTAGTTCATAATTTTGCATTAACAGTAAGAAATAGGACTAACTACCCACAACAGCAGTTCTCCTAGTGGGTTATTGAACTCAGAAACTTTAAATATCAAATGTTTTTTTGTTTCAAATATTACGGAAGTCCCTAAACCTTGTGGGGTAAAAGGTAAAAAAGGGTACCAATTTCTACCTCCATTGACCTGCGATTGCGGCATAGCGCTGCCATCAGTATAATAGCTATAAATCTCCTGGCCGCCGAGAAGCTGTACCCTGTGCAGTACATGCCCAGCATGGGGATTATGGGCATTCTTAATGGAGGAGGAATATGTCCAGCAGTGAAGTGATATAGGCTGCTGTTGATGTTGTGATTAATGTGCCTACCTACCTCGATATTTTACAAAAGTATATTCTAATAAATATAATTATAAGAAAAAAATAATCAATAATGAGCAGACAAAGTTGAAAGGTTATTTACTCGTATTTTGCATGATTCATTGTCGAAGAGAAAACATATTATACAAACAAAATTGTGCTCTGCTTAAAAGTATGATTGTCGATGTATGAAGTTGATTGTAATTAGGTATATCGATGAGTCTAACTCTGAAACTATTTTATTTTTCGATCTAGATTACAAATAAGTAAATAATACAATTTTATTTCTTTAATTATTGTTATATTTATTGGAAGTAGTTATATCGTATTGCACACGAAACTTTCATAAAGATGAAGATAACAGGAATATATTTAATTTTTCTTAATTTTACTTAAATGTTTGACAAAATGCACAACACAATAGCTACCAATGTTTAGTTTGATTTAAAACTCGTTTAGTTGTTGATAACGTGGGGAAAAATATCAGGCAGGACTGGCTCAGGTAGCACCACAGGCTCGGGGATCACCACTTCTGGAAGAGCAGGCGCTGGCAAAACCACTGGTTCGGGGACTACCCAGTAGTCCCCGAACCAGTGGTCTTATCACCTCTTCAGGAATAACTGGTGCAGGCAGAACAATGGGTTGTGGAAAAGTGGGCCCTGGCAAAATAATTGGGCTAGGGACTACCGGATTTGGGCCTACTGGATTAATAACTTCTGGAAGCGCTGGCGCTGGCAAGACAATCGGTTGGGGAACAACTGGCTGGGGAATCGCCGTCACAGGAAGAGCGGGGGCTGGCAAGACTATTGGGTTAGGGACTACAGGGGTTTCGATGATGGGTGATGGAGACGCTGGGTAAGGAGCGTCGATATTCACGATGAGCTGGACCAGAGGTGAGATGGGCTTGGCTGTGGCTACCGCCACTACAGCCAGGAAAGCAGCGAAAATTTTCATGTTTGTAGCTGAAATGTAATCAAGAATTTTATGAATATAAAAAAAAATTGGTACTTTATTTTAATAGCTATAAATACTTTGTTTGACTTACCTTAATTTAACAGAAGACAAATAGACTATGCAGCCGCGTTGATTGAAGTTGCTTTTATACTTTGGTATTTATTGCTGATCAGATAAATCGGTAGTTACTAAATTATATGCCAATTTATCTATGATCCAGCCATATCTTTATTTTGTACCTAGGTACATACTTTTACAGTTCAATTATTGTCAAAAACTGGTATGTATAATTTACGTTTTCATATGTAATGTATCGTTGGATATCACCTGTATATATTGACATATCCGAGGTCATCTGGTTTTTCATATCATAACATCTGGGGCAGTACATTCAATTGTCAAACTGCACTTAGCCGTTTTATATATTAAAATTTCGAAATTGAACAACGCGTAACACCTAAATCAACTCTAGTTTCCATAACAAAAAAATATATGTTTTACGTAGGTATATATTTTGGTAGCTGCTCATTTGGTAAAAAATATTCTCCCTGATAAAGTTCAATCATTCAACCACACAGACAGTGTGAGAAGGCTGAAAAGGACACGGCCTTTTGATTTATAGTTATTAGTAGAATGTCAAACAATAACATAGTGTAGTGTATTTCATTGTGTTAGTGCTACATAAAATGAACACAAGAACAAAGTTTCCTCCCCTTAATAAGGGACTGCAAGAAAAATGCCAATGGACACATTCTTAGAAATAGGAGTAATATTTGTAAAAAACTAAGTTAAATTAAAATTACATTGTAATGCTATCATAATAAGGGTACCGTCAATTATACTAATACAAAGAAAAAAACAACAAAAAAAAAACTTGGTAATGAAATACAGACTCATCTCGTTCTTACTTCCAAAGCGTTTTGTGACGAGTACTCTGTGGCACCTTAAAAAAGTCGGAAAGCAACATCTCGCCGTTACATCCGGTGACTACTATAATTACCCGTATTAATAATCCCGTACATTTCCTCGGATAAGTAATGCTCATTGAATTTACGCGAGTAGAAAGCCTGCGCAGGAGTTGGGCTAGTGTCTAGTGCGTACAATCACATAAGAAGAAGGAATTAACTAAAGAGGTTGTATCAGAAACTTTTAATGGAAATAACTGTTTCAAGTAAAAGTTACCGTTTTGTATTTATATTAACATCATAACTTTTTTCTGTAGCAAGAGTCCAACCGAACAAGCTTTTGATACAAAAGCTTTCAAATTTGATTGTGTATTTCCAGTAACCAAAATTTACGATACTCCTACGAAAATCTGCACCAACATACCTATATTACTTAAAGTAACAATAATAAATAATGTTTATGGTATACTTCTCGTTAACATTATCGAAAAAAGTTTGCTGAGATTAAGTGACGTCACTTAATTTTCAATTTTTATTAAATTGCATTCAAGCAGTAGGTATGCAAAGCAGATTGTCGTGTCATATTGTCAAGATTTTATTGCAAAAGCTACAGTTCTGCGTCCTATTTCTCCGAACCCCTGCCCCGTGCCCTGGTACCGGTTGCACCGCACTATCTCGTCAAGCGCGGAATGGAAACTGTGTCACGTCTTAGTAAAAGTACTTTCTTCTGGCCGCTTTCGGAAACTTGTCTACAACAAATTTCCTCGGTATAGTAACCTTGTACGATGTGACATAAGGTGTTTGCTGCGCGTGCACTATAATTAGATCTCTCGGTCGTTTATAGCCGTTCTGAGAAATAGCAATCGATACGCGACGACTAGAAATATGTACTAGATAGTAGGTATACCTGTCACACAATCGTGAGAAATAAAGCTCACTTGTTATGGCAAATTGTTTACTGAGTAAGCTGTAAAAGTAGCCAATTCCGATGTGTTCGTCGAAAATGTAAGCGGAGTTACCTATTGTTACAATGTAACGTTGTCGTTTGTGGGACAAAAGCGTGATTGTATACTTATGTAAACAATTGTAAAGCGTCCATAGAATATAATTTATTTGTTGCATGTGTATTCGTTTTAGGTAGGCACCTGGGTTTGTGAGTATTGAATTATTATCCCGGTCGTTATATATATATAGGGCATATTTAAAAAATACGGAGTAATAATTTAATATTACCAAAGTGACCTTTGATCAAAAAAAATAGTTATATGTGGTAAAATGATGACGCAGTTCAGTTTATTGAAATTTTTCATTTCAAAATATTATTTAATCATGTAAATCAATTACATATCGATAGAGAATGAACAAAAGATATCTATGGTATGTAATTTTGTCGTTACAAAGATTAAATTTACCAGGCAACCCGGTCACAACTTCGTTTGTGTAATTTTCCTCTCCCGTCATTCAAGTTTGCGTGTGTGTGTGTGTGTGTGTGTGTGTGAGAGAGAGAGAGAGAGAGAGAGTATGTTTGGGGTCGCTTCACTCCGTAACGGGCTGAACGGATTTGGATAAAACTTGGAACATATAAAGCTTAAAACCTGGATTGGTCACAACTTCGTTTGTGTAATTTTCCTCTCCCATCATTCAAGTTTGTGTGTGTGTATATGTGTGTGTGTGTGTGTGGTTGTGTGTGTGTGTGTGTGTGTGTGTGTGTGTGTGTGCGTGTGCGTGTGTGTGTTAGAGAGAGAGAGAGAGAGTATGTTTGGGGTCGCTTCACTTCGTAACGGCTGAACGGATTAAAACCTGGATTAACACACGACTATTTTTTATCCCGGTATCACGCGAGCGAAGCCGCGGGCGGAAGCTAGTTCAATAATAAATATACCTTAACATTCAGGGAGAGTTGTGTTCTGTCAGTGAAGATTATTTTTAATATAACTTTAAGGTCCTACAAATGAGGTAGGTAGGTAGGTATACTCAGTATAATAAAAAACCTATACAAGACGTTTCTTAGGTTTATCTTAAAGCTAATATTAGGGTTTAGGGCATTTTGTAGGTAGAACAGATGTAGTACTGATTATTATATTCAAAGAAATTTTAAAAGGTTTTTACAGTAAATGTTAGAAAACCCTAGAACGAATATCGATTCATTTTCGTTCGCAGACTCCATAATTTTAAGGCCGAAAATAGAACTGCGGTAAATCTACCGCATTTGCGCCAAAGAACCCACAACCGTCGATTCAATTTATGAAACGGAAAGCAAACATGTCGCGAGTAGCCGCGTCCTGTTCAAGGGAACCTAGATTTGTGTGCCAACTCCAAACCCTGCCACTTGTATGTGAATTGGATGAAAGTGGAACTTTGCTATTCTGTTACTGAACTCTGTTCAATATCCCACTTTCATTGCGATTGAAGCGCTGTTGGCGTGGCTCGAGTTCGGTGTTTTAACTGATCATATGTTTAAAGAAAACTCCGCTCGGTCACTACTTGGATGGATGGCCGTTTAGTGGCGTTTAGATCTGAGCACTTCTCTGCTTCGGACACGTTAAGATGTTGGTCCCGGATTTTTCAGTCGTTAAGTCATGTGGCTTTCGGGTGGCCTAAGAACTCACTAGAGTTGGCCTCTAGCTCATACTAAGAAGGAAGGAATGCGATTGTAGTACTTTAGAAATATATCTTTACAACTCCTTTCTCAGGCGCGCCTGAGAATCAGAAGGTTGCAGGTTCGAATCCCGTTGTACGTTCTTCAAATATTTGTTTCGGGCCTGGGTGTTTTCTATGTATATTAAGTATGTATTTAGAAAAAAATATCTATGTACTTTATCAGTCATGTGGTTCCCATAATACAAGTTCTGCTTAGTTTGGGGCTACGTGATGCTGTGTAATAGTGTCCAGCATTATTTATTTATCTTTAGGTAGTGCTAAGTATATATATCTCACTTCACTTCACTTCTTTATTAAATGGCTTCTGGGATAGTTATCCACAATTTCGCCAGTATCAAGTATAATAATTGTTCATAATAATATGAGGCAACGTAGTACGGTTTAGAAGTCCAGTCGTCCAGTCTTCGGTCAGGTCCTGTTTTCTGCTATAGCCATGGCGACTATAACAAAAAACGTTCGGCGCACAATTTTCTTCATCAGAGAATTCCCGTTCAATCTTCTTTTATTCCATTTCACTAATACTTGTGTCTTTTATCTAACATTTATCGGTTATAATACCATGAATATTAAACGACATATATTAGAAAAACACTAGAAAATAAAATTTAATAAAATTGACAACCGTCGTTCAAGATGAAAAAAATGGTGTCCGTCTATCTATCTAAACTAAGAATGAGTTTTCGAACATGACCGTGACAAAATAAAATGGCATAACATGTGTCACTAAGGAGTATTGATATCAACTTCGATGCAAATCACCCCCAAAATAACTTTCTACCCCTTTTTAACCACGTTAGGCGATAAGTTTCAATAATATTATAATAAGTTTTATAAACACATCTTTCATCAATTCTGTTTAAGAATGTTTATGTAAAATGTGAAGTAGGTTAGTCCAATGAATCACATTGTCCCATACAAACTTTGACCCCGTTTTTCAACCCTTTAGAGGTAGAATTTCGGAAAATCCTTTCTTATCGGATACCTACGTCATATAAAGAACACACCCTCCAAGTTTCAGCTCTCTACAATCAGCGGTTTGAGCTGTGCGTTGATCCGTCAGTCATTCAGGACAAAGGATTTTATAAATATAGAAGATAGAAGATAAATGATGAATAATTCGTCAAATGAGACCCTATAGTAGTAGGACAGTAAGTAACAAAGGAAAATTTGGAATACATCAACAATGTTGAAAACAAAATAAATGGACATAAAAGGAGCTTGTCTAGACCATATAAAATACAAACTCTTTGGTCTAGACAGGGTGGTCCCTAAACTATCTTAAACTATCTGACAGCTATGGATGCCGTATACATATACATATCTACAATAGCATCTCGCGAAATAATGAAATCCTCTGTAATGAAAATTACGACTTTATCCTAAAATTATTATTAAAAAATAAATTTGCTAACCACCTATAGTTATTTGGAAAGGATTCTTTTTCTCCTGGGTATTAAAAAATCTAGTGTAGCCGTTAAAAAGTAATTAATAACACTGCAAATACTTGGTACTAGTACCAGACAGAAAAACTTATCATTTTATAAAGGCCATCATTCAATTTTTTCCTTTATAGTACAGAAGCCTTGATAAAATCTGTAATAATCGATGGGTAATCTATATAAATAAAAGATAAGGCCTTTTTCTGGAATCAACTCACAGCCTAAACCACTGAGGATAGAAAGTTGAAATTTGGACTGTAGTTTTCTTACCACCGAATAAGGGATTTTTGGAAATTCAATTGAATTGCCCCCTTCAATTTGAAATTTTGCACAGAGTCTCAAATAAAATTAGATAAATTCCTATTTCAGCCCTTTTCGCAATTCAACCCCGGAAAGGGTGAGGGTGGCAAAGTTACTCCATTTTCCGTTAACGACCCGTCGCCAAGTCACAGCCAGTCAAAAAGTATAGGTATCATGTCTTTTTGTATCCCTTACTTGACTTGAGAAATTATTGGTCCCCCGTACAAAATTTGATCCCCTATCTGTCCTTCCCATCTAACTCTAGTAACACTTTAAAACTCTCGTTCTAGGGCGGAGCTGCTGCTCGATCCGCTGCTGCGAAGCCCACAGCCAACGTGCTAGTGTCTGGTGTTTAATACTTTGAATACTGAAAACACACTTGCTCTAGGGCGCAAATTGCTACTCAAACCGCTGCTGCGAAGCTCGCAGTCAAAGCGCTAATGTGTAATGTATAACACTGAGTGCTGAAAACATACATTGTGAAGGCTTTTAGGCGTGAAAACGTAAAAGACAGACAGACAGCCACTTACTGTGAGCAGGCATATAATGTAGGTGTGCCAAAATCTTCTTTTTTCTGTTCTAACTGTGTTACGTAGATCTTAAGTACTGATGACTGTGAGCAGGTATGTGTGCCAAACACAATGTTCGATTGGACTTGCTTCTGACTACCCCCGACAAACTTGGTATGGTTACTTACCTGTGCCTAAAAACAAAAAGTAAAAATCAAGCAGAAACAATAATATTTGCATTGATAGCGCGACAAAAAGCAAAAATCAAGCAGAAACACTAATATTTGCATTGATAGCGCGATCTATTTTATCCAATCTGATCTGAACTACGACGTCAGCAAACCTTTCTATCATTCTTACCATAATTATAGCTAGGCCACACTAGGCCTAAACCCAGCAGTGGGTAAAATCGGGCTGCGGATGATAATAGGTCAAAAATGCAGAAAAATTCTTTACATCATACCAAAACTATGAGTAGGTATGATACATTTTTATATCCCTAACTTGAGAAATGATTGGTTCACCATACAAAACTATCTCTATACCAAAATGTATTAAAATCGGTTCAGCGGGTTAGGCATGAAAACGTAATAAACAGACATACAAATAGATTTACTTTCGCATTTATAACATTAGTTAGGATAGTTTGGATAGCGAAGTATATGATGTACGTTTTATTCTAAAAATAATACGGCTTCCGCGCAACAAATAAAGTCCAAAAAAGTTGCAGGCGGGTCATATAGCATTGATACCGCGATCCAATAACCTCGTCGCCCGCATAAGGCTAACCTGGGCCGTCGATTCAATACAAAAGTTAGTTGACCACGTTTTCAACTTACTGAACTACGATGTCAACGAAACTCTAAGAAACGGAAGGTCATGTTGTAATGGTTATTTATTTTTTTCTATTATTTACCTATTTCAAAAACTATACAATCTAGAATTAAAATAATAACCATTTTGGAATTTACAAACAAAACACATTCATATGACTCACTCAATATATTTGCATAAGTTTAATTTTTTTTTGGCCCATTTTGGGACTCCATACCTTGATGACCCCCTGTCTGATGTAACTTATATACCTCCCAGCAAAAATTTCATATACAACCTATTGACCCACCAAATTGTATACAGATTAGACCAACGGTTCGAGATTTATGCTCGAACAAACATACATATACCAATACTTTTTGGAGTGTTTCAAAAACTATACATTCTAGAAATAAAATAAAAACCATTTTTGAATGTACAAATAAAACCCTTTCTCATGAAACCCCACTCAATATATTTATATGTGTAAAAAAAATTTCACTTCTCTTGCTCAAAAAGTGTATCATAATAGTGTAGCTTAGCGGGCCTAAAACTTGAGTTTAATACCTCGGGCTAAAAAGTATTTTTTCTTTTTAATTTTTATCTAAAATCATCACCCGTACAAAGCATTCGTTCTCTTACATAAAAACTCGACTTCTTGGTGCTCCGTCAATCTTTCTTTTTGAAAATAGAACCGTCTTGGTGATGTTTTATGAAGGTTGATTAATTTTTAATAAAATTTCTGAAAATTGTCTAATTTTGAATTGTTTTATTTTCTCGCAATCGAAGTGAAAAGTAGAGTGTTTTACTCGGGCCAAAACCACCCATTATAACTCGGTCTTGTCATCCTCCCTCACTACGCTCGGGAGTATAACAACCTCGTATATAATGGGATGGTTTAGTCCCTTGTAAAACAATCTACTATTTTGGCCACTTTTGGAACCCTATACCTTAATAGCCCCCAGTTAGATTTAACCAAATGCTTCTTAGCAAAAATTTCAAATACAACTTATCGACCTACCAAATTTCATTTTTTTATAGCAAAACTATCCACAAAGAAGAAATTATTGGAATTTCATCCTCTAAAAATGGGTAAAAAAATTGTATTAAAAATCGTATTAAAAATAGTAATGAACGTTTTAACGCGGAATGCAATTTGCTTCAAACTTGGTATGGACACTTTACATAAAAGATTTTTAATATTCAGAATTTAAAAATACCTCAAAAAGTTTAAGAGAAGTCCAATTTATATTTTTTGCTGATTTGTACAAGTGTTACGATCGATTCCAAACTTGGCTGAATTTTTTTACACGGGTTTTGGTAAGTAGATGGAGTAACTTTATATAAAACATCTTATTAAAACTGGCTTCAAACTTAAGTCAAAAACTTTTCATTAAATTCATTACATCATTATTAATAAAAGAAATGGGTACCTACCTACCCGGATTTATGAAAATCACCCAGAAAACGCAACGCAGAATTTTTTTCTGATTTGTACAAGTGCAACGATCGATTCCAACTTGGGTGAATCTTTTTACAGGGATTTTGGTAAGTAGATGTAGTAAGTTTTTATAAAATATCTTATTAAAACTTAAGTCAAAAACTTTTCATTACATTCATTACATCATTATTAATTAAAGAAATGGGAACCTACCTATCCGGTTTTATGAAAATGACCCAGAAAACGCGATCACCACCAAAGAGGAGAAAACTCTGCATAGAAAATAAATACACAGGTGTTTCCGGATTTTCCAAATACAAACTCCGGTTGACACTGGCAAAATAAATAAATACGGGTTTCCGGTTTTATCCTCTGACTCCCTTCGACACCCAAACGGTGTGTCATTCTGGGAATCCCTACGCTACTGATTGAGCTGAAATTTTGCATTTATTACAATGGTTCTAGATCAGGAATAACATATAGGCTACTTTTTATCCGGGTACCACGCGTGCGAATCCGTCGGCGGAAACTAGTAATAACCATAAATAAACCAAGTAGTATGTGTTATTAAATATGAATGATTGCCTGAAACTTATGCCATTTTTGTCTAAGAAATTAATGGTAAAACTTTTCGTCCTTACCGCCCTACCGTTTGGCAACTTACAATAGATTTATGTCAGCAGATAAACCGTTATTCGAGACATCGTAAAAATGTTCCTGCGAAATTTCTGTTGTTTTTATATGTCTGGTCTGGACTCGGACAAAGAGATGCTTAACTGCCTCCGAAGGCTATAAAGAACTTTTCTTTAATATCGGCAGTATTGTTTCCGCACACGTGTGGAATTAGGCCAATCGACTGTTGGTTCCCATTCGTAGAAACAGCACTCGTAGCTTTTGTTTTGTTTAATTTTCTTACGAAGCTTATTCGGCTACAGAAGAAGCTTAAGACGAAAATATTTTGAGCTTAAGAATATAGACTATGAAGTGTATTTATGTATTATACATGTCTCAATTTATTTTTCTTCTTGTTACTGATTCTAAGCTTCAAGGTATTTCATATTTTGAACTAGCTTCCACCCGCGGCGTCGCTCGCTTGCTACCCGGACAGTTTCATCAAAATCCATGCAGCTGCTACAGAGTTGAGTGGGAACAAAAAAAAACATACACACTAACTTTTTATGTGATGTGATTATTAGTAGGTACCTAATAATCATGAACTTGATTTGACATCTTTTTGTATTACATCAACTGTTCTATTCTAAGTATAGTTATTAACAGGTCTTGTATAGGACTAAAAGTATTACATTACGTAAAAAACCGAGTGAAATATGAGTAAGTGCCTGTTATTTTTTTTTATTTTTAGTGTAATAAGATAATATTGTTATTCTTATGTAAACTAGCACCACAGCCTATACAGTCGTTCGACGAAGGCGTCTAGGCATGGCAATCATGCGGGGTGACAGGGGCGAGACGCAGAAGGCCGGTCCCGAGTTGCATGCATTCAAAATGTATGTATACATAAATTTCAGGGCTAGCACGGTTCGTTTTTTTTTCTTCTATGCGCTGCACTGTATGTGCATTTGCCATTTTGTTTTTTTATCTAGGCGTCGCACGGCTTGTGCATTTTTTTTTTTATAAAAATTAGGGAAACTTATATTTTACAATAAATAACGAGTTAACGAAATCCGGAAAATAAAGGAAATTATTAAATTTATATCATTAGATGTTAGGCATAGTTGTCATGGCAGAACGGCGCGGGAATACGATTACCTACCATGAAAACATTTACCAAAAAAAAATACTGCTGCAGTATTTACCTACTGGAATGTTCTGTAGAATAGACACTTATTGTGATAATAAAACTACGAGTACATAATAAAGTGAATAAATATAATAAATTGTATTGAAAATGGTGCATACGACGTGTGCTGTGAGTAATTTTAAAACATCATCTCGCAAATATTATTATGGTGTCACAAACCCCTTGCTTTCCTTCACTGTCGTGTTACTTGTCGGCATTTACCGCGAGATCAAAGGCGTCGGACTACTGTATGATCTTTATACTGTGTTAGCCCCATGGGCAGACCAACTAAACGTGCCACCCGTATGAGGGACGACTCAGGGCGAAAATTACAAGTGAGGATGAAGTTATTTTGGATTTGGTTGGAGTTTGAGTATAAAGTTTGCTGGAAGAGCACCAAATCCTCGGGAATAAAATTTATATGGGACCACGTGTGAAGTATACGACTTCGAACAAAAAAAAAATTTTTTGAAAATCGTTTAGCAATTGACGGAAATATCGGCAAATATAGGGCGAAAATTATAAGTAAAGATGAGATTTTTGAGTTTTCCGGGAAAAGTACCAATCCCTAAGGTATAAAATTCATATGGGACCTTGGAATATAGGAGATATTCCAACAGAGAAAGAATCATCAAAATCGGTTCATAGACGACGAAGTTATCCGCGAACCCACATTTAAATTATATTTAAATACAGGGTAGGGCACAATTTGACCTCATTGAGGGCAGCTACATTTTCATTTGTAATTTAAAAAAAAGTTTCGCGAAAATTTTGTAAAAAGTTTTCCATATAATTTCTATGAAACATCATTCGCCATAACATTGAGTGCATACACGGACTAATGTAGTAATGGCGAATGGTGCTTCGTAGAAATTGTACAGAAAACTGTTTATTTAATTTTCGTGAAATCTTACAATTTGATTTGGTAAGATGCTTTGGGAAAAGTCTTCCCGTTGGGAAATAGAGTCGATTGAGACCAACTTGTTTTTTTTTACTAATGTTATTTTCTTGGCTGACTGTACATTTTTTGAAAAATCCGCATTTTCCCTTCAAAATCAACTTATAATATCCTCAGAATAAAATCTTCTAACTACAAAAGAAAAGGTAGCTACCCTCCGTCGATAATTGAGAAACCTCCTTGTTTGAAGTCAAAAATATAACACTCCATCAACACTATCCATCCCTACACCATCCATATAACACTCCAAGGAGGCGCTTTACCACAAATAGGGCTCTAAAAACGATAGCCAAGAAAACGCAAAACATTTTGTTTAGACTCAGTTGGTTCAGATGTAGGGGATTCAATTCGGGATTCTAAGAACTTCGTCTTAGGTATCTCTACCAAGAATTCACTTTGAGGGACTAGATGAAAAGATAGGAAGCTTCGCGTATTATTTGTTTTTATAGTTCGAAAATATTTTAAACATTTCTGACAAATTTTACTAGAGTCATCGACCTTAATCTGTTATTTTTGTATGTATGTATTATGTATTTAGATATCAATCAAAAAGTTGTGCTTAGTACTCTAATATAAAACTAGCTATACATAAACAGCAGTAATTTTTCAGTGGGTAATTTACTGGATAAGTACGTAAATTATGGGAGACAGGTTTTCATTGGGTAGGTAATAACTACTTAAATAATTCGATAAATATCAGGCTCTCACTATTAATAATAGGTTTTATATTGTACTAATGAAGATGGAACAAGCACATGGCCCACCTGATGATAAGTGATAACCATTACCTATAGCAAAGCATTGCATCGTAAATCACATTTTTCTGGAACGTGCTCTACGATGCAACGCCCTGCGTCCATCAACTTGAGGCATGAAAATAAAAAGCCTCTTATGCCTGTCATTTCACCGGCACCCACACCCTTCAAACCGAAACACAGTACAGCTGTTTCACTGCAGAAATAGGCATGGTGGCCAAATGGTCGCAGTACTTCCTCGGACGAGCCCTCCATAAAGAACTCTACTACTACTAAGCGTCTAAAAGGTAAAAAAGGTCTAATATTGTACCTAATTAAGAAAATAAATACATTTAAGTTATAGATAGGTACCTAAACAATAGGTAAAAGAAAATTTTGAATGTGTATAAGTAGGCACCTACTTTCACAGAACATTTTGTATTTTCCATATGTAGTTCTAGACCTGGAATATCAATAAAGGCTTTACATACATTTACGGGTACCGTGCGCGGTTGCTAGTGCACTGTAGGTACATACATATTGTAGTCGGCCTTATGCATAGAAAAGACATGGTCAATACATGCGGGGCTGACTAAGTCGCGTTTTCCACAATGTTTTACGTCATTGTTTGAGCACATTCAAACAGTATGGTAATACTACTTCATATTATAAAGGCGAATGTTTGTGAAATGTGAAATGTTTATCCCTCTGATTGAGCTGAAATTTTGTACATACATATGTATACATAGTTCTAGAAGTGGAATAACATATAGGCTTAACAAACTTATTCGAAGCCGCGGGCGGAAGGTATACATACATACTGTACTGTACATATTTTTTACGAAACTCAACTTGTATATAAAGGCAAGTGGTAAGGTAAAACAAGATAAATGCCAGATAGGTACTTAATCTAACGAAAACTAGGTTAAGCGAACGTTAAACGCCACTTATGGGGTCAAATATCAAACCGCCATAGCAAATAAAGCCTCATTAGACCGAACAAACCAACGCACATTGTTGCGGTTACAATCAGTTTGTATTGTGGCAAGCCTGCGCAGGCGCTACGCGCGCAGACTCCACGGCGAATTTCGCCGCTCTCGCCCACTGATCTACATTTCACCTCCAATATGGGTCGATAACTGCCCACGCTCAGCCCCTCCGAGTGAGGCCATTCACCTCGCCATTCCAAATCATTGTTCGCCAAATGTATAGCGTTGGCACTGTTGGCAGAGTTCAACGAACTCGCAGTTGATGCGGCTGCTGTCAGTCTTCTCTGAACGACACTCGACTCGACACCATCAGCTAAAACAAACATCCTCTGTCTATTCATTATCGCCCCACAGATAATATCAATCGCAACGCCTGCCGAGAGGTGTAAACAAGACCATCATTTCGCACGCTCCTTAGAAAATTAGGTCATTACTGTTATGCTAAGAGTAAAATGAACCTTAGTATTTATATAGTGTCTACTCGTTTAAATGAGCTTGTTTTCCTGCAAAAATTCAGATGATTGATGATTTCTTTACCTATTGAATAATACTGTAAATTTAGATAATATGATAAAAATTTAATTTATAAAGCTAATTATTACCTAGTGGAGCAGAGAACAACAGTACACCTAATCATCAAAGACAAAATATCCACTTAGTGAATTTTTGAAGGCGGTTTCGGTAACTGATCACTGTCACACCCTTCTTCTTTCGTGCCATTTATAAATACATCAACTACATTCTTGTAGATACAAATTCAAATAATTATCGTAGGTATTTCGAAAACTTTGTGCTTGGAACTATATTATGGGTAAGGCACCAGCACCAAGCACCTTTAAAAGGTCTCAAATGTCAAACTACCGCAACCGTATTTCTGCTGCATCCACCGCATGGAATTTCTATCAAAAATGCTTGACTAATCGGCCAGACCCATAGAAATGTATTTATCACGCAGATAGATATTTTTTAATTGCTGCAAAACCAGTTATTTGTAATAACCCTCCTATTAAGGACATCAAATGTACAAAAAGCTAACTTTCTAGTATTTCGCCGACCGATGGAGCGCAGAAAACTATCCAAATATTTGTGCGCAAGGAAAGTGGCGCGCTGAACGGGCGTGCACCGAGTGGCCCAAAGTATCACGTTGAACTCTTACATAAGGACTCAGAGTGCTTTCGAAAATATAATCAGGAATTTTGCTTTTCTCGACCAAACAATACCTTTGTACATTTAAGGTAGTAACAAAAGAAAGTTTCTCGTTACGCATGCAGCCCAATCCATTTTTGGCGAAATCTGCAGCGTAATCAGTATTAAAAGCATTATTTCTTATTGTTTTTTATTTGACGACGCACGAATGCCTTTATCAGCTATCATAATTCATCTAAGCTGTATAGGTATTGTGGTTGATTTTTATCTAGGTACAAGCTAAATATCAAAATATGAGTCCAAAACTATAGCCCGGGGCGGTAGTAGTAGCTGTATTCTACCCATGGACATGGACAGGTTGCGCCGCGCCGTGGCCCAAGGAGAAACATCGGTTGCTCTACATTCGTCGTGTTCGGAGCCGATGACTCCTAGTGACCCTGTCCTCCTTAGCGAGTGCTGCTTTATCTCACCGAATTTCTCTCTTCTGTTCCGCATCATCACGAACAAAAAGTCGAGACCCGTTCAGTGGAAACGCGGCCAAGTTGCCGCAGCTTTCGGCTTGCCCACATAGCGCCGCTTGGAGCTACTCAGCCGAACCCAAACGTAAGTACGTACCAGTTGGTGATAATTATTGCTAAAGGCAACATAATAACATTTATTAAAATACTGCACGCAGATGCTGTAAAGACAATGGATACTAAGATAAACCACAACTTGTTACGTCCGCTGAAGATTGTTATTGAATGATAAACGGTGCTTATATTCTTAAAACAATTATTATTTTGTTTAAGGGTGTTTTTAAGTACCTTTGTACGTTTATTCGACTTATTTTCGTTTATCAGTCACTGGTATGTGGTAGGTACACATAGTAGGTACAGTCGCGTAATTTTAAAATTTCTATACCTAAGTCTGACACATTATTAGAGTTAGGTACCTTTCAAAATATAACCCAAGTTTTATTAATGTACTTGCCCTTTTGTTTACCCCCCCGTTACCTTTGATACTGACTCTACCCTGCTCAGACTAGTTTGGGATCACGTGACCGTGTGTGAAATGTGTTGTAAGTATATTCAATTAAGAAGGTGTCAACTGACTTGATATAAAATTATTTACAAAATCAATTCAGGAATTATTATGCGTAGAGCTTCTGAGCCTTTCTTTATCTCTGATGGTCCATTCACCGTTATTTCATTTACATGATTTCTTATTCTTATAGCTAATTTATATAACTTTCAGGTTATTTTTGGCGCATTGGAAACCAGTTGAGCGCTTCACTGTTATTTAGCATTTTTTGCAAATAAATCGCAGGATATTCAGGCTTTCCCGATTATACAACCTTTTGGGTATTGCTACTAGGCTACAAATACGCAATCAAGTGTTGAATATTCAATTTGGTCAGTGACATCTGTAAAACATTTTTAAATACAGCCTTAAAAGTTATTCCCCTATTACGACATGTATACGTACAAAATGTTTTGTAATAAGCATAATAGCCATTCAAAATGTTTCGCGGCAGTAAAAATGCTTGTTTTAACGTTGTATGTTTATCAAAGATGTAAAATTTCGAGATAGTGTAGTCCCATATTTTTGTATTATTTTCATGAATTATTCGAAAGTTGTCGACACAGACTTTAGGTAGGACAAAAGTTCACTATGCTCATCCTACCTACCTGCCTACTGCGATTTCGACATACAGCATTACTAAAGTTTAATAATATTAAGTCAATGATAACAATCAATGAAATGTAACTTTTAACAATGAACGTTTTCCGATTTTACTCAAGATTTTTATAGGAGTTTTGCTCTCAGCTAATATTAGTTCAATGTCTGTTAATAGAGAGCTTTGTCGAAATGGAACGTATCGTGGCAAGTTATTGTGTACTACGGTACATAAAGTACGTAAGTAGTTGTATTGTAGTAAGTGCCTACTTATGTACCGTCAGGAAATAAATAAAAACTTGATAGGTAGTTGGTAATTCCTCTACTAGGGCTAGTCAGGTATCATGTTTATAAACTTACGTAAACGTCTAGAGCTGCCGCCTAAACTTGCCACAAAAAGAAATTAACAATCTCTTATAGGTATATCTAAAGACTTGAGTATTTTTAAACTTACATATATAAATATTAGTAAAAATATTTTGTAAACGCCTGTAATGGCAATGTCACACTGTCCAATAATATTTGTTATAGATTTAACTGTTCTGTAATGTGAATTGTCGTTGGTGTTTCTAACAATAAATAAATAAATAAATAGATAATGCGTATCTTATAAAAGATAATATAGGTATACGTATTACACGGTTCTGGCCGCCTATTTTTAACCGACTTCAAAAAAAGGAGGAGGGTTCTCAATTCGGTTGTATTTTTTTTTATAAATGATGATGGACATTATCACACAACATCTTAGAGCTATAGTGCTTTAATAGAGATGCTCCACATTTAATAACAATTTCTCGTGTCACTCAAGACACTAATTATGTATAAAATATCAATATAATACACATTAACGTCTACTGTTCTGTGCAAGGAGCTTTACAAATAAAAAAAATATGCTGGACAGGACGTCTTTCGGGTCGTCTCAGCTTGTTTTTTTTTCAGCTGTTTTATATTAAATATTTGTTCTGACCAAACAGTAGTAGCCATTTTGATCAGAATTAAATATTTTTATTAGTTAATAAATATATTTAATTCTGATCAAAATGGCTAATAAATTATTAGTTAATAAAAATATTTAATTCTGATCGAAATGGCTACTACTGTTTGGTCAGAACAAATCTTTAATGTAAAAACAGCTGAAAAAAAACAAGCTGAGACGACCCGAAAGACGTCCTGTCCAGCATATTTTTTTATAAAAATATTTTAATATTTAATTCTGATCAAAATGGCTAGGCCAAGCTCGAAGAGGCCAAGTTTGTTATTGACACAGCACAGCACCATCGCCTTACACGTCTGACTGAATGCTCTGTAAATATATTGCCAAGCTTAGGTGCGTGTTTGCAATAATGGACGAAAGTTGTCGTCTGTAGTCACGATAGACACAAAGCTCACGAGGGGAGCAAATGTATAAATCAAATAAAAAATACAAAAATATTTATTCATAATAAAGGTAAAAACAGTGGTGGAGCTTTGTCACCTGCTGTAGCTATGCTCAGTTGTAAACTAAAATGAAATATTATAAGTATACGCACAGTACTTAGTACATGGTAATATCAACGATCCATCTTCACGACAGACGATAGTGTCGTGCGTAGTATGTGAACACGCTCCAAGGCTTCGAGAAACTATTAAATCAAGATGTTATATTTTACAAAGCTTATAAATGTCAAATGCAAATGAATCGTCTCGTCTCAGGCGTGAACTGCGATTTACGTTAGATGCAGCGGAGTCGCCTGCGCATGCACCGATCAGCTAATATCGCGCGCGGCCTCAGCACTCACAAACGGCCTTTGCAGTTCGGCGCGGTCGTTGACCCGCCACAAGTTCGATGACCGGACCCGCATTTAGTTTTCACTTTCATTCTCTAAGGATAACTGTACCATATACGTCACGTACATGCCCACAATTCCGTCCGCTGCCGCGGTTCCTAGGGCCTGCGAAGAATACGCAATATTGGCATACACATTAGGCAGTATGTAAGGTTCTCTGGTAAATTGAATAAATTGTGCACATATAGCTGTGTAAATATAGTTACCGCCCACCTTAACTTATTGTTCAGAGGCTTGCTAGTGTGGCGTTACCACCATCACCAAAACCTAGCATTAGCCGTAGATAGGTAGCTACTTGCACAACCTACTTATGAATTTGGCTTGATCTTATTTCAATTTACATATTCCAAATGTTAATTGATCCGAGCCAGATACTGGAGCTATGTCCGTCGTCACCCGCCTAGAAGGTTGTTGCACTAATGATTGCTGGTGTCGCAACGCAACTCGGGCATTGGACTGGTGTCCTTTTGATGCATTTTGGGTACAATTAGGTAATTTGGTGAGTTGGTGGGAGAGTGGCCCCTCACCACCTCAAAGGCGAGGTGCGTGGGGTTGTGGGTTCGGTGGTTGCGCAACACTACCAGCGGTCGTCGACTCGGTTATGTCAGCGGTTTACGTAAGCGTCACCTCGCAACGCTCTCGGGCACAGCGCTCGTATTTCGCACTTCTCGCGGACTATTTGCGGGACAGGGCTAGTTAGCGCTCTGTTACTGCGCATATCTGCACCGACCAACTCGCTTCATTGTTCCTTCTAACCCTCGATGGTGTTAATTCTGTTAGTGACTAATCATACATCGATAACGGCGTGCATAGTATACATCACACAATCGTAATGTAATGTCTTCAATTGTCTCGAATACTTAGGTTCGAAGATGATGGTTTAACACAAAGAACATAATAATTATTTTTTATTTTCTTTAATAGTACCTGTGGATGGAAGAAGCACATGTACCAGGTGTTAAGTGGTAACCATTACCTATCACAAGGCATTGCATCGTAAATCACGTTTTTTTGGAACGTGCTCTACGATTCAACGCCATGTGTCACACATTCCCTTTAAACCAATATATTATATATGAATAATAGTAAAAATTATATTATATAAAATAATGTGCATGAAAAGGCATTGCATGCTCGGGTTGCTTCATTTTCAACAGCATGTAATTATGTTTAACCTTTAATGGATTGATTAGTTTTATCATCATATCGCTCGTTGAAAATAACAGGTGTGCCCTAAAGGAATAATTATACGATTGTTGCAGCGGAGAAGGAGCTGAAGAGCGGTTGCGTCAGCATTCGGAGAGTGGTCGATTTCAACGTACAAGGTTGTGCAGAGGTTCAATGCTCTAGAAATAATATGACACCCGACCCGACCCGACCCCAGGCAACCGCATTTAGCGGCTCGGAGTTCACCCGTCACCACCGCACTCCGTTCCAAGCTCGCAACTCGCGAAGTACGCCACCGTGCAGTCGCCTACCAACCAACCTCTCTCCACGTAGACTAACGACTACAATCTCGTAGGCGGTTAAACCCAAACTCGAACAAAACTATTTTACTACCAATTTAAATGCAATAAACTAACTGATCAGCACCTTTTTGCGTTTTATTGATCTCTCACCTGATGAACACATCAATATAATGAAGATTTATATCTTCCGATGCCAGAAGCGTTTGTTTGCAACATTACAGTTACAATAAAGAGGCATTGTAAAACTAGTTCTCCTAAATGATGACAGTTTAGTTTTAACGGTACCTACACGCAGTTTTGTAGAGTATAACCTTCAAAAGAGAGAACGTGGCGTTCTTAAGCACGTCCAATGTGCCAACTCTTTTTTATGTTGCCGTTTCGCAATATTTTTTTAATTTTGCCTTCGACCTTTGTAAGCCGCCCAATTCAGACTGATTGGTATTCCTGTAGCAGTATCAGCGACGTGTGATTTTCGTAACTTGTGGATGAGCGCAACAGAGCAAACGACGTGACTATCATAATACCGGCGCCACACGAAAGGATATTTACAAATCATTTACTGCATCAGTGAAGAGAAGACTATAGTCAATTCATGATATTGATACTTACCCCTTTATACATATTAACTTTTCCATTATAGGTAATTGGTTCAGTTTAGTGGATAGACGTCTGTAAAATTAAGTGCCCTCTGCCACTAAATAATTTAAATAACACACTCAAGGTGCATGTTAGCATCGCTATTGATTTGCATTGAAATAGCATTAAGTACAGCAATTGTCACATCAATTTATTTTATACACGACCGCCCACTACTTATGTGGAACATCAGTTTAACGCGCGTGGATTGGTCTTCGTCACCAAAGCAATTAGTAATAACATGTATACATATGTAGACGTATAATTTCCTGGGGTCTTACGAGAGTTCACAAATCCAAGCCTAGCTGTCTAAACTTACAAAATAGCGAATTCTAAAACTTCAAATTATGTTAATGTGAATCGCAAATGCCTTTGCGCTTTGCACGGTGGTGCCACTGAAAACCAGAGCGGCGGTTCCTCCCATGCTTTTACTGCTGATTGGCGGCCTTTTTGTGTAAGTATTTCTCCTATGAAATTTAAGCACCTTTTACCTTTTGTTTTTTTTTTTGTTTCATTCGTGACGTCAATATATGTTTTTTTAACTTTAACTGAAATAGAATTTAAGAATGCCTACATAATTTATGAAAATGCATATTTTTTGTTATCTCCAATTATAAAAAGTACTTATGTATGAACTTACTGTTGTTTGCTCAATTATGTGATACAAATAAATAAATAAAACAAATATTTTATATTTATTTATTTGTATGTGTTTTCTATGTATGATATGTAAGTATTTACAAAAACAAAAATGTATATATGTAATATGTCAATCATGTAACACCAGCTCTGCTTATTTGGGGCTACATGATGCTGTGTGATAGTCCAGCATTATTTATTACTAGCTGACCCAACAGACGTTATCCTGTCTCAATAAGGGTATCGAAGTTAAAGAAACATTCAAAATAGATATCGAAATGGAAAAAGCAATCAATGACAATAAAACAACAACAAACAACTAGGTACCGTACCCTACCCTACCCCTACACCTACCCCTATCCTACCCTACCCCTATCCTACCCCTACTTTTAATAGGGGTATTTATGAATTTATTTATTTCAGCCAAATCGGTTCAGCCGTTCTTGAGTTTAACACGACTTTCTTTTATATATTATATAGATTTTTGTATTTTTATTATTTATGTATTTTGTATTTGTAATACTTACCTATGTAAAAAGGGATGCTTCCAAGGTTGGCAGCAAACTGCAGACTGCAGCAGTTATATCGCCTAACCGCAGTGGCAAACCGCTTTCATAAGAAGCAGAAGGGCTCTTTGTTAAGGGGTCGTTGGAAATTACAAGCACATGACCCTTCATGTCTCAATTTCATGGACGTTGAGCGTTGCATCGCAGGGCACTTTCCAGACATGTTTGACTTACATCAGGTGGGCCAATTGTTTATTCCATCTACAAGTATCATAAAAAAAGTCTCGTGCTGCTTCGGCAACACAATGTCATTGAAATACGAGTACATGGTAACTGCCGTTGGCTTATAGATGGTATCGCAGCAGTTTACGGTGCCCGCTAAGCTTGGAATCATACCTCAATCCACCTTGAACAAGCTTGGCCTGATACATGGATCAACATTTATTAAAAATGGTACGTGGAGCAGTAATCTCGCTGGATTCCAGTAACAAGAACATTTAAAAACTAAGCGTGACCGTCATGTCAACAGCTGCCTCCAATCTACTATTTATCATCTTTAGATAAATTAAGAAAATTATGTAGGTGAGTGTACCAGTGCAACCAAATTTTTTCTTGTTTTCATTGTTTATTTTTAAAATAAACCGTTACGACAGTGTCGACAATTTCTCCGTTCACTTCTCTGCTTATTCTGATTACAAGAAGGCGTAGAAAGCGTCACAGTGCTTATACAACACTATATCGCGCTTAATCGACACCACCAGATCGATTTGGCCAAATCTGCTTACGATTACTACAAGTTGGCCCGAGTTCACCGACCTCATTGGCCAGTTCTACGAAGGTGAGCTAACATTTGTTAGGTGCCAAAAATCTGCAACGGGACGCGACGCATTTATTGCCAGGGTTTTTGAAAATAAATTCAAGAATTGGCCGAGTCGAACCGGTCGGATAAAGATTGTTATATATCGGAAGCAGGTCGATCAGCAGGAAGGCCCAGCAGCGGTACTCGCAGCGTTACCGGAACGGCTGCACGCAGCCTTTCACGCACTTAATTTGGCAGGACCCCCTTCCCACCGCCACCTCTTCGCCCCAACACTGAGAGAAAGTAGCTAGAGCCTACGCAATGCTATAGGTCGATGACCGTACTCGAAAATGCTTACTTCTGACAAAAGTGACACATTAACTGCGTACATTTCATATTCAGTATGTGTGGTCAGTTTCTTGCACGGATGTCGAATGGCCTATGTGATTAGGTCAGGTAGTGCAAAGTGGCTATTGTCACTGTAGAATATCAAAGGCTGGCACGTAGGCATTGTCCAACATAGATTGAAAGCTTAAAGCTATACTGTAAATTAAGGATAGGGGTGCAAAGTACCTACTCATAATGTACCAGCTGTGGCCAATTTCATGTGTAACTATTAATCAGGAATGGTAAAGAGCCACTTTAAAGCTAGCATTGGCACATCA
This sequence comes from Horisme vitalbata, assembly GCA_951804965.1. Classification (NCBI taxonomy): domain Eukaryota; kingdom Metazoa; phylum Arthropoda; class Insecta; order Lepidoptera; family Geometridae; genus Horisme; species Horisme vitalbata. Next base: position 18,658,102 of record OX638093.1, read on the forward strand.
AGTTTACGAATAATTGAATATCAAACTTCAGCATATTATTTCGTAACAAAGAATAGATAAATAATACTTACTCAGTTCGTTTTGATTATTAATTAATTTACCGAAAATAATTGCTTTCCCGATTTTAATTAACGTTCAAACTTAATTGGAGCTTTCTCCGTTCAATTTCAGCTAAAATTTCTAACAGCCCCTAGCTACTTTACCATTTCGGCGTTATAGTCCATGCTTAAATTTAACAGCCTATTGCTTTGAATTGTCTTAACAAGAATTATAATTACAACTAGCGTAATAGCTACTAAAACCTTCGTCGCGAGCGGCGTTGAATTTTAGGCATATTTCAGAAAAACTTTTCTTCGTACACGCCTACTTACAATAACGAACAAACCCTTCTTAAACATGCGTATGCGTTGATTTTCAGCCAGTCACCCAGTTTCATTATACTCGTAGTTTTACAAAAGATCTCTGTAGCGCAGTGGGCGAAGAATGCGGGCTCGATTCCTGCCGCGAGAAAAATGTTTGCATGATTTACAATTATTCGTCTCAGGTTCAGACCCAACATTTGTACATAGGAAACACCAGATTGTTTATAATAGATATGTATGTATTTACAAAAAAAATGTCATAGTTTAACAGTGTGGTTGCGATAATAGGTACAAGCTCTGCTTAGGTTAGGTTACATGATGTAACGTGTCTGGGATTATTATGATTTAAGTTTTTTTTTTATATATTTCGCATAACGAGGGTATAACGGTTAATCGCGGGCTTTTGGGCAAACGAATATGGGTTGGAATTATTGGTTATGTGATTGGAACTTGCGGACGATGCGGCAAGTGTTTGGTATAGTATCACTATATTGGAGTTGTATGCTAGTCAGTTTATGGGTGTTAAAGGTGTACGGAATGACGCCTATAGATGACTACTCTCCACTGGGTTTTCAGTTCTTTGCTAGGTCTATATATTTGGCGAGGTTTTATTATTATAATAAAAAGAGAAGATAGTTTACTCCGTAAGTAAAAGAACAGGCAGCCAACTACAAAAGCATGCTGTACATAAAATTCAATCAGATAGCCAAGGGCTCGGCCTAAATCTGGACATGATCAGGGTCATCAGAAAAAAGTAACCGTATTATAACATAACTGAATAGTGTTCCACTCCACTACTCCACTAAGCGTATGGTACAATCAAGTATACTAATGCAGTACACCTTGAGGCCATGCCGAATCAATAAATTAATTTCAATATGTTATAATAAATAAGTTCATAAATTGAATTAAATGAGAGAGACGATGAAATAAATGCTTTTCATGAGGATGGCGTTTGTTGAAACCATCGGTTTTAACATTCAACAAATTAAGTTTGTCTAAAACGGCTTGGAAAAATAAATCTATCATTAAAAAATAATTCAAGAAAAGTATATAAACATGGGTAAAGTAGAGACTACATTTTTCTATTGACATATCTTGTATCTATTCATTTGTGATCGGTGTTTTTAGGCTGTAATTACAATAGGAATAATGTATTGCGAATATTTTTGACAGATTGCAATTGGCAGGTACGATAGCATGTACTGCTCTAGAACGTATGGGAAATACATGCGCTTCCAATCTTGAGAGCTGATTGAAATACAACGGCTTTGGTATGCATGCAATGATTTAAATAATAAAAACAGCAAATTACCTCACAACTGCGCAGTTGCCCAGCTGGTAGCGTCTAACCATGCGATAATTTATTGAATTAGCTTGCATGAAAAATGAGATGTCCAAGTGGGCACGTGAAGAGTACCATCGGCAAGCAACGCCCGCTTGAGAGCACGTGCCATGGAAAATCACAGAAAACAAGGACACGCTGCAATGGTTCATTCAACCGAACGTTATTATTCAACAAGCGCACTGTGATGAAACTACACAGATCTTCATTATTATTAACAAAGAACTCTGTTTCGAAATATTGGACCACGTACACGTAGGGCTCACGTACGGAGCCCTTAGGCACCGAAATATGACATGCTAACGGTCGACACAACGAAATCAACGTACATTCTTTGAATACAAGATGATCTTTACTAAATTTTGGATTTCTTCATTAGCTAAATAAAAAAGAACTCAATAAACGTTCAAAACATGATTAATAATCATTTTAACGTTTAACGCACGAAACATGATTATTAAAAATCAGGAATGCTTATTAGTAGACACTCTGTGACTTAGAACCGTGACGCTAAGAGGTTTTGCCATTACTGAATTTTAGGATATAATTTTGTAGTGCATCCCTACAGTATGCAAGAAACATACCCTCCTAAGTCTTTAGGAATTACGGTTAGCGTTATAACAATGTGACAATTCCCCGCAGTTAATTAAGGCTGTGCGTTAACTGGCAGGTAGTAAATCAGCTTCATTACAATTTCATAAGTATATTTATACTGTGCTATATTTTCCCGAAAAACTAAGCCCTCCATTTTCCTACCGGTGTTGTTACCAAGTAAGTCAGTTTTAAAAGTTGACGGTAAAAATTTTGAAATCTTTATAATTATGAATTCGTAATCTGATTAAATTAAATCAAGTTAGGTCTAATCTAATCAAACCAATGTTACCACACCTGCTAAAATATGTAATTATCTAAATGGCTCCTTTCAACAATGACTTCATCGAGCTTAGAAGATGACGTCTTGCTTCGATATTTCGAAATTCCGCTTATAAATTATAACCTGCCTATGAAACTATTATTAATAATTCGATGTTATTATTACGTCATTATTAATAGATTCCTTCGTCATTATAAGTTCATAGTTACGCAACACTACGTAGTACCTAATCTTATTTAACTTAACCTTTCATGAGTCCTGATTGATTGTATGTAAGCTATAAACACGAAGCTATATCTACGACCAAACAACAATGGGTTCCTTGAAGTACGATAAATTAGTTCACTAAATAATAACTATTAGTTTTCCCCGAACTGAGACGTGGTAGATACAGTACTGATGTATGCGGTGGTTAACACATTGACTGCGGGCCCCACACATGACGCCACGCGCCAAGCGCGAGGATGTCGACGATGTTCTGAAGGAGCGCCGTTGTATTTTCAGCACTCTAAGCGTTAAGGTTATATAATTAACTAACAAGTCTTACTTATTTATATAACCTTCCTTTTCTCGAGACCTTAGAGTTTAAAAAACTGCTCTCAAATCGGAGTTTTAGTTAAAGAGTTAGATAGCCACAAAGCCTAAATTATTACTAAGCCATAACACCACGCTTGTTAGTCGGGTCGGGACGTACTCTACTGATATTATAATATCTCTATGATTAGCACCTCTATCATATATTTACTTTAAAAAAAACCCGCTTGGTAATCGTATCATGTTTTGAATTTCACGCAATTTGGATTATCCATTCGCAAGTTCTACTGTACGAAAAGGAATGTGTAAAATTTCTGAAAACTATTTAAGACTAGTGGACGCCCCGCGACTTCGTCCACGAAAGAGGATTTTTTTCGTATACCGCTGCCCCCTGGAAAGTTTCCCCCGTTCAAAAATGTACCTATAAAATTATATGGGACCACCTGTGACTCTTCCTTTCCTGTGACTCCTTTCCTCTTTAGTATACTCTTCCAAACAAAAAAAAATTCCCCCCTCCGCCCACTGCCTATCCCACCCCCGCCCCCACGCCTACTCCCAGTCCCCACTCCCACTACCTATCCCACAACCACTCCCTAACTTTCGTCCCCTATGTCATCTATGTCGATACCAGAATTCATCAAAATTGGTCTTCGCATTTATATTAGTATGGATTAATTACGGAATTTTAAATAAGAACGACACAGAACGAACACGACTTGACTAAAACACAAAATAAATGGAATAGAGGCAGCGAAAACATGAAAACATTGTATAAAATAAAACGGAAGATAAAAATAATCAAGAAGTTTTTTTTTAATCTAAATCAGAAAAAGGATTTTTAGTGTAATACTTACATTGAGATATTATATCTACTACACAGATATATAAGAGAACGAGATGAAGTCTTAAAATTTACTATGTTCTGAACGTCTACTCATAGGTACGTCTGATCTCTACTTTCTTATGTCCACATATCATTTGCTAGAAAGGGATGCATACTTTATCTCAATGTGATTTCTGCGACTTCGTACCAGGGCATTTGTATGAAACTGCATAGAATTTCGTTCGAGCACCCTGGTACGATTAACTTTTTGATCTCATTTGAAGTCGCATTGATATATGTATGCGTCCCTTTCTAACTGATGACTATGATTATGATATTGGATGATATTATATCTTCAGATCATAGATTATATTGGATAGGCCATTGATATAGGCACGACTTCTCTATCGATATAACGGGGCCAGAGCGAGCAACCAATTCGTTGCTTTGTAGGCTTTCAGTACCCACGAAATTTAACCAAGGGACTTGCTTGGATTCATGCTGGACAGCATTCTAGCAAATGGCGACCTGAGCTACCCACTCGCATGAACACTCCACTAGCTCTATTTTCAGTACAAGCAAGTTTAATCTTAAACAACTTTACAACAAAAGTACCGTATGGGCTTCACCGTAGAGAAATCTAAGCAAGACAATCCTGAATAAGGTGTGATATTAGTATGCAATCCGTAGCGACAAATGAAGCCAAAACAGAGTTGTATGGTGTAACCGCGTGAGTGAGGTAGTAATGGACCGGGTTCGTTCGCCGACAAAAGCGAAAGTGCTGTTCACTGGGACAACGACCGGCTCCTGAGGGTACCACAGCCGCCTTCAAGAAGGCGCCATCACGGTTGCCAACTGACATTTGCAGTCAAAAGATAAACAGCCCATGCCTGATTTGCACAAGTAATCGAGTATGTAAAATGTAAAAGCATACAAAAGAATTGATTAGTTAGGGCAACTATTTATTTGGCTTTTCATTACAGTTTTAAAGAAAATTGTCTCTCAATTTTGTAATTACTAAGATTTTTCTATGAATCCTAGGTAATAATAAAAAAAAATAAGTTTTTTTTTGTAATTCGATTATCCTCAAAATATAGACATCCAAAAAGCCTTAAAACCCAAAACTTAAACTTAAACTTAAACTTTTCGTGAACGAAGAGATCTCTCTTCACCTTCACATTTTCAAAATTCATTCTGGGCAAAAAAATTAAAAAGGACGTAAGTCTTTTAAGAATAACAGAGAATAATAATACCTATGTTAGAGTTGAATGACATTGTATCAGTATGTGAATTCATTAGGATAGGGTTTTGGACCTAACCAGTTCTATAGGGACGCCACTATTATTTTTAGGGATCTTTCTATCGTCTAAGGGTTTGGTTGATTATTGGTTTTGGTGTGAACGGCGAGCAGGCACATGGCAACAAAAATGAAACATACATTTCATAAAATATTCTTTAAATGTACGTATTCTTATCCTATACATACGCCTACGCTTATCAATGATGGTAAAAAATTATTGATCGAATACTCAGACTTACGTACTGACATCAGAATTGTCTTTGTTAAACATGCTTTAAACCATATTCATTTAATGAAACCCCACTCAATATTGGACGTATTTATTTCATTACTACATAAAAGTAAGTTTGTTTATAACTAGTTACCGCTAGCACTGAGAGAACTACCAACTTCGTTGTTTAAGAGAACGCTGAGAAAATTATTCCTACAAAGTAAATCCTATTACAAATTGAATGAATTTATGATGGATGACAATTTAAATTAGACTTATTCATCGATCTATATTTTTGATCATAATTTTATTTATTTTTATTTGTATTTTATTTTGGATTGTCATTTTTATTTTTAATTGTAATTTTAATAATATTTTAAGATTTTTTGTGTTTTATGTATTAAAAAGATTGTACACCCGTAAAAGGTAGAGCACAGTGATACCTATCTATACAGTCTACCTAAAAACATCATCATTGTATCAATATGTGTTTCGACGATAAATATACTTTGACTTTGAAGTAAAAGGTTTATTAGGAGTCTCTTCACAAACAGAAGAGAACCGAGTTGTAGTAACATACCTATTAAAATGAACAACAAGAGTTGCAATCTTAGTTATGTTCAAGGTGGAGACAACTCAGTTCCCAAAAGTGATTGTATTTCCCAGAAAACGTTTAGCTACGAGTCGAGCAAAAAAGGTACGGCCGTACCATCCCTTTCACGAAGCCATTCGCGCCATTTTCGACCCCCTTCTAACTTCGTTATAGAAATAGGTAGGAGCCAAATTTTTCAGTGACCGAAAGGGGTAACACAGTTTAAATTAAATAAATATGTAAATTATATTAATTTTGAACCAGTAGTTTAAGAATAAAATTAAGTCAAAGATCCTTAATTTTATCACTGACAAACTCACTCACTGACTTAACGATCCTTAAAATTCTAAGGTATTTCTAATAGACCTACAAGCTCTAAATTTGGAACACAGTTAGTGTTAAAGCTGTGTGAAAGCAAAGGAAAACTCTGAAATACCGAATTTTTTGTCCCATTTTCTAGATATTAGGTTCGTCCTAACCTAACTGGCCGCGCGCGCGGCATTGATTTACCTATACGCAGTAACAATTATATAATCTGTAATTACCTACTTAAAGTAGATATTGATGTCGATTCTGTGGTGCATTTTCCTAAATTAAACTTAATTTGACATTCCTACGAAAGATACTATCCCTTTCTTTTAGGTGTAAATGACAAGGATAGCTATAACTTGAAGGCTGTCAAATTTAATTAATCTTAGAAAAGTGGACAACAGAATCGACACTATTCATGTGTGCTTTTGCACAGTCACTCTATTTATTAAGAAAAGAAATAATGTTTTACTGATATGGTCAATATAAATTTTATTAGCTAATTAGCAACGTAGAATTTATGAAAAAGTTTTTGGATAGCTGCTCACATAGATAGGTAGGAATTAACTTGGACTTGGTTTTCATTTGATTTCACTACTTTTTACGGCAGAACTACGATGCGAGACTCGTGCATTTTTATACATTTACGTTTATAGTGGGATTATTTTCTTAGTTCAAAATTAAACGTAGTATTTTGATTTTTTGTCGTCTCTATGGACCCTTTTAATAAAACTTTTATCAGTATTTTCTGCGAACAGAGTCTAAAAACGTTACATGGTAGAGCACCCTCTACCCAAAATAGGTAAATAATAGATATTAAATAAATAATGCGGGACGTAATCACACAGCATCATGTAGCCCCAAACTAGGCAGAGCTTGTATTATGGTAGTATTATTATCAATCATGTGGGAACCACATGATTGATATACTACACATATAATTTTTGTTTTGTAAATACATACATATCACATAGAAAACACCCAGACCCTACAGTAAAGCTACGGCATCGCACGCAGCACCTAATACATTAAGCGAGCAATCGTAAAAACTAAACTTCTGAAACATCAGGAGTCGTCTCAAGATGTAGAAACTATTGCTAAGCGCAAAATTGTAGTTTACCTACCAACTGGGTAATGCCGTATGCAGTTAGACAACAAGCAAAAACCGACTATGATATTGCTTGAACAAAACCCTTAGGTGTTTAAAACAAATAATTTACAAAATGAGCAATTCAATTCTCTAGTCAGCTTACGCACTCTAGCGTCCTAAGAATATTTATATTCAGTAACAGAGTTTGAATTTCGGCGCTTGGAGCGTATATTACACGTTGGAAATTTATGGTAATACAATCATCTCAAAGTGTGTTACTTTATAAACGCTTCTATCGCGAACACTAATTAGTACCACATAACTACAATACCGTAGGTAGGTAACTGTTAAATGACTAAGTATATACCCATTAATTTCAGAAGTCTTGACTTCCACCAAGCGCTGAATTTCTCATCTTATTACTTATTAAGAAACAATGTCTTGTTTGTTTTGTGTTATAACAGGCTTATCGCTGAACAAAACAAACACACTACAGTTATTAGTGACGCATTCGTTTGTTTGGTGCATTGTTTAAATTTCTTTCTAGCGCTGGCGGATGGTGGAGACAGCCAGTCGCGTACCTGTCTGGGGAGCGCAATCGTTACCCAGGCACGTCGTCGTCGCGTCGGTCTGCATCGGCGGGCATGCGCACTCAGACCACGGCTAGCGTTCGACCGAGTCTAGTACGAAGTGAGAAAGAACGCAGTACTCGCCTGCGAATGGAAGCCGAGTCCGCGCCGCCCGCACCCGTAGTCCTCCCACCGCGCCGGCTCTGTGCGCTCCTCACCAAACCGCAACATGGTGAGTCATTTCTAAGTGCGAAACTATTCATTTGCGACGGCCTTTCATCATCCGATACGGACTAATATAACCAACCCGACCTACTTTGTTACACCGGATCAATAACTCACTAAAACATCTCATTTAAAGCCTGATACAAACTGAAAAGCAGGTTTTTCTAACCCGATCAAGTGCACATTGAACATCATAAAAGAAATCGAGACTGCGCTCCGACAATGAAGGTCAAACATTAGAGGCACGCATTTCAAACGTATCAATCTTATTTCAGGTAATGGACAACCGCATGAATGATGATTTTGAAAATGAGCACAACTCTTCTATATTTATAACAAATTTTCAAAATGGAGACGTTATAAACTATTCTCTGGTTCTTTTAAAAGGCTTTATTACTAGAGGAAATGCAAACAATCATGACAATATACATTGCGCAGTCAACAATGAAGAAGGACATAGTAAATCTGAATGGAATGTCCATAATGGAGAGTTTAAAGTGATACTGGAATTAAAAAAGGGTCAAAACATTATTGAGTTGGAATATGCAGAACATCAACGGCGAACCTTACTTTTGGATTATACCCCAAGAAAAACGAATCTCAGAGTAACACCGGTGTATATCATATGTCAAGGTCACGACGGTTGTTTTCAAAGCCCTCCTGATGTCGATAGCTCGATAGAAAGTGCGTGCGCTCGAATCTCATTAGGAGCAAAACTAATACAAAGTGTAACTGCTGAAAAGCTATTTGAAGGCGGTGTCGGAAGAAAAACATTTCAACTTGAGCACGAAGTTAATCCCAAAACACCAGAATGCATAGTTTTCAGAAGTGGGCTCAATGTGAACAAAGCCAGGAAAATGAAGCAAGCCGAATTATGGTCACATTTTGGAAGAGAATTGATGTTGTCAGATTTGGGTAGCAATGAGCGTAAGTTTTTGGGTTTTATATCGTGCACCCGATTCAAAGGAACAGACATTGACAGGCCTATGTCGCATGATGAAATTGTTTCCATAACTGAAGCTTATGCTGCTCTCGGAGGCGGTGGGTTAGCGTTATTTGGTACGGCGTGTCTATACACTTGGCCATCACATGTCACAGAATTAATTCCAAAGCTTATGGATTCCACTCCAGTAAACACAAGGCGGTTCATGGATGACAGTGGGTATCGAGGGACCCTAGGTGCCTGCTTCGCGACAACTTTGGGATCAGTGTTTCATGAGCTCGGTCACACATTCGATCTTGGACACACCAAAGATGGTATAATGGGCAGAGGCTTTGACAATTTAGACCGAGTGTTCATTGTAGGAGACAAAAGGTCGGCGTTAACAAAAGATAATATGAACAATTTTAATGGAAAACCAGTTCAACATTCCACAGTTTCTCTTCAACGTAACATAAGTGTTACAATGAATGTGGCGGAACCACTACGTGTTTTAGGCCCAAGAAGCAAAACCACATTAGGAAATTTTGCCCAGATGTCAAAATCAGATATTGTAAGAAGAAGTCCAAATATAACCCCGATAACAAGGCCATCTAGTGTTTATTCAAGTATAACCAATAAGTTTTCTGATTCAAGAAAAAATATAAGTAAAACGAATGGCAATGACTCTGTATATTGGACGAGAAACTGTGCCGTTATGCTATCTTATCATAGATGGTTTAATAACGAATACGGGCGAGAGAGACAAACTATAACTAGATATCTGAAATTTGATACAAATAAAATGATGATCATATCCACAGCTGGGTTAAGAATTGTCGAAGTGAGAGATGAATCAAATGGAATGGTGCTAGATTCGTATGAATTTACAAATCTGTTACCAGAAAAGAGATTCCTACTTCCATTCACATTTTCACCGAAAAGTAAAGTTTTAGCTATAGTGGTGGAGGACGATTTAGGAAATGTTTTGAAACAGACATTTTCCTATTGAATATAGTTCAATTGAATTGATAAAATAATGACAATAAAGTGCAAAAAAGGAAAGGACAATTAAATTAATAACGAAAGTATTAATTTTTAATCATTAAGACTAGTATTCAAAACTTTTTATGAAAAAGTTTTTACGTAAGCAATTTCATTTTGAAGTGGTCACCCAGTTTTTGTGTGGGCAACTGGATGTTTTGACATTAGTAATTCAGCCAAAAATATTTTCAGCGTAATGTGCTTGTTATGATAATATTTTAGTAATTACCGTGATAATAAGATTATTGTACATTTTGGTGTGATAAATTGACTATATTAGGAGTATAACCGTGAAACAGTACATGTTAATAAGCCTTTGACTGCAAAGCATTGAAATGGCAAGCAACTCTACAACCGAAGAAAGCAACATTTTTGTAAATACAAATGTTTTTCCAGCGGTTATCAATGGCCAAATCAATATGGTAAAATTTTTAGAAGCATCGACTGATTTAGTAGCTGTTGTGGGTGAGTAATGCGCAATTTTTTAATGAATGCTGCTCGTAATGTTTAAGATGTTCTTTTAATTAGATATGTAGGGTAGATAGTTACTATCTGTAGGTACTACCGAAGAATTTGTTTATTTACAGAACGCCTTGGCACTGCTTTCGCACCCGTGAAGTATGACATGCAAGGAAACATCGATGTAAGTCTTCAATATAAAAAAGATGCTTTTTATTAGACTATTGATGTGCTTATCCTCTAACACCTTGCTCTAGTTTCACTTCTCAAACCTTACGTGTATAATTTGTCATCATCTAGTGAATTCACTAATTTCCCTGTAGAATGTAGAATATAGATTTAACACAGCATATATTTTTTTTTATAGAAAATACGTAAACAATACAATTATGCTGAAGACACCTGCTTATTGGAACTAATGCTGGAAGAGGCAGCTACTGGGAAAACTGTTACAGCTGAAGCTGTTTTATGGCTTAATAGGTAAAACTTACATTTAAATAATAGTGCATGAACATACACAACTGAGATATCTATACTTAAAAACCTACTCACATACAAGCAGTAATCGCTACCACCGGTTGTAGCGAGAAGTGCTAGTAAAGATGGAAAAATCACGGGTGCCGTTATCTAAATGAAACGGCATGTGCTAATACCACGCGACCCGGTGCGGCTGATTTCGCCCATATCCCCGTTAGCATGCCGTTTTTATGTCTGCTCTACGATAGAGAAGACGTGTTTTTTCTCGCATATATTCCCGTCAGCATGCCGTTTTTATATCCATTCTACGATAGAGAAGACAACGTGGTTTTCCTCGCACATATCCCCGTTAGCATGCCGTTTTTATATCCATTCTACGATAGAGAAGACAACGTGGTTTTCCTCGCACATATCCCCGTTAGCATGCCGTTTTTATATCCATTCTACGATAGAGAAGACAACGTGGTTTTCCTCGCACATATCCCCGTTAGCATGCCGTTTTTATATCCATTCTACGATAGAGAAACATGCCGTTTTGGTATCCATTTTACGATAGAGAAGACTACGTGTTTTTCCTAGCAATATCCTCGTTAGCATGCCGTTTTTATATCCATTCTACGATAGAGAAGACGTGTTTTTCCTCGCACATATCCTCGTTAGCATGCCGTTTTTATATCCACTCTACGATAGAGAAGATAACGTGCTTTTCATTTCTATTTTTATGCATTCCTAATAATGTTTAAAACATTCAAAATAGTTTTCTCTATTCTTTCGTCGACAAATCCCTCGTCTACGGTTTTTGTGCTAAGATGGCAGAAACGGACATAAACGGAATCAGTATCTAGAATTTAGGTAGATGTTTTTACAATATAGAAAACTCGTTTTTCTCTTTACAGAGCTCTACTTTTTTTCGAACTAATATTCCAAGGAATTATAAAACAACTTAAAACTGGCTACTATGATGTTAAAATGAAAAATATATTCACAACAGCATACGAAGGATCTGTCAAGCAATACCACGGCTGGGTGACTCAACAACTATTTTCAGTAAGTAACTAGGTAGGTGCTACATGATGTAATGTAATCTACTCTATAGTTCTTTTACTTTTCTGTGACCTGCAGGTATTTAATCTAAGAAAACATCACAGGCGTGACTTTATGGAAACTATTAGATAACATCTTAACTATTATAAAAAATTCAAAAGTGAGTTAATTTGTTTGTTACGCTTAACTACTTAATCGATTATCATGAAATTCGCATCACGTTGTCATGGGGAACAGAAAAGGACAAAAGGAACTTTTCATCCAGAAAAAGTTCCTGCGGTATAGAAAAACTGTAACGCGAGCGAAGCTAACCTATTTTTTCGTGTGAGCCGTGGTTTGTGTATATAGTAGTCGTAGATCTAGGTGCTACTTAATGTTACTGTTACTGTTAAATATTTAAATATTACTGTTGTAACTGTTAAATATTTTACTTTTTTCTGTGGTGTTGTCTAACCTAATGGAAAAATCGTTCTGTTGCTGACCGACTACCAATCACAGCACAACCAAATCCTAATTACTAAAAAATTTAAAGGATTTGTTATTAGAATAGGAGTGCACTAAAAATAAATTTCCTGAAATTCAACACCCAAATGTGGTGCAGTTCAGCAGAAGTTTAGGTTCAAAACCCTACGCGACTAATGTAGCGCGGTTTCCTATCCTACCTGTAACCTACTAGGTAACTTAGTTCATTGATGGTCCAATTTATTTTACCTGTATTTTTAAATATTTGATGACACTCACAGTAATGGCTAATTCACCAGTTCAAAGTTGCTCAGCGAGCTATGGAACAAACTATGCTTCGAGTTTCTCTGAAGGATCCCCAACGAAGAACTAAAGTTGTCGACATAGCTCAGAGAATCAGCAAGCTGAAGTGGCAGTGGGCTGGCCATATCTGCCGAAAAACCAACCACCCTTGGGGTAAACGAGTTCTTGAGTTGAGACCGTGACTCGGCAAACGTAGCGTAGGACGCCCGGTCCAGTCGGGATGAGTGACGATCTGCGAAAGGCTGCTGGTAAAAGCTCGATGCGTAGTAGACGTAATGACGCTCATTAGGGGAGGCCTATGCCCATATTGGACTGCTATAGGCTGATGATAGGCAGATGATGATGATGTACAAACATTGGCGAGAATCGAACCCGCAATCGCATCTCAGGCGGGCCTTGGCCCCCTACAGAGGTCGTCGAAGTATCATGGTGCCAGGTACCGTGGTCGTTGTTACATAGGTCCCGGCACGAGTTTATCGGCCTGAGTTAAAATAGTGAGAATACTGCGCAGAACAAATAGACTAAACACTCAATACAGAATGTTTTCTGCGCAAACGTGTTAATCCGTGCCGCTGTACCATGGTGTAACTGTTGTGTTTTATATTTTTATTATTTCTTTTACAGTTAATATGCAAGATGTCACCAACACTCCCTCAATTAATGAAATCGTTTGAAGTTGACCATAACGTGAAGCAATTCGAAACTAGACTAGAGAGTTTCAATATTACTCTACACCTAGTGAGATGTAAGATTGACGACTTTTTCAGAGAAAACGATTTATTTCAAAGAGTCACACAGCGCCAAGGAACATAAAATATAACACAAAGCTTTTTCAAATTTAGATATAAAATTATTTAAGTATTAAACGTGCCCCGATGCTGAGCGGTTTATCTTTAAAGACATCTGTCTCTATTTAAGTACACAGACGATCTTATACTTTTAATGCTTTCTTAGGCAGGAATTAAAATTGGTAAAATAAAATAGAATTATTAAGAATCGGAGCCAGTACCCAAAAATAATAAATATCTATAAAATAAAATATTTTTGTGATTGTATATAGCGTGCCTAATTATAAAATGAATGATACCAAAAAGTAAACTTTAAAGTAAATGCATTTGAATACCTAACTTAAGGAATAAAGACGAAAATAGTGATCTTAGAGTGCAATAATAGCCAAGAGGCTTTTAATTTATTAACTTATATTAAATTAGTAAGTCTGAATGTGTACCTACTGTTTTTTTAATTTACACGATTTCATAATTTAATTCCCTACACGTCCATAGTATAAGGTTGTTTCTTGATTTAATTTAATTTCGTAGCTTTATTCAGGCTTAGCCATTTGAAGTATGTAATAAGTAGAATATTGGAAAGGAATGGAAATAATATATTGACATGGTCATAGAATAGATAATAAAACTGGCAACTCTGATAGAAGGTTCTGGAATGTATTCGGAAAGTCCTAAGCACTTTAGATTCATCATTAATATCCAGTGCCTTGTAATGTTTCGAAAAATAATTAAAATTAACAATAAAAAGTGTATTCAAAATGCAATAATATGTTTTATTGAAACGACTATATTTGATACCAAATTGTCAGTTTAAACTAATAAGTCACATTGTCTTATTAATATTCTACGTAATATTTTAATTATTTCTTAAAATTGTATTGAGTGTATACTAAGCTATTAACAATCTAAGCTGTATATTTAATAACTTGTGTTGATTAAACTGCTTTATTGATATCATTAATTAAGATTTTAATTATAATAAAATTATGATAAGTTTACAAACCTATGCTTGTGCTGTAGACCTGCAGTCTTAACTTAGAACTAACTTCTAACTTAACTTAGATATAGGATCCTATTGGCAAAACGCAAGGAAGCCTAATATCTAAAACGAAATGAGTAAATACTTCTGTGTAGTTGCCTACAACTGTAGGTACTCAATAATACGGGCATGCTCAATACAAGCGTTGAGATTCGCAAATTTAAGGGCCTCACACAAAAAATCATTTTCATAAGTAGGTACATTATAACGTGAGCAACATTATATCAAACAACATCAATAAATCCCTTTGAGAATAAAATAATGAATTTTATTATGTACAGTCGTGTCGTCAGACGTGTATGAGATGTATACATTTTAGGACCTTGTCGTTGTATAGTTGAATCATTGCAAGTTGTCATCTGTTAACGCTCTTTCTAGTTTGACATAATTACTAAATTATATGCATCTTAGTACACGTGACTCTACCTTACCTACTAGTTTTTGTAACTTTACTTACTATTTTAACTGAATACTTTTAAATTTGACTAGAAATTCAGTCTTTAATATTAATTTTTAACCTTGGTCAAATTGGTCATTTTAAACCAAGCTTATCACTTATCTATGAATAGATAGATACTGTGTATTGTCAACGACACCACTGATCCACACTACTGGGGTGTCGTTTATATATATTTTTTTTAAGATCACGACATGAACACAAATACTTCGCTGTTATAATTACAGATGATATTTCGGAGAGGACGAATGTTTTAAAAAGGCTTTTTCACAAGTTAGAATAAAGGTAGCGAATGGGTGAAACAAAGATACGATGAATAATAATTTCGTGTCGAGTTTTTAAATTAATTTATTTTTGTTCTAAAGGATACAATTATACAATTATTATGTTTTTTACGAATCCCTTGTGAACGCGCGTTCAGCATCTTATTATAATTAAAATTTAAGTTGTTTTATTACATGTTACACATTACTTGGTCAACAATGGTGTGGTTACCAGAAAAATAATTGTAAACGACACCAGTAGTGTTGTTGACAATACACTATAGATACTTAACAATACAAAGAGAATAAGTAATAAAACTTTGCAACACAGGGATTAAGTGACAGTGCTCCTAGAATCTGTCTGGGTGTTTCTATGAACTTGTCCCTGGAATATCCTATCAGACAAAAGTACCTTTGGTTCACAGCTGCGTGAACCCGACTGTATACCTACTGCTGGAAAATATGTTGGACTTTGGTTAGCAACATTTTTTACTGCTTTATATACTGCAAAAAAACTTACTGTGCTCTCTATAATAATCGTTAGAAATAGGAAAACATGAAGGCACACTTCTAGAGGTGTACACATCAAGGTTGGGGAAGAAATTAAAAAAAAGCTTACAAGTGGCATTTGTATCAGGACTGTCAACAGGAAGAAGCGAGTCAGCTTAGACATCTGAAAGGAAAAATTTGGTATCTTAAAACTTTTAGCAAGATGCTCTCTTGATATTACCCAGCTACATTCATAGACAAAGCATTATTACTGTTATTATAGCTTTTAAGAACTTTGAAAGCAAGTTATGTTTGTAAGTAATTGCACCAATCCTCATTATCATCATCAGCCTATAGCAGTCCACTACTCGACATAGGCCTTCCCTATAAAAAGGTAATATATGCCCATAATTACCACGCTGGGTATGGGCTAAGCATACTCACAGCACAGCCAGCCACCACCCTTAGTACGAGTTTCAATTGAAAACTTGGTTTACCATATTAAGCTCAATTGTACTTTTTTGGAAATCACGCAACTGGTTTTAAGTAGAAACTGATCAAACAACCTAAGTAATGTAATCTTCTTTCAGATTGCAATAATTAATTGAGTATATTAATTGAGGTAATTAACGAAAAAAGATACTTCAACATTGAGCTTGATATAGTATACTAATAAAAGTTTTCAAATTTTTTAACTCATTCTAGGCCCTCTGAGCTCCGTTTCTTTATACAGCAGGGTGCACTACTGGCAGTTGAGGTTGGCTTGGGTCCCAAAGATGGAGGTTGGAATACACTTTAGTTAATTTAACCTCCAGTTACACCATAAACACAGTGCCAACTTACATCAGATGTAAAGTTCCTTCGCTTGGCTAGGTAGAGCTTCGAAGAAAATGTAAAGATCATCAGAAGATATGCCATCACTACTAATAGTATAGGAATTTTTAAATAATCCAGCTGAAATGCAGAGAGTAAAATATAATTAATGGTCTACTAAAAATATACTCGACTTAAAAATAGAACCAATATAATTGTCCAGCTACTGAAGTACCTACACCTACCTACAATTAACTTCATCACTCCACCTGACCAAAGGGTGTCCCTACACTATATTTGCAGAGCCACAGTCTCCACTCAAGAATGGTTTACTCCAATGGTTATTGGCTCTCCTCAGAAAATTAAATGGTCAGCCACTTAAGCTTTCAAAGGTTCTGAGCTATGTCAACAACATTAGTTCTGTGTTGGATAGTTAATTTGTTTAATTAATCAAGTGGTATTTATTTATTTATATGACAATGTTAATCTTAATATTCTGACCTTTTTATTGTTTTTTTAATTTAATTTTTTATAATATTTGCATGTTCAATTTTAATGTAATAATTACTGTAATTGGTTTATATGAAAACCGTTCTAGTTATTAAAAAAATAATCTTGTTGCTAAATAAATAGTATTGTTGCAAATTCTACCCTTCAGAGAAACTCAGGCATAGCTCGTTCTATAGCTCGCTAAGCGATTTTAAACTGGTGGTCTTGCTGTACTGCGAGTGTCCATGTTTCGGCTCAGTATGTCATGACTAGTAGAACGAATTGATTGAAAACTTACCTTAATAAACAAGAATAGTCCGTTACAGACTGTCCAGACTAAGTATAGGTAGAAGTCAAAATACATCCCCTTCAGGAGAATGAGGTTACACAGGAGTTCCATTCAGATTAGGTTTCTGAAACGAGAGTTATGGGTTCGCTGAGCCACCGAGTCTCAAAGTTCAATAGAAGGGGTACCATTACCGCTTAACTTCCATATAAATAACTTACTTATTATTCATCAGAGGAAGAGGTGTTGGGAACAGACACCAGTACCTAATCTTCGTTCGTTTTTGCGAGAAAGAAATTCGATTTTCTTCCGTACGCTCGGCTCGCTTTCTGTACCGTTTATTTTGTTTGTTTGTAATGTTTTTTGTTTTGTTTTGATTTTCGCTGGATAGACTTTGATTGACGTGACGTATTATTGAATTAACTTCAATCAATCTGGGTAGTCCTTGCGCGCGTGTGTGTGTGCGGAACTGCAGGTAAGGGCCTCGGGCATTTTCCCCATCGCCCTGGCATCTACTCACGAGGACTACAATCCCCGGGTCACTTGGTTTTGTCCTATGAGGCCTTCCCCGGTTTTCTAGGTGGCTCCTCAGGACACTTTGTTGGTTGGCAGCTGTGGCTACCTCAAACGGTGGTACTCCTTTGTATTGTTACCATCCATCCTGTCGTTGGTCTTCGTCGGCCTCACGTATACGAGGGTTCGGCGATGCTTCCAGTAGCAGTTCACGGGGCAATGGTCGCCAAGGACCACGGGGGTCAGGGGGTCGTGCGTGCAGTGGGGCTATTCCTTGTAGATGCTCGTGTTGACAGTTGTCTGCTTGATCGTACATTCGTCGAGCCAACTGGATGACAAAGTCTTCGATGCTTCCAATTTCTAGGTCCCGGGCGATGACATCGTTGCGCACATATCGCCCCGCACCAGTGCATATGAGTAGGGCTATATTTTGTTGAGCCTGTATGCGGTTTTTGTTTGTTTTGGAGTAATTAACTTGACTTGACTTCTGGCTTTTGTGGCGGTTGTCACAATTCTGCAAATGTCCGTAATCTTTTGACGTGACGTGATGCAACAGACGCAACACCACACGACACTGACATCTACAAATGTGCCCCTGTCTATATATATATATATAACTAATGGAAGGTAAACGCCTTACACACCATCCAGCATGCTATACAGCAAGCCAAGGCCGTTTTGCTGGATGCGCTCTGCTGGATGCAAAAGGACCGTGTGTATGCTTGCTGTACAGCAATAATTATTATTATTTGCTTGCTGGACGCATTTTGCATCCAGCGAGTGCCCTCTATCAAGGTCATCTCAGCCAAGGTCGTGTGCGTCAAGTGTGCTGGATCGTCTGTATGCTTGCTGTACAGCAACGCGTCCAGCGCGTTGCCGATGCGGGCTTTTTGGTCCGTTTTCGGACTTTTTCGGGCCTCGGTGGACTTTTTGCGGATCACTTACTGTTTTAGCTTAGTTACTTTTTGTAATATAAAAAAAAGAAATTCAACTTTATGCGGCTCGCTCCACTTGTTGTAATACCTGCCTTTGATTGCTGTCCCTAATTATAATTATCCAGGTATAGGCATAAATAGCTGTATTTAGGTACATACATGTATATTATTACTGTGTTTTTGTAGGTAGGTTTATTATCTATAATAAATAAGGTACCTAGTACAAAAAGATTTTGCCATAGTTATATTCTGACCTTAGGTTCGGATCTTTTTCTGTTTGACTGCCGGCAACACTGAAATCATCAGCTGATCATATAGAAAATAAACGCTAAATACCTATGCTATTCAGCTGTTTTTGCATGGTGATAGTACCTAGTAGTATTTTTTTTCGTTTGGATAAAACTGGTGGCATTTTTACAAAATAAAACACGTCCGCTCCCTTAGTTGCATGAAGCACGCATAAGTAGTTCTCTTTCTTGAAAGAATGCGATGAAGATATCTCGTCCTCTATTGCTATCTCTGTCTAGGATTTGTCTATTGCTTCTCTGTCTAGGATTTAAACAGACCTTGATACATTGAGTTAAATAACAAGAGATGCAAACCTCCTTAACAAGTGTCAAAATATAGTAACCACCTATTGATGGCGAAGACGTAGCTTTGAAACTAATTGTCATTTTGAAGGAAACATATAATTATCTCTTTTATTTAAACTGGCCTGCTTCGAGAATGGTAGTTGATTTTATAGAGATAGCCACTATGCTTGAAATAAAAAGCTCGATGTTGCCTGATCTAGATTTTTTCCCGAAAATGAATGTGATTTTTTTAATCATTGATTATTAGAAATAAGTAATATAATAAACCCCGTACCAACAACAACAACGTACAACGTTAATTAATTGACTCAGGCGTGACTTTGCGGAAATCCATAACAAGATATTCTACAAGACAAAATATTTAGTACAAATTCCGCTAACTTTCTCTGACAAGTTCCACAAAATGCGCATGCACCGCCCTTCCACCCGCAGATTCACATGCAAATCAGAGAAAGAACAAGCGAACATGCAATCATTAATTAAAGTAACCGTCTACTTACTCTTCCACCAAATAAAAACAACACGTTAACCTGTAATTAGCTTGGAGAAACGACACAGACATAAATACACAAGAAAAAACTCAACAGAAATTCGACAAT
This sequence comes from Horisme vitalbata, assembly GCA_951804965.1. NCBI lineage: Eukaryota > Metazoa > Arthropoda > Insecta > Lepidoptera > Geometridae > Horisme > Horisme vitalbata. The sequence continues at coordinate 18,678,308 of OX638093.1, forward strand.
GTTTCGCCTTCCCCATAAGGCATCCTCAGGAATGATCGACTCGCTGTCCACCAACGTCGACGTCGCTAAAAACAGCAACGACGTAGAACTCCGCAGACGTGTTGCTCCGCCGAGCGCTAAACAGAAAAACGTACAAAAACAAACAGAGAAACGTACAACGTAGCGCAGTTGGTAGTTTCCCAGTATTTATGGGAAGGCAATGGGTTCTAATCCCATCTTCATCATCATCATCATCCACAGCCCGACTTCACCCACTGCTGGGTATAGGTCTCCCTTTGTATGTGCCAATCCCCACGGTTCAAAGCTCGTCTCATCCAGTTTCGGCCCACGATTGATGCTCATGCCACCTGATGATGATAATCCCACTGAGTCGAAATTTATGGGATACTTGATTCCACCCGCGGCTTTGCTCGCGAGGTACCCGGGTGAAAAGTCGCCTATGTGTTCGATCCAGTCCATAAACAACTATTTATATTTCAAATTTTTATTTTATTATTTTATGTATCATTAAATTTTTATATGCACTCTGTAATTTTTACGTGAAAGAGTAACAAACATCCATACATCCATACCTACTCACAAATTTTCACATCTATAATATTAGTAGGAAGAAAGATAGGATTATAGATTTTCCCTGAAGTTTAAACTAACATGTGACTGTCAGTCACTAAAAAAGTACCTGTCTAGTTTTTTCTTTTAGCCTGCTTTACGTTTTCATAGAGTACAAATTGTTCTCCAGTCACCAATTATTACCACCATATAGTAGAAAAGTGAATTGTTTAAGAAAATAACTGTTCGTCATAACTTTGTGATATTATCACTAATCAAGTAGTAGATCGAAATAGTAAACTTTGTCTGGGGAAATAAAATAAGTTTTATAGTTTGTGCCAACATATAATATCGATCGTAATATCACTTAACCACCGCATGTAACGTCAAATGTCTTCCGGTCTTCCTTTTATTTCTTTGAGTTAATAATTTAATTTCATGAATGATGGAATTTATCAATAGAAGTGAGTGATCTATTTGAAATGATCTTAAATATGCTCCTATGTGTATTGTAAATTATTTTAAGAAATTAAGAGCTTAACAAAGATTTTATCCTTTATCAAAATCTCCCACAATAATCGGGAAAATTACACATTTTTTTGCTGGCAACATTACATGGCATGAACTATTTATCTAAATTTTCTTTAATATTTGCTGTGTATGTATTCATGTAAAAAGTAATTCTGCGTGATTCTTTACGCAATTGAGTTCAAGAAATGCACTTTTTCATCACATTATTTGCCTATTTCGCGGAAGTGTCACTCGGTCGATGTAAAGATGGCCACTGTATGAAGAAAGGAAAGGATCTTGGCCATGGCCAAGACCTGAGCCTACACGCATTTTGGCCGGTACTACGCATCTAGTTACGATAGTAACATATCAATGCCTTGATAAGTCTGTTTTTAGCCTTGTTAGGTATGTTTAAATCCTAGACAGAGAAAGCAATAGACAAATAGTTACCTTCCATCGCATTCTTTCAAGAATGAAAACTACATATGCGTGCTTCATGTAAATAAGTGAGGCAGCACTATATGATTTTCTGTCCCTTAACGCGTGCCGGTTTTTTGCAACATTGCGCTAAACAAACTTTGGCACCTCAGGTTAGAGAGAAATTTATAGCTCAAAAGATCACAGTTCACTTATAATGAGCTTATAAACTATTTATAACTAATTAAGGTTAAGTTATTTTAGTAAATATGCTCCAGAGGTCTATGAAATAGGTATCTTAGATTATTTTATTTTATTATAAATGAATTTTTCAGTCTCTTTTTAAACACGGACATTGATTCACAGGTTTTAACATTATCGGGATAGCTATTGAATATCTGTGCTCCTTCGTACATGATATTACGTTTACCATAGTTCGTTCTAGGTTTTATTAATTTTAGTTTATTTGTTTGTCTTAAGCTATGTTTGAAATGTCTTTTTTTCAAAAGTTATATGTGTGTGTATTTTTCCCATTAATATTTTTTAAACTTAGTTGAATACGTGTAAAGTTGGTGTATGTTAAATATTTTAGTCTGTTTATAGATCGTTTGCGTGTGCGTTAGGTAGTGGTAGTTAAATAATGTTTTAATCAATTTATTCTGTGATACCTGTAATTCTTTTATATTACTTTTAGCAGCACAACCCCAGACTTCTATGAGATATTCTAAATGCGACTTCACTAAGGAATTATATATAGTCATTTTAACTTTGTGAGGTATGCAGCCTACAGTTCTTCGAAGTGCTCCGGTAAGAGAGGCAAGTTTAGACCTTATATGTGCGATGTGCGGTTTCCAAGAGAGTTTGTCATCTAGCTGTAGGCCGAGATACTTTTCCTGGTGTGATCGGTGAATAATTTTATTATCTATAGTAAGGGGTTCGAATGGTGGTATTTTTTTATTTTTTGCTGAGAATATAATGTATGAAGTTTTGGTTGTATTAATTGTTAAGAGATTGCTTTGACACCAAATATTGAATTTCATTAAATCAGTTTGTGCTTTTTGCACAAGGTCGTGTAAGTTTTTACCAAAGTAGAAGAGACATGTATCATCTGCATATAGTGTTACATGTCCGTTTAGTCCTATGTTGCAGACATTATTGACATAAATAAGAAAAAGCAACGGGCCCAATACTGATCTTGAGGAATACCGCACTCTATTTTAAGAAGGCTGCTTTGATGTTTCCCAATTTTTACAATCTGGTTTCTGTTAGTTAAGTATGATTCAAATATTTTCAGCGCTAGTCCCGTTATACCCAAATTTTTTAACTTATCTAATAGAATCTGATGGCTGACTGTATCGAAAGCCTTTTTTAGGTCGATAAATATGCCTAAACAGAAGCATTTGTCATCTATATTAATTTTAATTTGCGTTAAGAGATCTATTGAGGCTGAGAGAGTATTAGATTTTGGCCTGAAGCCATATTGATGATTATATAGAAAGTTCAGATTTTGTAAATGATTTTCAAGCCTATTATAGATAACTTTTTCGAATACTTTAGATATAACGGGCAGCACTGATATAGGCCTATAATTGCCTGGATCAGTCTTTTTGCCAGATTTAAATATTGGGGTAACCTTGGCCATTTTTAGGTTATCCGGAAACGTGCCAGTACTAAAACAGTTATTTATGCAGTCAGCTAGGTTTTGAGCTATTACATCGATTATACACTTTAAAGATTTAGTACCAATCCCGTCAATACCAGTGCCTGTATTTGAATCGAGCCTATTTACAATTTTTGTGACTTCATCTACAGTGCACGGCAGTAGGCTTTCCATTTCAGTTATAGGTTTATTATTGGTGTATGTCATAGTGTAGTAGGTGTTATTTCTGTAAGTGTTTGGAATTTCATTTGCATGTTGTATACCTATAGATGAGAAGAAAGTATTAAAAACGTTACATATTTTATCTGGGTCATCTACCTGTATCGAACCATCGATAATTAGTTTCGAAGGGGCATAGTTTTCAATAGCTTTGTTTTTTACTAGGGTATTTATAAGTTTCCAAATGGTTTTAGAGTTTTTACATTGGTTAAATTCTTTATTAAAATAGTTTTTTTTCGTATTTTTAATCAGCATACCTATTTCATTACGTTTTTTTCGAAAATCTGTTTTTAGTTCTTTGTTTTCAGGATTTTTCTTTGACTGGGCCCATAAAATATTCCGTAATTGTATTCCGTCTATTACTGACTTATTGATCCAGTCATCTCTAGGTGCATTTGCTATCTTAGTTTTTGTAACTTTGCTCCCATCTATATTAGTTTTGATAAGTGATTCCAGGTCTTCAAATAGTTTGATCGGATTGTTTGTATCAGATATATCCTTAAATAATTTTATGTAATCTATAGATTCATACTCAACTCGTGACTTGTGACAGTGTTTTTGTTTAGTGATTTCCAAAAATAGCTGTTTATGATCAGATAAGGTCGAGTTTATTACTGTCAGAATACCAGTTAAGTTATTTATGTTGGTGCAAATATGGTCAATAATTGTTTTGCTGGTGTCGGTTTGGCGGGTACAGTAGTCCTCATCTATTTTATTTAAGGGTTCATAGCCTGCTTCTTCGAGCATGGTCAGGTATTGATCACTCTCGTTAGTTAATAAATCAATATTAAAATCACCAGCAACAATACATCTCTCCCGCTTTTCAAGTTGTTGATAAAATGACTGCAAAAATTCATTTTGGCACCTAGCAGCAGTTTTCTAAGATTTTGTGAAAAACTTGCTTGAAACTAAATTATTACCTGGAAAAATTATGTTTTATCTATTGTTAATCAATAATAACAAATTAATCTTATGGATTTCTCTATCAAAATGGATCGGTGTAGTGTAATTTGGTGCAAAAGTGGTAGTGATCCAAACATTCCGGATTTGTCTTTTCATTCATAAGTATCGTACTTTTGACGAAGTATTTATTTAAAAATGGATTGATAACTAGACTACCACAATAGGTAACAACATTAAGAGCAGAAATCTGTAAAAAACTATGCCAAAAAGTGAAATTCAATTTTGTTTTGTTTTGTTGGGTGTTGCCGGCATTTGACATGAATTTTCCCCACTGCACATTAATTTTTGGCTCAACTTTCATTTATGTGTAGTGAGCTAGGCGGCTGGAACTTTTGTCACAGATAGGTCTAAATCTAGGAAGCCTAAATCTGAAATGGCGTAGTGACGGGGTTCCAACCCCCATCTTCGGAAACCAAGCCAACCTCACCTGCACGTGGTGCATCCTGCTAACTAACGAACAGGGCTCTGGCGGTCGGCTGATTGCGGCATAGCACAGCCTACATCGGCACAGCTAAATCCCCTGGCCACTGACGGGCAGCAGCGTTGGTGGTGCGAGAAGCTGTGCCCTGCGATCCCCAACCCGCATGCCCCGCGTGGGGATTATGGGTATATCCCCCTTTATTAGGGGAAGCCTATGTCCAGCAGTGGACTGATATAGGCTGGTGTGTGTGTGTGTGTGTGGTAGTGTGGAAACAAATAGTTTTTGAGCTATGATTATTTGAAAATTCAAATTTTTTATTTAATTTCGTCAACTTGATGACATTGATGGCAATTTTTTTTTCATCGCTAAATAGCGAAAACTTGGTCTTCGTCTCTTTATTTATGGCCTCTGTGGATGAAAATATGGTATTTTTTGGTAATCGGACCTTAACAATGATATTTCTCGTTGTTTTCCCGGAATAGACAGTTGGTTATTACAACCACCTGGAAATCATTCCCGCAGCAGTAGGTTCTAGGACACCCCAACTTGAGTAGCTTAGGTTCTAGATATATCACAGAACTGACGCAGACCACCCCGATGCCACGTAGTCTTGTGGTCCCTATGCGTAGAGTGAATATAAAAAATGTGTAGCCAGAAGTTCGCGTGGAAGATCCTGAGTGGAGCTAGCCCGCGAGGACGAGTGGACAAAGCGACACTCAGGGCCGAATCAAATATCCATTTTTATGATTTTAAACTATTTTTAAACTGACCATAGGTCATAGGTCCCTCTCCCGTAGTGTGTTTTGGCGTATATTGTTAAAAAAAAAATTCTCTCGTTAACCTCAAAACGTAATTCATTTTTTTCTCGGAAACTGTGAGTATCCCCCTTTTAGAGGGAGGGTCCTCACTCCCCCCCTCCCTGCCCTTCCCCACCCCATAAGCTCATTACATATAAAGGAAAGTCGTTTCATTTTTTATTAGAACTTTAAATAATATAATTTCTTTGGTTCATTATTATTTGCATAGCCCAGTTTAAAGATGACGTTTTAATTTCAGGATAAAAAACCAAAGGGCCACGTAATTCAATGGATGGTAACTGAAAACACACCTGTATGTCTCCAGTTATGTGAATCTTCCACAGTAAGTAAAAACTTTAATCTATTTTGATACTGATTTTATCGTTTAAAAGCCATGTGCTATATTTGGTCAACCTTGACTAACCGAGGTCTTAATGAATGTATAGGAAAAAAGACCACGAAAACGAAAGAATTCATTATTTGTATATATTTTATGTTGTGCTATTAAATGTTTGGTTATTGTTATTATTATTATTATCATATCTACAATGAAAGAATTCGTTCATTTTTGTTTTGGTTCAAAACTGTTTTTTTTTATTTCAGACTAGAGAACCAGAGGCTACGTTAAATCAACGGATTATTCAAATTTGAGACGGATTCGGGATTTGTCAGTCACAACTGACAGATTTTTTTGACAATACACTTATATGCCCCTAATTATTTATATCTGCCACAGTAAGTCAGTATCAAAAATGCTTAAATCAAATATATCGTTTAAAAGCCTAAGCTATATTTTATCAAAACCGCGTAAGTGAAACCCAAGATACTGCTTGCCTTCTCCGAAGTACCCGCAAATTTAATTAGCTAGGTCTTTCGTCGGCCTTTGTGACGCAGTGGACGAAGGTCCGCCTGAGACGCAGAAGGTTGCGGGTTCAATTCCCACTGCAGGGCAAATGTTTGCATGTTCTGTTTGGGGCTACTTGATGTTGTGTGATTACGTCCCGCATTATTTATTTATTTATTCATTTCCAATGGACTTTGACTGACAGGAAAGAAATACTTTAATGTTAGCTCCGGTTTTCAAAAGTTTTCACTAAGATTTTATACTAGCTCCTGCCCGTGGCTGTGCACGCGTGGTACCTGGCTAAAAAAGCATGTAATGTTATTCCTGGTGTAGCTCTACATAATGTGCAATGACAATTTGTTATTTTTGTTAACCTATATAGGTACACCTAGTTAATTACCCACAAAGCCTCGGTCTGCCTTCTATATAACCATATTGCTACATTTACCCTTAGACAGGGTTTATGTGAGATACCTTACCTATAACCTGTAACATGATGCAATTTAACACCATGTAATTTACTCCGGTGGTCTTCGCAGATCATCATGGTTAAGCAACACTCCACCCGGTCACTATTTATATGTGTGATCTGGATGGCATTTAGATCTGAGCGCTTCCGTCCTTCGGAAGGCACGTTAAGATGTTGGTCCCGGCTTTTTCAGTTGTCAAGCCATGTCGGTGGCCTTCGGGTGGCCTAAAACTTCCGAAATGAGAGTTGGCCACTATTTTATACGAAGAAGAAGAAGGAGACCAATTTGTTCCATGCCTCAATTCATATGTTTCATCATCAGCTTGTTATTTTTCCCAGCCAGAACGATGAACACCTTGTAAAAGCAATAAATTTATTGTATTTTGTATCTAAATTTTGCGTGAGGGAGAAATAAACAATACTCAATACCTTTCGCCTTTATTATATTATTAGGATTGCTAGCATTATATGTACGTATTTTCTACAGATTACATTTGTAATGTTTAAATACCGAAATTCATTTTTGATTACTATATTTAGGGTAAATCATCATTATACACACCACGAAGGCTGCGAAAAAATTTGCGTTGCACTGTTAAGTTATTAGAAGATACGCGAAAAACTGCGAGCTCTTGGGGAAAAAGTTGGCGTTTAATAAAAGAGTAGCGAATTTAGAAAATATGATTGCAGAATTGAAAGCATAATTTGCTATAATAATATGTTGAAGTTTTGGAGAAATAAAAATATATTTCCTACATTTCTTTTCTTTTTTGCATGTAGGAATTTTGAAAATTATATAGGTAGGCGCAACGTATTCAATCAAATTTGCGAAACATCCTTCCTTCCCTAACATATTATCAACGTCATTAATTCTTGTTAGTGAAGGTAGATTTTAAATGAAAAAAAAAATTCGTGATTAATTGATAGATTAATACTTTACCTGCATGACATTAATTTCTTGTTAGATTTGGTTGTCTTTGAATTCTTTGTGCAATATGCAAATATTTTACCCATTATCATCATCAGCCTATAGCAGTGCACTGCTGGCCATAGGCCTCCCCTAATGACCGCCTGAGTCCCTGTCCTGAGCTCGACGCATCCAGCTTCTACCAGCAGCATTTCGCAGATCGTTACCACCTGGCCGGAGGGCGTATTATCAGTATATTTTACCCAAGTCTATGGAAATTTTAATTATCTGGCAACCCTGCAGTTGAAATGAGATAGACCTAAGTGGCCACGCTCACTATAGGTATACTTAATCTATGCGACCGACCCTAGACAGAGAAAGCAACTAAACCACAGAATGATGATTATCCATAAAAATCTGTGGCGTAGTGCATTCTATCTCTATTGCCTGGAGGCAGCGTTGCCACCTTAGCCCTTTTAGGGCTAGATCTAGCACTTTTTACAGTAGGTGAACTCGTTTTTTTGATGATTTAGCCCGGCAAGAGCAATATAGCCCTTTTCGTAATACGATACAAAACTTAAAAAATTTGCAGTTATTAACGATGCGCGGCACGTAGCATAAGTTTCGTCGGTCACACTCATCATTAAATTACAAAATTAACTATATCCCAGGAAAAGACAGAAAATATCAATGTAATATAAAGTTACATCAAGAAGAAACCAAAACACAAGATCCAGTAATAAGAACAAAATATAAAACAAGATCAGAGAGAAGTAAAACAACCAAAACATTGGTCAAATTATAACATAGGACTAGAAAAACGAGAAATTAAATAAAGTCTATATAATTTTGGAAGATTCCGATTTTTAGCCCTATTCATGACAAAATTGCCTATGTCTAGCCCTATTTAGCTTGACAAAATGCCCCTTTTCAAAAACCAAGGTGGCAACACTGCCTGGAGGGTGATTGAATTTTTGGGAAAAAATCTGAGAAAAATAATTATTTTGCTTTCTTTCCCGATTTATGTTTGATTAACCCCAAATAAAGCACTACAAAATTTATTCGTTATGTTTTCACGGACATTAAAATTTACAGTCGGTAAGTGCCGCAAGTAGGTCTTATATTATAACCTATCATTTATTTTTGTTTACCTTGATTTCAAGTGAGGTTTTCCTTTCCGTTCTAGGTCTCCTACGCCCAGAAAGCGTGCAGCTTCCATCTATAGCAGGCCTGAAATATTTTCCACCACCCAAAAATTATGATCGTAAGTATTCAAAATTTAAGATATAATTTTTTATGAGTTAATAATGTATACAGGATTTTTTTTTGATTACCAAAACGGGTAACGTAGACGGGGTACGTAATGTAAAAAAGCAGTCAAAATTTTTGGTAATGTTACAAAGACAAAGTTATTTTAAGTCGGTCTTCCAGAAATTCTGCATGAATTTTATTTATAGTTATAACTACTTTTTAATTACTAATTACCTACTACATTTCATTACTTAGGTACGACTAAATATTTAATAGGTATGTACATTATAATAGTGTATTAAAACTAAATCAAAATTACAGTGTCTAATGGCGTATCTAACAAACCTTATTTATCTTAAACTTAACTTGAAATAAAACTAAACAGATTGCATTATTACTTATTTTAGCACGGTTAATAATTTCTCTGTATCATCGTAGGACATTTTTTGCAGTACATCCCTAAGGATTTTCTTACAATTGTAGTAATTAAGGGGATATATATTAGCTAAAGCATTTGGACTATTATACAGGAGCGGACCAAGGAACATAAAAAATTTGGATGGAAACTATTATGACCCTGATTGTTTGGGGCAAACTATGTCTTTCCGTCTTTTAATAGTAAGCTCAGTGCTGTAGGGAAGGGCTGTGTGCTGTTTAGAACTATACTCATTATGAATGAGAGAGGCAGCTGCCTAACTGTTAACACTCCACAAGATTCATATAATAGACTATTTGGAAACATGAAAGGACGGCAACTTTGAGAATTGCTCTTTGAGCTCTCTCTGTTATGATGAAAAGAGGATAAGTCGGATTTTTCCTCAAGTCACCGAAACTCCCTCTATACGGTTTCACCAAAAATTTCCACCATACGAGGTGGCATCAGGGAGAACAATCATGTCAGTCAGTGATTGGGTCAGCGGTATTATCCTCATATGGTGGAAATTTTTGGTGGTATATATATAATCGTGCATGAGCGTGAATTCTTGGCCCATTTGTAGTCGATGGGGGTAGACTATTAGTATTAGCACCTGGTTACGGTATTTTTCAGCGGTCATGGTGTTTCTGATCCATACGAGGTCTGTTCTTCCACCAACACGAATTCTCGCTCAAACCATAATTGTCCCGCTGTGATACGGATGGACTTCTTGAGGGTGTTGCAAATAGCTCTCACGACCAGGAACTTATCATACCCGTACTCTTCGTGAATTGGGGTGGAAATCGAATCGGGACTCATCGGTAAACAGTACTACAGACCACTGGTTATCTTCACAGAGCAAATGTTCACGAGCGCACTATAATCTTCTTTCACGATTTCCTCGGCGTAGGGCTGGAGTACGAAGCGGTCTGCGAGCATGGAGGTTAGCTTCATGCAGTCTTCTCCTCACAATTTGGTCACTCACAAGCTACTGGTGCTCTGACTGGAGCCTATGAACCGTAATGACCGTAAAATTTGGTTGTCTTCTCGCGGCAACTTGCAAAAATCGGTCTTATTTTTGGGTGGTTATGCGCTTGCCGTCCGAGTGTCTTTCAGCCACTTTACCGATGGAACGATAGCGTGACCATAATCTTGATATCATGTTTTGTTTTGTTCCAATCTCCTCAGCAATACTCTCTATCGGTCTCTGCCTACAGCAAGACTTTGATAACTTGATTCAAAGCATGAAAAACTGTTGCAGGTCTGTTGTTAACGTCATGGGTGGTTTAACTGACTTTTGATTTTTTGTATAAATGCAAAAACCGTAATCACGTAGCTTTTTCTTAAAAACACATTCGTCCTTCGTTTTAATTTATATTAAATTTTTGTTATTATTAGATAACATTTTATTTAGGCAAAAATAATAATTTATATTCATTCAAAGGTCTAGTCTGCTAAATGGGCTGTTTAAAAATATATACACGTTGCGTTGCACGTTATTTTTAACAAATTTTGTTTAAATTGAGAAAATCTGGAATATCCCTAGACGTTGTTGATGTGTGTAGTATCGCCCGGCGTTCCGCACAGTCTATCAGTACGATATCAGGTTTATTCGCTAGAATGGTCTGTCTGTGATGATAGAGCTGTCCTAGGAGAGCGTAGCACCACCATTTTCGAGGAGGCACCGGTGCATACTTGTAGTACGGAACCTCGGAACCGACAAGGTCGTATTGGAGAGCAAGCTGCTGATGGATGATCTTTGCTACTTGGTTGTGTCTGTGCAAGTATTCAGTGTACGTGAGGTGCAAACAACTCGAAAGTATATGCCTGAGGGATTCACAAAAATCAAAATAAAAAATCAAAAGAGTCAGCAGTTCTGATTTCTCGGGCGAAAAGTTTGAGGTCATCCATGTACAGCAGATGAGAAACGATATGACCCTATCTCCGAAGTCGATAGCCTAGCCAAGAATTGTTTAGCAGAGAACTAAGAGGATTCAGTGCCAGGCAGAACCTAAGGGGACTAAGACTGTCGCCCTGGAAAATACGCCGCTCTATACGAATTAGAATTTGCGGAGCAGAGTGATCCCATCCGCTACCTGGATGACGAAGAACTGTGATCCACTGTCTCATGCATGTACTTAAGAAGGATCTCAAAGTTGCATCAATTTTATACAATTATAAGATTCTCTCGTTATGTATGATGCACCGAATCAACGGCCTTCTTGTAGTCTTTCCATGCAGCAGGGACGTTCCCCTTGCTTCGTCTGATCTGCTGGCTACTGGTCATGTCAACCATTATTATTATAGCCTTTTAATTAGATGCATGTAGTTTGTTTTGTCTGTTGTACTTTAAGCTATGTTTTTTTTGTCATCTGTGTGCCCTACGGCAAAGGTCTCCTCCAACTTTTTCCATTCATCTCTATTTTGTGCGATTCCTGTCCATGTTTTTCCCATTGTAAGCACTATCTTTGAAATGGTCTTGCTTGTTTTATTTTTCATTCTCTTGGGTACCCGTAAATATTATTTAATTTTATATAATTTACTTATTTATTTTTGAATTTGAAGTGAATATACAACTAAATATTATGTGAATATTTCAAGCATTTACCTGTTGCCGTTATTAATATCAATCAAAAACAGCAAATGAACGTGATTACGTATGTCATATGGGAGCTCCGCTTAAATATTTATTACATAATATTTATTAACAGAATAACATCATCTGTGAAAATTTCAACTATATCACGGTTCATGAGATATAGCCTAGTGACAGACGGACAAACGGACAGTGGAGTCTTAGCAATAGGGCCCCGGTTTTAAACTTTGGGTACAGAACCTTATAAAATAAAAAATATACATACCTACAGTTACCACCTACTGATATCCATAGGTTATATTATACTTATTTAGGGTCTAAGTTGGTAGGTAGATAAATACCTTCATATTTTAATCATTTAATAAAAAGCAAGCAATAACTTACATATCCATAAAAAAAAACAATACTTTGCACAAACACTGGTTTTCAGGCAATCTTGTTATCTTATTTTAATTTTTCAGACATTGAAATACCTGAGAGGCAAAGGCTGCGTATTTACGAAAAGGTTCCCACTTATCCTCCGAACCTGAAACCCCCTAAGATGCAGAAACGCCTGCGGTACATGAGAGGGCCCGAATTATTGCATAACTCCTTACAGCTGAAGCAGTATGGTGTTGTTGTAAGTGTTCTTGATAGATATTGACCTTAAAATGTAAAATCATTAAACTAAAATATAAACTTTACAACCAAATATTTTTATTTCAGGCTACTGGTGGCGGTAGATTAAGATTTGAGCATTTTGAAATGATCCGTCTCACAATTGCAAGACATCTCAACCAGAAGATAATGTTTGCTATCTGGCGAGTGGACCCTCCATGGCAGCCCGTTACTAAGAAGGGTCAGGGTCAGCGAATGGGCGGTGGGAAAGGAGCTATCGACCATTACGTCACACCTGTCAAAGCTGGGAGGATTATCGTGGAAGTAGGGGGAAAATGTGAATATGCTGAGGTAAATAATATATTCTTTCCTTTAAGGTTCCACAGTATCTAAAGACCCGTTTGTTCAATAATTGTATTTTGCCGATAATGACTTATGGTGGTGAGACTTGGACGCTTAACCATGAGGCTGTGTATACAATAAGAGTAGGACAAAAAGCTATTGAGTGAGCTATGCTCGGCATCAAACTTGTAGACCGAGTACCTGACGACGAAATCCAAAAACGCATTAAAGTCAAATCTACTTATGGAACTCAACTATTAGGATGGGCGGGACACATTGTGAGGCGAGGTGATGACAGGTGGAGCAGGGCATTGACTGAATGGTGGCCGAGGTTAGGTAGAACCAGTAGCGAGATGGGTCGACGACATACATACATGTACATTTGGTACCTGCGCACTTTTTGTAATCAGTAGGTAAGCAGTCTACGTGACAGGTTGCAAGTCCAGCACCGCTTTTATTGTAACCTGACACTTACCTTTCGAATTTTAGTTTTAGGGCATGCTGGTTTCCCCTCTATTTTTCATTCACCGTTGTGAGCATGTGGTGTATCATATAAATTTTCAAAACCAGAAATCTTTTGGTGCACGGCTGGTATTCGAACTCACGACCTTCGGATTGGAAGTCGGGATACATTCCACTAGACCACCAGTCTCCTAAATCCTACATCCTACAGATTTATAACTAGGCGGAAGTTTGTAAAGAAGATGTGAAATGTGAAACGTAGGTACCGTGTGAAATGTTTGTCCCGCCTTCACGCCAAAACTACTAAACGGGTAGCTGTTTGGCACATATCTTTTTCTAGACAATAACATATAGGCTACTTTATATCTGGCTACTACGCGAGCATAGCCGCGGGCGGAAGCTAGTAATTAATGAACTCGAGAAATATATTAAATTGCTCATGATATTTTCAAATTATCTAACAAATAGTCGTAACTGACGTTTGAAAAGTCGGGCTATTGTCATCAAAAATATTTTTTTCTGAAGCAATCTTTCTGGTCTCAACAAAATAAAAAATATATAAACTTACAATGGAATTTTCCACCAATTTACAGGTGAAGAATATGTTGAGGATAGTAGCTGAAAGATTACCGTTCGCAGCAGAACCAGTATCACAACAAATTATGGAGAAAAAGGCAGCCAAAGAAAAGTGGCTGGAGGAAAATAACAACAATCAATATACAATGAAATACATCATACAAAACAACATGGGTGGCTGTCATAGGATGCTGTCGCCATTCGACCATCGCTGGTATGGAAAACATCTGTAAATATTTATTTGTACATAGCTTAGTTTATGAATATAATATAGATTTTAAATTATCTTGTGTAGATGTTTCCTTTGAGCAAATATTTTATGGTATGAGTTAAACAGTTTTTAAAGTAAATTTATTGAAGCAGGGGTTCTCGTCCACCTCCATCTTTGGAACCCAAGCCAACCTCACCTGCCCAGGATGCACCCTGCTGTATAACAAACGGGGCTCTGGCAGCTGATTGTGACATAGTGCAGCCTACACCGGCACAGCTAAAACCCCTGGCCACCGACCAACGGGCAGCAGCTTCGGAGGTGCGAGAAGCTGTGCCACGCGATCCACAACCCTAGGCTAGCTTGGGGAGTATGGGTATATCCCCGTTCTTATATGGGGAACTATGTCTAGCTGTAGACTGACTGGACTGGTGTTGTTGCGTTGAAGTCAAGGCTTATTTCAAGTCAACTAGCAACTAACAATAACAACTGCCTATTGTACTGCTGGACATGTGCGAGGGTAAAAGGAAAGGGGATTTGCTCATAATCTACGCTGGCCATGCGAGTTAGAGATCGCAGGTTAATGTGTCGTGTCACTGTGCCGGCGTTAAGGTAACACTATGCAGCAATCAGCCGGTCGCCAGAACCCTGTTTGTCAGTTAGCACTGCGGTGAGGTTAGCTTGGGTTCAAAAGATGGAGGTTGGAATCCATTACATTCCTCTGTGTCTGTGCCTTTGTTAAATCAGGATATAATCTACATACATACTAAATCCCGCAGCCTTGAAATAAAAAACATACACTTTCATATTATAATATTAGCTTGATTATGATAACTGTCAAGGAGAGGAATTGTTCATAAAAAGGCAACATAGATACTTTATAATGGTTTATTTAAATTTGACATTTTCATGAAAGGATCGTCGTGATATAAGCCTCAGTTTGCATACATGTATAAGTCTTGTAGCAATAATTTATAAATTCCTTTCTTACAATTACGGCAAAAACTCAACAAAAACAAATGTTTATTACAGTAACAAACACTACAGCATACTTAGGTCCTTATGACTCATCCCTAACCTAACGACAAAAGCCAAACACACTATTTTAATACAATATATTTGTTCAACTCAATTGTGCAACTTGAACAATTGTTAGGCGCATCTGAGTAATCATGGAAATTTTAGCTGTTCACATTTATAATTCTGGCTTCTAATAGTTTAGGATCACATCAATACACAATACTAGATCAAAACATTTACTATTCAGTGTAAATATAACAGATAATTCATGATAAAGTGCACGCTACATCCTTATAGAAGCGTCTTCTACCACATTTATCTATTCTGTTTTGTCAACCCCACATAGTACCTATAAATTATATAACTTCATAACAATATTTACAAAGCCTAGTACACTAACTTACAAGTAAATGCAATTTACATTCAATAAATTAATAGTGTTTACAATATTATACAAGCGCTAGGTTTTTATATGATATGGCATTTATTTTAAATTGACTGCATTCATTATCATTACAATAACCAATCCCTAAAACGCAGTCGTTATTATCACAAAATAATGAACAGATTTTACGAAATCCTCAAGTGTTACTGTGAAAATATTGAAACGGTATATTTTTTCTTATAATTTAGCATGAAACCCATCTGGAATAAGAATACCTTAAAAGCGGTGCCAGTAGCAGATTTGTTTACACTTGAGCAAAATAATTAGCTCAGATTAATAACAGTAATGTGACTAGTACCGGCCCTTAAACTACAAATTCTTAATCTAAATATATTTTTCTAGACACTGGCATGTTGCAGTCTTAATAAACTATTGTTTAATATTTTAAAAGACAACATAAACTGTCTCATTTACAAAATAAATATTATTGATAGTTACATTACACTTGCGTACATATTGGTTATTAGCTAAGCTATAAGTTAAAAGTGAGGTAGCGTTTTTACCTTCTAGTGGAAAAATATGTACAGTTCTAGAAGAAATGCAGTTAAATTTATTTGGTATGGAATTGAATAGGGTATATTTAGAAAAACATTGTAGACCGAAAATTAGACCGTAGATTTTAAAAACGTAGCAGAATTTAAATAACTTCATTCACTTAATAATTTTTTGACTTACAAATTATGAGTATTTTCTACATGCACACAATATTCATTATAATAAGGTACTTTAAATACGTATGTGCAGCTTTGTAGTTGACTAGAGTAAATATGTTTTAACGATATTATAAAATAGTTACAATAAATATTTTCGCTTTCGATCACTGCAAGGATCCACAATTAGACACATATTGTTATCTACTAAGGATAATACATTGACAGCTTACAACATTATTCGTACGCTTCGCTCAAGTGGTCTAACAAGAACTTGAGCTGTGTTTTCATGAAAGTATTGTTATGGGCGATAGAGTCGCAGAGCATTTGTGTGGGTGCGACCTCATTCCCGTTGTCAATGTTCTCATAAATGTGCGCGTCGTTCGAATAAGTGTTGTTATTGCGTGTGTCAACAGTACTATCCTTGAGCCCGGCTTCATCGTATACGTCGATTGGAGCTTTGCTGATATGCTGATAATTATACGTAGACAATATCTGCCGGATCTTTGCAATGATCTGCTCTACTCAGGCGTTTGATTCCTGCGAAAAATTTCAAAATTTGTCAAAAATCTGAATTCTAATCACACAAATTTCTAAAAGATCGTGAATTTTACTACAACGCTAGTGAAAGAGATGCCGATCTAGCTCTCTACGTGGAAGGTATGAGTGGTTAGACAGTAGTGAGTGGAATGTGTAGTGTAAACCCGAAACCGTTTCTAATACTTAGTGAAACTTAATATAGATAATACTGTACGGCGTTATGTATAAAACGTATAAAACATTAATCTAGATTAAATGCATAGAATTAGGCTATTCATAAGAGTACATCGAACAACATCGAAGTGATAGAACCGCTCGTAGCAGGCACGATGTAAGAAGCGAGTCAGCAACTAGACTAGAAGCGGGTTGGTTTATACCTTGAGGTTGTGGAAGTAGTGCATGATCTGGTCGTAGTCCATTTGGAGGTCGTCGAGGCCAAGCGGCTCGGGGCCTGAAGCGGGGTCGCCGCGGGAGAACATCGGGTTGCCCACGATCGTAGCGCGCTTCACCTCCGGGGAACTACTGCCTGCAATTTTTAATCATCTTTATCTTTCACATAACCGCTATTCAGTGGTTATAGGTATACTATTTTATACTACTATGGTATGGACGAAAGCTGTGAAGGTGTATGTTTATTTATGACGCCAAAACTGAAAAATGCAGGTGTCTATTTTAGTCTTTAGGTCGGTTTGATTACCGGGTCAGACTAGTGAATTTTCAAAATTCTGTATGTGCTATCATCATAAATAAAATAAACGTTCCTTTGAATGAACTTCTCTAACTCGAATATTTTTGGTAACAGGTCCCATTTGTTTGGACTACTCTGTATAGAATTACTCTGTATTGAACTGAGAGAGAATTACCTTTATTCTGGTGGTTAGCATCGACGAATTCACCCTTGGGTCTACTCTTGTGCCTCATCTGTACTTCCGGCAATCCTGAACGTAGAAAAAACTATTTAGAATGTTTGTCAAAGGTTGACACATTGAAAAATAATAGTGTATTAAGGTGAAGGGGCGTATTCTCTCTCGAGGTGGCCATACACGATGAAGTTTACTATCAAGTTTGCTGCGGACTTGAAGCAGCATCGAGTAAACTTGACCATGTGTGCTATCATTTTGCATTACCAGTCTATTTTGATAGCCACATACGATCGAGTTTACTGGATGCCGTTTCAAGTCCGCTGCAAACAACATGATTGTGTATGGCCACCTTATGGTGGTTTGGCCATATTTTAGTAAAAATGACCAGTCAGTTCCCAGCACACCGAAATCCGATTAGTAAGCATCAGTCATTTAAGTCCGATTTCTATTTCTAAATTTTTGACAGTTTTTCAAGGGAAAACGAATTGTCATCGTTTACGGTATATTATATGAATCTGCCATTAATCTGTCATAATTTAACTGACGAATGTTAAGGAATAATGGATATTCGTATAATAAAGGAATCGGCCATTAGTATCATCATCAACTGTACCCCGATTTTATCCACAGCTGAGTATAAGCCTCCCTTTGCTCCTTCCACTTGCCACGGTCCTGCGCTAGTCAGATCCGCAGGCGAACCACGACACTGATTATGTCATCAACCCATCGTGCTAATGGGTGACCGACACTTTTCTTCCCAGTCCTTCCCACCATTGTGTTAACTTTTTATACCACCTGTCATCACCACATCTCGGCAGATGTCCTGCCCAACTCCACTTCAGCTCTCTTATTACTCGTATTCCAACATCCTTATCCTTGTTTGACCATGGTTTATCTTCGGATATCGGTATTGGGAACTCGGTCTAAAAGCTTTATGCCGAGCATTTTGTGTGTCTACAAAAATTCTAAAACCATA
Organism: Horisme vitalbata; assembly: GCA_951804965.1. Lineage (NCBI taxonomy): Eukaryota > Metazoa > Arthropoda > Insecta > Lepidoptera > Geometridae > Horisme > Horisme vitalbata. The sequence goes on from OX638093.1 coordinate 18,697,005, forward strand.
GCGTGTTAATACTGACCTATTCCAGAGTCGTGCATATAATCAGGGCTTTCCGGCTTAGCGAAGGTGCGTCGTGAGTCATCCGTGCCTCTGTTCAAGCCCACTATCTCCCTATAGTCCTTATTCTCCATGATGAGAGGAGCATCATTGTCGAATTCGAAAAGGCGCGCGCAGTCGTCCTTCCTTGCTAACTTGTCTACTGGGTTGTCGTCGAAATCGTCATGGATCGGGTTTGAGTCGCGTTTGTACTGATGCATGTCACGGCTGATGTATGGGGAGTCCGTTTTGTTCAAATCAATAATTCTGGAAACAAATTAGACAATAGACAAACATTTATATACCACTTGGCAAAATGACATACTACAACACAATTATAAAGGAAGTAAAGTAAATAGTGAGTAGTTGTGTGCCACAGCAGCAAAAAGGCCTCGACTCGGCATGAATGCCTTGCCATGGAGATGTAGATAGATGCTGGTATTCTGCCTTTATAGTCACTACTAGACCATGTAAGACCAATAATATAATAAATATACCTATGGATAAGGAAAATTAATTAATCTAGTGAAATAGTGGTAAGTTTAAAAACAGTGTTTAGATTACACAGCTTTCAAAAGCTTCTGCATTTGGGTGAAGTATCCTTACCGGTCTGATCGGCGGCCATTTTCCGGAGATCGTCTCGGGTCATGGTCGCGGTCATGTTTCTTGTGGTGATTCCTTGAGTGACTGCGTCGAGATGGAGGCATGACGGTCTCTGGCAAAATCTGAAAGATAATGTTTTTGTCCATAAGACATGTCCATGGCCATTAAAAAAAATATTTTAGAACAAGAATAATGGCGAAGAGATGTGCGGCGGCCTGGAGGCAGCCACCTGCCCAATTTTCGGAGAGCATTGTGAAGGCAGTAGGAGAGCAGTGACTCTGGCTGGCACAAGATGGCCAGGAGTGGCGTGATAGTGAACAGGACCTTTACTCAGCATTGGGTATTACCGGCTGAATAGATAAATATATATAGAAGAATAATGGTAAAAATGCTTAAGATAATAATTCCAGCTGTTTAGAGAGGTGGCATAAAGTGTCATTTAGTAGGACAGTTATTTCTCGGATAATATTGGGCGAGATCGCCTGGCTAGTTATTGCCAAGCGATTCTCGCATATCTCACATCAAAGGCAAGTACAAATACAAATATTTTGATTACCAGAAAAGTAAAGTTTTATATGTTATTGTAACTGGCCTTCAACACTTACTTTGCCTGCGTTTCTTGGGGGCACTGGTATCTGTGGCTGAGGAGTCGAGGAGTTCCGATGTGGCGGCACGGGAGGTCGGTAGTCCTCCGAGTCATCAGCATCCGCCCTGCAGACCGAATGTAGGAAATTATACCCACATTATTCAACACACACAATTGACATCTACTAGCATTCTAACATTCAAGATCTGATTGGCGGCTATTGCTTGAATTTAAATTGTTTTAAATGCCAAACTAGATGGCGCTACTAGAAAAGCTGGGCCAGCTTGGGATTCGTACCAATTTTTCTCTTCCTTAATTTTTTTGTACATTTAAACAGTTTTTTAACCGACTTCAGAAAAAGGAGGAGGTTCTATGTTCAGCTGTATGTATGATTTTTTTATGTAGGCTATGTTAATTTATTTGGGCAATTGACAATAGTAGATTTAGGAAAACTATTTATTGTTGAACGAACTTGATGTATTATTGCTTACAACTCCGTGTGAACTCTGTGCATTCGACATTGAATACAGACTTAATTGCAGCAGCTTTGTTTTATCATTATAGGTAGAATAGCATAAAAGTTAGCTACTTACTGCCAATGTCCATCCCCTGACTGTGTCCTAGCATGCCTCGACGGTTTCTTGCAATATGTCGTTGAATCAATCACTCTCTCACGCCGGTCGTTTTGCGACGGCAATTCTATAGAATTAGGGTTGTCGAAACTCGTCACCATGACGTTCCCGTTGTCTTTGATAGCGTCATCAGGGTCTACGTAGTTGTAATTTAGAGGGTTGTTGGTTATACGCATTTCTTTGCTGTTGTCAGTCTGTTGGGTTGAGTTGCGGTTTGCGGGCACTCGGTTTCCATTGCGTTCGATCGTCGCTCGGCCTGTGAAGAAATCTGATTTTAACCTTTTATAAGGATCTTTTGCTATTGATATCGGTACTTAGGGCTTAGGCACTTATTACTTATTTACTCAACAAGTATTTTTAAAAACCAGGTTTTCTTAGTTGTTATTAAAATAACTGAAAAAGTCGAATCAAACGAGTCCTTGTTCGATGCGGTTCCTCAGATTTACATTATGCTTGCAGAATTTCAGCTCAATCGGTAACCGGGAAGTGGGCCAAATTTAACTTTCAAGATTTCACATGTTACCGGGACAGGTGAAACTTTTTTAAAATATAATGGTGAACACTCCCACGCAGCATCATGTAGCCCCAAATTAAGCAAAGCTTTTATTAGTGAAACTACATGACTGATTCAGTTCAGTTCAGTATACTATACTACTTATAAATACTTTTCTTTTGTAAATACATACATATTATACATAGAAAACACCCAGACCCGAGACAAATATCTGCAGATAATGTTAACATTTGTCCCGCGGCGGGAATCTAACCCGCAACCTCTGCGTCTCAGGCGGACCTTCGCCCACTGCGCTACAGAAGCCGTCAAAAACTTAACCAAAACAAGTATTTTCCTTGTAAAAATGAAGATAGGTCATGTCAGGCACATTATACAGTAATGGGCATCTCTGCTGCTGTGATACTTAAATAGCCCCAAGCAAACTCACCTAACCAAACCCAATCATGCGCATTAGTGGTTGACTCTCTAGAAGGCTTCTCTCTTGCTAAACCGAGGGTAGTTCCCACCAGCCCTGCGACCTGAATCCTACCACCTTCAGCGACGGCTGGCATCTTGCGTCCGCTGGTGACTGCCGTATCCGCAACTGTAGGCTTCAGACGAGATGCGTAGACCACGCACGATACGACAAACACCTAAAATTTTGTATAAATTAGTTACGATGTCTACAAAATATATAACGAATAACAGTATTAAAAAAACTGGATCACTTACCAAAATAGCAAGGCAGAATGCGCCAAGCAGAACGTACATTCCTGTGAATAAAATAATCTTGATTAGTTAATCGTTTTCGAACGACGATTACTACAGAGCCTACGTTGCTATAAAATATGTCTTGTTGACCTGACTACCTTCGTTACTTGATCCTGACTGGACTACCTTCCTAACTTTGGAACCCAAGCCAACCCAACCTGCACGTGGTGCACCCTGCTAAACAACGAACGGGGCTCTGGTGGCTGTTTGCGGCATATCACAGCTTACATCGGCATAGCTAAATCCCCTGGCCATCAACGGGCAGCAGCATCGGTGGTGCGAGAAGCTGTACCCTGCGATCCCTTAACCCGCATGCCCAGCGTGGGGATTATGGGCATATCCTCCTTTATCAGGGGAGGCCTATGTCCAGCAGTGGACTGATATAGGCTGGTGTGGTGTGGTGTTGGACCTGACTAACTCTGAGTGGAGAATCAAGCGTAATTTTGCTGCAAATCGGTCGCTGCAAGCGAAACGCCGCAAACTGCAAACTACGCAATGGTAGGACACTGTATTCAAAATATATATGGCGGCGAACTGGAGGCAAACAGTGAGCCGCTCAATATTCACCTAATGAGGACACAGCCTTAGCTACAAAACTATGTACGATCTTCATTGTAGTATGATTTAAATATCTTACCGATTTCAACGGGTGTCATATGCGGTGGTTGTTGATGCCTCGGGTGTAAATTGTTTCCGCGGTAAATCGAGTTGTAGTGTTGAGCTTGAACCGTAGGCTCATGGTTGTTTTCATCTTTGAATGGAGATAGGCCTAAAAATGCAGTAAGTTTTAAAAATTACGTCAAATTATCAATGACAAATGATGAATACAATTTTACTATAATTATGTATTTACTAATCTGAATCTCGATCACAAAAACTCACGAAAAAGTATTCGTATCGTATTACTCGTAAAATATTAGCTAATGAGAAAGCTTATGGTAAATTGAAAATAGCGCTTGGCCAAAATGTGTCGTTACGCTAGCAGGTTTTGAGCATGTCAGGTTGAAATATTCGTGATCGTTGCTGTCATACTTGACACAGTCTAACTATATCATACCTTTAAGAACATCGCCTAGATCAGCCAATCCACTCCTGATTCCGCCTCTCGCCATGATATCATCGTTCTGTGGAGTATCTGGTCTTTGCGGGGAGTCCCCTCCACTAAAGTCTACATCCACACTGGCTGCGGCAGTTGCCAATGCGCCAGGTATGTTCTTGATGTTCGCTGGAGTTTTAGTGTCACCTTTCCCTGGTAAAGCCACTCGGCGTAGTGGCCCGGAGCGGCATTGGTCAGGAGTTAGAAGTGTTACTCGGAGTAATTCGCCACTTCCTGACAAGTTATAACATGTAAACATCAGTAAAAGGCTATCGAGATTTTGCGCAGAAGATATTCGTTATCCCAAGAGGAAAAGATAAAGATTTTTCAAATACCCGCAAAAGGTATTATTGGAAGTTTGTGAAATTCAATTCAATGATTCAATTGTTGAGATGGATTACACATTCGCGTTACTCGACACATCGCACGTACTCATTCCTTATCTAACAAGATAAAAAAGGAATACTTGAAATTCAATTCAATTTTTCCGTCACAGTGACGGAAAAATTAAGTAGTGGGATGAATGTCACGGTACAAGAAAAATGTTAAAACTGAAAAAAAAAGGAAAAGGAAAGGATGTCCTGGCAAAGGTCGGCCGAAGAAAAGATGGATGAATTGTGTGAAATATGACAACAAGAAATAGTTCGTTGAGATGACGGCTGATAGAAGAAATGTTGTGCCGACTCCACTTACAGTGGGATAAGGGCAAGGAGATGATGATTAAATTCAATTCAAAATCACAAATAAAAAGGTTAAGCCATGTCAAGCCTTTGCGGGGCCTAAAATATTTAACCAACATTGATTTATTTTACCTTCGCCCACTGCGATAACTCGAGGATGCCTCGAAGCCAGCATGGGAGCGAACGCAACCACCTCGGGGTCGAGGCTCTCAACCAGCAGGTAATAGTCGGTGACGGCCACATCTCGCAACGCCGTGCGGCTTCCGTCGGAAAACTCTAGGTCTATGTCAAGTAAACCCTCCTGTAAAAAAAATTAAGTTTTTTTTTTGTTTTTCTGGGTGTTGTAGTAGGTATCTCATGGTTTAGGTGCTCATATCATTTTAAATCATAGTTTTGAATTCTCAAGACACAGGAGAGAATTTTAGTGTATGTGTTTGGGGTGATATATCATCATCAACATCAGCCTATATCAATCCACTGCTGGACTGCCTCCCCTAACGAGTGCCATTGCGCCCTTTCCTCAGCTCGACGCATCACGTGTATATACAGAGTTTGAATTGGTATGTTGTTTCGAAAGGCAGTAAATACCGAAGTCCAACATTATTTTTTCATTGAATAAATGTTTTCAAAATTACGCTCACTCCATCATTTCACTTAAAGCCAGTCCTAATTTAATTTTGTTAAACCTTGTCCTTGACATAATGATCAAAATAATTGTAGCTCCGCCTTATTGTTAGGGTTGCCATGCATAACACAAAGTTAAGCGTAAAGTTTTTGGTGAAAAGTGTTCACTTGTTCACAACCATGGTCCAAATAACTCCCTTTGGGATGACAAACGAATCAAACTCGCACTGTTTAGGTAGCTGTTTGTTGAAATATCTTCAACGACTTCAGTTGACGACAAAAAATAACATGTTTTCACAAGAACCATGTTATTATAAAACGAAATTTGATAATGGCGCCCAACGCGGGTCTTCAGACTTTATCCGTTTAATCTTTTTACATTAGCTGTTCTATTTCCTCACCTGATACTGAGCCGTGAGCCGACGGGTGACGGTAGTTTCAGAGACGTATCCGTTCTCAATAGTCGTGTCTGGAGATATGTTGAGTTGAAGACCCGAGATCACCCGAACGAGAAGTCGAGAGATAGTAACTTTATCGTTCACCACACGTACCTCACGAAGGCCTATAACGCGACCTGGAAAAGAATAACACTTTAAAAGCATCACGAGAGGCAGAGTGAATTGATATCAAAAGCTGGACTGTTAGTAATTCTTAGATTTTAGGCTCCTATTACACACCACAACAACACCAGCGTAATCAGTCCACTGCTGGACATCCTCCCCTATAAGAAGGAGTATATACATGTAATCCCCACGCTGGGCATGTGGTTTGTGGATCGCAGGACACAGCTTATCGGCGACGCTGCTGCCTGTCGGCAACCAGGGTATTTAGCTGTGCCGATATAAGACGTTTATGCCGCAATCAGCCGGCTGCCAGAGCCCTGATTGTTATACAGCAGGGTGCTCTCTAGGCTGGTGTTAGCCTGGGTTCCAGAGATGGAGATTGGAACCTCTACCGCCGATAATGTGGTGTTAGATACCTATACTATATACATAGTTAAGTAGGTACTTATGGCGCCATGTTCGAGGGCGTTCTATCTAGGGTGTAGTATGTTGTGAGGTGTATTTAAACGCAGGCGTTGCAAGATAATCTTCGAGATTTGTTCCAGTGGTCAATATTTGCTAAAGCATCTGTGTATAACTTATCGCCTAGGAGAGATGAAACAGATTACTCACCAGTGATTGGTGACAGCACTTGCACTTCAGTACGGCCGGTACTCCTGCCTTGCAGCGCGCGGCCTCTCAGCGAGGCAATGCGGGGATCAGCTACCCTCATGAGGGTCATTACCAGCTCGGTCACCTTCAGCCAGGTGCGACGGGAGACGAAGTAGGAGACCCGCCCCGAATCGTGGTCCTTAGCGAGGAATCGTGCGTAGACCTGTGAAAGATAGGTAGTTGTTGTGCTTATATGTAAGGAAACACTGGTCCATAAGAAAATCAGCTACATATTATTTTGTGTAATGAATGTGAAATGTGAAATGTTTTTTTTTAAATAGGCTTCACCAACAGCTAACCTGAGCCAAGATATTTGCTGTGTGCCCATACAGCAAATATCAGATAAGGTGCCGGGTTTGGTGTGTCGAGTCTCATTAACACTACGTTATTTGTGATTTTGTTGTAAATTATGTAAGTCCATTTAGCAATAGTCGTTATTCTGAAATATTTTTACAGTTATGTGATCCGTGATCCACTCGGCCAGTCCAGGCCTTACGCGGGTTAAATTACCTATTGTACCTACCTATGTATAATTCAGTTAAGCTATTCTATTAAAACATATTCTTACATACCTCAACATTGCTCTGCTGGTATCTCAATCGACACGATCGCTGTTCTGACAAAGAGTTGGTAGCGTCGGGTCTGGAGCCGCCCCATCCTCGCGAAGATAACGAACGCTTCTGCCTATCCTTTGAGCTTGCGTCATCTGATACTTTCCAACCTGCACACAGTCATATCGGGTATAGGAACAAGACTTATAACTTACCTACTGCTAACTTCAACTAATTTCGACTCATATAAGTAGTAAGACAGGGTCAGAAGTCCAAGTTAAGCCGTGGTAGAAATACTTAGGTACCTAAATTAGGTATATTTAATCTTGAATCTTATTCAACGCTAAGAATATAACTCAACCTATTGATTATATTGCTTACTTTCTCGTATCAACGAGTTATTTCTAACAGTACCTACTTAAAGCACCGACATATTATGAATCGATAGTCGATTACGTTTTCGCAAAATATTGAACATCGATGATAAAGCAATTTGTTTTGACTTCGAGGCCTTCATTTTTGAAGCTGTTTTTCACACCTAAGCTATACTAAAACATGACACAGCTTCATTCAAAATTTTACCTACACGCAACCGAATTAAGGTACAATTTCTGTTTGATACGCCGCCTACTTATGATCCATATTGAAGTTAGGTAGGAGGTACCTACATGTGGGACGATAAAAATAGATCAAGCCCTGGGGGTTGTTGCGAGAATTTACGGCAACGGCACAGAATTGGACAATAACCTCGTCAGCAATTGATAGGAACAGTCGTGATTGTAATCTATTGGATCGGCTACGACTGTGAAGTTATTTTCGCTCTCGATTTAGCTGTTTCCTCGAACTCAAGTTATTCTAATAAAATAAACGTAGGCATTTTGGACAAAATAAATGGACGATTCATTTAGTGTAATTAATTTCACGCTTTATTAGATTCTGTCATCAGGATTACCTACGAATTTCCCCCGTGCAACAAATTGGATTCCATTTGTTATGGGACACTGAGCTGTCGAAATCATAAATCAAACGACGAACGACAATCAGTCCACGATTACCACACACCATTCGCACCTAACCAATCATATCTACGTCATTTCAATCAATTTTACGTCCGTTTTCTAATCGAAAATCCTTGGACCCTTGTCCGTGTTCAGTTTACAATCCAAATGTGTCTAAATGAAATGTTATATTTGTAGTGATCCAACTTCAATTTTAATTTTAAATTTATTCCCACACTTCTACGGAATTTATTTAGTATCTCGGCAGTAATTCCAACAGGGGATGAGCACTAGCACCCACATAATTATTATTGACTGGAGAATGAGCATGGAGTAATAATTTTGTTAGTTTAAAAATAATAGCACACACATTGACTCGCTGCTATTATTTTTTAAACTAACAACATTATTGTTAGTTTAAAAAATAATAGCACACACATTGACTCGCTACCAATCCACTTAAATGATTCAAAAAGAGAAGATACCCGTGTCCTGCATTGTAAGATCAAAATGATCCTCACCTTTGATCTGCGAAAGTCTGTTGTCATCAACATCGATTTCGAGGGGGTATTCCGGCATCCACACTGTGAATCGTGCAAGGCCAGTGTACGTCCCATACTTGACGATCACCGAAGCGTTCGACGAACCCCGAATTTCAGAGCCATCTACGTAAACAGAACTGCATGAAGAGGAAACCTGGAAAAAATAAGAAAGTTAAGATTTAGGTATAAGTAGGCATCGGTTCACATGCCCGATGGTCGGAGGATATAAATAAATAAATAATAAATAAATAAATAATGCTGGACGTTATCACACAGCATCATGTAGCCCCAAACTAAGCAGAGCTTGTATTATGGGAACCACATGATTGATATACTACATAGATACATTTTTTTTGTAAATACTTACATATCATACATAGAAAACACCCAGACCCGAGACAAATATCTGCAGAACATGCAAACATTTGTCCCGCAGCGGGAATCGAACCCGCACCTTCTGCGTCACAGGCGGACCTTCGCCCACTGCGCCACAGAGGTCGTCAAAAATTTATATATTATATATTATGAAGGCAGGTTTCAGTGTTTCCAGCAGGCACAAGCCAGGAGTGGCATGATAGAGAAGAAGCATTTACTCAGCAGTGGGTGTTACTGGCTGAATATATAGGTATTATCGTATAGTACAATAGAGCCGTGGGTATAGAACACAACTTCACTAACTCTTATTAGATAGGCAGGTAAGTGATCTGTGAATCGAAATTAATTTCATTATCATGCATGAAAGAGCCACGATTGAGACCAACCCTTTAATCTTTGTGGATATGTTTTCATTGGCCATTGCTCTTTTCAGGTTCACCTCTTGTCGAGGACACGAACAATCACTTACTTACTCAGGCCTAACGATATTTCAATAATTATGATTAATGATTTTACGATAGGTACAATGAAATGTTGACCACGCTTCTGCTAATTAGGCTTGTTTAGTTACAGTGAATACAGACCCACACACAGTATAGAAATCAGTGCATTTCTATAGACACTTTATAGGTAAATAATAATAAACTGTGTATAAATGGAAAACTTTCTACTGAAAACTTATGTTTAGGGAGATGTCTCCCAGACTCCCAACTTCACCGATCCCGACCCCCGCTGTTGCGTCAACACTGTACCGTCGAAAACTTCTAGTTATTTATCAAAAACTTAGCCACGTCTGGCGCACGTGCCTGGCATAGCCCAATCGGTCTTCTTTGCAGCCTTTCTTCCAGTTAAGATACCTACTACTTACACCTACTATGGTAGAGCCAAAAGACTGCAGATTGCAGAAGTTTGATCAGCAAGACTCGCAAAAAAGTATTCGTACCCTTTATAACTGTAACGTTTATACCCTTACTTCGCTGCAAAGGATGCTGCATAATTTCTACCTTTAGAACGCTCTCGTCTTCAGAATGGCAGGAGCTCTGCAGCGTGACGTCAGCCACTTGCCCCGCTTGGGAGACGATCAGAATCTTCATCGCTTGAGACACTTGACGTCCAGTTAGCACAGCTGTGTTCAGGACTTCCCAGTTCTGTGGAGAAAAAACAATGAACCTCTCTCAAGTTTACAGCTTGTAACGGTATCTTTGGTTTTTGTAGTTTGGTTGTGAACCAATATATGTATACTTACTAGTTTCCGCCCGCGGCTTCTCTCGCGTGATACTGGGACAAAAAGTAGCCTATGTGTTGATCCAGGTCTTAAGCTTTGTTTCCCCCTCTGGTTATAGGCCTATTGTCTTGCTAGACGAAGTAGGCAAGCTACTTGAGCGCGTGGTGGCTACCCGCATTATCGAACACCTATCTATGGAGGGACCTAATCTAGCGGATGAGCAGTTTGGATTCAGATCCGGACGATCCACTGTGCATGCGTTGCTACACCTCAAGCGCATCGCTCAAGAGGCTATAGCACAAGGAGAGCGTGTAATGGCAGTATCCCTGGACATCGCTAATGCATTTAATAGCCTCCCCTATGAATGCATAGATGAAGCGCTTCGTTACCATAAAGTACCTTTATATCTACGGCGTCTAGTGGGACACTATCTAAGGGGGAGAGATGTGCTCTATTTGGATGACTGTGGTACAATGCGTGCTAGGCGTATGTCGTCCGGTGTTCCGCAAGGGTCGGTGATGGGCCCCTTGCTATGGAATATCGGCTACAATTGGGTACTTCGAGGGGAGTTGCTCCCCCGGACGCATTTAATCTGCTACGCGGATGATACGCTATTCATTGCCCGAGGGAAAAGTTACAACGAGGTCGCTCATCTGACCTCAATAGGCTCCACGCTCTTGGTTGGTCGTATCTGTTTACTGGGGCTAAAGGTGGCACTCAGCAAAACTGAGGCCATCTCTTTTCATGGAAGGGGGGGTAGGCTGCCTGCTGGTGCCTATGTAAAAGTCGATGGCGTGCAGGTCAAGGTAACGACCCTTATGAAGTATCTGGGGTTGGTTCTGGACAGTACGTGGAATTTCCATGAGCACTTCGAGCGGTTAACCCCTAAGGTGCAGGGTGCAGCGGGAGCGCTTGCACGTCTTTTGCCTAATTTAGGAGGACCTCGGACCTTCTGTCGGCATCTTTATGCCGGGGTCATCCGCTCGATGGTTCTTTATGGGGCTCCAGTGTGGGCAGATGCCCTATCATATAAGAACAAGGCCCTTTTGAGAAGAACACAGAGAATAATGGCTACAAGGGCTATAAGAGGCTATCGCACTGTGTCACATGGGGCTGCATGCGTAATAGCAGGAACTCTTCCGTGGGAGAAAGAAGCAGAAGTGCTTGCAGATATATATCAGCACAAAGAAGAGAAGCGGACAGAGGGCTATCGCTTAGCTCCACAAGAAATATTGTATGCCCGAAAACAGGCACAGGATAATGCTCTTCGGCTATGGGCTGAAGAACTTGAGTCCGCCGAGTATGGTCTGTGGACTATAAATGCCATACGGCCTGTGTTGGCTGAGTGGGTTAACCGTGAGCACGGTACCCTAACATTTAGAATGGTGCAAGTCCTCTCCGGACATGGATGTTTTGGGAAGTACCTGCACCGCATAGCCAAGAGAGAAGCAAGCCCAGCCTGCAAACATTGTGGTGCAGCCGAAGATACAGCGCAGCACACGCTGCAAGAATGTAATGCCTTTTCGTCGCAGCGCCAAGCGTTAGAGATGTTAATTGGACCAGACCTCTCTTTGCCGAGTGTGGTTAAGGCCATGCTCGATAATGACAGCGCCTGGGGGGGTATGGTTTCCTTCTGTGAGGATGTAATTTTGCAGAAGGAGACAGCGGAGCGGGTGAGGGAAGAAGATCCCCTTGCTGACCCACTTCGCCGGCGGAGGACCGGCAAAAGGCGGCGACAATTTAACCGCCTTCTTCCGCTTGATGGAGACCAGCGGGGTATGGGAGCGGGGAGCCCCAGCCCTGCATTGCAGAGGTCTCCAATGGTGGGGGGTGTCTGTGATGTTCCGGGACATCCCCCTTCCCCAATCAGGGAAATACGAGGGGTTCGCCTCAGGCGAACGATCACCGACGGGGCCGTGGTAGAATCCTACCGGGACCCCATGACCCCGTCAAGTGCTGGTGCAGCGTCGAGCCCTTCATCAGGCGATGAATGGTTTGATGATGCACTAGCACTACGGTGAGTGACGGAACACGGTGTGTTTTTAGTCGGTAGGCCGCCGGGCTAGCGAGAGCTAATCGCAGGCGGAGAGCCCGACAGACCCCTCCAACTCTCCCCGAGTTTGAGGACATGTGTAACGCATTTTCACACCGAGAAAAAAAAAAAAAAAAAAAAAAAGGTCTTAAGCTTTGTATATTCCATAGCTTAAGTTAAGTGTATTAAGTTTCATACAAATCTGTTCAGCCGTTACGGCATGAAGCGACGTCAAACATAGAAACACACAAACTTTCGCATTTATAATATTAGTGTGATAAGAATATAATACCTGTCCAAGAATTATTCTAGTGCTTTTAAATAATCTGAATTTCAAGTTTGTCATGAAGGTATGTTTTTTTTATTACCTGACTGAGCTTGTAATAGTACCTACCTACATACGTTTGTTCTAAGTCTGGGTGTTTTATAAGTATTTATGTAATGTTTATCAGTTTCTGGCACCCATAGTAGGTACAGGCTCTGCCTAGTTTGGGATCAGTTGGCCGTGTTAGAGATGTGCCGTATAAAAAAATACATAGTTTATGACCTACTTTCTTTGGGCTAATTTTTATCCCCGTACCACGCGAATGAAGTCACGGGCAAAAGCTAGTAGGTACTTATTAAATATGTTTCCTATAAGTAATGGTTGACACCTTAGATTAAAACTGGGCTTTGTGAGAAAAAACGACGACACCTACAACAGCTTTGTAGTCCTAAATCAGATAAAAATTTCCATGATACTTAATTGACTTTGAAACCTTTTCCCGGCTCAGGTGAAAAACAGAAAATCCATTATAAATCCAACGCGCGGGAATTTTATTAGAATCAGATTTCTCTAGCCAATTACGTGTCTGCAAGTTAAAGTAGAGCCTTTTCTCCCCGTTTTTAATTAGAATCGCGTTGTCGTAAATTGTTCTCGAGATAAGTTTAACCTCTTAATAGGATTATTTCGCGCCAGCCGCCGCCAACCGTCTTCCCGCAGAGGCGCGGCCAAATATTGCTTGCACAATGCACTTCATCACTCACGGCGGATTAATTGGTTTCTGGCTGGCATATAGAGCAAGCCAGCCGTCAGTAAGCGGATATGAAGAGGCTGGCCTGGGACGCTTTGGGCGTATTTCGAGAACATGGTGTATTTGGAGCCTTTTCTTGCGTGTAGTCTTCGCAGTTAACCATTTGAGTCATGTTCGGTAGTTACACATTCTCGCGTCTTTATCTTCATTATCAGTCGATGCGACTGAACCCTTTAGTCAGTAAGTACCTTACCTACTTTGTTAGTAGGAACCTAAGTAATTAGTAATTACCCACCGACATCTTATTATTTTGATCAGATAAAATCTACCCATGAATCTTAAATGGAGAAAGGCGACTAAATTAAGTACATTATTGAACAATGCCAAGTAAATTTGCTGACCGACGCTGAGCCTGAAGCCACTATTAACTCCGGATTTGTTACGAAACCCTCGAGCGTTACCTATATCCCCGCTTCGATGAAAATGAGGATCATCTAAAAACGGCGCAGGTATGCCAAAGTTATGCAAAAAACGTGAACTCGTTCCTGGATGTAGTTACTCAGAAAAAAGCTCACACACATTCGCTAGCTAGCAAACGGGAACGCAAAACGTATCATATTTTAACTGCAAACAAACTCTGTACACAGACTTGAGCGCAGTAATCTAAGCCGATTCTATTAATGAAAACTCAGGAACTTCAGACTCACTGCTAACTACCATCCGCATCTAGTTGATATTCCATTTACCAGAACTAGGCGCTTCCAAACATCATTTATAATACGCACTGCTAAAATATGGAATCAGCTTCCAGCGTCTGTAATTTCCATCGAATTATGACCCTAACGGCTTCAAAAAGAGAGTTAATAGACATCTGGGAAAGCTCGCCCGATCGTCGACCTTATCCTTACCTATGCAAGCCTCGAGGTCAAGAAACTCAACTAAAGCCACCAATGATCATGTTCACCGTCAAGTTTGCAGTGGACTTGATGCGGCGTCCAGTTTGCAGTTCGTCCAGAAAGAATACTCACGAACCGAGTTTACCGGCAAGTTTGCTTGATGGCTGCCAGTCGAACACGTGCGTGCGTGAACCGCTCACGATGCCAACTAACGTCATGCATACTTGAACACTCACACACATCTTCAAGTTTACATGACGCTGCAAACTTGATCAAGTCGGCAGAGCGAAATTCTATTTTAGATTCAAGTTGACTTGTCATGCACACCCATAGCCATACACCGTCATGTCACCGTCGAATCAAGTCCACTGTAAACTGGACGGTGAACTTGATCGTGGGTGGCTGGCATAAAGACCTCTATAGCGCAGTGGGCGAAAGCCCGCCTGAGACGTAGAAGGTTGCGGGTTCGATTCCCGCCGCCAGACTATTGCTTGTACGGTTTGCAAATATTTTTTCTGGTCTGGCGGTTTTCTATGTATGTAATGCAATATGCATGTATTTAAAAAAAAATATAAGTACCCACAATGATTATTATAGTACAGAATCTGTACTGTAAACAATGTAAGTATTCTTAAAGGACACTTGTCTAAAACCCACGCTGACTAGATAGGTTCGATTCAACACCCGTCGAAGCTACGCCGCACCTGCAGTAACCCTTCGCCTCCGGCAATCTCACAGGTTAATATTGAGATAAAACTAATTGCTTTATAAATATCACTCTCTTCGTTACGGTTGGCCCGCACACGAAGTACAACCATCACATTCGATTCTAGAGCTCGAGCAAGATGTAGTGACGGGAAATCAAAATAAATAAATAAATAATAATAACTCGCTTAATCTGTATTTTGTTGTAGTTCCTGTTCTGTGTATTAACCCACACATAGTTTTACGTTGGTGTTCGCAAATATATAAATACCTAATGCTGGACTCTTTCGCACATCATCTAGCCCCAAACTAACCAAAGAGATGTATTAAAGAACCAAATGACTGATATACTAGATATACAATATTTTTTTTAAAATAAATACATTTATACATATAAATCACTCTTATACAACATAAATATCTGCAGAACAAGTAAACATTTGTCTCGCAGTGGGAATCATTCCATGGTGACATGGCAGTGGACTAAACCTTGTTTTCTATGGCTCATTATTTATATAGTTCTTGGCCGCGGCTTTGCTTGAGAAGGATTTTTTTTATGGAAAGACATAATTATTTAGCTAGACTTGATAGCGCGTTAGGCTGTGCCCTCAGAGATTAAATAGAACAAACAAATTATAGATGCGTTTTTTACTAGAGAGCTTATAGGTAGGTACATAATTATAGTTAAAAATATATATTTGTACTTTCATAAATTACTTAATTATCGTATCAGATGATGGCTTCAAAAGTTACAAAAATAGCGAATGCGTAGTACCAATGCCCTTGAAGGTTCGGTGGCCAGCATACCCCAGAATGTGACCAGTGTTATAAAATAATACAGCTATAAAACATGTTTATCATTAAATATCTTTGTAAGGTAACAAAGTATTAGACTAAAAATATGCCCGAATCATAATTTATATACACATTGACAAGTTTCGGCTAAAATAAAAATTCGTAGATTTTTTTATGATGAAACGTAGTCACGTCGTAGTTTCCTACTACAAAGGAGGTAAGTTTATTACCGGTATCCCCTTTGTTTACCTTTTTTGCAGCTAAAGGTATCGTTTAATACGAGACAGGCTATAGTAGGATCAGTTGACCGTGAGAGAGATATTCCATAAATGTTTTTATTTATTTTACGTTGGTATTCCAATAAGTTATTACTCTTACAGTCCCCATAATCGACTCATTTGAGCTAATTGTTCGTTGCTTATTAATAACTCAATGTTTCCGACTTGTAATCAGTATCAATTGCTTGTAAAATGATTGATGAGGTTTTAAAAAATATAACGGACATTCCATATACCGATGGCGAACAATCACATCAAAATGAACAAAGAATGTAATGTCTTATTTTATTTTATAAAAGGTTCATTTTACAAACGAACCAAGTAAACGATACTTATCCCAGTTCAACGCATAACAAACGGGAGAATGACAAAATATTAAACACAGTGAAAAAGCACCTCAAGAAAAGGAAACGGCTCAAGAGCTCTCGTAAAATTAATAAGTAAATAGATGCGTAACCGGATCTTGATAAAGAATTTACATAAGGTGAAATAATCCAATTAGGTTATCCCAATTAGCAGTTTAGATAAATTCGAGGAACCTTGAACCTAGCCTTGAAGCGGAGCGTTGAGCTTTTAGGCCGCCCTAAGGTCCGGTACGTGGCTTAACGACTGAAAAACCCGGACTAACATGTTAACGTGCCGAAGCATGGAAGAGCTAAGATCTAAATGTCACTAAACGGTCACCCATCCATGTAGTGACCGCGCGGAGTGTTGCTTTATTGGCTTTTAACAACGGCAAATACATAATCGAACGCCTTATACAGCGAGCAGCTGGTGTGGGCGTTCCCTCAGGCCTCCATTACGTAGCGATAAAGCTCCCATTACACCACTTCATTCATGCTAAGAGTGTACCATTAGACGTTAATCTCCACCATTTGTTGCGATCACGTACACTCTCGGGATAACTCCACAAATTAATAAAAGCATGACTTTTTACTCGGAACATTTACATTTATACGGCTCAATTCGCGGACAATAGCCGCGTAGACTCGTAAAAATACTGTAGGCCGACTTGTAATAATAAAGATATCGTTAATTCCAGTGAAAGAGCCCTATTGGCTCCATTAATTACTAAGAAAATACCTTTTGGTTAATTTATCGGCACAATCGACGTCTCAATAAATTGTTGGCTTCGAGCACCTCTCTAAAATTGAGTGGGTGTCAGAGACCGTAATCGGTATTCGCATTTGTATAATATTAGAATAAAAACCATCAAAAAATATGTTATTTTATTCCTTCTGATACGGTTAACATTTGTGGTTAATACTGATAAAACTTATCATTTTGTATGGAAAATCATAAACCTATTACTAAGTATCTTTTATGAAAAATAAACGAAACACTGAAAGTTCTGATAACGTAAGTAGGTAACAATGATACTACACAAAAGGCTTTAGGGACAATCGATTACATCACAAAAGGATCTTACCTTAGAAATAGGAAGCACGGCTTGTATGTCATCCTTTTCAATATCGAGTCGGGTGTTGACCCTATGTTCATGCGGAGGCTCTTCAGTCGTGGAGGCAGGGTTTGAGGTAGATGATACTTTAGCAGACCAGCTAAGTCGCGCTGTGCCACGTCCAGATTCCCCTTCGGATCCTTCTCCATCGCCTTCACTCTCAGCTCCTACCTCCACTAACCAAGTCAAAACCTCCTCCCACCCAGGACCGGCCGCGCCACTGTCCTCCACGTCTCTACAAATCAAATTAATTAATATTATCAAAGGTGCCGCCGTAAATCAACACTAATTTAAGCTCCGATAAGCTAACCTTTCGTTCCCAAGGTTTTTAAAGGGCGTGGGTCGTGCAGGGTGAAACTGAACAGAAAGGGGAACGGAGTCACAATAAATCAATAATTCACGTAGGCTGTTTGGTGAGCGAGCGCTTGCCGCGGTCTCATTTTCAGTTCAACTATGAAATTGTTTAAACAGAGATAAGTCCAAGAATCGTGACGCGAAGTTTCATTAGGCGCGCAAACTCGCCCCCGATTTATAGCTCTCAGCAAATGCAAAGTGCTCGTGAGCAAAATTGTGAACAAATCCCGGCCGAGGAAATGAGATAGGGGCTTTATTTCATTACGAAATACAGCGAATAAGAAATATGTTTTCATTTCTATACGAATACGAAACTGTACAATAGAATTACCTACCTCCGGTTCGTATAGGAAGTAGGTATTAAGTTCATTTGAGAGAATAGAGACGTATCTCCACCGACGTAGCGTGAGAAGCATACAAAATAGGCTTGATATTACGAATGAATGAATAGTAAACAAGGACAGGTACTGTTCTTGTTTATCAAGTTATCATTGTTAACAATGCGGTATTGTAAAGTTGTCTTTGTTGATTATGTTTATTGCTAGAATAGAACTGTATCGTCGGGAGTTGTAATGTTGACCCACTTATAATAGTGTCGGGAGCGCGAATAGCCCGAAGGCGCAGTTGGGAAAATAGAAATGGAATGAATCTGCAAATTCGCTCGCGAAGCAATGTCCGGAAGGTCGGTAGAGCGCAGTTCCAAACAGCCGCACTATCTCCGACTACCAGATTGCAATCTCGTTCCATATATGCACAGAATATAGTAGCTATAGGTACCTTTGTATACCTATTTGGTTTTCAATTTTATGCTTAGTATCTACACGGTTTTTATAGCCGATACAAATTCTGGAAAGTATCTTTTTACATGAGTAAGGGCTCTTGGCTTGTACGAGTGCTTCGTTAAATGGGTTGTGTAGCACCACTAGACACACCCTAGTTCGTTATTTCGAGTATGTTTTCAGTACCGTTAAGTTTTTATCACCCTTAGGTAAATCGGAACGATAACCGCGAATGAGTTACTTTTACTCTTTCTTTTCTTTCTTTTTTTTGTACACATTGAATGTAGATTTCATTCTACTTTGTTCCAGCTCGTTTTAGATAACCTTAACGATTTACAGTGCAATTAATACCGCCATTACTTTTATCTACTTATTCTTGTACTTTAAGGAATAAATCCTTCATG
This sequence comes from Horisme vitalbata, assembly GCA_951804965.1. NCBI lineage: Eukaryota > Metazoa > Arthropoda > Insecta > Lepidoptera > Geometridae > Horisme > Horisme vitalbata. The sequence continues at coordinate 18,716,143 of OX638093.1, forward strand.
ATCCCCAAGGGTAACTTATGAATGAATTTATGTCGATAACTTGAAAATCAAAGCACTGAAGAAAGCCTGCTAGGATTGCAATGAAACCTAAACTTATAAATCTAATACTTATGTAGTTTTTTGCATCAGTAGTAAGTTATATTTTTTAATCATGTATTTATAAACTGAGTTTCTAAAATCCTATGAAACAAACTTTATCAAAATCTCTTCCTTTCGGGATAACATACAAATTCAAAATCACCTTGTATATTGTTTTAGATGATCATCCTTAGAAATTTTAGACATCTTTAGACTATCAATTAGAAACCTCTAGACATGTTTAGACGATTAATTAATGATCTAATTTAGATGATTAATTAAAATCTTTAGACAATCAAAATTATTGATGATCTAATTAGATAATCTATACGACCAAAATCATAAAGCATAGGTTAGTTTTAGAGGAAAAGTGAACACTCACGTATCGATATCGTCGTCATCTCGCAAAGGCTGTTCCAATCTCGTGGCTGTGACGGTGGCTGTGCGAGGCTTCACCTCCGCGGTGACAGCCCATCGGGAGTTTGCTGCTGTGACGCTCACTAACCGCAATCCTGATTTCACTTTCATCCTAGTGTAAAAACACATTATTATAATTTTGATTTATATACAGGCTGTCGCTGAAATGGCGACATTAAATGAACACATAGGTAGTGCTACTTGTCAGTAATCATAAAAAATTTAATCCTAAAATGAAAGTCCATTTAAAAAAAAATATTTAGTCAATCAAACTAAATCACAAATAAGGTAAAAAAAATGAATAATGCTGTGTACCTTACGCGCTCCTAAACAGAAGCGTGCGACGCTATAGTAAGTGGCCCTTACACAGCGTGATTCAAATTTTCTTACCTTGTGATTTAGTTTGTTTGAAAAAATAAAATTTTGAAAAATGGACTTTAGTTTAAGTTTAAGTTTAGTTTAAGATTTTTTTTTTATTACAGACAAGGAACACTACCCGTGTGTTCATTTAATGTCGCCATTACAGCGACACCCTGTATAAGGTGGTTTAGCATTAAGCTTCTCCACTCTCCAGAGATACTCACACACACAGTATTTGTATGCATCAGTGTAGTTATTTTAGATTTAATTATAGCTGCGACAACTTTGGGGTACCTGAATAATTCAAATAGGCGTAATTTTAAACCCTTCAAGAATTTATTAATTTGAGAGTTAATAAATCCAGCTAGGTTTGCTGCTTCGCGTGCTTATATGGAATTTTAACACACTTGAATACCTCAGCTCGAATACATACTGCATGTAACTAGAAGTAGGAATGCACAACATTCCCGTGTAACTCAACACACAGATGCATTTCCGAAACATTGTCGCACGTTACGTCTAAACCCGGAATTTATTCTGGTGGGAAACGAAGATGTTATAAATTTCCATTTAGGCACACGCGGCTATACCCGCGCCCGACCGAAGCTGGCTTGTAGTCATAACTCAGACGTAGAAACCGACACATGTATCTATGAAGTTTGGGAGCAGGTGGCGCAGATAATGTATGGGGCGATTGCGAGATTTCTACCAACACAATAAAAGAAAACTTTACTAACGCGAAATAAACGTGCAGTGACTGCGTGACAAAGCGGAGCAATCGTTTCGAGGTCTGATCAATGGTCGCGATTAACTGACTTCGGAAATCAATAGTTGCCTTTTTGTAGCGATTCGTTATAAGCATAAATAATATAACAGAAATATTAACATCATTTAATAATAGATGCTTGCTACTTATCGTCAGGCAACGTTTCCGTAAGCACTTAGTTGGTTAATCACGCGATTTCAGAATTCCCAACCACCAACCACCCTGCTCAAATTTTAACTTTTATAAGTTTAGAACTACGAGCAACAAAGAAGAATGGTTTATAGCAGCCATGAATTAAATTAACGGTCAAACTACCACGCAGACTGGCCATTTCGAATTACGGGGTACGGGGCCTAATTTATGCACAGCTCGGCGGGTTCCTTACCTACCTGGTACCTAAGTGCTGTTTCCATGTTCCAAAGCTTCGTTACCTTCCTACTAATGTTACAAAGAGTGGAAAAATTCACTGCTTATTGTAGACCGGTGCATTTATTACGGGCACGTGCGAGAGGCGTATATCAAAATTTGTGCAAGCTATTCTTTGGAGTGCCGTTTCGCAAATAGCTTTGTGAGCAGTGTAATTTACTGTGAGTGCTTGTAGAGCTGTTCAGTACAAAATCTAGTCATATCTATGGCAATGCAGGTACCTAAGATGCAGATTCACGATGCGACAAATGCAGACTATAATTGGGTGCAAGGCCTTTATAAATTTTGGTCATAAAATCCTAGTCATAACGTTTATTTTAAAATTTCTGTATAGTTCAAGAGTAAACAATGCGTGCTTTACTAAAATGCTTAAGTAAAAACATTTGCATTACATTATATTACGTCTAGACAGAAAATAAATGGGAGCGTTATAAAGCAGAAATCAATTTTATGGATGGAGTTTGAACGTAAAGTCTACCACTGAGGGCTTTTAAACAATACTGTTTGTAATCCAATAAAACCTCATTACTAGATCGTGATGGGCAAAGTTTTAATTGGTGCATCGGGGTCCAAAGCATCATCCAAAACTCTGGCCGCTGGCCGGCACTTCAACGTAAACGTGAATATACTTTGCAGGCGACTCATTCAATCTCAATCCACAACACTAGTTAAAATTTTCCAAGCTGTTTACAAGAGCCGTTATTTTCTCAGTGTAGAAGTGGATGAAGTGTATATTTTCGGTAATGGCTTCTCTATGCAAACAAAACAATAATTTCAAGTTACTTCCTCCTACGCAAAGTGCGTGTATCTACACAGTAAGTTGACATGCAATAAACCAGTCAAGTTGGACGGAATTGTACATACAGGTTCGACAAACAGAGATATTTAAGTTGTATTAAGGCAGACGTAGTGTCTCTATACGGACGGTGACAACTGACAGCTTTGCTCTTGAAGGCACTGCAAACCGCTATGTCAGGTCTCAGCGCCTATTGGGTGGCGTGGCGGTTGGAACATGTCAACATCGATTGCTTAATTCATGTATTTATACGTATATTCAAGTATTATGTTTGAGTTCGATGACATTGTATGCTTTGATTTGGGATAGTGATTAACTTTGAACATTTTAGGAAAATAAATATTTACTAACCTGATTACAACATGTCCGATGCTATGGCTGGTGTCTCGGCGCACAACAAAAGGTAAATGTAGTCTCGAGTGGGGGTACAGCGGAGCTCTGGGCAACATCATGGCGGCATCTCCGGCTCGAGCCTCACGGTACCCGGCACGCGCTCCAGACAGTGTCACATAGCCTAGAGGCCAAACCGGTTGAACAGAAACTCGACCACATGCAACCTCTCCTGAGTCTGCACTAGCTTCTGCTGCACTGTACGAGAGGAGGACTGTCCTCGGAGGTCGTTTGCCTTTTCCGTCTGCTGGCCACCATGCAGCCGGGACGGTTAACTCAGCCAGGCACGCTCCTTCTTCACCCTCAGGGCCACAAGTTGTAGTCAAAATTTTGGATCGAAGGGTGGCATGCAGCGTTATACATACGCGGCGTGGTCTGGCCGCAGAACGACGTGCTCCGCCTTCTCCACCCGTATGGAATAGCACTCGCAACACCGGAGCATCGCGAGGCAGTTCTCGAAACACGAGATGTGCGGACACGTCCAATCTATGCGCAGTTGCATCTTGCAATTCTGTCAATGAAGCGTTTCTCTTTGGTGGTTCCAAGGGGTCCGGCACCGCGTATCGGGCCGGTACGGTTTGTTTTGTGGAGAACGGCCCATAAGTAGCTCGAACCGAGGCCGGTGCGGAGCCTTGTAAGACCGTAAATCGATCAAGAGATAAGAGAGCGCCCGGTAAAGCAGTGCCCACCGGCTCAGGAGGTGGGCCCGCTCCGTTCCATCTCGCCGTGTGTTTTAAAAAGAAGCCGCTATCTTTATTTTCGAAGTGCACTTCCACGGCAAGTACCGTTCCTGCAACAAAAGAAAAAAATGTGTTAAGCTGACGTCATGCGAAATAAAATGTGTAAGATTACCATGTGTTAAATTTCAAATAAGTATTTTATTTTAGAATTTTGACGAGATAAAAGGGCGTCGAAGCACATCTATTTGGCGCCGTTCCAAGTGCATTTATGTCTTATGACACAAATGTATGTTGTGTTTAAAAACACGTACAGTACCTTTATCGAATTAATTTTATTCATGTTAAATGTGGCTATGTTGGTAGAGTTTGGTAGTTTTTTGGAATGTAGGTATGAAAAGAAAAATATCAAAACTCAAAATGCCAATCTCATAACTAGTACATACGTATCACGTAGGATTAGAGTGAAGGCAGAGTGGGTGCTCTCGGTATGATGGATAGGCCGCGTCACGCTCGCTAGTTCTGTTCCCGTTTGGATTTGTATCATGTTCATGTTGTACGAACCATCTCACGGTATTCATTATTATCCTATTCATAAAGTGGTCGTATCTTTATAAAATACAAGCGGCCCGTCCCGTCTTCGCACGGGTTAGGGCACTTTTTTACACCTTGGGTTACGGGGTGTACGGGGTTCCAACCCCCATCATCGGAACCCAAGTCAACCTCACCTGCACGTGGTGCACCCTGCTAAACAACGAACGGGGCTCTGGCGGCCGGCTGATTGCGGCATAGCACAGCCTACATCGGCACATCTAAATTCCCTGGCCACCGACGGGCAGCAGCGTCAGTGGTGCGAGTAGCTGTGCCCTGCGATCCCCAACCCGCATGCCCAGAGTGGGGATTATGGGTATATCCCCCTTTATTAGGGGAGGTCTATGTCCAGCAGTGGACTGATATAGGCTGGTGTGTGTGGTGGTTAAGTAACGTAACCCCACCAGGGTTACGTTACTTAAGTTTTAGTAAGGATCCCTAATATTTTCTAGCAATAAAAATAACCTACATACTCAAGGTGAAAGTAGCTTTCCAATGGTGAATGTTTGAAATCGGCACAGTAGTTTTTGAGTTTATTCATTACAAACATACACACACACACAAAACATTTTTTTTTGTTCCTCTTTGTAATATTATTATTATAGGTAATTATAAAATAATAATTATGATATAGAATATATATAAGTGTAGATATCGATAATTTTGCTATCGAGTTAAGTATTAGGTGATGTGCGTTTGATCTCTAATGCCGGTACGTGATGTTGTAAACCAGATAGAGATATCCTATCAATCTTCAAGGATATTGAAAACAAATGCTAACGTTTCTGATACAAATCCGAGGGCGATTAGGGATAATTCACACATGCGGGTTGAAAGCAATCGCTACATTTGCAAGGAAACGGCAGTGTTCCAACACTTCCAACGCGCAACACCCTTATAAGAGTTAGTGTAGATGAAGGGGGAGTACGGATAATAAAAAGCTTTTGCACGTGACACTGGAACAAAGAAAATTCACAGAGCTTTTAGGTTGGAGCAATTTTGTGAATTTGTTACGATGCGGGAAGACAAGGATCAACATTTTTCAGATTTCACGTAGAGTTGTAGTATCAAGTAGTTACGTACCTATATTACAAAAAGATAATTAAAATCACCTAGTGATATTCTGGTATACAATTGCCTTATGTGTACTATTCGCGATCGAATTCTACTTTAATTTCCTTAGGACCGCTGCCTCTACAAAAAGAGAAGTTTTGCGAATTGATATCGCGTTTCTCGATCGCACCCTCATTGCGAAGGGGTGGAGAGGGAAATAATAACTGCCACACAAGTAAATCCTTAGATACGGGTCAGGCGTCCACTTCCAATACTATCTTTTATGTTACTGATCTTCTGAAACTGTTTATTCCTTTGGAGAATTCAATTGATGGATGAATTTCATATATGTAGGTTTCATACATAGTCGTTTTTTATTAGGAGGTAGATATTTAGATGTAGAAATTACCTATATCTTAAAAATAAGCTAATGTTGATTTGTGGATTGGACAATTAACTAACAGTAATTATTGGACACATTTAGGTGAATGAGGGACTACTTAGTCAAAACCGTCCAGTTGGCTTGGCAATGCTGATGAATGTTAGAATGCAAAGCCTATATCTTGCAATAAGCGTCCAATACCTAAGACATGATAAATGGAATGGCCGTCATGCTTGTGTTATCCATCGATGATCACTCACCAAATCAACAGCATTTTATTTCATCATAGATATATCATGGACACCCGAGTTTCAGAGGAAAAGTATTTTATTTAAAACAATGCAGCCCATGCCTGTAGGTATATTTATTTTCAGTAGCTCAAACAAACGAGCCTTTTCACAACCGCATATTTCACAAGCAATTAGCAGCGATAAATATAGGGAATTGTTGAAATTGGCTTCTGTTTTTCTTGGACAGTGTATCCCAGAAGTGTTGTTAACACGAGAAGGGTTACGTTTCGGTTACAGATTGGTAAAAGTACATTAGTTATGGAATGACGATCTGCGAAAGGCGGATGAATCGCTCTAAGGACAGGGCGCAATGGCGGAGAGGCCTATATCCAGCAGTGGACCGCTACATAGGTTGATGATAATGATGATAATGTTAGCATAATTTATAATCTCACTAATATGTATTATAAGTACACATACACATAGGTATACTACTCTATCAAGAAAGTATTGGGAAAAGATCAATAATACAAAAAAAATTACTTATTCATCCAAATTTATTTTATCACCTTCACTTCAAAGTATGCTCCTTCACAAACGATACACTTACGCCTATGAATAATCATCAAGGCGTTCAAAAAATTTTTTGAACGCCTTACAAAGCGTTTACTATATTTTTGTATGAAAATGGAGCAGTGCCCATGGCGGGAAGTTTGTAAAACTGACATCTCCATACAAAAATTTTGTTAACGCAAACGTTGGTATGTTTTTCGTACTCAAGCCACAGATCTCGCCGCGAATTCTCCTTTAAGTATGTCTATGAAAACGGGTGCCACGAAGTGGTAATTTGAGTTTAGGAAAAAGAAATAAATGGGCTGGAGCCATATCTAATGATTATGGTGGTTGCTCAATGGTATTTGTTGAGTTTTTGGTCAAAAATTCGATCACAATAATGGCCCTGTGCGAAGGCGCATATCGTGATGCAAATTCCAATAATTTGGTGGCTATCTCTCGCAAACTTGGATGAGGATTTTCATTTAACTTTGGCGACGTTACCTTCAGTTGCAGACGACGAAATTCCATTGACGATGCTTTTAAGACACTCTTTGTTCGATGTTTTTGTTCATTATGAAATTCGCAATACACACTAGATTATGATATACTAAAACAGCACTGTATTAAATCTAATTTACAGATGCAACTCAAACTCCGCGCTAAAATGGAAAACAGTTGTGCCAATACAACAACAACAAAATAACCTAAAAATAAATTTTGAACCATAAACAAATCATTCAAAAAAAAAACTCAAAAACTCAAAATCATCGTCATTTTTTTTATTTACCACCAATTCGTAACGTGACCAAACAGAGAGGATTGGCAAGAAATTCTGCTTGGCTTACATTTTTTTATCATTTAATCTTCCAACTACCAAATCTTTCATTCCTGATACTTTTTTTGACTACGAAAGTTAGTTTGTAGTGTTTTCGTGGGATATATTTGTTCCCACTCAACTCCACAGTAAAAAGGTACCTGGAGTTAGTTTGTGACCTGGGTTCCACACGTAGACCACGTTCCGGCATCACGGGAGTGGAAGCAGGTTAATTAAAAATAATTTGATAAAAATTATTAAACAACATGTGACGTCACGTCGGTATAAGAAAGGAAAAACTAACCTACAAGCTGTGTATATTTTTCAAAGAAAAATTTTCATTTTGCACCTACACTCGTTTCCATGATAAAATAATATACAAGTAAAACCGATCCAAATAGCCTCTAAAATTTGTATGAAACGACAATAAACTTGGAAAAATTGAGGTAAGGGTAGGCAGCGTAAAAAATAATGGACCACCCTTCGCCGAACAAGGGGTGGTCTGCTAAATAAATTGTTTGCCTTTTTCAATTTTACACGGGAAAAGTAAGTAAATTAAATCGGATGCTTTCAATATTTTTTATTCATTTTCATTCTATTATTTTTCCATTACAAATCAAAAGCTACATGAATTATCTCATACATTATCTCTGTCGTGGAAACTAAAGAACACTCCTACAGTTCTTATTGCTAATGAAAATATTTATATCGATAGCATTATGTGTAAACATAGGAAGGTATTCATTTTTAACCATTTTCATCTCATTGACTGGTCTTCCCGATAGATTTCCAAACATCCAGAGCTTACCTACCTTTTACCTTTGACATTATGACCATCTCATTGACAAGCAATAATTTTCCCTGTTTAATATCATTGTTAACAAGGGTACGTTAGGTACTAGGTAATTGTCTGGACTTGCACCTACTGCCCTTAGGTAGTTACTAAGTTGTGAATCTAAGTGCATAAATTACAAAACTGTCAACATTTTAAGTTCGTATTGATTGATGTTTGCATAGATTTTCTGGAATTTTTTGCACAATATTTTGTTGCGGATAACACCAACGCAATAAGCTTAGTAAAGCCAGGCTGTCATAAATACAAATCACGAATAAAAACAGCAATAAAAGGAAACAGCGTGTATTCTCAGTAACGAGCGGCGAGACAGACACAATCGAGGAGGAATGCGCAATGTCTACAGATGGACACAAACTGGGACTTCTATACAAACATGCTAATTTAACAAGTGAATAAATTAAAAACGTCGGGTCTTTCTACTAACTAGGTGATAAGGTAAAGAGCTTTTATTTGCCATATTACTAGTTCTAGGGAAGATTCACGCAACATTTTGGAACTCTTTTTTAACTTAAAATAATTTTAGAGTGCTGCCGTACCTTACTTTGGTGTTCTTAGCAAATCGTCTTGGTTAAGTAATACTCCACCCGGTCATTGCTTGGATAGGTGATCGTTTATTGGCATTTAGATCTGGCTTTTTCCGTCGTTTAGCCATGTCTGAGGCCTTCAGGCGGCCTACACACTCCGAAACCCGAGTTCGACAGTAACTCATAGATACGAAGGAGAATCTTAGAACTTTAATACTAACTACCTACTACCTTTAGTGCTGAAAATGAAATATGTTTCCAGAAAAAATATTATTTGTAATTATTTAATGACACTAAGTACTTACACAGCCACCAAGATAACTGTATGTATTTCTTACATATTTCAAATGATAAGTCACCTCTAACGCATATTATGTCAATGTTGCATTCGTAACTTATTACCGAAGATTCCCGGAACCTGACTCATGGAGCAAAGATAATTCTGCTCAGCTCGATTTAGAAGCTGGAATTTGTCAACTGTAGCAATAAGATGTAAAGCATTACCGAACGTGTTCTGGGTGCTGAGGATTAACGGGTATTTCCGACATAGGCAGTAGATATAGATGTCGTTTAGGACACGAAATTTGATTTGCTGTTTAGAAAGTTTGACTAGGTACCTAGGTATTTATTGATCAGTCAAACAAAATTATGACCATAGACATGTATGAACTAAGCTATGATGCTTTGAGTACCTAATCTATCGTTAACTTTAGAATTATTTATTTGCATTGTTTCAATTTGCTTTGGCTTTGTGATACGAAAATACAAAAGTCGATGAGATCATGACTTGATACTTTAGTATGGTTGTAGTGTAGTTGTGATAGCTCGTCAGGCACTTGAAGCGACCTTCCGGGACGTCAACCTCTTATGCAGTGCTCGACTCGAGAGCTCTTACAGAAAGCTCCTACGCCTCTATATCCCTTCTATATGATTAATCCACTACATAATTCAGTACGTAACATTCTATTCACAAAAGTAGGTAGGCATGAAAATCTTGTTACGCATCCCAGAGGAAATCTAGTGAAATCTGAGGTTTTCCGAGCTTAAATATTTTGCAACATCGGAAAACTGGGTAAAAATATTTATTACTGGGTAATAATTAGTAATTTTTAAATAGTTTTATATCCATGTTGAAAATTAAGAGAAGTAAATCGCAAACATGTTAATTTACTAATGCTATAACTCATACAACTTACGAGCAAGTAAGTTGTATGAGTTATAGCATCCTATCCTTCGAAGTGGCTAGGTGGTACGGAGAACAGATGAACGCAATTAGTAACAGGAACAATTCGCATATTTGAGTTAAAGTGTTCGTCTATTGCTGGGTGTGAGACGAATCGCCAGGGTACATTCCTGTTTGTCTGTCTTCCACTGCCAAGAAACGTGAAACCTGGCTTTGACGCACTTTTCCTTTGCATTGTAAACGGTTTGCGTGGGTAAGGCCCATGCAAGGTATTTTCTTAAGTTCTATCTACACATGTGTATCTTGCTTGGAAAATGTGGCTACAGACTTGATTAGACTCTCCACGTTTTAATTTCATGCTGAACGAGCAACTGGCTTACTCGTAATTTGAAGGCTCTTGAAGTTTGCATTTAGTTTGAAACCAGCCCCACAAACAGCAGCTTTTAAACGGTTTACTTTTAATTAACATTAAAGCACTTATGTCGATTTGTTTAAGTTAATATAAAAAGCTCCAAACAATTTTATGGTTAAACAATGTCTACATAATAAAAGTGCAAATATGTAATTAAAATTCAAATGAATCCAGTGATGCTTTATTTTAATTTTAATTTAATGCGCTTGTCATACTAAAATTATGCAAACCGCTCTTTACAAATTAATAATTGATGATGAAATCGAAGAGTTATACACTAGCAGGTTGACTGCAGGCTTCGGTTATCACAGGGTCGATTATCCGCATAACCTCAGTTGTGTTTTTAAAGCCACTGCATGTCAATTAGGAGTTTAAAACTAAAATGTCTTTAAAAATATCTTCATAACATAGTTCATCAAAGTATCTTTAGTTGTCTATGGCAATAAGAAAATTATGTACAGAATTACAAACAAAAAGATGCAGGTACACTTATAATTCAAGTAGTGGGTATCGATATATGATTTTCACAGTCTATCTCCAGCATAGGTTAAATGTATAATTATTATTCTTGTAGGTTATCATATTGTATTGTTATATTGGGCACATGTACTTTCCTATAAGCTTACTTTAACACCTAAGCAACTAAATATATACGTACTCAATAAACAATATTTCGAAGTAAGTACATAACCTTTGATTTTCAATTTAATATTACAACTTGCGATCACTTAGTGTGATTGGAGCGACAATAATTAGCAACAGAGTGGTGGTCGGTGGGTGAGGTGCGGCCGTCCACGCCGAGGCGCCGCGACGCGATGGTAGCTACCTAGCTACACAATACCACTTGTCGCTCCCATCTAAATGCAAATAAAGGCGCCAGGCAACCCTTCATCTTTGTTTACGTATCCCTCATTTGTCTACTTTGTGGCTTGTTAAATAACGTGCGGCGGGGTTTAAAAAATATGGGACTGAGCACAGACGCGTGTCACGTTTTGATAAGACTCTGTATCTCATTAAAGAACTGTGAATATTAAACCGTTTTACATTATTTTATCTTGTTTGCATAAAAATGTAAGCTTCTTTTTAGAGAGAAACTAGATTTTAGATACTTGCATGCCTACTTTGAAAAAAAATAGAGATTTAAATTCATCTAAGTATATATCTCAAGTTAACAAATCTTCCAAGACAGTAAGAAACGTTTGTTTCAGAATAAGTCAATTTATGTGAGGATTGAAGTTATCTCATAATCCAGAACAATAAAAAATGATAGTTTTAGAATAAATCTATTCGTGAGGATTGAAATTAATATTATATTATAACAAATCTTCCAAGATAATAAGAAACTTTAGTTTTAGAATAATTCAATTCGCGAGAATTGAAGTTAAAGACGAGAAATGGGATTAAACAGGAAAAGTAAGTAGCTGTTGCCTAACGTAGACCGCTGGCTCTTTGTTCGAGGAAAATGTAAATTGAACGAAGACCTCGCTACACGACTTTGACAATACTTCACATCTCCCCAGCTAACATTGTTTACATATACATTACTCCCTTCTATGTGTTACGTGATCTTACCGAGCGGCAAATATGAGCTTATTCCTTTATATTGTAGGAAGATACGTGGTGTGACACGTCTCCGAAAAGTTTTAAGAGTTTTTTGATATAATGCGACATGCACAGGAATGAAGATACAAACAACATGCTTATCTTACGCGTGAATAGTTGCTTTGCTTTGTTTCTATATTAACAGTTATATTTTTTTTGGAAGACAGTTTTATTTGCACAATCCTTAACTCATTTATAAGAATATTTATAAGAAGAAAATACTTTCTGTAAATGAACGAAGCCGTTTCCTAAAAGGTCGTTGATTAGAACTGCAATTGACTAGCTGTTGAGGGGCAACATTCAGATTATTGCTACATTAAAATACATTGCTAATTTAATGTAGAAATAGGTAATTTCATCATATAACACTTTGTTTTAAGTATATTTTTCTAATCAGCAGCTACTCCTAAGCTTAATAAACTAGACGTCAGGGATATTAGTTACTAAAAGTCAACTCTTAAAGCTTTAACCAGGTAGACGCTCAAATTTTGTTAGTGGCAAGGCAAACTAATTTAACTTTGGCCACAGCTGACCAAAGCATTTCATGAGTCTGTAACAATCACTTGATTGTATTATATGACCTGGGCTTATGGTTAGGGTGACCTTGCGATTATTAACTGCAAATTATGAAAATTGTTTTCGTAAAATTAAGGGGACCTTCCCATCACATCTAAACCCATTGGAAAAGAAAACTTTCATACATTAGTTCTCAACCACATCCATGCAACGTTGAGGTAGAGTCAGCACGAGAATCTTCTAATGTTTAAACTTAAAGGCTTAAGTAGTTAGGTATGGTACAAATAATAAAAATATTTAAGAGCTTGACGCAAATAAAAAAGTAGAGCTTTGTCTGCATTTATTTTGTCATACATTACAATATAAAGGACAAACAGGAAGTCACAGATAATAAACATTATTAATTTAAAGCCTAAAATAACTTAGACTTAAAACTAAATAATTCTCGATTATCAGTTATCACAGATTAAAAAATAATTGATAAACACATAGTATCAATCTTAATAAGAGTATAATCTTAATTCTGGGTTTTATCCCCGGTCCGTGACATACACTATATTATATTTTCAAAAAAATTTGGGATCCTTACGTAAACTAAAATCTAGCCCGAAGCACAGAATACAGAGAGCGAAGTGTAAAAAAATTACATAATCTTTTTTATCCCGTGTGCTGCGAAAACTATTGATGCTAGAACAAAATAATGTACTACGACTTTGCAGAACACATTATTATCTACAAAAAATGTCGGAACAGCATATGTCTAGCTGTCATAGTTATGTACTAATAAGTGTTCTTTTATTTTCAAAATAAAATTGAAATTGCGCGCTAGAAAGGGATATTTATTTGTCCCTTGGTATTAATGCTTATCAAAATAAATTACTTCATACTCAAGACTGCTTCAATAACTTTATATAACTTTTTGAATTATTCATTTCGAGATTCCATTCGAAAGATATCACGAGTTTAAAAATGTAAGTATTAGAAAAGTCGCGTGGTCACCGCTTATCCCGTTCGGTTAACTAGGCAGCACCTTATTGCGATATACTTTTTTAACCGGCTGTAGACTTAATGACGGATTGCCAACGGGAACGGGACTGGAAGGGATACGTTTAGGTATATAACGTATGCATAGGTTAGTACTTTTTATTCCGTTTCTACAGGTATAGAGTTCCATGTAAAATTACCCTCCTCCTTTTTAACATTTATCGGAAAGTACGTATGCACGCAAAAGAAGTTGCGGGCCGGTCAGCTATATTATATAAAGACATTCTGTTGTACATTTAATATCAGCATTGCACCCGTGCGAA